>OX104063.1:27503707-27582276 GCA_944474145.2 Dicrocoelium dendriticum
CACACGAATCCACCGCGTGCATCAAACGCTCATAAATGAAACTGTTTAAATATGACGAGGAGAACTCCTTGCAGATGACATGCAAACGAAAAGAACTTGCCAAATTATTCCGTCATAGGACTAACCGTCGAATGTCTTCGATTACAGAACTGATTGATGAGGAGGTTCGCCACCTTAACCACCAACCTGTTACCTGAAGCGTTTAGCTCACTTTTCGTTGCATCCATAAACCTAGAAAACGACCCTATACCTTTCGGCCCAGAACTTACAACAAGCAGCATAGATAATGTCGAGATTTCTCTTCCGACCATGCAACAGGCTATGAATGCCATCAAACCATCGCTCAAATCAGACACCGATGCCATCCCACCGTCAACTAGTAAACTCAGTGGACCTGACATACCACTGCTTTTGATGTACATGTTCACCCTGTGCTTCGAAGTTAGCCAATTTCCGGATCAGTGGAAAACATCGTTTATTGTCCCTCGTCATAAGGTGGGCACAAACAGCACGTCACTAATTATCGATCTATCCATCACACTCCCGTCATCGCTAGATTAATCGAAAAATTAAGTAAAAGTGAACTCTTGAACTTTATCCATCGTCATGGGCTACTTAACAAATCCCCAGCATGGGTTCCTCGACAGACGTTCCTGTACAACGTGACAGTTGCACTAGCTGGAGTACATCGCAGAAGCCATCGATTCGAAATATGCAGATGTAATGCTGTTCCTGGATATGCAGAAAGCATTCGACAGAGTGCCCCACAAGTGGCTACTGGAAAGAATCGAGTCCTTTGGAATCAGAGACCCACTATTCGGTTGGTTGACATCATACCTAAATGCGCGTTACCAGATAGTCATTCTGGGTAATCGTAACTCCTCCGCACATCCAATCATTAGTGGTGTCATCCAAGGGAGTGTACTTGGTCCTTCCGTTTTTTAACTTTATATTAACGATATCGCGGTGTGCATAAAACATGGCAGGTCATTTTTGTTCGCCCATGACATAAAGATTGTTTAAAACTTCGATGAGACCAACTCTACAGTGCAATGCGGTTCGTTCAAGAAGACCTCTATTCACTTGAGAAATGGTGCAACCCATGGATGTTAAATTTCACAGTTAGTAAATCAGGCATTATGTCATGCGGATGGTTAATCTATAAAGAGTCTGTTAAACTGAGAAATGAACGTATCTGTTTGGAACTATCCAACTCTGGTCTAGGTATATGATACCCTTCAAACTTTAATTTTGCAGAGCAAGCTGAGTATCAAGTTGCACTTGTTAAATGATCTGTGGCTATACAACCCCTGCCAGACTCGAGCTTTCCAAAATACTTACACTTTCTGTCCTTGAATACTGCAGCAACACCTATGGGAACATGCGTATGAGCGACACGAAAGCTTTGGATAACCTGCAAAGCTCCTTTACTAAGCGCTTGTTCAGTAAATCAAACACCTTGAGTCATCAGGAGCGCTGCCAGCAGCTTAAGCTTAGTACTGACTATCATCCCTAAGGTTTGTTGGTTCCTATATTAATCTTGAAGAACCAATTTATCGTGATGCTTTCACTGAGCTATATATGCACCCCAGGCGTGCACACTCGAACAGGCTTTATAAGCGCGCCAGGCATTTTCGAGTCCGGTTCTTTTATGATGAATGACTTTCGGCTCATTTACCATTGGTCCGGTGAACTGAGTGACAATTTACTTCCAGGTGCCACCGGGTGACTGCTCAGCTAGGAAGGACCAGTTGATTTTTTGAGCGAGATTGGACAGGGTGTCTTAACGAGTAACGAGTTTGGATAACTCATCAATTCCGCTAGGGTACTCCGCGTAGTAGATGTGACGGAAGAGCAGCGTCACTTGATCGCTTGGACCAAACGTTCCATCTATGCATACGGAACCGACAAGCCGTTCCTCACCGGTGAACACCAAGTCCTACGCAGGTGGTTCGTGACCCGTTTTAAAACACTCAAGGGTTGTGACAGGGTTATATAGCGGTACGTCGATGATTACTACTAATAAATCTGCTTTGTATTGTCTACTGAGAAATGCTGGGACTTCAACAGCTTGCAAGTTGAAGTTCTGCACCAGTAGGACATGAGTACATGACCGTTCCAAGAATCACCTCATAGCAGACGCTAGGGGGTGATCCATTTTCAGGGTGCACATTAGAGGAGTATAAACTACTGCTTGTAAACGCACATCACCACCATAGCATAGCTAGTGAGCTACTTTAAACAGCACCGGATCAACTTTTTAACGATTTGATTAATAATTAAACCATTCCGGTTTGCGAGGGCTAGATAACCTAGTGGATTTGTCTGTAACCTTGCGTGGTACAATGATAATAGTATTGTTTCCCGGTTCCTTTCACATTCTCCTATTTTGCAAGGCCGTGTCTACAGATTAGTGCTGAAACGGTTTCTATTCGCTTACGAACTTAAGTCTATGCAGTGGCGATCTATGAAAGTACAAAACATCTACATAATTCATGTTGAGCCGGTAGAACACCGGAGCAATGGATTTATTAGGGTTAATGGCCAACAAGTCCAGTAGGCGAAAAACATGAAATTATTGGGTGTTGGAAAAGTAATTCACGGAAATAGAGGGTTATTGTGACGTTTACAGTTGAACACGATTTCGCTGCTTGCAATGGCGCTGGCGTGAGGATGTTCTATTACGAATATTTATTCCTCTCGATGTCAACGCACACAGCTGCGCTTATAAACAGTTACCCCGGGATTTATGTGCGGTATATCCATTTGAGGGAGTATTGTCATAGATATCGAATAAAACGAAAGTGAATGGAATAATGCCTAGTGTTTCGTGGTTGTAGCTCATTTAACGGCCACGATTCTTGTGCTCTGCAACCCTACGCGAAGGTAACCGCCATCACTACGCTCACAACCCTGCGACCCTTAGCTGAAAGGTGTATGTCCGATAATTAGGCGCTCCCCGCGTTGAGGTCATCTGCGCCGACCTCCCGTTGTGTTCATATTTGTGGTTCAGTCCGTAGGACCACAACAATCTGCCACAGCCAACTGTTGCGACGAGCCTGTGACGCGATACACGTAGGATAAACGGCACACACGAAAGCGAACGTTGGATATCAACATGACACTCAACAAATTCCCAAGGAAAGCAAGACCTATGTGCTTGTACTTAAAACCTTCTTTCGTCTCGGTAACTTGTGCCTGGAGTGACCGGACTGGATTGATGTGCTGCAACTGCGGAGTGCCCCTGTACTCAAAATACATCGTGCTGTCACCGAGTGGGCTGTAGGAACGAAGCAGCACAGTATATTTCGTTTAGTTCTGTAATAAGTTATGATCATCCAACTGATTAGATTTGTCGCTGCCCTGGCCCAGAAAGGAGACAAATTGACAATGATTGTGGATCGGGGAACTACCGGTAGGACTGATTCAGCTGGCGGAGCTGCTGCCGAACTCTGCTTTTAAATCAAATAATCAGACCAGCTGTAAAGGAGAGGTCACAGCACTGGGCCCCACAACAACTTATTTTCAAAAATACGGATATGACAAAGTCAAAGAATTTTAATCCTACCTCAACAAGTGCTGATAAGGGTGTATCTTCAGCGGAATAATAGTTGTATATGGGTACCCAAGCTACAGCTAAACAGGCTCCGTATGATGGTCATGGTGCAAACTGAAAAGTATAGAAAATTGTAGCAAGCAGATGCTCAAACTGGCAGGCCAACCGCCTTATACGTATCATTCATTATACAGGTTAGCTGCAGGTGGAAAAGACCTCGGCTATTGTGCCGCACGTTCTACGTATCATAAACTGCAAATCCAGTGTAAGTCCATAACTAGTGACGACAAATGGGATATTGGTGAAATTCGTGCCGCCTCCTGAGGTACACATACAGAAGGTGATTAAAGGTAGAACTTATCCTGCTAGCTGACCGGCAATGAAACGTCTAACAGCCAGTCATGTTTAGGCATGGGCAATGAGTCATGTGAGATGGTGCAGCGAAATGAATGCACGGTAATCTTAGGCTTTGAACTCTACCAGCGTCGGAGCACAGATGACAGACTGGGGAAAAGAAATTCCCATGACATGCCAAACTACTATATTGGTCTGCCAGGTTGAGATGGTGGTCTCTCAAATTACTCTTGTGACTGAGCTCTGACAAATGGCGGTACTTGTGGTTGAGGTCTGGTAAAACAGAAGCAGGTCTCCATGCAAACAGAGGTATTGTCTGCTGAATACCCCGAGCACTATACCATTTCTCACTGGCTTACATCCTTAGTGCAGAGGTATCATTCTTAGTGCAGAAGCCATCATTCTTAGTGCAGAAGCTTTCCTCCTTAAAGTAAAGGCTATCATCCAATAATCATCACACTTGCATCCACGTAGCACTGCGTGGGCAGAAGTTGCCAACCAATAGAATTCGTTATAGCGTAGAGACTGAACATAGTTCCGTGCAGAATATTCACGCTTTCGGAGATGGGTAGTAAAACTGTGAGACTTGGGTGAGACTGGCGTGGTATAACTCCAATGGACGGCAATTGCAATTTTACTAAACGAAACTCAGCTGGTGCACAGTGTGCCGCGCGCCCTCACTGGACAATGGAAGGGTCTGAGACATCCATTGGAACGCGCACAGTCCCTGAAGGAAGGGAGACGCGTGCGCTGAGAGAACCGGATATATAAGCCTGAAGTGTAGTCAAATCACTTTTGTAAGTGAGCAAAGGAGCTTGATATATTATCTCCCAGCTGCATTTCCAGACATAAGCCCGCATTTGGAATATTTAATCCAAGCGTGGCAGCTATGGCAGAAACAGGATTGCACAGTCCTGGAGATTCCACAAAGTCTGGCAGCAAAAAGGTAAAAACTTTATAATAATTGTCATATGAACAGTGAATGAACCTTCTGGGAGATTCAGTAGGCGATGTCAGGGTTTGCGTGGTGAACTTATCATGGTTTAATAAATGTTAAGCAACCATACTCACTCGAGCTATCACCTGTTGAAGTTCAGTCGTAACAGAAGATTGGGAGGGTACCATCTCAAGTCAGTAGGAAAGTAGAACCGGATGAAATATCAAAGGAATTTCTTTTCGCTTCATGATACCGACATGGAATTTCCCCTCCTGAAACCGTTATCCTTGTTCAAAGATCGTGTCGCCAGTGTACTGACCGCATTGTATCATGTTATATAATAAATGACTCATAGGAGTATCAGTAAAGAAAACCGCATTATCCTAAATTCTTTGTATAGGAAAACCAAAGGTAGCTTGTATACAGCCACATGTGAACGATTCAGAAGGAGACATTTTATCGGCAATTCTACTGCTAATGATTGCTCACTGCATATTGTTGCTTTCGGTGTGCTTTTTGAAACCTCTGACTACCGATTGAAGCCAGGTCTTTCTTCGTGTTGTGACGCTGCCCTTTTGCCTCTCTGTCTGTCTGCGCAACCAACCAGCCGGGAAAAACAAAACGCTGAGCCGGCTAGACCGAAGTATATTAGGTACAGAACATGGCTATTTTTATAGGTCACATGCGCTTACCTCGCTGCTATCACTGAGGTGACTCACATCTCTTGTCTGAACGGATTCGACTCTGGCAGCCGCCATCACTGGCTGACTGTAGGTAGGACCACGTCCGCGACATACCAACACGTGCGGCGCTGACGGTCTGATTTCGTCAGCTTCCGGTTTGACCATGACAACCAGTCTGTCAGCCGCTCACGTGATCTGGCCGATCTCTCCACGCTAGTGTGCACCATCGTAGTCAGGTGTTTCGCCTCCGTGACACTTCGCAATATTCCATTGATTATTGACCGGGTTCTATTTGCTCAAATTGCCTCCCTGCACTAGTCGGCTTTCAAAAGCAGACAGTGTCTCACTGACTCGCGGCTGTAGATTTATAGAAACTTGCGGCCACCACCATCAAAATATGCTAGGTACCGCTTTCGTTGATCTACGCTATGTTGGGGTCGAGGATACTGGGAAACTAAGTGGGTCATATTTGAGTGCAGCCCTAGCGTCCTGGGGAAACTAGATAAAGTGAAAAGATGTTTTACTCTACTGATAAACCCCCTTACTTCGGTTCAGTCCTGGCCCTAGGGGCGGAGTTTGGTATTATCCTTATCGTTAGGAAAATAGAGCCTTCGCAACTCAGGTACATTCTGCGTGTTGTTAATGGTTCACCGATCGATGTCTATTGGCAGCGCTCGGTTAACGATGATCAAAGTATGCGTGGAGTGTTCCGAGAGTATGCACGCTTCCTTTAACATCACCTTACAATCCCATTTCTGAAGATTTAGTTGGACTCCGACAAACTGCTTAGTAATCGATTTCGTGCTCTGTGCCACTTTTCTGCCTGAAATTCAGGTCAACCTGTTTGTTTAGTTCTCGAGAACAATAGGGTCATCTATGCAGGTCCTCCCAGTCAATGCCGGAGTGAACGATCAGGTAACAACGGTTGGTCAGACGTCGGTGAAGTAACATGGGCGTTTCTCTGTGCAATCATTGAGTTGTACATACGAGATTTGGAGAGTTTGGAATCTCCAAGTCATCGAGGAGTCCATTAGCCTCATCTCCAAGTTTTCCTGATGGAGACCGAGTACAACTGGCGGCACCATGAGAAATGCAGTTTGCAGGACGACGGCACCACACATGATCGCTTTCCGATACGGTATATATCGAGTCCCGTTCAAATTGCAAACACAAGCCACATATAGCGTGATTATTTTATTCTTTACGCATGCTTAAATGCAGATAACTAGAGTAACCGTTGCCAGAACTGACACAATGGACCCAGTTGGAATGTTTAAATGTCTACACAGGTCCCGCGGTTCTATGAATTTCATGCAGAAGTTCGAGCTCCCATGCACACATTGTGTGGTGACTTATAGTGCGTCAACGCATATTCGGACATATATCTCCCCAGTTACATGCGTTAAGAGCACTTGAACCACATCTGCACCTTTGGTTAATTCAAAATGAGGCAAAGACTGGCGCGGACCAGTACTCAATCGAAGAGAAGGCTTCCGGAACGGTTGGTGCTCATGTCCTCTCGATAGGCTTCGTGTCATTGCCGGCTATGACTAGACGATCAAAAATGCTCTCTACGAGCCTGAAACTTCAGTGGTCATGTCAGCCTCAACCGCCAACTTGTGATGAACTACACAGCGCCGCCTTGTGTTCTCCAATATGCCCCCCAAAGGAGCCTCACGAAAATTGAATCTTCCTAAACTGTGTCCATTGACCACTAAATCTAGCTTGCAGCGCGCACCACGGCCTAACCAGCGCAACAAAGTTTTGCCAAGAGTAAAATGGACGATGTCCACTAATTGCCATGGGAAGGTTAGATTGAGAATGGCCAACTCAATCAAACGTCCGTGGGATGACCAAAATATTTGCATAAACTGAGATGAGAGTAGCTGGATATTAGGTGTTACTCGTCCGAAAACACTGCACTCCACGACTGGTTTGGAACACAAATGATCCCATTATGTAGAGATGAAAGCACATTCAACCAACGTTTGTGGGAAAGACAGGTGATCATACTGTTTGATGACGTTTAGGCTTTTCCCGTTAAATGCGGATTACATCAATAGATATAGACGGTCTAATGCATCGTCAGGCATAATTCAGGTCTACTTTAAAGTAAACCTAGGTTTCAATATAAATTGTCTGCAACCAAACGAATCAGCATTAGGTATTTAAATAAATTAATTCGTATATCTACCGCCTGATGGTATACAGCCCTTAAACGGAGGCGATCATTTGTACACAGATGTAGTCTTGTGGTTTACGCGACTTCAAATATGATAACAAAAATAAAAGATGAAAAATAGAATTGTGGATCATGCGTTTTCCATCAAATCATCTGCCCGATCACTGGACATGCAAAACATACGAATATTTGTACCTCGGTTTCATATTTTCTAGGCAGCGAAACCCTGAACAGTCAAAAGTAAAGTAGAGGAGGGGAGGGTAGTTTTCACAGCCAAATGTGCAGTTTCACGGGCAATTCTATAGAAAGGGTAAGCTGCTTGTAGGCTATGTTAGTTCATTGGTTGTTTAGACCAGCTTCAGTCAATGTTTAAAACGATTGTTGTGTGCAAATTGTTTAACTCATTCGGGGTAGTGTAGACGTCATGGTGTAGAAGCACCGTTTGAACCATAATTACTCGTTCCTTACCACCGTTCTGATATCACTTGTCAAATCTTTTGCATCTGTCGATGGTGAAAAAGGTCCAAAGACTGTCCAATATTGCTCCTGCAGGTACTTGGATGTCCGGATCACTGTATTCATTTTCACAGATTCAGAACTGTCGGATTCACGACCCTGTTTGCAGCGCCTTGTCTGACCGGAAGGAAAAGCATCGTGACAGCCCACAAGACTGAATACCATGGCTACAACTAATCTTGGTTATTATAGGTCACTTCATGAGTGAAAGTAACCTTGGTTGTAGGCTCTTCATTGATGGTTTCAAGTTACGATTAGCTAAAAATGGCACCAGCTGATCGCCTAGAAAGGTGAGTTCAGCTTGATAGAGCTCATGAGTGGCCGACTTTGCTGATTCACAAGTTAACACGGGCACACGCGGATATTTGAGTGTAAGCCACCACAGCAGCCACGAGTGTCGGCTCGCAGCACATCACTTCGTTGATCAAAAGAGGCTCTGAGGAAACCTAGTCAAGATCCAAGCGTTTTGCGCGGTGTGTTTTTGCAGTCCAACCCTACTCTCTATTCGTACATGCTCGACGCTTACGTAAGTCTCCATATGGAATAGGCAACTCTAGCAAGCAACTGATCTCGCTATGATTGAGACTTTGCAATTAATAGATATTAAAAGTGTTAATGGCTTTCTCCGTCTGTATTTCCAATTTAGACTGAAGATCCAAGGATTTGGTAATGGACAATTCGGATAATATAACAAACCATCAGAGGCCTCGCCACGTATGTTATTATTTACTGAACCGAAATCACAATGCAAATCTGAGAAGTCACTAAAAAATTCACTATAGCCTGTGATAGAATACCGCCGGAAATTGCTCGTCTCATGTGCAGCAATTGTAAAAAGCCCCTTCGACTGTCATCTTTTCCACCCATACGTCACCCAAATTTAAATGTGACCTGCCTTAAGTCAAGCTTATGGACCACAAATTAAATTAATCAAAGTGTGTGCATGGCATGTTCAACAGCGCTTTCTTTCATCGAAACGTTTAACTTTGAATTCACTCTTTTCACCTGTAGTATTTGTCAAGCGTTTGCTCTTCACTCCATCCATTGTTTTATTGCTTACTTACGCAAGCAACAGCAAGCGTTTGCCTTCTTGCTCCCGATGCTACCCTCCTTAAACCTTCTTCAGTTGTTGGAACCCGTTTTGTGGTGCACGAGTGGTATACGGATGTTCCATGCGTAAAGTACGCTGGAACTCACAAAGCATTATGCAGACTGCACCTACTATAAGTCATCAAAAGTGTTCGTGAACTAGCCTGAACAATAACTACCATTCAAATGCTGATCCCTTATACTAGATGTAAACGGGGCCCCGAAATCCCGGTACATTAGGAGGCAAAATTCATGACGTCTGATTAGATGGTTTATGACGTAGGTAAGCAGACAGACCAGAAGTATAGAATAACCACGCAACAAGGAGTAAACACCATGATAGGACAACAAGGAGAGCACGTTGTGATGTAGCTGAAGTACGAATGTGGATGATCTCTATAATGGGAAGTTGGTGCGATGTAGCTTATGACCTCTTTAACCAGACCGCATGGGTTCCAAGCCAGCCATATAATGTGACTGCGCCAATCCGATGAATTCATCCATCAAGTTGTTCAGTTGTTTCAATTGATAAGTAAGCTCTTGTTCCGAATCTGGATGACACGCGGATTTCGGTTTGTTTTGCGTTTGCTCGGTCACTTTTTGACCCCAGTGAGTGCGACCGAGTCCAGACCACAAGACCAGTTGGGACAAGATGAATGCAGTCATTTCATATTCGTCTGATTGCAGTCTAATATCATTCATAACCCGCTGAAAACTATCATCCATTATAGCCAAAAACATGCTTATCATAATGAAAATAATGCAGAGGTTGAATGTGGCAAACATGAGCGGACCGAGAACCATTTCACGTTCGTACATTGTGGTGAATTCGAATTTACCCAGGATGATTTGCATACACGTCTCCACAGCGATGAAGACCGTACGAAAACTTTCGAGGGTGCTTGAGTACAAGAGGTAGAACACCATAACAAATGACATGAAGGTAGCTGTGAACACAATCATAAAGTATTTCAGTTCTTTTGAAGCGTACCGCAACACGGACCCCAGTAGCCCGATACGTTGGTTGAAGCGGAACAGTCGAATCAGCTTCAGTGTGGCGGAAGAACAAAGCACTGCCAACAAATAGATTAGCGTCTCGTTCCAGTAGGCCAGTAGCTGGAAGTTGGTGAACACATTTCCGTTGGTGCGTGAAAATTCACCCACGGCCTCTTTTGTGCTGACAATCAGGTAGACGTAGGCAGCGATGGCAGCAAATGAACCAGATATGATGAAAATTTCGTTGTAATTCCAAAAGTCTCCGAAGTACGTCCATTTCTGTCGGTGTATATTTCTGATCTCCTTGATTAGATAACACAGCAGGGCGAATGCGTAGATCACCTAGGAACCGAAAGGGCGGCAAGCGAGAGTTTAAGAGTAAATCAAAATGATGCCCTGCTGAGTAACAGTAATTCACGACGTAGTAGATTGGTGCTAAGATTAACACATAAACATGTTTTCAAGAAAGACAGAGAGTTTGATCAACTGATTACGCGTCCATGATTTTGCTCTGTCATGCTGAATAGGCTGATCCAGGAACCTAGTGCAAATTACTTGATGACCAAGCACCAATAAATAAACCACAAGTTGACTTTTGGTGGCCTGTAAGTTGAAACTTGTCTTGACTAGCAGCCTTACATGTAATAAACATATGGTCACGCTCAGTCACACTCCATCCACAGTGAATTTCACCTAGTATGATGAACACAAATATGGAATATCGAATAACTACTGGAACACGAAAATTAATCGGCTGTAGCAGCTTGGCTTCCATCAAAATTGTTCGTGCCCCACCAATCTAATCAATGCTTGAGGCAGCCGGATGGAGGATGCCGATATTGGGATCAGCATTGTCATCAAATACTCAGTCTCTCTCAAAGCAATCCACGGCCTGGATCACAACAGCACCCTGTTTCACAGGCCGCAAAGCCTTGAAATCAGTGATCCTACCATTTCGTGACCTGGCAACTTACTTGGCCACCAAAAGCAGTACATACGCGTTCACGAATCAATTTCCTACTGGTCACGGATAGAATGTGAGGTCCCACATGGCTTGGTGTTGCGGTCGCACTCATTCCTAGTGTGCTTCAATTAATTTGCACGTGTTACTGCCTCAAATTTCTTTTACTCGCTGTTGATGCTGTGGGACGGCGATGGTTTGGTAGGCAAAAAGAATAGTTTCCCACAACGTGATCTGGATAATATTCATGTACGCTCACTAGGGGATCTTTTCCAGTGTAACAAGAAAAAAATTAAAGTGCTTCATATAGGTCATCAGTCGAATAGCGTAAACGGACTTGTAGGCGGCATTTGCATGAGGCTCAAGAGCGTGGCCTCAGGATTGTCAAAGTCAAAGTAATTCAAGGACACGCGTTTACGCACCCACGACGCGTGAATTTTAAGCTGGTTCAGGACTATCTAGGCTGCACCAAACAATCCGAAAAGCTTATGAAATGAGCAAACAGCGTATCGGTGTTTGCACAGAGCGTTTGGAAACTGACAATTCCATCCTTCCACAATTACTCGACACCGACATTCAACCCCAAGTGGAATAGGCCATCAGTAGTCTGACTGCGGGATGGTTGCAGTGCGCAATGCTGACGACTGGACCGTCTTAAACGGATGTTGGTGGCCGTTTGAACCTACGTGATGAATTCTATCCGCCTATTTGGTTGGTTTATACACTACCCGTTTATAAGCAGTAGTGCCTTTTAGTTTAAAGAAAAGCTTGAATCGGCATTCTGCTTCACGTAACAGCAGTTAACGAGAAAGTTATACCGTGCAGTTGATCAGATGGTGCAGAGACCTTATCGTAAAGTGAACCTATCTCAAATAAGCATCCGGTACTATGCTCATCACGCTTCCAAACGGAGAACTTGTATACAACTTAACGGCTGCTTTGCTCACCTGAAAACCGATCTCAATCACGGGAGCGTTTGAACCTATAGACCCAAGTAGGTTGGCTGTTTCAATGCGGTACGTAGGTATGAGTATTCCGACTCCGGGAACTTCCACTAGCGCGGTTACTATCGCGAAGAGCTTCACATTTGGGTTATAAATAGTAAATTGTATGAGTATCGCCCTGGTACTGAAGTCGATCCATTGATTAGACTCCAGGAACTTCAGTTGTTCCTGCATCCGTTCTTCAGTTCCACGCAGCGTGTGAACATACCCCCCACCGGAATACCAGTGCATCTCTCCCAGGAATGGAATTCCTTGTAACTTGGACGCACTGGTGTATTGAAATTCAGGTCTCGAATTGTTCTGTTCGCTGTCGCCACTGAATTCGGTCCATCCGACGCCATAGTTTTGCTCATCTTGACTGAATATGTCATAACTCTCATAACAGTTTTTTATCAGTGGTTTCACCAGATGGTATACATTGCATGAGTCTGAAATGAGAACAAGTTCAATTTAAATCAGATTAGCTGGCGTATCGGTTGGCAGGGTAGTACGTTATGAACGATTAAAGCCATTTAACAAACCTGGTTGATAGGCTAAACATGTTAATCGTGGAAAAGGTATTGATTTGCTTTACTGTATGTAGCAAAGTATCGTATCGCATACCGTGTGTGACTAGCGGCATACGGCTCATGATTCGTCATCGTTACAATCGCACGACTAGTCATGGCTGTAGCCAGACGGAACCTCCGAGGTAGATGTCAGTATGTTTATGGAAGTAATAAAACAGACCAAGTTGTGGTGGCATTGCGTCCTTTACAAAATCGAAAATTTGGTGGATGGACAGTTCAGTTAATTTCACAATGACCTGGTAAACGTTCCGACTCCACAGTTCAATATATTTGATGAGATATCCATCGTCATCAGTGATGATGCTTTTCAGGTAATGTACTCTTAACTGGGATATGGCATATACGTTTCACGTTCGACATAATACGAGTCCACACAGTAGAACCTAGGTGCTCTCTTAGAATAGTCAAAGTGATTATTGTGTATACAACACGTTTGCACCAGATTAACGTCTGCGGACACGGATCATACTCAATAGCAGAGTGCATTCCAAACCATAGCGTCAACAAAGCAGCGCCGATCAGACAGGAACCGGATACTGGTTTGCCTCTAACAAACCTACTAACCAAGGCTGACGGATGATATGATGATGAGCTGCACATTCATTGCTAACAAATCTATTGCTCCAAGGATTGAAGTAGCCAATTATGCCTCTGCAATAAGTGCATTGGATGAATAGGTAATAACCTCACTGTTAGAATGACTTAAAGGGCAAGAAAATAACCACTGCTAGCCGGCTGGTGGTCGACCTGAGGTCATCGGATTAAATCAGCGTGGTAGCACTCGACCTTTGGGTACACCGAACCTACGATCGATAGATGGTGGTCAAGTGGTAGCGGAGTGTCGGTACGGTGAACTGGTGTAGTGCTGACAAAGGTTAAGTGGGGTCTGAGAAAGGTGTTATTTGTAGCCTAAAATTCCGCTTATTAAGCAACATTGGTGAGTATCCCATGTCAGTATGCGCAAAAAACATGTTTCGCAACTCATGGTTTAGACGGGGGAAATTGCCCAAAATGTAAGGACCATAACAGTAATTCTACTTTGAGATGTCGCACGCTGCGTTCTATTTCTGCTCATATCTGGTCGTTGAATGCCGTTCATTTGCCAGTCGACTTACTTGGTTTCACTCGCAGTTGTCTCATAAGACCATACCCAATCATGCGATCCGTTCTGTCTTGCAGAAATCCCCTCTGATACAGAGCCGGTTCATTATTGTACCATCGTTTGGCACGAAGTCCCCGAATGAGCACATCGTTTGCCCACTTGTAGAATTCTTCCACCGTGTGCAACTAAATTAGGTGGAAAGGATGGTGGTATGAGTAAAAAATGATATTTTGGTGTTAATAAGCAACAAATCAGAGAAACTATGTTATTTCTTACGGGGTGCTGCTATGCTCATAAACATAAGCACAATACCGTTAGTTTGCGGTTGCCACTTGAGAAAATGTCCTCATCCAGTATCCTTGAACAAAATGTGCAAGTTACCGCTTCACAATTTGTCCCAGTCAACGCGAAAAACACGAGACCCACATCATCATATACATTATTGATCTTCCCGGTTCACTGACGGCAGGATGAAAAACTGGAGTGAATGCGCGCGAATACGTCAAGAAAACCGAAGCAGTTACGATATACAACTTGCGAAAGTGTGTACACCATGCAACAAGCAGCGCAGGGTGATATTAAACCGAAAGCAGCCATGTTAAACCTGTTTGGATGTTACTAAATAGTATATGTAAGGCATGTGTTACGTAAACTTAAGTACACTTGGCTTGTTGTATGCTAGGTGAAAGCTGATGAAAAATTATAGTGCTTAGAGTGTCAGTATATCTATTGACCTGGATTAAAACTGAGCGTTTAATGAAAACAGGTGCAAGGTAGACAGTCGGACTTGGTTCCGAAGGGAGAACAACGGACTCCGCGCTGTTTCATTCAACCCTCTGGACTGCAAGGTAGTGCGCGCTAGCGACCTACGAATAACTAAGGCAACCGGATATTAACGGACAGACCGCGAGCAATGGATTTCCGGCCCTTGTATCAGCGGCCACTAAGTCGATGGCTCTAGGTGCGTCCCACCAAACCAGGGGAAAGATCTCATCAAATATCCTCGCATTTTGACCGCCCCGTCACAAAAATGTCACGAGACTAACGTAATCAACTCATGGTTACCAGGTCCTAGGTGTGGAGCCAGTAGGTCTTAATCACTTTTCAGCTGGTCGATATTGATTGTCGCCCAACTGAAAACACTGCACTTGTGTTAAGGTGCCTAACAGATGGTATTGGGATGGATAACTTTCGCCTGGTTCACTTGGAGCACGCATGAAGACAAGTTGGGTTGGGGTGACATGGATATGCCAAAACGGTGGAGTTCAGTTGCACGCAGTTACGCCACTCCATCAGCTGTTTCATCAAAATCGGTTCATCTCACAGTTATTCAGATGTTTACCGAGCGAGAGAGCAAACTGCATACAGAAATGTGCTTATTGCAAGTAAGAACACGGACAGGTAAAAGGACACGGCTGTAATGTGTACACACAGCCAAGTTCGCGGTACACCTGATTACACGAACTTTTATTCACACATAAGTCACATGCATCACCGAACTTGACAGACACCAGTAGTCCTGACCGCGGCCTCGTTGCTCCGACCTCAAACGTTTTAGTCACTACAGAAAATATTAGATTTGGCGAACAAGTGACTGTCGGGAACTAAATATAAATACCAGGAAACAGGGACACACGTCGAGATGCTCCCCCAGATTTACGTGCTGAAGTCGTAAACACAAATCCATTGTCGACTGGTATGTACACGAAATGCGGCTATGAGGAACTAGGTAGCGCCCAAAGCTCCGTGTCAACAACTCCCTTGCCATCACAGCGCTACGCGCTACTTCGAGCTTGTCAGAACTTGAAACAATTATCTTCTGGCTACACCTACCTAGCATCCTCCAACATAGTTGGCAGCATCCGGTTTCGGATTTGCCTGTCACTGTGGCCAGCCACAGGACGCCTGCGCCTACAGAGGGACCATGGGTGGCTTGCGTTGCACCAACCACAGCTCCAAACACACGCCCCATATCCAGTGTAAACCCGAAGGAATAAGACCGGGAGGCATGCGGATGGGAGCCACGTTTCGTCAAAGGAGCCGGCCTACACTCCTTCATAGGCAAACACGAGCACGTTGCATTTGGGGAATCAAGTGCACACAAGGCGGTGACTGGACCGTAGTCCGCTCCACACTGAGTGCATGGAACCACTCTTCGAGCCTAGCATGGCCGCAAGGACCCTCCTCTAGCAACGACCAACTGTCTCCTAGAGCCAGTATGGACGAGGTAGTGGGTAATAGACAGGTAGGCACTTTGTCAACACGCACATCAAGCCCAGCCACACCGGGGATGTCAAACAACAGTCAATCACTTGAAAGGACATTAGCAACTTCCAACATACTAGCCCATTTATCAGCCTCCCATCTGCAACAACCCGTAGCCAGCGAAATGAAAATCAAAAAGACATTGAAAATCTGACAATAGCACCTGTCATGCGACATACCTGTGCAGCACCTCAGAATCCATCAATTTTCTCTGACCCCTTTTTAGCGGAAGCGGAAATCGCTGTGTATCCATTCCCACCACTGACACACCCAGCAGAGACAGTCTAACTTGTTCCGCTTTTCTGACAGTTCACCCACATGTCACAGTTAGCTCAATATCAGATAAATCCCAACCTTGTCTCGGAACCTCAATCTTTTCCGCCCACCCAGATTTACTAACGCGAACGATGCCCTTACAGATGAGCATTCCACCGATGGGTGTGCTTCTATTACCCCCTTAGTTAACTTCTTTGCCTGTCATTTCTGATTCCCAATCATTTGAAATACTCACAGAAAACGTTTTGTGCACAACACATTATTACTTATACTAATTAACACTAGATCCATAAAACAAGTTGCATCTTGTAAGCATGCTTGCTCAGCTGAACAGCCAACATGCAATCTTCGTCAACGAAACATGGTGCTCCCTTGATACGTTAAATGCTACTTTGAATACTCCTAACTACTATCTATTTCGAAAGGATCGCAGCACAAAGAAGGGAGACGGGTGCACCGTATATCTCTATCGGAACTTCAGAACGGAGTTCATTGACGACCCACAGTTAAACAATGTACCAGAATCTCTATGGCTATCAGTCGCTGCAGCCTCTTCCATACTACGTCTCGTTTGCATCTACAAGCCTCCGAAAGCGACAGCCAGGGATATCGCAATTATATCCTCAGCGTTTGATTTCGCATTAGTATTACCGCAAAGTCTCAAGATAATCGCTGGCGATTTCAATGTACCAACTAGTACTTGATCACCACAGACATGTACATAATTACACAGATATTTATTATCAACCATCAGGGTTGGGGGTTAGAGTCAGTGGGTCACCAGACCAACTAAGTTTGCCAACATACTGGAGTTAATCTTCACTTGGGGATTCTCGACCTATAAACTGACATCTTAGACAACCTTCCCAGTAGTGATCACAAGATGTTACGCCTTACCTCCTACTTGGAAATGAATACTAAACTCTACTCACCTACCCAGCATACTATACGAAGGATTGACTGGGAACATATCGGAAAGCAGATCCGGTCCTCCGATTGGAATGCCATTTTTCTCTCCACTGGCGCCCCCATTGCAGTGGAACATTTCTACTATCAGGCCCTCTGTACAACTACCTAATCTTTCCCGCGGGATTTCGAACTGCTAACAAGCGGTCGATTCTGGATTTTGTGTTCACTATCGAAGAACTCATGGTTGACGGGATAGTTACAAGCACACCACTGGGTCGTAGTGACGATGTCACTCTACTCTTTGACTATATATGCTATGCGAAGGATCCTGAAATGGAGGATGATATAGTGCACACTGTCACGTACTGTAATGTGTTATCTACGATGGTTAAGGATCCATGTTGGACTTTCTTAAGCGAATGCCCCCCAGATGTTGCCTGGGAAACCATTACAAGGAAGTTTAGCACACTGGTAGCCCACACATCGGAACAGAAGTCCTTCCAACCCAAAAACAAGCATAAGTTATTTCTGAGGAGCAGAACACGTAAATGTATGTCCCGGAGGGATTTGGCATGGCGAAATCACCAGGACTGCTCGAATGCTGAGACCTGGACTGCATACGTGACACAACGTAACTTCTGTGTGGAACTGTTTCGCGAAGACAGGGTCACGAATCAGCAGTTAATGAAGCTATTCTGCACGAACCGTACACTTCTGTACATGCACGTTAACGGCCTTCGAAAGGTGAAGCGGGGGATCCCAGCACTAGTCACGGCTGATGGATGTACGCGATGAGCAATGGAAGCAGCCGGTCTCCTACGGCTGCATTACTCCCAAACTTTCCAGCAGGTAACGAGCCCAAATATTCTCCTCGTTTCTAGTACTCCACCGTCGGGTTTTGACCATATCACCACGCCGGAAGCTATGTTGAACACGTTGTTATCCTTGCGTATCCACAGTTCTCCCGGAGTTGACAACATCAGACCAAAAGCTCAGCAGGCGGTAGCTAGTGATCTAGCAGAACCACTGGCTGTTTTCTATCAGCGACATCTAGAAGAGAACCGTATTCCACCAGTATGGAAGCGAGGGGTCATCACTCCTATTCATAAAGGAGGCAGCCGCACTGATCCTGCCAACTACCGTCCAATAACACTTCTTCCCGTACTATCCAAAATGATGGAATCAATCATCGCAGATGCACTGATGAAGTACCCGGAAAGCCACAACTGAATAGCCCCAGAGCAACATGGCTTTCGTCAAAAGCCATCTTGTAATACTAACCTATTAATTGCACGTAATAGCTGGACTGAAGCTGTTGATGATGGAGTGGCAGTCGATGTCATCTACCTGGACTTCTTAAAAGCTTTTGATCGCTTAGATTATAGAATTCTTCTTTAGAATATTTGGAATTATGGCATTGGTGACCCAATCCTGAGGTGCATTAGCAACATTATGCACGAACTACGGCTAAAATATAGAGTCGGAGAGTCATTGTCCGATGCAATCGATGTAGTGTGTGGTGTACCACAAGGCTCGGTGCTTGGACCTCGTCTATTCTTGGTGTTCATTAAGGATTTGGCAAGATCAATTGCTTCCGATTTTCTATTTTTCGCCGATGGTATCAAAATATGTCTAATGATCACAGGACCGGACGACCACCAACGGATCCAGTGCGATCTTAACACAGGGTCGAACTGGTCACTTCAAAACGCCCTACCATTCAACGTGGACAAGTGTTGCATCGTACAATTACGCCATAGACATAAGTAGACGTATTTGCTTGGGACAAACGGATTGCAGACCAGCTTCCAGGAGTGTGACCTTGGTGTGATCGTACAGAGCGACCGCAACTGTTCAAAACAGGCTGAGGTAGCTGCGAAAAGTGGCAACCAGCATGTCGTCATGCTGCGAAGGGCATTCGGGAGATTTGACCCATCAATCTTCCCAATGATGCACAATTCGTACGTGCGCCCGCACGTTGAATACGTTTTCCAAGCTTGGCAACCTTGGTTGTAGCGCGACCTAGAAGTGTTAGAGGCACCACAACGAAGAGCAACAAAGAACGTAAAGGTCCTGCGCTGTCACTCTTACCACCGAAGGCTGAAGTTGCTGGGAATTCTCAGTGGACGCTATCGAAGGCTGCGCGGTGATCTCAAATTAGCGTATCAGATATTGGGTGACCCCAACCACGTATGCCGCTACTTTCTGAAACTTAGGCACAACACGCGGCTCAGGGGTAACTGCTTAAAATTCAAGGAACAATGTAGCCGTCTAGAGTGTCTACGTAATTAGAGGTTGCGAGTCGCAACCCAACCACACAGCGTGTTCCCTAAATTCTGTTTTGAATTGCGTTCCGCTGTGCCAAGCGTTGCTCGCGGATCTCAGTAGCATAGTGTTCAGGGCGTCAGCCGCGAACTACCATGCTCTGAAGTCCACCTCAGCTCAGGCTATCTCCACCTGACGAGTCCAAACCAGGGCGAAACCGCGGTTGTGGTGTGCCAGTGTTGGGAAGAGCAACACCCATCTATTTCCATGTCGATGTAATTACTTTTCCCTTCGGGTTTGCTAAGCGTGGAACGCGCTCTCAGACCCAGTTGTATCCTCCCCTACCTTTAACATGTTCAAAAAACGAGTAGATGTTACTCTTAGCTCCAAGCACTTTGTTCCCCAAACTCCTCTATTGTGGATTACGCCAGGCATACTTTTCTACAAGATTTATGTATCAAATGGAACCAAGTGCGCGACCATATTTTACTTTTCTCAAGCCTCATATCAACAACTACTGCACCCCGGTGTATTTCTGAATGTTTACGCTCGAATTTTTTACCTTTACACTGATGTTATTTATCAAGGTATTCATTTCGGCAGACGTTCGGTAGATGACCAGATATATTTTGTTTTAATCGTATGCGTCCCAGCCATCCTACGGGACGTGTCAAACACTTGCTTTCATCCCGTGATAAATCAATGTTCATTGTTCAGTGTTCATCATAACTGTATTGTCCCGCATTAGAAACATGCCATTCCTGGTCTTAAGGATTAAGTGACACTCTGATTAACCTGAAAAGGAGAAAACTAATCGGGAAGTTCAGAAAAACTGCTGATATCTCACTAATATTACAGCTACTTGAAACCATCGCCTGTAGCAAGCCCTCGCAAATGAACCGGATTGAAAAGGTGGAGGAGAACGGCTTGCAGATGACATGCAATTGAAAGGAACTGGCCAAATTACTCCGTCATAGGACTAACAACCGAATGTCTTTGATCACAGAACTGATTGATGAGGAGGGTCGCCAACTTAATCACCCACCTGCTACCGGTGAAGTGTTTAGGTCACTTTACGTTGCTTCCATAAACGTAGAAATCGACCCTAGATTTGCTGCTCAGAACTTACAAAAAGTAGCATAGATAATGTCGACATTTCTCTTTCGACCATGCAACTGGCTATGAATTCCATCAAAGCATCGTTCAGACCACAATCCGATGCCAGCCCCCCATCTACTAATAAACTCGGTGGACCTGACATACCACTGCTTTTGCTGTACATGTTCACCTTGTCCTTAGAAGCTAGCCACTTTCCGGATCACTGGAATACATCGTTTATCGTCCCTCGTCATAAGGGGGCCTGAACAGCACGTCACTAATTAACGACCTACCCATCATTCTCCCGTCATCGCCAGATTAATCGAACAATTAATTAAAATTGGAAGCATGGACTTTGTCCATCGTCATGGGCTACTTAACAAATCCCAGCATGGGTTCCTCGACAAACGTTGCTGTAGAACGTGTCAGTTGCACTACTGGAGTACGTTACAGAAGCCATTGATTCGAAATATGCAGTAATAATACTGTTCCTGGATATGCAGAAAGCATTCAACAGAGTGCCCCACAAGTGGCTACTGAAAAGAATCGAGTCATTTGGAATCAGAGACCCACTATTTGGTTGGTTGACATCATACCTAAATGGGCGTTACCAGATAGTCACTCTGGGTAATCATAACTTCTCCCCACGTCCAGTCATTA
Organism: Dicrocoelium dendriticum; assembly: GCA_944474145.2. Taxonomy (NCBI): domain Eukaryota; kingdom Metazoa; phylum Platyhelminthes; class Trematoda; order Plagiorchiida; family Dicrocoeliidae; genus Dicrocoelium; species Dicrocoelium dendriticum. The sequence goes on from OX104063.1 coordinate 27,525,130, forward strand.
GTGGTGTCATCCAAAGGAGTGTACTTGGTTCTTCCCTTTTCCTACTCTATACTAACGATACCACGATGTTCATAGAACATGGCAGCCCATTTCTGTTCGCCGATGACATAAAGATTGTTGATAAATTTGGAGGGAAGGAACTCTATAGTGCAATGCTGCTCGTAAAAGAAGACCTCGATTCACTTGAGAAATGGTGCAACACATGGATGTCAAATTTCTCAGCTTGTAAATCAGGCATTATATCACACGGCTGTTTAATCCCTGAAGAGTCTGTTAAACTGAACAATGAACATATTTGTGTGAAACTATCCAACTGTGATCTAGGCATATGATACTCTGCAAGCTTTAATTTCTCAGAGCAAGCTGAGTATCAAATAGCACTTGCCAAATGATCTGTGGCTAACATATGCCATAAAATCTATACAACCCCTACCAGACTCAGCCTTTTTAAAATACTTACACTTCCTGTCCTTGAATACTGCAACTTGATTGATGGGGGTATGCGTATGGATGAAACGAAAGCTTTGGAAAACCTGCAAAATCCTTCACTAGGCGCTTGTTCAGTAAATCAACCATCTTGATTTATCAGGAGCGTTGCCAGCAGCTTAAGCTCGAGTCCCTTTAGTTTCAACGACTGAAACATAACCTGATGCTGATACACAGTCTCATCAACCAAAAGTCATACTCCAATCCGTGTCCACTTAAATGGCAACATAACGTCACTCGGATATACACATCAAGGCTTGTACATTAAGTGTGTCAGGAAACAGGACAGCTAACCGATGCAATTTCTTCCTCGTCAAATACGCTGTCGTGTGAAATAGCTTACCAGCCACAGTCAGGTCTTACACAAATGCAAGAACATTCCACATTCAGCTTAGTAAATTCCTGGACCAGAACTCGGTAATGACCATTTGTCCATCAGGTAAATCACCACACGAGTTCTTCCAGGATGGACCAAGGAATATATAAGCAATGAGAAAAGATCGTACAAAAGCTTCAGCAACAACAAAAGCTATGTGATTCCAAATTATTTCGATATCACACATCCCAGAATACATATGTCACTCAGACATGAGCATGATCATTATTGTACTCCAGATCTGTCCACAATACATGGACAGCTTCCCGTACGATCGTGAAATATACTTATTCCATGAGCTAAGTCTTGATAACCAATCGGAACAGGCGTCAACCGCTGGGTTAAGTATATCCAATTCGACAACATTCTACGTTCCGATTCTCACGAAGTGACAGCCATGTCTTTATAGGTGTCGCAGCATCGGCTTCTTTTGGTAATGCTTCCGATGCTGCCCTTAGGGGTGCAGGTGATGAGCAATTCGCTTGTTCTTCCTCTGGACTCACAGACTGTCGTCGCACTTGGTCCAGATGACGTCGAACTATTCTGCTGTACTCCAACTATGCCTCCACTGCACTATCACTTTTCGTTTGTGTAACTCCTCTGACTCAAGTCTGATCCGCTGACCTCTGTCACCTGCCTCAACCACCCGATCCTCTGTTCTCATGGAGTAGTGTCGCTATAAGGAGAACTGGCGTTTAACGACTGTTTCATGCAGGCGAAGTTTTATCAGATTCAACCGATTACGCAGGCATTGCCTCATCAGAAGTTCACGCGGTGAATGGCCCGTGGTAGTGTGTGGTGTAATGCGGTATTGTAGTAGGAATTTGTCTAAATGGGTTTGGGACATTCATACTTTTGTTTGGCCTCAACTTGTTTCGTTGTCGTAACAGCTTTCGCGGCCGGACCATTAGACGAGAGTCGCATGGGACCCGGAGAATGTGGTTGATTCCATTTCAAAGCAAGGGTTGTTTGAATTGGTTGTTGGTACGTGTCGAGTCATTATATCTAAGACAACTGCACATGGTACACCGTGCGTAAGGAAGTTATTTCTTAAGATGTGCACAGTGTTCGACCCAGTCATGGGTGTGGTTGCCCGAGATTCGATCCAATTGTTATGTCCGTTCACTACAATGAGCACCCAGGAGCCCTCGAGGTGTGCACAGAAGTCAATGCGCATTCTTTGCCACAGGCGAGAGTGCCATTGCCATGGAGACAATGGTAGCTAGCTCATAATTGTACGATTTGGTTTGTCTCCTGAGCGACTCCTGTCCACCAGATCTAGTTGCTTGCTAGTGTCATCATCATTGAATTTTCTTGCTGGCCCATATGGAGTTCCCGAGAATTATTTGAAGTCGCAATTTAGAGAGAGTACCAAAATAGGAAATAATTCCCGAAACTCACATCAGGTCTTCGATCACATAATGATCTTAGACACTGGTGTACTCTATCAAGGCAACCATTTAGGATAAAATCACGGACCTCCGATAGTTCAGGATCACTTCTTGTTTCAGACTTCATCTCCGTTGCTGTCACTAGTGCATCCCCCAATTAAAATATTAATTGCAGCAGGTCTCTCAAAGCTGAGGTGTGGCTAGGAAGTTCCTATAGTGGTAGTCGGCTGAGAGCGTCGGCACACAGTGCTCTTACCGGAAACAAATCCCTTTTGCTACTGATAGCCAGCAAGTAGTGGGGGACGGGCGAAGCACACGGAACGATGTCATTTGGGATATCGCTTTTGATTCACCTATAACTCTCCGCAGCGGCATGAAGTCCATGTGTAGTTCAAACTTCTGCCCCAATATGTGTTAGTGGAAACGGAGAACTCCAAATACGATCGCGAAGGCCAGCTTGTCAATTTGGGCGTAATTTCGATCGGCCTGGGATTCGGTCCGAGAGACAAATGCAAGTGGTTTGATTATTTCTCTCACGCGTCTCATTGTTAAATAGTGGCTCTGACCCCCAAGGGCAATTCATGGGATATCACTTTCATGCAAAAAGGACGTTGCTTGTCTGAAAACACTGCACCACTCTACGTGCTTGGCTCTGACCCCGAAGGTCAATTCATGGGATATCACTTTCACGCAAAATGGACGTCGCTTGTCTGAAAACGCTGCACCACTCTACGCGCTTTGATCTTGTTTCATCTCATTAGGTAGAGATGGCAAGCCTCGAAGCCGGGACCGTTGGGATGTTAGTTAGAACCTCTACCCCTTTAGCCACCAGGTCAGACGAGCAGTGCTTGGCATAACAGTTATTGTTTGATTGGAACATTATTTGGAATACGCACGTGATTGGATTGTGACATTCATGGAATCGAACCTTAGTTAATTCAGCTTCAGCTACGGTTGGGTGTTTTCGGGAGGCAGCAGCCGATTTCCGTACGCTTCAGCTGCGGTCCCAGTGATCGGATTGTCTAAGGTTCGCTTGTTTGCGAATCACGGTCCACACTTTGATTGCGCGTCGCAAACCAATCACATGACGAGTGCCTTAAATGACCCTCCAATCAACGTCATGTACTTTCGGGGTCGACAAGGGCTAAAATTGGTGGACTGACCAATGCACGTTTAGCTTGGTGAATAACCCAGTTCCTCCGTCTCAACACACACCCACTGGGCGCCCTTGCATAACAACCGATACCAAGGTTACGGCACTGTGGCTCATGGTGGAAAAACCTTGAGTACTGATTCTAAATCTCTAAGAATGACCCCAACTCTTGGTGATACCTTGGTTCTAGTGCTTAAGGAATAGGTCGAGTTAGCTCCTCAGTCGTCTTCAGTCTCTCTGCACTTATGCAAAGAATACGCATTTCCACGTTTCATCCTCGAACTTTTCTCCTTCAGACGGCTCAGCAAACCTCGCAGTTTGCATCTGATCGTCAGCTGTAGCCCCCGTAGCAGGATGTCATCTAGTCACAAGAAAGCTTTAGACAGACCTGGTATTATGTTCTGTACCGAAGTTGAATGGATGCCTTGTTATCAAATGCTGATGGGTACTTATCGTCGTTAATTTTTGGCTTTTCGTGTAGTTCGAGCTGATGATAGGCGTGTGCGAGGTGTAAGGTTGAAAAATATTTGCTGTTACCGAACTGGGCGTAAGTCCTTAATTTGTTGAATGCGGTAGTTTGCAGGTGGTGTACTGCAGTTGACGGAATTTTGGAGTCGTTTATACTCATCACATCTACATCTGTAGACCAAGTCAGACAGACATCAAACGCCCAGGAAAGACCGTCACATCTTTGGTATCATCAGCAGTGCGCATTCCATCTGGCCCCTGTGGAATAGAACCAGCACCCCGAGTGTTACCAATCTGCTATAAAGACCACTGGGCAACCGGAGACGGTAACGACCAAGATGACTAAGTTAGTAGATGCGACATAGGGCCGTCTACTGTCTACTTACTTGTATGTTACTGCCCCGCAGAGTACAGCGCAGCCCCACACCAAGCGACGAACTTATAAAACTTACGCCGACAATTAGTTCAAGTCAATACAAACGGGTTGCTCCACCTACTAATCGCAAGGGAGTAATATGAGAAGTTGAAGGTAATGAACGGAAGCTCATCACATCTAGACAGTAACGACAGCCGCCAAACACCCGGTAAAGCAATGCACATTTGTTTCATCCATTCGGAAATCGTCAACCGTTAGCATTCCGTCTGGCCACTGTGGGTGAAGGGCCGGGAAATTTACCTTCTTCTGGTGTCTCAAAAAGTTGTAAGTATTGTTAGAGATGTGTCTGTGTCCCAGATGGTAATAAAAATTTGTTTTTCGTTGGCCGAAGCTGACTGATCTAAAGCAACCCATTAATTTTAGACTATGTCTGTGTGTGATATATATGGTTCCTGGATTTCCAACCATACATGTAATAAACCGAGGCACATATGCGATCACAAAGGCACCAATCACAGTTTGGTGTGTGAAAATTCTCTATTTTACCAAGTCTGTTGACCAAACTGTACATTTGCTTACCTTTGGCTCTAAACGTTTTCGCCAAGCACCGCTGATAAGAAAATGAGTCCTTACATACACATGTGGCAGAATTGTTGCCGTGGATCAGGAAGTCCCCCCAGGTTTCGGGATCAAGCTTAGCCTTGTAAGCATATCATTCTGCGTCACTTATTGCTATGTGTTTTGGAGTTCTGCTCCTGAGAATTGAGCACATGTTTGAGGAACGAAGTCGCTTGCTTTCCGATTCTGTAATGATCATGTGTCTCAGACTTCAAATGAACTCTGCCTAAACACTGTCAAGCAGAATGTTGTTCCGGAACTCCCAAGTGGATGCCTCTACGAGTTCTTTCAAGCTGAGGTAGTATGAGGCAATTCCTTAGGATCAGATGGACACTGTGCAAAGCAAACATAGTTATATTGTGACCAAATGGTAACAGAGCTAATGGACTCTATCAATATCCTGTCAACCATGAGCCCTTCATCTATGAGCACGAGATCCGGTAGCAAAGGCTTGTTTCCTACGCAGAATAGTGTAGACGATGTGGTATGGTTTTACAGGGTAACAAACGCAATAAATTCATGCAAGTGACTTTAAAGTGCCCACCGCGAATGCCGATGTATTCAGATCTGGTATAATGAAATCCATTGAGATGCGGATGAATGATGAACAATGATTTATAATGGGTAAAAATGCAGGTGCTTGACATGTCCCGTAAAGTGTTTAGAGTGAAAAAAGATAGTTGTCGGTTCGGGCGAATACAGATTTAACTGCACTGCCGTATAAAGGGAGTTTGAACTGAGAACGTATGCACACCAACCAATAAGGGGAGTGGTTATTGGTCACATAATAGGCGAGAAAAAATAAAGAAAGATGGCAAGGACCACACTTACTCGTGTGCAATTATCTTGGGTCGACAGGATACAGAAATCCAGTTTCAATAGTAGTAGCGTTTCTCAAAGTTTGTGCAAGGGGTTTGGAGTGACTCATTCTCGAGTGGATTTATGGCACTATCCACTGACTGCTGTGCATTAGTGTCAGCATCTGGTGGTCATGGGCTATAGCACATAGTGTAAATGTGACAGAGTATCGTCAAGGCGTTTTTTGGATGTGGTTGTAGATATTGGGTGCCACTCTATTCAGGGCGAGTGGAAGTTGGGTGGCGATAGACGACAACTACGAGATATACGTCCTCGTGTCTTAACCGGATACGGCACTAGGGTTAGTCAGTAACACGAGCTTCCGGATCACCAACTGTTGCGTCCTGAAGATCGTTGCTGTACTTCAACAGAATCCTACCGCGCATTCCGGGACCTTCGTTCCAGGTGAGTGACATTCCTGGTATCTCGACCACAATAACAGCTGCGTCTTGGTGCAACCAGGTCTCAGTAGTGGAAATGACATGCAAAGCATTCATCGCCTGAGTTAAATGAGGAGTCCTTGGGCATTAGCGTACCTACAAGAGAGCTTATCGCATTTCAACAGTATTACAGATGTTGTGCGGTTAAGATATAGGGCTTCAGTAACCTGTGAGTGGTCGACTACTCGCTTCTTCTGTGGGTACTTGGTAACTGATTTGGTGTCAGATTCATGGGCTTCGTAAGTAATCCCAAATCTAATCTTCCACGTACGGCGTATGGCAGTTGGTAATTCCTTTAATTCCACGCACGTATGGGCTCATCAGACACACTGCTGGTGCGTTGTCCCAGGATAATACCTAATGCGGTTGGTTTTTCGGGAGATATGTCACTCACTGCCTTCATCCGAAGCCCAACATTTCAGCATATGCTTGAAACCGACTGGAATCGCATGATTTCAGAAGGTTTTGAATACGACTCGGTTTTGTAGGTTTTCATTATGCCAAAGTTTCGCTCTTGACGCAAGTGAGTCTTCAAGCCATGTGGCGGTGACAGCCTGCAAGGAGACAGGTGTCAGCTTTTCAGTAGCCATTCCGACATTTTCATCTGAAAGACTACCCACAATACACTTGGGCCACATCCTTTGTATTTCCGAGATGTGCGTAGGCATGACACCAATTTCGTTAGCACGTTATTCAAGGAGAATGTTGCACGAATATAACACCATATCATGGTGTGCCTCGTTTTCTCGCGACTAAAACATATATTTATTTATTTATCGTTCTTTAACTTGAAGTCTTATTTTATGCTCCTTGCGTCCTTCAGTTTCAGGAAAGCCGTAAGCTATGGTGGTTCATGCTAATTTTCTTTTGATGGTCTTCTAAGCTGCGGTTACTTCGGTAACGCTCGCTCCAAGAGATGTCCGGAAAGACACAGATCCAGCAGTGTTTTTAGTCGACCTGTGGAAAGCAGGACTGAGTCTAATTCAGGGAGGTACTACAACCTAACTGACAGAAATCTTGGCCCCCCATAATGCTTATAATTGTGGCGCCGAGCGACCCGAGATACATATGCAGGTTTAACTGCAACACAGAGCAGGTTACTGTGGATCTCCGATTGGTTGGAATGGTATATATATATATATATATATATATATATATATATATATATATATATATATATATATATGGAGAGAGAACAATAGAAAAATCTTAATGCTTGTTCCGGGAGTTTGGAGCGCAGTACCTTCGGCGTAAAGTTGGCTTTTTATTATCTTTAAATCTGTCACGGTTTTGGTTTCCTTGCTCGGTGATTTACCGCAGGAATCCGGTGAAACGCACCAATAGAACTCCACTCCCCTCCTTCGTTTCCGCTTCGGGTGGGTTTAGTGCTGATTTTACATGTCCAACGTTCATGGTAGCAACCGTAAACCAACTTGCATTAGTACCAGCTTGTTCTTACTATAGACACTCGGGAGATTTAGTAATGCCTTGTATGCATTTACTCCAACTGAATGGGAAGTCTGTTCAGTAGGATGTATTCTGCTGGGATATGGAAACATTGGTGGATTTTATAATATACTTTTGTCCTTTTGTTACCGATGATGTCAACCGTTCCCCTCGGGTTTGGGGCAGCATCTACTAGTGAGGCCTGGGAATCACAATCCACAATGCCTGTGACTGGTAGTTTTAGTGGGTACCATTTCCCAGAATTCCTCTATTAGGTCCTCGTACATCTGAGCTATTAAGACCCCATTTCTTAACGGTCACATAGACTGCAATACACGCGGAACCAGAGAGAGTCTTGTTCGTTACTATGCAAGTTCACCTCATTTGATTACAGTCCAGCGCATGCCGTATGTAAAAGTTGGAACATTTGCGGCGCATAATGACCATTTTGAGCTCTTTGGCACGTGAGCTACAGTGGTTTTTAGCCTGTGACACGCTAGGCGCTCGCAGCCAGCCGACCAGTAATAAAGATTTATTATTTTACGATGCATTCGACATGACCCACAGGATTTTCGAGAGAATCTATGGCGCTTTCATTATACCCATTGAAGGTTTATAGCAATTGCTTACATGATCTCCCGGTCTAGCCCACATCTTACAGATCAGCGTCGTTTACCCATGCTCCGGTGCATACCCGGAGATGTAGCAATTAATTTTGGTCCACATGCGATTTCCTCCGACGCTGCTAGATATGTGGCGAAATGCCATAGTCGCCCTTGTCACCCTTCATTCACAGAATGTGCGTCATCCCTGTGGTGCACTGATCCTCAAATTTCATACCCCAAGTTATCCAGCGTTTACCGCACATGCCCTAAAAGAGGAGCAAAGCTGTTTCCCGCATCGCGTCACTGTTTTGTTCTACTGCCCATGGGTGAGATAGCAGATCCAAGGCATCTTTACAAGTACCATCAAACAATGGCCACCAATGACCAGTCACAGTATGGATCTACTAAGCGTTCTGTTTACCGAAAGGCAATTTGATCCAGTCAATACCCAGTGCGGTATAAGTGGAGACTCGTAAAGTTCTTATTTGGCTGCGCGAAACGAATATGCTTAGGCAACTGCTTGACCCATGAGCTTACATTATTTACAACAACACTTATGGACAAAGACTTTCATCGAACCTTTGTCGAAAGACGCAGTCAATTGCGGGGACCGAGGTGCTTGGTATCCATAGTAACTAACAAGAAGCTTTACCTCGAGTTACGTTTCGAAAGGGGTTTCAATGCATTGGGGACAACTAAGCCTTTAATCTCAACTACGCAAAAACTTTAGTACACTGATTTAATTGTTGTGCTCAGCTGAAACCGAATGTAGCTTGCCTTTCCAAGGAAGTGATCTCAGACTATCACGGCTAACTCTCCCTGTGTACATCAACTCGTGTGACTACGTAGCCAGTTACATAGGCAGAACCCATAGGACTCTGACTTCCCGTATGTACCGACAGGGGTTCAGTGTGAAGTTAACCATTGTCTACCCCCTCAACCTCTGTGCTCGCATAAGCGTCGGCTTCCACGACAGGTAAAAGCCTACTGGTGTCGGATCACCAGATAGAGCTCAGATCAGCGTACGAAGTGGTGCTGCGTCACACCGAACCCCAACTTTTTCGGTTTGCCGAGATTGTCACATGAACTGGGTTGAAGCCAGACCTGTGCACTAAAAACCACCATTATTCGTCAGCTTAAGGCCGAAGTTCCATCGTTGACTCTGCATCTGAATCTTAGCTGGTCTCAATTAATGTTAGCTATAAATATGCATATCTGCGTAGCAGTCTGGAGATTTTTCCTGGTGGCCTATGTAATATTCTAACAAAAAAGGATATGTCTTCGTAAACTATGAAGACCGGTGCGGATTGTTGAACTGTATGTTGAGTTCAAGTGCTTAATTCGTGCACTGCTTTTGCTTGGTGATCGTTCAGTTTGCAACACGCAATCGTTCTGTGTTACGCACTGTTTTCTTTCGGTGCCATTTTTTATAATTACCATACGAAATAAAAGCTTCCCTGGAAGTTGGGCTGCTTTTTGCTATCGTTAAATAAGCTTCCGATAAACCTGTTGTAAAGACACAGGCGTAACTACGGGATGCACGCATTTACCAGCTTTCGTCCTCTAACTATGCTTTTCAAATTATACGTATATCGGCATATTTAAGAAAACGGAGCCAGCTCCTCGGAATGCTCCTCATAATTAAAAGAAGACAAATCCTTTATGTGCAACCGATATCATTGCAAATCACCAGCATGGCCGGAAAATTCAAACCAGGAAAGTGTGGGCTTAAATTTGTTGACTGAGTCAATGCCGAACAGTCCTAAACTTTCGTTCAACACCATTCGTTGTCAACTGTCGAAGCGGCTGCGAACGACCGCCCGACCCATGAATTTCCTTCACCTGCTCACTTGGAGAATGCTGCGTAGGCGTCAGACTGATTCTCTCAGTCAGTCACAGTCTAATTTGGGGATCTTTTCCAGTTAAGCCCCGCCATCCAAAAAAGATTATGAAAAGGGAGGATATGGAACTTGAACTTTTACTCTCTATTGAAGAGGGTGAAATTGAGACAAGTCTTTAATATTTTGCATGAAAAGGTCCATTTTTCGGTGTCTTTGCCTCCAAAGGAACTTACACAGGTAGCTGTCCACTAAAGATCGGTGTGTGCCGCATTGGCGCTTATTCTGCATCTTGTAAATGTGCCAGAGAGATTCGATGGTTTGTGTGTGAGCTTCAGTCGTTGGATCCACAAAGTTTTCGGTATGATTAACCGTTTGATGAGTATAACTCATGCCAACCATCGATTCAATGCCTTGGTATGATGCCCACATATCGGAAATGATAATTGAGCCGGGAGCGATGCAGGCCTGGATTGTGTCCAGAAGAGTGGCCGCAGTTCGATCTGGCACTGCATACAAGAACACTTCTTTAGTCTCCCGGCAAATCCATCCGAAAATCCACTGCTGGGGAAGGACTCACCTAGCATGTCTTTTTACGACGTGAAATTAGGGTTTCATCGATCTCGACATGTAGACCTGGGCCGCCGACAATCGTTGGAGTCTGCAAAAGCTGCCAGGCGCAAATTTCACGCAGAAAGTTCTTCCAGTCGACAGCGGTCGCGTGGCCAATAGACAACTCCTCTGAGCAGAATTTGATTGTTGTCAGATTTTTGGACCAGCAATAAATGAATAGGATTATTGTCCTGAAATCCATCCTAGACCGCTCCAGCCAAGTTCCCTTTCGAAGACCGATTTCCTGCCGACACTGTCCGGCATCACACCTCCACCTGTCAGAAACAGTTGAACGTGTCATTTGGTGTCCTCGTCTGCATAAACGTTGATGATGAATCACTCCATGGCTTTGCAAAAAACGTATTGCTGTTTCCTTGTCATGAACGACCGCCGAAAGCGTCAGAAAGTTCATGTCAGGTTTTACGTGCGAACGTAGAAACTTTTTGGACAAAAATGACCTTAGAAGCGGATAAGGAGTGTTTTTATGGGGCACGTTCACATGCATTACGTACACTGGAGCTGGCAAACATTGGCGGGGCTCAACTTTACACGCGTGCCCTTTTTGCACTATTGGTGGGGCTTGACTTTTCAGGTGTACCCTTTTTGCCTTAGTGGCGGGGCTTAACTTTTTGCGCGTGCTCTTTTTGCATTAGTGGCGGGGCTTAACTGGAAAAGATCCTAATTTGGTCCCTGATTGGGCAGGCCTTCATAATATGGTTGCGTCTGGACCACGCGCCAGGGGCACGGGTGCAACTTTGCAAAACCCACTCCTAGTGCATGGTCCGCATTGCGTGTTCTCGTCCCCTTATCCGGACGTGCTCCGTACAAGCCACGGTATAGTTCCAGTCTTCCGGGTGAGCCAGTCGACAAAACATCAAGTGAGCCCTACTTCGCAGTTCAGTGTCAATATTAAGTGGTTTCCTGACCACGGTGCACTCCACATACCTAGCCGTTGCCTAGATGTGGAGTTAGCGTGATTCGTTTGTTTTCCTGTTCACGAACTACGTTGTGTCAGCCATGCAGTTAGACTGCATGCTCTAGGATATGGCGAACTATTACAAGGATAAGTTCCACGTTACATAAAAATGGTTAATTCAACATGGCCGAATTTATGGCGGAGTAAACAAAGCCTAAAAGTGGTAACATAGTCATGTGCAAAAAGATTTATAGGAAACATTCCTCGAAGGTCTGAAAACCGGAAACCATTTCCTTCCCACCCCAATGACTATCGGGAGCGTTAAATCTTTTGCTTTGCATTGCTCAACTCCCAGTCGCGAATTCATCCGGTATTCGTCAGTCGAACTTGACGCCTGGTAGAATCATGGCTGCTAATATCTTGTACCTCCTGATAGTAGTAACGTCGAAACGCATGGTTCAGCGGATATCAAATAATTTCGTACTAGGAACAAGAGATCCGATACTGAATATGCATAAACAGCTATCCAGTATACCACAGTCCACTAAACTCATTGGCTTCAACATTTACTGGATAAAGTTGACAAGATAACATATTTATAGAGATCTATTTCCGTGCCGTAAACCACGGTTTCCTAAGTGATAGGATACTACCAAACAATTCGTAACAGAACTCCTTAGATAACCTCACATCGAAACGTTTGCATCTTTTTTCATACACACCCACAGTTTCGAAGTTTGGTGTTGACAACTAATTCGCCTATTTTATTTGTTTCGTCGCAATTCTATTCTATTATATGCCGCAGATTTGAGCTAGCAATCCCATTAACCATCAAAACGCCACCGAGGCTCTTAAGTGGTGTGCATTCCCTCGGTGCCCTGCTGGGGATCGAACCTATGACCGGTAGAGGATAGAACCAAATACAGAGCAGCTTATGCCACTGAGCCATGGGTAACGCATGCTGACCAACACGGATTGAAAACTAACTGCGATATAGCCTGACCCATCCTTCACTGCCATACAGGGTACTGCCAGTGTAGAGGACAATGGTTGGCTGTCCGGGTCAGGGCTTCCTTAGCCAGCATTTTGAAGACTGGTAGGGCTTAGTTTCTGATTACTAAAGAGTAAATGGCTTTGGTTAAGGAGGATTTTCCGGATTGGTTTCTCAACTTTGCAGGTTGTAAAATAATAACGATGAACTAAATAAAAACAAATCCATTTCCGTCTACTAACTGATAATGCGCAGATGTGTTTATTTTCTGCGGCTAATTGCCTCCGTTTAACAGTGTAAACCTATAGATTCAGCACCATCTATTAAACTTTGCTTTGTTGCATTACATTAACTGCATTTCCATTGGGCTTACCGTCTGAACGATACTTGTGGCTTCAACTTAGTCAAGTTCTGGTGAGCTTTTTCACTTATTCTTAAGTCGATAGTTAAGATTGTAGACCCACGGCTTATTAGCATAATTTATTCCGCTTTGTTTAGAGACTCTGTAACAAATATGTTTATACTTGTGTTCATTTCTAGTAACTACATTTCAAATACAGAAACTAGCGGATTCAAATCCTGTTTGACACACATATCACACTCCTATCCAGCATATCGCCTGTGCTATATTTCTATCCTTTGCTCTCATTCATACATACGGTCGCAGGCTACACCTGCGAGTGAATAGTGTTGAATTAACGCTCTAACGACTAGTTTTCTGCTACCGTGAATTATTTTGCTGGCATTACGAAGTAACCGGATTTGGCACCCTTACGAACTCTGTTATTTTCCAATGGTGAGAGAAGCATCCTTACAATTTGTAAACATAACCCTCCTGCTCTGTGTTATGCCGCAGTACGATCTGTAAACTGCATGACGCGCCCTACCGCAGTAAGAAGCATTGTTCCATCTGTAACGGGGATTGCTTGGCAACCGGTGTTCTGTCTAAAAACTGGTTTGTACGACACAATTTCCGATTCAGCGTTACTTACTTTGTCGAACGAATTCTTGAAGAAAGTACGTTCGATGTTACTTTTCAGATGAAAGCCATAAGGATCCCGGAAACTCAGTGTGACCACATGTAAAACGATCAGAAAGAGAAGGTAGAAAAATATTTCGCGGATGATGTCGCGGGCACGTCGATGTTTGATCCTGTAATCCCGGGCGCGTTCCAGCTCTTCCGAACTTGGTGTCTGGATGGCCAGTTTGTGTGGCGCGTAGTTTCTCTTCACTGCAAGAGGTAAACAATAATCACAGCATTTATAGCTCAACTAGCATCTAAAGCTTTAATCAGCATGCAGTCCCGATTCATACTAGCTCATCGAGTAATACAAACTTTATGGAACAACAAATTGTCCCAATGGGTCGCGATAAATTCCTTATTCACTTTGAATATTTCTTATACTGCTCTTTGCCCCTGCACGCGATAGAATTATCATATCTACTTATTTCATCTTTGTTACCCGTGAGCTGATCAAGTCTTCGAACCAGGTGGAAAATAACGTACGACACATTTGCAGAGCTACATCAGACTAACCTAGTCCCCTATCACCTGGACCGTTTCTCGAATTCTTTAGATCATTTATATCTCAACTAGATGGGTGAGCTAGTGCAAAATGTCACTGGTATTCCAGTCAGTGGTGTTTCTCTGTAAGTCTTCAAGAGATGATCCATTTGAGTTATCCGCTAAGGTATGGTTGCAACAACTTCGGGCACGGCGCAGCCTATAACATTAAGTAGTAACTCTTGTCCGGCAAGCTAATGTGTCCATAGGTCACGTTAATGAAGATGGTCGTACCTAGTACTATACATTATACAAAGCGAAACCGGTAGAAAGCAGCGAGGAAGCTTGTCAAAGTCGTCTAATCAAGTCCGGGCAGAATAATGGCAGTTCACCTGCGAAGTTGCCGGGAATACGCCCTAATTTCTTAATGTGTGCCTGTCACAGAGGGTAAAGTTCGAAAATGAGAGGGTTGATGTGTTCGCCGAGCTGAGTAATTCTGTTGCAGACGTTTCAATGCCAAACTAGGTAACATCCTCCGTGCGTCTATTAGGGTCTGATTCGCAGAGCCTCGTAAGCCACTGCCAGATCCAAGTGAATATTGATCGGCTCCTGCTTTGAATGTCAGTCTTCGATTCGTTCACGTGGGTCGGTCAAGTGGTCGCACCTTCGCCCTGTCGATCTGGTATTTATTGTTGTCATCACATGCAGAACTTCGTAGACACCCTCTAGTTCCAGGTGCTTGTTGATTGAGTTCCGGCCCGAATGCCAGGCTTCGATGAACTAACGCGCTCTGCGGTTCTTCGCTCTTCCAAGTATATTAACCTTTTTCAGATCGAACTGATGGCCTTGGACATCCATATGTACTGACATTAGTGACTTTTCATCATGGCGGCGGATGGCCAGACTGTGTTCATACAGTCTTGTACCAAGTTTCTTCCCTGTCTGGCCAACGTAGTACTTGTCACATTGTTTGCAGCAAATTTTGTAAATCACACCTGATGTTTCTTCTTTACTCAGCTGGCCTTTTACCTTAAAACGTTTACTCCGAACAGTTTCCGTTGCTTCATATGCAGTGTTGATCCCGTGAGGCAGTAAAAGCCTCGCTGCCATTTCAGAGATCCCATGGATATAAGGTAGGACGATGGTTTTCCTTTCCATTGCGCTGGTGGAATGGCGTTGTGTTTCATTCTTCGACATCAGGCAGCGTAGAATAAAGCTTTTAGGGTACGAATTCCGCTGAAACATGTTAAATAGGTGGCCTTCCTCCGCTTTCCTCAGTTGCAGCTTGCTACAGTGTGTTTGGGCCCGTTTGAAAAGTGTCCTGACGCAACTGCGTTTGTAAATGGCCGGGTGATTACTGCATTAGTTTAAGATCTGAACAGCGTGAGTCGCTTTTCGATAGACTGTTGTTTCCAGGGGCCGGGAAGCAGGTTTTTTGATGAGCACGTCCAAGAGTGGCAACTGGGCGTTGTTCTCCTGCTGTTTGATGATAAGGATGCCGGGTAAAATATTATTGATATGGTGATGTGGTTCTTGTAGTTTGGATCGGTTGATGATGATAAAGGTATCATCCACGTAATGTACTCAAAGTTTGGGCTCCATCATCGGCAGGGCCTTTTGTTCCAGTGCCTCGGCTACCAGTCCAGAGCTTGGTGAGCTCATTTATGTGCACATTATCGGTTTGTACGTTTACCCATTGAAAGTGAAGTGTGTGGTGAGACAGAAATCAAGCAATTCCATCAGTTGTGGGACTCCAATTCGGTTATTCGTAGTTGCCGCTACGTGTTGTTCAAGTGGAGCCATCATTGTTAGCCTTGCCAATTGCATGTCAATTGTTGTGAATAAAGCGGTGACATCAAAGGATACCATCGTCTGGTCACTTGCTATTGTTATTCCTTAGTTTTAAAAGGAATTATCTTGCTGATTTGATTGAATGCTCGGAGTCTACAATTAGCTGTTTCAGTCGTCTCCGGAGTGCTTTAGACAGCTTGTAATTCGGTGTCCCGGGTACTGACACGATAGGCGAAGCGATACCCCAATTTTGTGTACTTTGGGTAGACCGTAGAACCGTGGTATCACTGAATCCTCGGGTTTCATTTTGCTATGTTCTAACTTCGTGATCTGTCCCATTTGTTCCAGTCTTTGAAGTGCTCGTTTGATCTGGCTTTCCAGACATTTTGTAGGGTCTTCACTTATCAGCTAGTAGGTGTTCAGGTTTCCGAATAGTTCTTTTGCCTTCTTCATGTAGTCAGTTTTTTCCATTATTATCGTGCTTCGTCCCTTGTCTGCCGATAATCTAATGATAGTTTTGTCTCTTCTGAGGCTTTTCAATGCCTTTTGTTGGCTCACGTTTAATATATTCTTTGCCACTGTGACTTGGAGCGGGGATGATGCTATGTCGAATTACATGTTGGGCTTCCGCTGCGATGTTGCATGTGGCCAGCGTCGAATCAAGTGCGGCAAGGAAATTAATGGGATTAGCATCTTTGTAACTGACTTGCAGACCTCGCACAATGACTGCTCGTTCTGTAGCTGATAGAGTTCGTTTGGATAGATTCTTAATCCAGGCATCTTCTTCATTTGTTGGTTTCTGTTGCGAGATCCTGTCCAGCTTCCCTTTTAGCTTCTGCTTTGTTTGAAGCTTCGTCTTGTGAGTTCTAATAGCTATCGCCTTCTCAAGCTCTCCGGTCAACTGTTCTCCGCTGTTGGATAAACATATCTCGCTTTGTTGTGTCCATTACCCGTTGATACTTTGCCATCGGTTGTGTGCATCCGTGATCAGCAGACGTAGCATTCGTCGTCCATGTTGTTCGGTCATTTTTCAAGCCAAAAGTTTGTTGATGAACGGGCGGTAATGTATACTTGGTGGTAGAATTTGTCCGCAAACATTCATGCAGGAAGTAGAGCTGCTTGTTAGAAGAGGATTGCCGGCTGGCAAAGGTCTCCCATCAGAGAGCGGATGTAAGTGTATCACGCCCGAAGTGTTTAGAAATTAGTGAGCATACGCTGCCTGATGTCGAAGAATCAACCACAACCCCCTTCCACCAGCGCAATGGAAAGGAAAACCATCGTCCTACCTTATATCCATGGGATCTCTGAAATGGCAGCGAGGCTTTTAATGCCTCACGGGATCAACGTTGCACATGAAGCAACGGAAACCGTTCGGAGTAAACATTTTAGGGTAAAAGACCAGCTGAGTAAAGAAGAAACATCAGGTGTGATTTACAAAATTTGCTGCAAACATTGTGACAAGTACTACGTTGGCCAGACAGGGAAGAAACTTGGTACAAGACTGTATGAACACAGTCTGGCCATCCGCCGCCATGATGAAAAGTCACTAATATCAGTACATATGGATGTCCAAGGCCATCCGTTCGATCTGAAAAAGGCTAATATACTTGGAAGAGCGAAGAACCGTAGAGCGCGTTAGTTCATCGAAGCCTGGCATTTGGGCCGGAACTCAATCAACAAGCACCTGGAACTAGAGGGTGTCTACGAAGTTCTGCAATGTGACTGACAACAATAAATACCAGATCGACAGGGCGAAGGTGCGACCACTTGACCGACCCTCGTGAACGAATCGAAGACTGACATTCAAAGCAGGAGCCGATCAATATTCACTTGGATCTGGCAGTTGCTTACGAGGCTCTGCGAATCAGACCCTAATAGACGCACGGAGGATTTTGCCTAGTTTGGCATTGAAACGTCTGCAACAAAATTACTCAGCTCGGCGAACAAATCAACCCTCTCATCCACACCCCGACCTACAGGTTATTCTCAATAATTTTCCAAAATTTGAAAAAAGCTAGTACGCAGCGTTTGGTGCGCGTTACACTGCCCTACTGGCGAGACGTCTACTTACGAGAAATCCCCTAGATACTGAATTAGTGAAAACATTACCGTAGCCTCGATGCTGTAGTGCGCTGACTGACTAATTCTAAACGACCTTAACCAAAATTTTCAACTCACGTCATTGCTCAATCAACTGAATCACAGCGTGTTGTGTAGTTGCACAACTTGCGAAGGGAAACTGGTTGAGACATACGAGATCGTGAATAATGACGTCCACACCAATCGATCGTGGTAACGCATGATCACTCTGGCTTCTCCGCATCCAACAGTAATTGGCCCGAAATCGAGCTGATGGGTGAGTTTTGCTCGTGAGGTTAAAATCGCCTTCATCAAGCTTTCCCATTTTCACAAGGAATATTGCTATGTCGAAAGCGAACATGTCCAGTGCGCGTCAACCTTTCCATGACAATTTATAGAAGCCATCCCTTTGTATTACTGCCAACGTAACATCCGTGCTTTCTTATAGGCTTTGCCCCCCCAGTACTTCTTTACGGAGAATGCGTGTATTCATTTTTCCTACTGGTGAAAAATCCATAAAGCATAACCAATGCCTTTGACAGGCTTGGTGAACATCAACTGTCGTTGGAAGCTGTAATCAAAAGCGGTTCCTCACGGAATTTGTTGTCTGCAAGAACTTGCTTGTACTGGCTGTCAAGGAAATACACTTCGTCATTATTGAAATCGGTAACACCCGTGGCTCTTTTCCAGGTCTTCTATTCCCCGCGCAATCTTACAAGCAATGCGACGCGTCAGAGGGTGGGTGACTATTTTGAGCCAAATGAGGAAAAAATTTAGCTACCATCCACCTGATTTTAATTATTGTGTATACGTCTAGTCTAAGTCCAGTTGACTGTGAGCTATGTGAGACTCTGGGATTCACCTATTCAGTCGATAGCCACTCGGCCATTGTCTGAGGAACTCCGCCGCAATGCAGCGGGGTAAACACTTGGGTACCTGTCTCTCTGCTTGTATCTCCTTAGTTGATACTACTAAAACAGCGCCGCACTAGCCAGCAGCATATTTGCGGTGCAAGTACAGCAGCGCTAATTTTTCTCATGCTGTCAACTCTTCGTTGACCTTAAGAAGTCCACCGGTATTAGGCAGATAGGTTGACAAAGGGCTGCCAGTGATTATCAGATGAACAGTCGTCGAGCACACATGTCACGTTCATCGACGAGACGATACCCACTACTTGGATGCTTAGAAATGATGTCGTAACTGGCAACTTGGCACTGGCTGAAATGGTTTTGATGAGCTGAAGTATCACGGATAGTCTCAGATGCATTAGTGAATTTTGGTGGATGTAGAGGAGGTACTACTTCGCCGTGTCAGTATTACAACCGTTACAAAACAAGCCAGACCGTAACGGCCAAGAACGGACCATGCTGCCGCTCCATCAGGAAGAGAAGGCTTGGGAGCCGCAAATATATGTGCAATGGAGATGCATGCAGAAGCCGCGCGCGTCATCCAGCTTCTACTAGGGAGTTCGAAGAGGACTGAAACTGTCGCTGATGAGAGCTGACATCCATGATTGATGCTAGTTGCCAAGACAAGGAAGTTCGCACTTTGGGCTCTTGCAACATGTATCCGCATGCCTAGACTAATCCTAGTCTGCAAGCTAATGATGCAAATCGCTAGCGCCACAAGGCCATAGGTTCCGTTCCTGATGAAGAAGAGGGATTCGCCCTACGGATTAATCCCAATCATACGAAGCGACTGCTTCGTGCTTTTCCAGGCTTTTGGGTGGTGTTTCGACCTGGAAGCTGCCACGATGAACTTACAATACCATTACATCAACAATCCCATACTCATGGAAATACTTCTTCAAAGTCAAACATTAGGTTTTTATAGATTCGACTAAGGCTTCCAAAGTCTTGCTTTGCGTGAAGCATGCAGTATGGAAATGCTATGGGATCAAAAATGAAAATTCAAGGTAACACATTTGTGAACAGGGTTAACTTGTGTTTACATACAGTGCACTTAGACCTAATGCGTCGTAATAGACATCGTTGAAAACGAAGGAAACATGAGAGAAAGATGAACAAAACATTTGATCAAGAGGCGGAGGCGTCATGTATTAAAACCATCGGATGAACTTTAGGATAAGTAACAGTAGATCTAGTTAGGTGGCAACACTGCCTGTGACTACACAGTTTGTTCAGCACAATATGTACATGATTGAGAGGCGCTTATGATTCCAGTTGACGGATGCAGGCAGCCCAAGAAAACTGTGTTGAACCCGAGAATCACATAGCGCCATAGCAACTAGAACGAATCCGTAGTGTCTTCAAGCTGGTTTTTACTCCATTAGGAGGCGACTTTTTCGATGAATCGGAAGAGGCACGTTTGTGAATGATGTAAGATAATTTTGTTGAACGATGCCATTTAAGCTATAGTTCACGCACAGTATAAACTCTAAGACTAAGGTCTAATCGCATAGCAATTGCTTACGGAAGTCTCCATGACGATATTTCTCATCCATCCTCCGTTGGTATCTTCTCCCTAGGTAACGGATCAAAGCGTATTCCTCTCCCACGGCTTCGATATCACCCACTCTATTGACATCTTTGCAAGCGAATGACACAAACATGGCCATTGCTATGACCTGCGTAGAGGGAGAGATGGATTAAAACCACAATAGAATGCTGTGTCAAACTGGCGCATGTAAGAAGCTGTGCCAGAGGTGCAATTTCCTAGAACGTTTCGTGGAAGTAAGCTCGGTGAGGTAGTTCAAAAGATCGTTGGATGTGCATTTCGCTAATGTTAGATTTGAACAGCGATTTTATCCATTGACAATGAGATTTCTCATTTGTGATTCGCAAATTTACTGTGAATAAAACGGTTTTTCTAGGATACCACTTGAAATCTTGAGAAACGACCACTGTGTTGGCAAGGTCAAACTTTTTTAAACGTTTTTCATCATATTTCGATGGAGTTGTATACAGATTCAAACTACTATTCCCTACCGTGATACAAACAGTATTAGGTACACAGTTAGAGAGAGCCGCATCTATGAATGTCGTTAAGTCATAATGCAAATCTTAGGAAGTCCGTCATGGGGCGAAGGCCATAGCTAGTTGGAATGCTATGGTTGTTGAGATCCCAACACGTCGACAGAATTGTGATAAGAGGCCGTGACCATGGTTGTAACCCACACCGAACAAATAACGGTGACCCTAAGGGCTAGTTTCTTATCCCTTGGTAGCCCAAAACATTCATCTTTATAGTGGGTGTCCTTATCACATTTCGCGTAACTTAGCGGTCTTTTCAAACAATCACAGTCACGATCCATTCTTGCCAATACTACCATGCAATCGCCGGAAAGAAACAGTTGCTAGAAAAGGGCTGCAGACATAAAATGTCCCCTGCTGTTAAGATGCGCATGACGTGTTGTGTCCACGGAAACGACAAGTTGACATTGAATGTAGTGTGCTGTGTGTGTGTGTTGCGTGTGTGTGTGTGTGCGTAAGCGTACAAGAGCTCTGAGGTAGTTGAGAGGTGAAAGGACTAAACAAACACTAACCAGGGGACATTCTGTAACAAGGAAACTAGACCCATCTGCTCGTCCGCGACACGAAATGTCAAAACTAAATGGTTGGGTAAAATGGCCAGCCTGGTATTAACGTGACCAAGAGAAAACCGAGGAGCTTGAAGTCCAACGAGGAGAAAGGATGTTCGCACCGTGCGTGTTAATAAATTGCCCGACCAGAATGGAAGTGAGCCAACAAATAGCCGGAAGTCGTGTCCTGCCAATGCGTTCAGTAATTAAATAGCTCGTTTAGGTCAATTGTGTGCGTTGAATGGGGCACATAAAATATAGTTTTTCTCAGTGCAAACACTGATGCTTTAGTCTATATTAAGAACGAGTAGTTCTACCTGAGCATCAGCCAGTACGAAATTTTCAGCGGACAATAAAAGTGGACCGACTGCCTGGGTCCGAGAGTGAAGTGGCAACAAAGAAACCAGGCGTTAAAGAAACGGAAACTGAGCTTTCGTACGGTAGAATAACCGTTTGGTCCACGAATAACAGCTTTCGTATCTCGACCAATATTTCGTCCCGGTTTTCGAACAGCTACTCAAGTCCGGGTAAAATATGGTGTCAATAGCCGCAGTGTTTACACTGGTCGGGATCACGATGTAAAGTTCTATGCTTTTTACTGAGATCATACACAATATGGCTATCATATGCCTAATGTACGTTTGAAATCTTTTTATTTTTTACTGTGATGCCGAGAGCTGATGATGTATACCCAGTGAGGTTGCAGAACAAACGGAAGACACTGATGCCATGCCGCTTTGTAAATTCTGACAAGACCGAGGTAAAATATCCATCCACGACTTAATCTCATCCAAACTCATCTTGATTGGAACATGCAACTCATTGTCCAACTTCATCTCATGCTGATGTCAGAAAGTCCACTCTGGAAGTGAACCCTTGCCCGTATCGTTCATGAGCATCTAACGAATATCCTTAACTTAAGTCGAAATAATAGCATCATCAGGCATATGGAAACCCGGTTGAATAGTAACTGTACCCAACCAAGAAACCCCGAAGTGGCGTCCCTCCAACACATACGTCCGTGAGGTTAAATCTCAATGAGCAACTGCTTGTCTCTTGAGTATTTACAAGCTCTCGTTCGGATGACGCCTACTAGTTTTCTTATAGATCTCAGCGATTCCCACTGAATTTAATGTCGTGCATTGCGCATTACAGCATGACTGCTTATGATTCTTGACTGTTCAAATGTATCCATAAGTTTCGTCAGCTTTGTCTAGTAATGTTGTCTAAAAATGGTATTCATTAAAGTGTAAGCAGGTTAATGAGTGATTATTTCAAAATTTGCAACTACTTCATACATTATGCCAGTGCAGATATCCGAAGCACAAGATATGCGAAAAGTACTCTTTAGCAATTCAGTTCAGGTAAATACAATGCAGCAAGGGTGAAACAGAAGTGACATTTGGCGCTGATAGAAATGTGATTGATTGACTCATTTAGGCCTAACTAACACGCGAGAAGCGTTTGTAAAAATATGTGTTCAACTCAGTGCAAAAATTCGTTTCGTTTGGATGGGTTATTTTGAAGCATAATTGTGGGAGTCACGCGGTGCAAACTCAATCAAGATCGGAATCAGTTCATATACCTGGACCGTAGCCGAAGAAGATGGAAATTAAAGCACTTATTGTGTGATTGGATTGGGCGGAGAAAGAGAGCGGAGTGGGCCTAAAACTCTGACCAACTCACCTTGAATGGTTGTACCAGTATTACACTGGCGAAGAAAGAAAGGAACAACGAGGTGAGCCATTTCTGACATGCTGCATCTCCGAAGCTCACACCGTAGAAAGTTGTGAAGACGACTGCGACGCACAGCGATAGAATGAGTAGGATCCAGGCAAGAATGCGCATTTGCCAGGGGAAGGATCGAAACTGTCGATTTTTGCTACTCTTTAAGCTGAAGAATAAGAGCATATACAATTGGCTAAGATGAGGTGGATTCTATAGCGATAAGTGACGGTAGCTTTTAACTATTACTATTTACTCGTTTGCACAATACTGCACGGTTACTGGTCCAAGATGAAACTGAAGGAATGGGGCCAAAAGAAAAAGCAAAGGACCGACAACTATTGAAACGCCAATTTGATATCTATGGCAAAATCAGACGATGCTTCTTGATCAGTGCTGAGGTGTTTGCTACCACATGACCGTGGTATAGCTGTGCAAATGGGGGGTATTCCTAACTGGAGTCATCATGTTGTAATCATGGTTTGCCTCCAGGCTGTTCGATTAGTGACGGTGTATCAACCTGCACTTGCATCGAGGCATTTGAATGAATTCTGGCCGCTTCTACTTCTCCGGATTAGCACAACATAGCAGATTTTCTGCTCATGTCGTTCACATATGTATAAATTTGACGAAATTCATCAATTTCTGCAATTATTATACAGAGAGCTTACACGAGTAGGCTACACAAATTAGGTGTGTGTTGTTGACATCATATGTAAAGACAGTAAACAAATTAGCTGTGTTCAAAGGACCCATAAAATATCCTACGGGTTCTGCTAGTATGCAGTACTTTGGTAGGTTATCACCTAACTATAAACAAGGGTAGCCTATGTAAGCTGTCCTTCAGAGACACTTGAAGTAATCGGAATGACGCTGCTTTGGTTTAACCACTATTTGTGAACCTATACCTTAGGTGTGTCTAATGGACTTACAATAGTCAATCAATGTTATTTACACCACTGAGTTGTTGCTTTGGTGTGAAGTATCACCACTAATGTGGATGAACCAATGGCAGAATATGATGAGCTAGCACAGGGTGGCACATGATAAAGATATAGACAAAAGGAAACAAGCGGCTATTTATAATGGGGGTTTATACATAAATTATTGCTGCCATTTTCAAAACTTATTTGGGCGCGCAGACTCAGCTTCTGCATTTGGTCTGAAGGTATCGTCGCGCGCTTATTCTTTTCCAACACAAGATTGATGCTCGAGTGCGGATCACTTGCCTATTGTCCGATCACCAGTGGCGATGTGCGAAGACTGGAAGGTGTTTAGCATGGGGATACCAGACTCATCCCCAGTCTACTGGTTATGTTGTACGAGGATTGATGTAGGCGACTGGGTCTGTGCACACTGATTTGGAGTTTAACTTATAATGACGCACGAGATATTGCGTCTGGGTCACTTCCGCATGTTGAGATCACTGTTGCACGTTCGCTCCCCAAGCAGTAATTGTGGCACCGGTACGAGCTAGTGGTACCGAACCTAAAGCGGCTAGATCACTCTCTGTACTTCGAGCGGCAAGTGGTGATCTATTAGAACTGGTTGTCCGCAAATAGTCAAGGTGAAATCGGCGTCGGAATTCAAGCAAATTCCTAGACACCCACTTTGCGAATTTCAGATTCAGGAGCGCATCGCATCCGAATAGCCTATGGGGCAGCTGTAATATGCGGCAGACAAGCAGGAAGCAGTGACATGACCGCACGCGTGCACGAACTAATTACGATGGAGCAATGCGGACCTACGTCTACTAGCTCTCTAATTTTAGTATTCCGCATTCGCAGAATGTCCGAATGGGGCAGGTACTTGATATCTTCCCAGATGGGGACTGCAAGATCCTTCAGAGCACTGTCTTTATGTCCTGTAGAGTGTGGTGCGGTCACCAAGTCATTGTTTCTTCTTAAGTTTTCTTTCTGTCGGAGGAGAAAATCACGGACTGTATATGCGCTGGTTGCACGTTAGTCGTTCTGTGTCTGTTGACAGCATCAATCGATTAGTCCCGAAAGCAAAGCGAGCTCGTTCGCCCGTTATATATAGAAATTGATCCGAATCAGGACCGGTACAAAACGGGTACGAGGATAGTATACGAGGACAGCGTTCAACTGCCAGTGACCACGTGCATCAGTGGATGTGTTGCAATTCCGTTAACAAGATAAAACTCACGATCTTACAAATGTAGGCGTCAGGCTCATCCACAGTTTACGCAGTATGATGTACGAAGATCGTTGAAAGAGACTGGGGCTGTACTGCCTATCATATCGCCGGTTCCGAGTTAACCTCATTGTGCCTTACCGGATATTACATTTGAGTAAATCCCCTATGTTGAAGCCATTTGCGAGTATGCGCGCAACTAGCAGTACTTGAAGGCACTAGTACAGTCTTGTTTTACCAGATCTGAAGTGGATAAATGTCGCGATATACTTCGAGCGTCAAGGGGTGGAATATTGCAAAAGTTTTTCCAAGAATCAAATAAATTCTTAAGCGCCCATCTTGCGGATTACGTATTTCGAGAGGACCACACTCCGGAATGGAACGTCACACAGGCGAACCGCGTTGGTAGTGCTTGGTAATAAAGGACGTTATTCAGCGCGTGTGCTTGATACTAGATCGATGGAGTAACACAGGTGTGTATCTTCTGGCTCTCTGTTTTTAGGATCCATTATCGTTACCAAGTTGTAACAGGCAGTACTGTTCTACCACAAATATAGCTCAGCTCACCACTGATGGATTTCGGTGAATGTGATGGACAATACGCTTACCAAACCATATGATCAAGTTAACTAATACTTCTGACAGACGCCTTTACGAATAATGACTATGTGTGTATGCACCGATGACAATTCACACCTGTTTGCTTTTTCGTAACGTCTCATTGAAACGGCTTTTAGCTCAAGCTGTGTTTCCACCATCTAAAAACACTATGGAAGAGTTATTCTCAAGTAAAAACATGACAAACCACTCATAAATGTATGTTGATTGTAATTTTGGCATGACATTCAAATCTCGATAACAGAACCGTTGATATCCCCAACTAAAGACCACGGTTAAAACGCCAGTTTCCAGGACTTCAGAAAGACAGCAATGACCTGGCGTTAGGGAAAGATGTGTTACTGCATCCCTAGACTGCATCAGGGAGAGCCAGAAGACGGCGTCGGTCCGATCACTTATCATCGAGCAATAGTTTGGCTCTCAACACCACAACGCAGCTCAATGGTTCGAAGATGTACTCAAAAGGTCGCCCCACGTTAAACCCCGATCCATGGAGACGGAGTTCCTGGCATCCTTTTTAACATGATTTAACACTATTCACTCTCACTATCACAACTACCACAATATTCAATTTGTTCACGGGCGGATGTACTTGTTCCTGGGAATTCAACACTAACAGTTCGAAAAGTTGGTCCACATAGTTGTACTCTCCGAAAACCTTGTAAGACAGCATTTGCGGAAGCGTTTTACTTTGGGCTTTTCCCATTATCCTGCGTTCTGGTCCTACCTAAACCGTTGGAATACTAGATGGATTCTTCAGGGGCTTACTATTAGGCAGTTACTAGGTTGTTTAAGCGTCCTCGCACACATTTGCAAGAATACGTACAGGGTTGATCAAAGCGAGGTGCAACATCTTCAAATAGTTCATTGTGTAGCCGTGTTTCCTGGTCGCTGCATATCGGGTGTCGAAATTGTCCACCGACCGACAAAAACAATGCGAAATATATTCCTTAAAGTGAAGGATAAACAAAACAAGTGGAAAACCTCTGGTGTAATCTGCAAGAAATGCTTTCGTGACTGGGACAACCACTACGTAGGTAAAAGGAAAAAAAACCTTGGTACACGACTACGTGAACAAAGCCCAGCCATCCGCCGTCATGATAAGAACTCTCTGATGTCCGTGATATGGATGCTGAAGGCTAGCAGCTTGCCCTGGAGCACTACAAAATCCTCGGATGAACCACAAGCCGGCAAGCAAATAAGGTTATTGAAGCATGGTATTCAAAAAAGAACGAGATCGATAAACGCTTAGATCTCGAAATCGCTTAAGATGCTCTGCGAAACATGATCTTAAAGCCGCACTGACGATCTTGCGTAGTCTGGTAGCGAAACGTCTGCAAAGTTATCATTCAGCTCGGAAAATAGTGCAAAACCCCCATCCACATCCTGAGCTACAGATATTCACAACTATTTAATAAATCATCATCCAAATTGTAGTTGTTCATTGTGTTTTCCTTACCGATCTACCAAAATCGTGTGTCCCTATTAGGTGCTGGATGAGCACGGTTGCTGTTAGCCAAACGGTTCTTTTTGCTCTCTGATGTCTGTATCTGTTGTTGCAGCTGGTGAATATATGTATCCGCAGTGTTGTATGCCAGTATAACAGGCGGCATTCCAAATGCATGAAATGAAGTTGGTTGACTACTCCCTCGGTCTTTAACAGGTGTACATCGTAAGCGCACTAGGTGCAAATGGCATTACTTGGAGTGGAAAATCACAGCAACTCAAATGCAACTAAGGCAACTCTAATCAAGTTCTACCAATCTGAGAACTCTCTTCTTTAGGATGCATGGCGCACGCAATTTCTGCATCCATTTTTAGTGCCAATATATCCGCGTTCCTCTTCTGCTGGGACGTTGGTGTGGTCGGCTGTTGGCCCGTTATCCTCCGCTTTTATTGGTACCTTCTACTACTGCTTATTGGTGCAGTAGTCTGGTGTTGACCAAGCACCATGCGATTATACTGGCACATTAAAAAACAAAATTCGGTCACTTGCTAAATAGCGTGTCTGTTTTAGCCAAAGATGTCAGGTGGCATCCAGTACACGTCTGGGAAATGGTTCACCGTTTGATGCTGAAGTGGGTATCTATGGAACGCCTTAAAATATGCGGCACCATGTGCTGAAGCACTAGTCCCTAGCTAACCGATTGCAACAGATAGTCAAACGAAATGAACGGGAATTGATGCTAAGCATACATCACCGAAAAATACTGTGTGCAGTGGATTGTTGGATAGCACAATCACAATGGTACGGCATTCTACGCCGTGGTTGGTATCAACTCAGTGCATGCGGTATTCCATAAGCACAAATGGCATGACTAAGACCAGTCGCAATGAAAGTTTGCATACACCACCATCATAAGCTACTGATGACAGAGCCAGAGGTATGCAGATTGTGGTTCACCTTGGAGGCGCTTGTTCAGTCCAGCTCCATTCTTCCATCGCGTCCTGAGTTTCCGTGACGTTACCCGCACTGAAATCAAGTGCTTCATCCAAATGGTCTTCAACCGTTTCGCGTAAAAATCTTTCATGACTATCGCGAAGACGAGAGTTGCGGAAAATATAAGTCACCACCAACAGAGGAACAAAAGTAATGATGTTGTTTGTTATCGCGACGAGCACCTGAGGAGGAAAAAGCAGGAGAAAATGATGAACAGTGAAACACCGCTGAAACCCACTCATTGTGCTGTGTCCTAAACGCTTGTCTTTAGCGACCAGTCCTCATTCGTGGAAATTAAAAATTACATGTTATTAACAAATCTAATACGTATGAACTGTCCGTAGAGACCTTACTCTCCTCTTTAGCGATCAATGCTTTTTTCATAAGCGGGAGCAACAGATTGGATCACTTGCGCTCATATGATCGGCGACGCGCAACTCTAGGCTTCTAATCTGTTATTGACAACGAAATGCTGTTCGAGCATCATGTCCAGCAGTGAGTTAGGACTATCGGTATTGCTGATAAGTGTCAGCTTCTCCGCAAGGAGTTTATCGCCCCGAGTAATATCGCAGTGAATAGGTTGCATTGAAAACATGGTTCTAAGAGATTTGCGCCTGTTACTGCCTCCATCGATTTCAAAGCGACAGTCAAGATGATGTCATGCAAGTTCTTACCTCCAATGACTTCTCATTTTAACCGCATATGCCTTGAAACAAGAATCCACAATAGTAGTTAATCAATGGAACGATGAACACCATTGGTGTTAGTTGAAGGCGTGTTGCTAAAACGTGCCGGATTCCATACAATAATCGATAATCTTTATTTGAAGCATAAACAATTATCCATGGGATGGTCAACAATCAGAGCTGCTTCTAATTCCCATTTGTCTGCACCAAGTTTTGTTGATCATAGGCAAAAGAGATAATGTACCATTCGCGCAGCACCAAGAATCGGGGAAGAATTGGTGAGGACGCCAGTCTGCAAACACTCTCGGGTAGTCCTACTGTTCTAGGGCTTAGTTCGTACCACAAACCATAGAAGGCGATAATAGCCTTCAATAGTGGGGTCAGATGAATATCACGAAAATATACAGATTTTATGTGTCGCATACATTTTGCTTTACATGGTCTCGCTCCTTTGTTTCTGTTACGGGAAAGACAAATCGGAACTATGCCTTCGAGACCTTGATTCCACGTGGGACCTTCTGAGAGTCGCTAGTCTTACCTTACAACAGTTGTACTTCCTGTCCCTTGGGGAAGGTGTCTAACGGCTGTGTAACTCTGGTCTCAGGACTTACCTCACAAATAATCGAGTGAAGGTATTAGAAACGAAGGGTTATTAGCCAGAGAAAGCTTCTGGACTATCTTCATGAAATGTGCCGTCCTGGAGCAACTGTCCGCAGCTGGGCCGATAGGCAGGCGGCAGTTGTGGTGCCAGAATTCTACGTATAATCAGTGATTAAACACATAAATGCTATATTCCACATTCCATTAGTCAAATTAGAACAACAGAAAATAAGCCAAGTTTCTTTTTTCTGTATGAGAACTAATAGACTGTTAGTACACTATTATGAATAATTTAGTTATGCACTGAGGTTGGTGTTACACAACTCATACTCCTTCGCTTCAACATCCCGAATCAAAATAAGAAATCTCTGCGCAACTTCAACGTTTTGCGTTGTACCATTCGTCCTGCTTAAATTCTAGGTAACTAACTTATTTTACCTGAACAAATATATTATTCCAGAATATGTTTGGATGTGTTATTGACCAATTGTACGTCTGGTACAAGGACTACAGGTTTCGACCCAGTGTTTTCACTCCAACGAGGAGCTGGCTCTCAGAGCCAGCTCCTCGGTGGAGTGAAACACTGGGTCGAAACCTGTAGTCCTTGTACCAGACGTACAATTGGTCAATAACACATCCAAACATATTCGTGAATAATATATTTGTTCAGGTAAAATAAGTTAGTTACCTAGAATTTAAGCAGGACGAAGGTACAACGCAAAACGTTGAAGTTGCGCAGAGATTTCTTATTTTGATTCGGGGATGTTGAAGCGAAGGAGTATGAGTTGTGTAACACCAACCTCAGTGCATAACTAATTATTCATAATAGTGTACTAACAGTCTATTAGTTCTCATACAGAAAAAAGAAACTTGGCTTATTTTCTGTTGTTCTAATTTGACTAATGGAATGTGGAAAATAGCATTTATGTGTCTAATCACTGATTATACGTAGAATTCTGGCACCACAACTGCCGCCTGCCTATCGGCCCAGCTGCGGACAGTTGCTCCAGGACGGCACATTTCATGAAGATAGTCCAGAAGCTTTCTCTGGCTAATAACCCCTTCGTTTCTAATACCTTCACTCGATTATTTGTGAGGTAGTCCTGAGACCAGAGTTACACAGCCGTTAGACACCTTCCCAAGGGACAGGAAGTACACCTGTTGTAAGGTAAGACTAGCGACTCTCAGAAGGTCCCACGTGGAATCAAGGTCTCGAAGGCATAGTTCCGATTTGTCTTTCCCGTAACAGAAACAAAGGAGAGAGACCATGTAAAGCAAAATGTTATGCGACACATAAAATCTGTATATTTCGTGATATACATCTGACCCCACTATTGAAGGCTATTATCGCCTTCTATGGTTTGTGGTACGAACTAAGCCCTAGAACAGTAGGACTACCCGAGAGGGTTTGCAGACTGGCGTCCTCACCAATTCTTCCCCGATTCTTGGTGCTGCGCGAATGGTACATTATCTCTTTTGCCTATGATCAACAAAATTTGGTGCAGACAAATGGGAATTAGAAGCAGCTCTGATTGTTGACCATCCCATGGATAATTGTTTATGCTTCAAATAAAGATTATCGATTATTGTATGGAATCCGGCACGTTTTAGCAACACGCCTTCAACTAACACCAATGGTGTTCATCGTTCCATTGATTAACTACTATTGTGGATTCTTGTTTCAAGGCATATGCGGTTAAAATGAGAAGCCATTGGAGGTAAGAATGTGCATGACATCACCTTGACTGTTGCTTTGAAATCGATGGAGGCAGTAACAGGCTCAAGTCTCTTAGAACCATGTTTTCAATGCAACCTATTCACTGCGATATTACTCGGGGCGATAAACTCCTTGCGGAGAAGCTGGCACTTATCAGCAATACCGATAGTCCTAACTCACTGCTGGACAGATGATCGAACGGCATTTCGTTGGCAATACAGATTAGAAGCCTAGAGTTGCGCGTCGCCGATCATATGAGCGCAAGTGATCCAATCTGTTGCTCCCGCTTATGAAAAAAGCATTGATCGCTAAAGAGGAGAGTAAGGTCTCTAAGGACTGAACATACGTAATAGATTTGTTAATAACATGTAATTTTTAATTTCCACGAATGAGGACTGGTCGCTAAAGACAAGCGTTTAGGACACAGCACAATGAGTGAGTTTCATCGGAGTTTCACCGTTCATTATTTGCTCTTGCTTTTTCCTGCCCAGGTGCTCGTCGCGATAATAAACAACATCATTACTTTTGTTCCTCTGTTGGTGGTGACTTATATTTTCCGCAACTCTCGTCTTCGCGATAGTCATGAAAGATTTTTACGCGAAACGGTTGAAGACCATTTGGATGAAGCACTTGATTTCAGTGCGGGTAACGTCACGGAAACTCAGGACGCGATGGAAGAATGGAGCTGGACTGAACAAGCGCCTCCAAGGTGAACCACAATCTGCATACCTCTGGCTCTGTCATCAGTAGCTTATGATGGTGGTGTATGCAAACTTTCATTGCGACTGGTCTTAGTCATGCCATTTGTGCGTATGGAATACCGAATGCACTGAGTTGATACCAACCACGGCGTAGAATGCCGTACCATTGTGATTGTGCTATCCAACAATCCACTGCACACAGTATTTTTCGGTGATGTATGCTTATCATCAGTTCCCGTTCATTTCGTCTGACTATCTGTTGCAATCGGTTAGCTAGGGACTAGTGCTTCAGCACATGGTGCCACATATTTTAAGGCGTTCCATAGGAGATACCCAATCCAGCATCAAACGGAGATCCATTTTCCAGACGTGTACTAGATGCCACCTGACATCTTTGGCCAAAACAGGCACACTATTTATCAAGTGACCGAATTTTGTTTTTTAATGTGCCAGTATAATCGCATGGTGCTTGGTCAACACCGGACTACTGCACCAAAAGCAGTAGTAGAACGTACCAATAAAAGCGGACGATAACGGACCAACAGCGGACCACACCAACGTCCCCGCAGAAGAGGAACGCGGATAAAGGTGCACTAAAAATGGACGCAGAAATTACGTGCGCCAAGCAGCCTAAAGAAGAGAGTTCGCAGATTGGTGGAACTTGGTCAGAGTTGCCTTATTTGTATTTGAGTTGCTGTGATTTTCCACTCCAAGTAATGCCATTTGCACCTAGTGCGCTTACGATGTACACCTGTTAAAGACCGAGGGAGTAGTCAACCAACTTCATTTCATGCATTTGGAATGCCGCCTGTTATACTGATATACAACACTGCGGATACTTATATTCACCAGCTGCAATAACAGATACAGACATCAGAGAGCAAAAAAACCGTTTGGCTAACAGCAACCGTGCTCATCCAGCACCTAATAGGGACACACGATTTTGGTAGATCGGTAAGGAAAACACAATGAACAACTACAATTTGGATGATGATTTATTAAATAGTTGTGAATATCTGTAGCTCAGGATGTGGATGGGGGTTTTGCACTATTTTCCGAGCTGAATGATAATTTTGCAGACGTTTCGCTACCAGACTACGCAAGATCGTCAGTGCGGCTTTAAGATCATGTTTCGCAGAGCATCTTAAGCGATTTCGAGATCTAAGCGTTTATCGATCTCGTTCTTTTTTGAATACCATGCTTCAATAAGCTCATTTGCTTGCCGGCTTGTGGTTCATCCGAGGATTTTGTAGTGCTCCAGGGCAAGCTGCTAGCCTTCAGCATCCATATCACGGACATCAGAGAGTTCTTATCATGACGGCGGATGGCTGGGCTTTGTTCACGTAGTCGTGTACCAAGGTTTTTTTCCTTTTACCTACGTAATGGTTGTCCCAGTCACGAAAGCATTTCTTGCAGATTACACCAGATGTTTTCCACTTGTTTTGTTTATCCTTCACTTTAAGGAATATATTTCGCATTGTTTTTGTCGGTCGGTGGACAATTTCGACACCCGATATGCAGCGACCAAGAAACACGGCTACACAATGAACTATTTGGAGATGTTGCACCTCGCTTTGATCAACCCTGTACGTATTCTTGCAAATGTGTGCGCAGGACGCTTAAACAACCTAGTAACTGCCTAATAATAAGCCCCTGAAGAATCCATCTAGTATTCCAACGGTTTAGGTAGGACCAGAATGCAGGATAATGGGAAAAGCCCAAAGTAAAACGCTTCCGCAAATGCTGTCTTACAAGGTTTTCGGAGAGTACAACTATGTGGACCAACTTTTCGAACTGTTAGTGTTGAATTCCCAGGAACAAGTACATCCGCCCGTGAACAAATTGAATATTGTGGTAGTTGTGATAGTGAGAGTGAATAGTGTTAAATCATGTTAAAAAGGATGTCAGGAACTCTGTCTCCATGGACCGGGGTTTAACGTGGGGCGACCTTTTGAGTACATCTTCGAACCATTGAGCTGCGTTGGGTGTTGAGAGCCAAACTATTGCTCGATGATAAGTGATCGGACCGACGCCGTCTTCTGGCTCTCCCTGATGCAGTCTAGGGATGCAGTAACACATCTTTCCCTAAGGCCAGGTCATTGCTGTCTTTCTGAAGTCCTGGAAACTGGCGTTTTAACCGTGGGCTTTAGTTGGGGATATCAACGGTTCTGTTATCGAGATTTGAATGTCATGCCAAAATTACAATCAACATACATTTATGAGTGGTTTGTCATGTTTGTACTTGAGAATAACTCTTCCATAGTGTTTTTAGATGGTGGAAACACAGCTTGAGCTAAAAGCCGTTTCAATGAGACGTTACGAAAAAGCAAACAAGTGTGAATTGTCATCGGTGCATACACACATAGTCATTATTCGTAAAGGCGTCTGTCAGAAGTATTAGTTAACTTGATCATATGGTTTGGTAAGCGTATTGTCCATCACATTCACCGAAATTCATCAGTGGTGAGCTGAGCTATATTTGTGGTAGAACAGTACTGCCTGTTACAACTTGGAAACGATAATGGATCCTAAAAACAGAGAGCCAGAAGATACACACCTGTGTTACTCCATCGATCTAGTATCAAGCACACGCGCTGAATAACGTCCTTTATTACCAAGCACTACCAACGCGGTTCGGCTGTGTGACGTTCCATTCAGGAGTGTGGTCCTCTCGAAATACGTAATCCGCAAGATGGGCGCTTAAGAATTTATTTGATTCTTGGAAAAACTTTTGCAATATTGCACCCCTTGACGCTCGAAGTATATCGCGACATTTATCCACTTCAGATCTGGTAAAACAAGACTGTACTAGTGCCTTCAAGTACTGCTAGTTGCGCGCATACTCGCAAATGGCTCCAACATAGGGGATTTACTCAAATGTAATATCCGGTAAGGCACAATGAGGTTAACTCGGAACCGGCGATATGATAGGCAGTACAGCCCCAGTCTCTTTCAACGATCTTCGTACATCATACTGCGTAAACTGTGGATGAGCCTGACGCCTACATTTGTAAGATCGTGAGTTTTATCTTGTTAACGGAATTGCAACACATCCACTGATGCACGTGGTCACTGGCAGTTGAACGCTGTCCTCGTATACTATCCTCGTACCCGTTTTGTACCGGTCCTGATTCGGATCAATTTCTATATATAACGGGCGAACGAGCTCGCTTTGCTTTCGGGACTAATCGATTGATGCTGTCAACAGACACAGAACGACTAACGTGCAACCAGCGCATATACAGTCCGTGGTTTTCACCTCCGACAGATAGAAAACTTAAGAAGAAACAATGACTTGGTGACCGCACCACACTCTACAGGACATAAAGACAGTGCTCTGAAGGATCTTGCAGTCCCCATCTGGGAAGATATCAAGTACCTGCCCCATTCGGACATTCTGCGAATGCGGAATACTAAAATTAGAGAGCTAGTAGACGTAGGTCCGCATTGCTCCATCGTAATTAGTTCGTGCACGCGTGCGGTCATGTCACTGCTTCCTGCTTGTCTGCCGCATATTACAGCTGCCCCATAGGCTATTCGGGTGCGATGCGCTCCTGAATCTGAAATTCGCAAAGTGGGTGTCTAGGAATTTGCTTGAATTCCGACGCCGATTTCACCTTGACTATTTGCGGACAACCAGTTCTAATAGATCACCACTTGCCGCTCGAAGTACAGAGAGTGATCTAGCCGCTTTAGGTTCGGTACCACTAGCTCGTACCGGTGCCACAATTACTGCTTGGGGAGCGAACGTGCAACAGTGATCTCAACATGCGGAAGTGACCCAGACGCAATATCTGGTGCGTCATTATAAGTTAAACTCCAAATCAGTGTGCACAGACCCAGTCGCCTACATCAATCCTCGTACAACATAACCAGTAGACTGGGGATGAGTCTGGTATCCCCATGCTAAACACCTTCCAGTCTTCGCACATCGCCACCGGTGATCGGACAATAGGCAAGTGATCCGCACTCGAGCATCAATCTTGTGTTGGAAAAGAATAAGCGCGCGACGATACCTTCAGACCAAATGCAGTAGCTGAGTCTGCGCGCCCAAATAAGTTTTGAAAATGGCAGCAATAATTTATGTATAAACCCCCATTATAAATAGCCGCTTGTTTCCTTTTGTCTATATCTTTATCATGTGCCACCCTGTGCTAGCTCATCATATTCTGCCATTGGTTCATCCACATTAGTGGTGATACTTCACACCAAAGCAACAACTCAGTGGTGTAAATAACATTGATTGACTATTGTAAGTCCATTAGACACACCTAAGGTATAGGTTCACAAATAGTGGTTAAACCAAAGCAGCGTCATTCCGATTACTTCAAGTGTCCCTGAAGGACAGCTTACATATGCTGCCCTTGTTTATAGTTAGGTGATAACCTACCAAAGTACTGCATACTAGCAGAACCCGTAGGATATTTTATGGGTCCTTTGAACACAGCTAATTTGTTTACTGTCTTTACATATGATGTCAACAACACACACCTAACTTGTGTAGCCTACTCGTGTAAGCTCTCTGTATAATAATTGCAGAAATTGATGAATTTCATCAAATTTATACATATGTGAACGACATGAGCAGAAAATCTGCTATGTTGTGCTAATCCGGAGAAGTAGAAGCGGCCAGAATTCATTCAAATGCCTCGATGCAAGTGCAGGTTGATACACCGTCGCTAATCGGACAGCCTGGAGGCAAACCGTGATTACAACATGATGACTCCAGTTAGGAATACCCCCCATTTGCACAGCTATACCACGGTCATGTGGCAGCAAACACCTCAGCACTGATCAAGAAGCATCGTCTGATTTTGCCATAGATATCAAATTGGCGTTTCAATAGTTGTCGGTCCTTTGCATTTTTTTGGCCCCATTCCTTCAGTTTCATCTTGGACCAGTAACCGTGCAGTATTGTGCAAACGAGTAAATAGTAATAGTTAAAAGCTACCGTCACTTATCGCTATAGAATCCACCTCATCTTAGCCAATTGTATATGCTCTTATTCTTCAGCTTAAAGAGTAGCAAAAATCGACAGTTTCGATCCTTCCCCTGGCAAATGCGCATTCTTGCCTGGATCCTACTCATTCTATCGCTGTGCGTCGCAGTCGTCTTCACAACTTTCTACGGTGTGAGCTTCGGAGATGCAGCATGCCAGAAATGGCTCACCTCGTTGTTCCTTTCTTTCTTCGCCAGTGTAATACTGGTACAACCATTCAAGGTGAGTTGGTCAGAGTTTTAGGCCCACTCCGCTCTCTTTCTCCGCCCAATCCAATCACACAACAAGTGCTTTAATTTCCATCTTCTTCGGCTACGGTCCAGGTATTTGAACTGATCCTGATCTTGATTGGGTTTGCACTCTGTGATTCCCACAACTACACTTCAAAATAACCCATCTAAACGTAACGAATTTTTGCACTGAGTTGAACACATACTTTTACAAACACTTCTCACGTGTCAGTTAGACCTAAATGAGTCAGTCAATCACATTTCTATCAGCTCTAATTGTTCCTTCTGTTTTACTCTTGCTGCGTTGCATTTACCTGAACTGAATTGCTGAAGAGTACTCTTCGCATGTCTTGTGCTTCGGATATCTGCACGGGCATACTATATGCAGTAGGTGCGAATTTTGAAATAATCACTCCTTAACCTGCTTACACTTTTTTGGATACCATTCTTAGACAACATTGCTAGACAAAGCTGACGAAACTTCTGGATACATTCGAACAGTCAAGAATCATAAGCAGTCATACTGTAATGCGCAATGCACGACACTAAATTCAGCGGGAATCGCTGAGATCTATAAGAAAACTAGTAGGCGTCATCACGAGAGCTTGTGAATACTCAAGGGACAAGCAGTTGCTCAGTGAGATCTAGCCTCACGGACGTATGTGTTAGAGGGACGGCACTTCGGCGTTTCTTGCTTGGGTACAGTTACTATTCAACCGAGTTTCCGTATACCTGATGATGCTATTATTTCGACTTAGGTTAAGGATATTCGTTAGATGCTCATGAACGATACTGGCAAGGGTTCACTTCCAGAGCAGACCTCCTGACACCAGCATGAGATGAAGTTGGATAATGAGTTGCACGTTACAATCAGGATGAATTTGGATGAGATTATGTCGTGGATAGATATTGTACCTCGGTTTTGTCAGAATTTACAGAGCACCATGGCACCAGTGTCTTGCGTTTGTTCTGCAACCTCACCGGGTATACATCATCAGCTTTCCGCACCATATTCAAAAATAAAAAGATTTCAAATGTACATTAATCGCATGATAGCCATATTGTGCATGATCTCAGTAAAAAGCATAGACCTTTACGTCGTGATCCCGACCAGTGTAAACACTGCGGCTATTGACACCATATTTTACCCAGATTTGAGTAGCAGTTAGAAAACCGGGACGAAATACTGGTCGAGATACGAAAGCTGTTATTCGTGGACAAAACGGTCATTCTACCGTACGAAAGCTCAGTTGCCGTTTCTTTAACGCCCGGTATCTTTGTTGGCACTTCACTCTCGGACCCAGGCAGTCGGTCCACTTTTATTGTCCGCTGAAAATTTTTAACTGGCTGATGCTCAGGTAGAACTACTCGTTCTTCATCTAGACTAAAGCATCAGTGTTTGCACTGAGAAAAACCATATTTGATGTGCCCATTCAATACACACAATCGATCTAAACGAACTATCTAATTACTGAACGCATTGGCAAGACACGACTTCCGGCTATGTGTTGGCCCCACTTCCATTCTGGTCGGGCAATTTATTAACACACACGGTGCAGGCATCCTTTCGCCTCGCTGGACTTCAAGGTCTTCGGTTTTCTCTTGGTCACCTTAATACCAGGCTGGCCATTTTACCCAACCATTTAGTTTTGACATTTCGTGTCGAGGACAAGCAGATGGGTCTTGCTTCCTTGTTACAGTATGCCCCCTGGTTCAGTGTTTGTTTAGTCCTTTCACCTCTCAACTACCTCAGAGTCTTGTACGCTTACGCACACACACACACACGCACACACACACACACACACATACATTCATGTCAACTTGTCGTTTCCGTGACAAACACGTCATGCGCATCTTAACAGCAGGGGACATTTTTGTCTGCAGCCCTTTTCTAGCAACTGTTCTTTCCGGCGATTGCATGTAGTATTGGCAAGAATGATCGACTGTGATTGTTTGAAAAGCCGTAAGTTACGCGAATGTGATAAGACACCCACTATAAAGATGAATGTTTTGGCTACCAAGGGATAAGAAACTAGCCCTTTATGGTCACCGTTTTGTTCGTGGTGGTTACAACCATGGTCACGGCCTCTTATCACAATTCTGCCGACGTGTTGGGATCTCAAAACCATAGCATTCAACTAGCTATGGCCTTCGCCCCATGACGGACTTCCTAAGATTGCATTATGACTTAACACATTCATAGATGCGGCTCTCTCTAACTGTGTACCTAATACTGTTTGTATCACGGGAGGGAATAGTAGTTTGAATCTGTATACAACTCCATCGAAATATGATGAAAAACGTTTAAAAAGTTTGACCTGCCAACACAGTGATCGTTTCTCAAGATTTCAAGTGGTATCCTAGAAAAACCGTTTTATTCACAGTAAATTGCGAATCACAAATGAGAAATCTCATTGTCAATGGAAAATCGCTGTTCAAATCTAACATTAGCGAAATGCACATCCAACGATCTTTTGAACTACCTCACCGAGCTTACTTCCACGAAACGTTCTAGGAAATTGCACCTCTGCCACAGCTTCTTACATGCGCCAGTTTGACACAGCATTCTATTGTGGTTTTAATCCATCTCTCCCTCTACGCAGGTCATAGCAATGGCCATGTTTGTGTCATTCGCTTGCAAAGATGTCAATAGAGTGGGTGATATCGAAGCCGTGGGAGAGGAATACGCTTTGATCCGTTACCTAGGGAGAAGATACCAACGGAGGATGGATGAGAAATATCGTCATGGAGACTTCCGTAAGCGATTGCTGTGCGATTAGACCTTAGTGTTAGAGTTCATACTGTGCGTGAACTATAGATTAAATTGCATCGTTCAACAAAATTATCTTACATCATTCACAAACGTGCCTCTTCCGATTCATTGAAAAAGTCGCCTCCTAATGGAGTAAAAACCACCTTGAAGACACTACGGATTCGTTCTAGTTGCTATGGCGCTATGTGATTCTCGGGTTAAACACAGTTTTCTTGGGCTGCCTGCATCCGTCAACTGGAATCATAAGCGCCTCTCAATCATGTACATATTGTGCTGAACAAACTGTGTAGTCACAGGCAGTGTTGCCACCTAACTAGATCTACTGTTACTTATCCTAAAGTTCATCCGATGGTTTTAATATATGACGCCTCCGCCTCTTGATCAAATGTTTTGTTCATCTTTCTCTCATGTTTCCTTCGTTTTCAACGATGTCTATTACGACGCATTGGGTCTAAGTGCACTGTATGTAAACACAAGTTAACCCTGTTCACAAATGTGTTACCTTGAATTTTCATTTTTGATCCCATAGCATTTCCATACTGCATGCTTCACGCAAAGCAAGACTTTGGAAGCCTTAGTCGAATCTATAAAAACCTAATGTTTGACTTTGAAGAAGTATTTCCATGAGTATGGGATTGTTGATGTAATGGTATTGTAAGTTCATCGTGGCAGCTTCCAGGTCGAAACACCACCCAAAAGCCTGGAAAAGCACGAAGCAGTCGCTTCGTATGATTGGGATTAATCCGTAGGGCGAATCCCTCTTCTTCATCAGGAACGGAACCTATGGCCTTGTGGCGCTAGCGGTTTGCATCATTAGCTTGCAGACTAGGATTAGTCTAGGCATGCGGATACATGTTGCAAGAGCCCAAAGGGCGAACTTCCTTGTCTTGGCAACTAGCATCAATCATGGATGTCAGCTCTCATCAGCGACAGTTTCAGTCCTCTTCGAACTCCCTAGTAGAAGCTGGATGACGCGCGCGGCTTCTGCATGCATCTCCATTGCACATATATTTGCGGCTCCCAAGCCTTCTCTTCCTGATGGAGCGGCAGCATGGTCCGTTCTTGGCCGTTACTGTCTGGCTTGTTTTGTAACGGTTGTAATACTGACACGGCGAAGTAGTACCTCCTCTACATCCACCAAAATTCACTAATGCATTTGAGACTATCCGTGATACTTCAGCTCATCAAAACCATTTCAGCCAGTGCCAAGTTGCCAGTTACGACATCATTTCTAAGCATCCAAGTAGTGGGTATCGTCTCGTCGATGAACGTGACATGTGTGCTCGACGACTGTTCATCTGATAATCACTGGCAGCCCTTTGTCAACCTATCTGCCTAATACCGGTGGACTTCTTAAGGTCAACGAAGAGTTGACAGCATGAGAAAAATTAGCGCTGCTGTACTTGCACCGCAAATATGCTGCTGGCTAGTGCGGCTGTTTTAGTAGTACCAACTAAGGAGATACAAGCAGAGAGACAGGTACCCAAGTGTTTACCCCGCTGCATTGCGGCGGAGTTCCTCGGACAATGGCCGCGTGGCTATCGACTGAATAGGTGAATCCCAGAGTCTCACATAGCTCAGTCAACTGGACTTAGACTAGACGTATACACAATAATTAAAATCAGGTGGATGGAAGCTAAATTTTTCCTCATTTGGCTCAAAATAGTCACCCACCCTCTGACGCGTCGCATTGCTTGTAAGATTGCGCGGGGAATAGAAGACCTGGAAAAGAGCCACGGGTGTTACCGATTTCAATAATGACGAAGTGATTTCCTTGCAGCCAGTACAAGCAAGTTCTTGCAGACAAACAAATTCCGAGGAACCGCTTTTGACTTACCAGCTTCCAACAACAGTTGATGTTCACAGGCCTGTCAAAGGCATTGGTTATGCTTTATGGATTTTTCACCAGTAGGAAAAATGAATACACGCATTCTCCGTAAAGAAGTACTGGGGGGGCAAAGCCTATAAGAAAGCACGGATGTTACGTTGGCAGTAATACAAAGGGATGGCTTCTATAAATTGTCATGGAAAGGTTGACGCGCACTGGACATGTTCGCTTTCGACATAGCAATATTCCTTGTGAAAATGGGAAAGCTTGATGAAGGCGATTTTAACCTCACGAGCAAAACTCACCCATCAGCTCGATTTCGGGCCAATTTCTGTTGGATCCGGAGAAGCCAGAGTGATCATGCGTTACCACGATCGATTGGTGTGGACGTCATTATTCACGATCTCGTATGTCTCAACCAGTTTCCCTTCGCAAGTTGTGCAACTACACAACACGCTGTGATTCAGTTGATTGAGCAATGACGTGAGTTGAAAATTTTGGTTAAGGTCGTTTAGAATTAGTCAGTCAGCGCACTACAGCATCGAGGCTACGGTAATTATTTCACTAATTCAGTATTTGGGGATTTCTCGAAGTAGCGTCTCGCCAGTAGGCAGTGTAACGCGCACCAAACGCTGCGTACTAGATTTTTTCGAATTTTGGAAATTATTGAGAATACCTGTAGGTCGGGGTGTGGATGAGAGGG
Organism: Dicrocoelium dendriticum; assembly: GCA_944474145.2. Lineage (NCBI taxonomy): Eukaryota > Metazoa > Platyhelminthes > Trematoda > Plagiorchiida > Dicrocoeliidae > Dicrocoelium > Dicrocoelium dendriticum. The sequence continues at coordinate 27,567,793 of OX104063.1, forward strand.
TTGATGTGTTCGCCGAACTGAGTAATTTTGTTGCAGACGTTTCAATGCCAAACTAGGTAACATCCTCCGTGCGTCTATTAGGGTCTGATTCGCAGAGCCTCGTAAGCCACTGCCAGATCCAAGTGAATATTGATCGGTTCCTGCTTTGAATGTCAGTCTTCGATTCGTTCACGTGGGTCGGTCAAGTGGTCGCACCTTCGCCCTGTCGATCTGGTATTTATTGTTGTCATCACATGCAGAACTTCGTAGACACCCTCTAGTTCCAGGTGCTGGTTGATTGAGTTCCGGCCCGAATGCCAGGCTTCGATGAACTAACGCGCTCTGCGGTTCTTCGCTCTTCCAAGTATATTAGCCTTTTTCAGATCGAACTGATGGCCTTGGACATCCATATGTACTGATATTAGTGACTTTTCATCATGGCGGCGGATGGCCAGACTGTGTTCATACAGTCTTGTACCAAGTTTCTTCCCTGTCTGGCCAACGTAGTACTTTTCGCATTGTTTGCAGCAAATTTTGTAAATCACACCTGATGTTTCTTCTTTACTCAGCTGGTCTTTTCCCATAAAATGTTTACTCCGAACGGTTTCCGTTGCTTCATATGCAGTGTTGATCCCGTGAGGCAGTAAAAGCCTCGCTGCCATTTCAGAGATCCCATGGATATAAGGTAGGACGATGGTTTTCCTTTCCATTGCGCTGGTGGAATGGCGTTGTGTTTCATTCTTCGACATCAGGTAGCGTATGCTCAATAATTTCTAAACATTTCGGGCGTGATACGCTCACATCCGCTCTCTGATGGGAGACCTTTGCCAGCCGGCAATCCTCCTCTAACAAGCAGCTCTACTTCCTGCATGAATGTTTGCGGACAAATTCTACCACCAAGTATACATTACCGCCCGCTCATCAACAAACTTTTGGCTTGAAAGATGACCGAACAACATGGACGACGAATGCTACGTCTGCTGATCACGGATGCACACAAGCGATGGCAAAAGTATCAACGGGTAATGGACCAACAAAGGGAGATATGTTTATCCAACATCGGAGAACAGTTGACCGGAGAGTTTGAGAAGGCGATAGCTATTAGAACTCACAAGACGAAGCTTCAAACAAAGCAATCTAACAGGGAAACCGGACAGCATCTCGCAACAGAAACCAACAAATGAAGAAGATGCCTGGATTAACAGTCTATCCAAACGAACTCTATCAGCTACAGAACGAGCAGTCCTTGTGCGAGGTCTGCAAGTCAGTTAACAAGTTGCTAATCCCATTAATTTCCTTGCCCCATCGGAGTCGACGCTAGCCACATGCAACATCGCAGTGGAAGTCCAACATGTAATTCGACATAGCATCATCCCCGCTCTGAGTCAAAGAGTGGAAAAGAACATATTCAACGTGAGCGAAGAAAAGGCACTGACAAGTCTCAGAAGAGAAAAAACTATTGTTATCTTACCGGCAGACAAAGAACGACTCACGGTACTAATCGACAAAACTGTCTACATGAAGAAGGCACAAGAACTACTCGGAGATCTGAACACCTAACAGCCGATAAGTGTAGACCCTACAAAATGTCTGGAAAACCAGATCAAACGACCACTTCAAAGACTGGAACAAATGGGACAGATCAAGAAGTTAGAAGATAGCAAAATGAAACCCGAGGATTCAGTGATACCACGGTTCTACGGTCTACCCAAAGTACACAAAAACGCGGTACCCCTTCGCCCTATCGTCTCATTACCCGGAGCACCGAATTACAAGTTGTCCAAAGAACTCTGCACACGGCTGAAACGTCTAACCGCAGACTCAGAGTATTCAATCTAATCGACAAAACAATTCCTTAGAAAAATCAAAGGAATAACAATGGAAAGTGACGAGATGATGGTATTATTTAGTGTCACAGCTTTATTCACACCAATTGACATGAAATTGGCAAGGCTAACAATGATGACCCTACTTGAACAACCCGGGGTGGCAACTAACAACAGAATTGGAGTCCCACAAGTGATGGAGTTGCTGGATTTCTGTCTCACCACACACTTCACTTTCAATGGGCAAAGGTACAAACAGATAATGGGCACGCCAAGGAGCTCACCAATCTCTGGACTGGTAGCCGAGGCACTGGAACAAAAGGCCCTGCCGATGATGGAGCCCAAACTTTGAGTACATTACGTGGACGATACCTTTATCATCATCAACCGATCCAAACTACAAGAACCACATCACCATATCAATAATATTTTACCCGGCATCCATTTCACCAAACAGGAGGAGAACAACGCCCAATTGCCATTCTTGGACGTGCTCATCAAAAAACCTGCTTCCCAGCTCCTGGAAACAACAGTCTATCGAAAAGCGACTCACGCTGTTCAGATCTTAAACTAATGCAGTAATCACCCGGCCATTTACAAACGCAGTTGCGTCTGGACACTTTTCAAACGGGCCCAAACACACTGTAGCAAGCTGCAACTGAGGAAAGCGGAGGAAGGCCACCTATTTAACATGTTTCAGCGGAATTCGTACCCTAAAAGTTTTATTCTACGCTGCCTGATGTCGAAGAATGAAACACAACGCCATTCCACCAGCGCAATGGAAAGGAAAACCATCGTCCTACCTTATATCCATGGGATCTCTGAAATGGCAGCGAGGCTTTTACTGCCTCACGGGATCAACACTGCATATGAAGCAACGGAAACCGTTCGGAGTAAACATTTTATGGGAAAAGACCAGCTGAGTAAAGAAGAAACATCAGGTGTGATTTACAAAATTTGCTGCAAACAATGCGAAAAGTACTACGTTGGCCAGACAGGGAAGAAACTTGGTACAAGACTGTATGAACACAGTCTGGCCATCCGCCGCCATGATGAAAAGTCACTAATATCAGTACATATGGATGTCCAAGGCCATCAGTTCGATCTGAAAAAGGCTAATATACTTGGAAGAGCGAAGAACCGCAGAGCGCGTTAGTTCATCGAAGCCTGGCATTCGGGCCGGAACTCAATCAACCAGCACCTGGAACTAGAGGGTGTCTACGAAGTTCTGCATGTGATGACAACAATAAATACCAGATCGACAGGGCGAAGGTGCGACCACTTGACCGACCCACGTGAACGAATCGAAGACTGACATTCAAAGCAGGAACCGATCAATATTCACTTGGATCTGGCAGTGGCTTACGAGGCTCTGCGAATCAGACCCTAATAGACGCACGGAGGATGTTACCTTGTTTGGCATTGAAACGTCTGCAACAAAATGACGCAAGTTCTTTTGGATAGCTGGTTAAAGTTTCGAGCTAGGTTGCCGACAGAAATACGGCTAAAGGCAGCAGGCGAACGACCAAAAGTCGGAAGAAATTCGATGGAACTTGCAAACCCTGCAAATTCTTTATTTGCACAGTCCTTCGGAGAGATCGACACAACAGCGTCCACGTCACACAGGAGGACCGAGCACAGCACGAGTGAACCATCAGTTCAGGAACGCTCAATAATGTCATGTAACACGACTGAAATACACGAACCAAAAAACGATTAATTGCCGGCCACCTAACGGCCGGCTTAAAAGCGAACACAAACTTGACATCCACCAATGAACTCCTAACCACAAAAGCCCTATCTTGCATGTACACAAACGCTCAAGGCCTTCGAAGCAAGTTGGCCGAACTTAGAGAACTCCATGCCTCACAACCACGAGACCTCGTCATGATTACAGAGACATGGTTAAACCCTGAGATAACCGACTGTGAGATCAAGTTACCCGGTATGTCGCTGCTTCGGACCGATAGAACCGGAATGGGTGGCGGTGTGATTCTTTACTATAATACAAGCCTCCGATGTGAAGTTATCGATCACCCAGAAATCCGAGCTCCCGATTCGCTTTGGTGCCGCCTTTGGTTGCGAAACAAGGACACATGTCTACTAGCCGTGGTTTATCGCCCGCCAAACTCAACGTCGGAAATGGACTCCAAACTGTACCACGTTTTTCAGTTTGCTTTGAACAAGTCCTACACCCACATTCTTATCGCGGGAGACTTTAACGTGCACGACATAGAAACGCCGGCAACTGACGGTACGCAGTTTAAAGCCTGTTTGCAAGAACTTATTGCTATCCACCCTCTTTACAACCACGTAACCTCTCCCACCAGATTTCGAACTTCTAACAAGCCGTCGATACTAGATCTTGTGCTAACTAACGAAGAACTCATGGTTGGCGGGATAGTTACAAGCACACCACTGGGTCGTAGTGATCATGTCACTCTACTCTTTGATTATATATGCTATGCCGAGTACCCGGAAAAGGAGGAGGATAAAGTGCACACTGTCACGCACTACAATGTGTTGTCCAAGCTTGTTAAGGATACATCTTGGACTTTCTTATTCGAATGCCCCCCAGATTTGGCCTGGGATATGTTTACAAGGACTTTGAGCACACTGGTAGCGCAAGCATCGGAACAGAAGTCCTTCCAACCCAAAAACCAGAGTAAGTCAATTCTGAGGAGCAGAACACCTAAATGTATGTCCCGGAGGGATTTGGCATGGCGAAATCACCAGGGTTGCCCGAATGCCGAAACCTGGACTGCATACGTGACACATCGTAACTTCTGTGTGAAACTGATCCGCGAGGACAAGGTCACGCATCAGCAGAAGTTAATGAAGCGATTCTGCACTAACCACAAACTCCTGTATAGGCACATTAACGGCCTTCGAAAGGTAAAGCGAGGGGTTCCGGCGCTAGTCACAGCTGATGGATACACGCGGTCAGCAATGGAAGCAGCTGATCTCCTACGGCTTCATTACTCTCAAACGTTCCAACAAGTGTCGAGCCCAAACATTCACCTCATTTCTAATACTCCGCCGTTTGGTTTAGAAAACATCACCTTCACTACGGAGGCTGTGTTGAAGAAATTGTTATCCTTGCGTATCCACAGTTCTCCCGGAGCTGATAACATCCGTCCAAAGGCTCTACAGGCAGTAGCTAGTGATCTAGCAGCACCACTGGCTGTTTTCTATCAGCGATGTCTAGAGGAAAACCTTATTCCACCAATATGGAAGCAAGGGGTCATCACTCCCATCCATAAAGGAGGCAGCCGCACTGATCCTGCGAACTACCGTCCAATAACATTACTTCCCGTACTATCCAAAGTGATGGAATCAATCGTCGCAGACGCGCTGATGCAATACCTGGAAAGCCACAATTTAATAGCCCCAGAGCAACATGGCTTTCGTCAAAAGCATCCGTGTAACACTAACCTATTAATTGCACGAAATAGCTGGACTGAAGCTGTTGATGATGGAGTAGGGGTCGATGTCATCTACCTGGACTTTTCAAAAGCATTTGATCGTTTAGACCATGGAGTTCTTCTTCAGAAGCTTCGGAACTACGGCATTGGCGATCCAATCCTGAATTGGATTAGCAATTTTCTACAAGAACGACGGCTAGTGGTGAGAGTCCGAGAATCATTTTTTCATGCAATCGACGTGACGTGTGGAGTACCACAAGGCTCGGTTCTTGGACCTCGTCTATTCTAGGTGTTCATTAACGATTTGGCGAGATCAATTACTTCCGATTTCTTATTTTTCGCTGATGATATCAAGATATGGCGAAGGATCAGAGGACCGGATGACCATGAACGGCTCCAGGACGATCTTAACACAGTGTCGAACTGGTCAGTTCAAAACGCTCTACCGTTCAACGTAGACAAATTTCGCGTAGTACAATTACGCCATAGACATAACTACACCTACATGCTTGGGACAAAGGAATTGCAGAATAGCTCCCAAGAACGTGATCTTGGTGTGATCGTACAGAGCGACCTCAACTGTTCAAAACAGGCTGAGGTAGCTGCGAAAAGAGGTAACCAGCACGTCGGCATGCTGCGAAGGGCATTCGGGAGATTTGACCCATCAATCTTCCCAATGATGCTCAATTCCTACGTGCGCCCGCAAGTTGAGTACGCAATCCAAGCTTGGCAACCTTGGTTGAAACGCGACCTAGAAGCGATAGAGGCACCACAACGGAGAGCAACCAAGAACGTGATGGGCCTGCGGTATCACTCTTACCACCGAAGGCTGAAGTTGTTGGGAATTTTCAGCGGACGCTATCGAAGGCTGCGAGGCGATCTCATATTAGCGTATCAAATATTGAGTGACCCCAACCACGTATGCCGCCATTTGCTGAAACTTAGCCACAACACGCAGCTCAGGGGTAACTGCTTAAAGTTGAAGGAACAATATAGCCGTCTAGAGTGACGACGGAATTACTTTTCCCTTCGAGTTTGCAAACCATGGAACGCACTCTCAGACTCAGTAGTATCCTCTCCTACCCTGGATGTTTTCAAAAAACGATTAGATGTTGCCCTCAGCTCCCAACATTTTGTTACCTAAGCTCCTCTGTTGTGGATTACGCCAAGCATGTTTTCAACAGGACTAATGTATCAAATGGACCTAAGTGAGCGACCATATTTTAGTTTCTCACTCCTTACCTCAACTATCACAGCGCCCCACTGTCTTTCTGAATGTTTACGCGCGATATTTCTTTTTCCTTTTACACTGATGTTAATTATCAAAGTATTCATCTCGGCAGACGTTCGATAGATGACCCACACATATTTTAATTGCATCATATTCACCGCTACCATCCTACGGGACATGTCAAGCACTTGCTTTTATCTCGTGATAAATCATTGTTCATTGTTCATTGTTCATTGTACTCAGCTCGGAGAACACATCAACCCTCTCATTTTCGAACTTTACCCTCTGTGACAGGCACACATTAAGAAATTAGGGAGTATTCCCAGCAACTTCGCAGGTGAACTGCCATTATTCTGCCCGGACTTGATTAGACGACATTGACAAGCTTCCTCGCTGCTTTCTACCGGTTTCGCTTTGTATAATGTATAGTACTAGTTACGACCATCTTCATTAACGTGACCTATGGACACATTAGCTTGCCGGAAAAGAGTTACTACTTAATGTTATAGGCTGCGCCGTGCCCGAAGTTGTTGCAACCATACCTTAGCGGAGAACTCAAATGGATCATCTCTTGAAGACTTACAGAGAAACACCACTGACTGGAATACCAGTGACATTTGGCACTATCTCACCCATCTAGTTGAGATATAAATGATCTAAAGAATTTGAGAAACGGTCCAGCTGATAGGGGACTAGGTTAGTCTGATGTAGCTCTGCAAATGTGTCGTAGGTTATTTTCCACCTGGTTCGAAGACTTGATCAGCTCACGGGTAACAAAGATGAAATAAGTAGATATGATAATTCTATCGCGTGCAGGGGCAAAGAGCAGTTTAGGAAATATTCGAAGTGAATAAGGAATTTATCGCGACCCATTGGAAAAATTTGTTGTTCCATAAAGTTTGTATTACTCGATGAGCTAGTATGAATCGAGACTGCATGCTGACTAAAGCTTTAGATGCTAGTTGAGCTATAAATGCTGTGATTATTGCTTACCTCTTGCAGTGAAGAGAAACTACGCGCCACACAAACTGGCCATCCAGACACCAAGTTCGGAAGAGCTGGAACGCGCCCGGGATTACAGGATCAAACATCGACGTGCCCGCGACATCATCCGCGAAATATTTTTCTACCTTCTCTTTCTGATCGTTTTACATGTGGTCACACTGAGTTTCCGGGATCCTTATGGCTTTCATCTGAAAAGTAACATCGAACGTACTTTCTTCAAGGATTCGTTCGACAAAGTAAGTAACGCTGAATCGGAAATTGTGTCGTACAAACCAGTTTTTAGACAGGACACCGGTTGCCAAGCAATCCCCGTTACCGATGGAACAATGTTTCTTACTGCGGTAGGGCGCGTCATGCAGTTTACAGATCGTACTGCGGCATAACACAGAGCAGGAGGGTTATGTTTACAAATTGTAAGGATGCTTCTCTCACCATTGGAAAATAACAGAGTTAGTAAGGGTGCCAAATCCGGTTACTTCGTAATGCCAGCAAAATAATTCACGGTAGCAGGAAACTAGTCGTTAGAGCGTTAATTCAACACTATTCACTCGCAGGTGTAGCCTGCGACCGTATGTATGAATGAGAGCAAAGAATAGAAATATAGCACAGGCGATATGCTGGATAGGAGTGTGATATGTGTGTCAAACAGGATTTGAATCCGCTAGTTTCTGTATTTGAAATGTAGTTACTAGAGATGAACACAAGTATAAACAAATTTGTTACAGTCTCTAAACAAAGCGGAATAAATTATGCTAATAAGCCGTGGGTCTACAATCTTAACTATCGACTTAAGAATAAGTGAAAAAACTCACCAGAATTTGACTAAGTTGAAGCCACAAGTATCGTTCAGACGGTAAGCTCAATGGAAATGCAGTTAATGTAATGCAACAAAGCAAAGTTTAATAGATGGTGCTGAATCTGTAGGTTTACACTGTTAAACGGAGGCAATTAGCCGCAGAAAATAAACACATCTGCGCATTATCAGTTAGTAGACGGAAATGGATTTGTTTTTATTTAGTTCATCGTAATTATTTTACAACCTGCAAAGTTGAGAAACCAATCCGGAAAATCCTCCTTAACCAAAGCCATTTACTCTCTAGTAATCAGAAACTAAGCCCTATCAGTCTTCAAAATGCTGGCTTGGGAAGCCCTGACCTGGACAGCCAACCATTGTCCTCTACACTGGCAGTACCCTGTATGGCAGTGAAGGATGGGTCAGGCTATATCGCAGTTAGATTTAAATCCATGATGGTCAGCAACCGTTACCCATGGCTCAGTGGCATAAGCTGCTCTATATTTGGTTCTATCCTCTACCGGTCATAGGTTCGATCCCTAGCAGGGCACCGAGGGAATGCACACCACTTAAGAGCCTCAATGACGTTTTGATGGTTAATGGGATTGCTAGCTCAAACCTGCGGCATATAATAGAATAGAATTGCGACGAAACAAATAAAATAGGCGAATTAGTTGTCAACACCAAACTTCGAAACTGTGGGTGTGTATGAAAAAAGATGCAAACGTTTCGATGTGAGGTTATCTAAGGAGTTCTGTTACGAACTGCTTGGTAGTATCCTATCATTTAGGAAACCGTGGTTTACGGCACAGAAATAGATCTCTATAAAATATGTTATCTTGTCAACTTTATCCAGTAAATGTTGGAGCCAATGAGTTTAGTGGACTGTGGTATACTGGATAGCTGTTTATGCATATTCAGTATCGGATCTCTTGTTCCTAGTACGAAATTATTTGATATCCGCTGAACCATGCGTTTCGACGTTACTACTATCAGGAGGTACAAGATATTAGCAGCCATGATTCTACCAGGCGTCAAGTTCGACTGACGAATACCGGATGAATTCGCGACTGGGAGTTGAGCAATGCAAAGCAAAAGATTTAACGCTCCCGATAGTCATTGGGGTGGGAAGGAAATGGTTTCCGGTTTTCCGACTTTCGAGGAATGTTTCCTATAAATGTTTTTGCACAGAACTATGTTACCATTTTTAGGCTTTGTTTACTCCGCCATAAATTCGGCCATGTTGAATTAACCATTTTTATGTAACGTGGAACTTATCCTTGTAATAGTTCGCTATATCCTAGAGCATGCAGTCTAACTGCATGGCTGACACAACGTAGTTCGTGAACAGGAAAACAAACGAATCACGCTAACTCCACATCTAGGCAACGGCTAGGTATGTGGAGTGCACCGTGGTCAGGAAACCACTTAATATTGACACTGAACTGCGAAGTAGGGCTCACTTGATGTTTTGTCGACTCGCTCACCCGGAAGACTGGAACTATACCGTGGCTTGTACGGAGTACGTCCGGATAAGGGGACGAGAACACGCAATGCGGACCATGCACTAGGAGTGGGTTTAGCAAAGTTGCACCCGTGCCCCTGGCGCGTGGTCCAGACGCAACCATATTATGAAGGCCTGCCCAATCAGGGACCAAATTAGGATCTTTTCCAGTTAAGCCCCGCCACTAATGCAAAAAGAGCACGCGCAAAAAGTTAAGCCCCGCCACTAAGGCAAAAAGGGTACACCTGAAAAGTCAAGCCCCACCAATAGTGCAAAAAGGGCACGCGTGTAATGTTGAGCCCCGCCACTGTTTGCCAGCTCCAGTGTACGTAATGCATGTGAACGTGCCCCATAAAAACACTCCTTATCCGCTTCTAAGGTCATTTTTGTCCAAAAAGTTTCTACGTTCGCACGTAAAACCTGACATGAACTTTCTGACGCTTTCGGCGGTCGTTCATGACAAGGAAACAGCAATACGTTTTTTGCAAAGCCATGGAGTGATTCATCATCAACGTTTATGCAGACGAGGACACCAAATGACACGTTCAACTGTTTCTGACAGGTGGAGGTGTGATGCCGGACAGTGTCGGCAGGAAATCGGTCTTCGAAAGGGAACTTGGCTGGAGCGGTCTAGGATGGATTTCAGGACAATAATCCTATTCATTTATTGCTGGTCCAAAAATCTGACAACAATCAAATTCTGCTCAGAGGAGTTATCTATTGGTCACGCGACCGCTGTCGACTGGAAGAACTTTCTGCGTGAAATTTGCGCCTGGCAGCTTTTGCAGACTCCAACGATTGTCGGCGGCCCAGGTCTACATGTCGAGATCGATGAAACCCTAATTTCACGTCGTAAAAAACATGCTAGGTGAGTCCTTCCCCAGCAGTGGATTTTCGGATGGATTTGCCGGGAGACTAAAGAAGTGTTCTTGTATGCAGTGCCAGATCGAACTGCGGCCACTCTTCTGGACACAATCCAGGCCTGCATCGCTCCCGGCTCAATTATCATTTCCGATATGTGGGCATCATACCAAGGCATTGAATCGATGGTTGGCATGAGTTATACTCATCAAACGGTTAATCATACCGAAAACTTTGTGGATCCAACGACTGAAGCTCACACACAAACCATCGAATCTCTCTGGCACATTTACAAGATGCAGAATAAGCGCCAATGCGGCACACACCGATCTTTAGTGGACAGCTACCTGTGTAAGTTCCTTTGGAGGCAAAGACACCGAAAAATGGACCTTTTCATGCAAAATATTAAAGACTTGTCTCAATTTCACCCTCTTCAATAGAGAGTAAAAGTTCAAGTTCCATATCCTCCCTTTTCATAATCTTTTTTGGATGGCGGGGCTTAACTGGAGAAGATCCCCAAATTAGACTGTGACTGACTGAGAGAATCAGTCTGACGCCTAAGCAGCATTCTCCAAGTGAGCAGGTGAAGGAAATTCATGGGTCGGGCGGTCGTTCGCAGCCGCTTCGACAGTTGACAACGAATGGTGTTGAACGAAAGTTTAGGACTGTTCGGCATTGACTCAGTCAACAAATTTAAGCCCACACTTTCCTGGTTTGAATTTTCCGGCCATGCTGGTGATTTGCAATGATATCGGTTGCACATAAAGGATTTGTCTTCTTTTAATTATGAGGAGCATTCCGAGGAGCTGGCTCCGTTTTCTTAAATATGCCGATATACGTATAATTTGAAAAGCATAGTTAGAGGACGAAAGCTGGTAAATGCGTGCATCCCGTAGTTACGCCTGTGTCTTTACAACAGGTTTATCGGAAGCTTATTTAACGATAGCAAAAAGCAGCCCAACTTCCAGGGAAGCTTTTATTTCGTATGGTAATTATAAAAAATGGCACCGAAAGAAAACAGTGCGTAACACAGAACGATTGCGTGTTGCAAACTGAACGATCACCAAGCAAAAGCAGTGCACGAATTAAGCACTTGAACTCAACATACAGTTCAACAATCCGCACCGGTCTTCATAGTTTACGAAGACATATCCTTTTTTGTTAGAATATTACATAGGCCACCAGGAAAAATCTCCAGACTGCTACGCAGATATGCATATTTATAGCTAACATTAATTGAGACCAGCTGAGATTCAGATGCAGAGTCAACGATGGAACTTCGGCCTTAAGCTGACGAATAATGGTGGTTTTTAGTGCACAGGTCTGGCTTCAACCCAGTTCATGTGACAATCTCGGCAAACCGAAAAAGTTGGGGTTCGGTGTGACGCAGCACCACTTCGTACGCTGATCTGAGCTCTATCTGGTGATCCGACACCAGTAGGCTTTTACCTGTCGTGGAAGCCGACGCTTATGCGAGCACAGAGGTTGAGGGGGTAGACAATGGTTAACTTCACACTGAACCCCTGTCGGTACATACGGGAAGTCAGAGTCCTATGGGTTCTGCCTATGTAACTGGCTACGTAGTCACACGAGTTGATGTACACAGGGAGAGTTAGCCGTGATAGTCTGAGATCACTTCCTTGGAAAGGCAAGCTACATTCGGTTTCAGCTGAGCACAACAATTAAATCAGTGTACTAAAGTTTTTGCGTAGTTGAGATTAAAGGCTTAGTTGTCCCCAATGCATTGAAACCCCTTTCGAAACGTAACTCGAGGTAAAGCTTCTTGTTAGTTACTATGGATACCAAGCACCTCAGTCCCCGCAATTGACTGCGTCTTTCGACAAAGGTTCGATGAAAGTCTTTGTCCATAAGTGTTGTTGTAAATAATGTAAGCTCATGGGTCAAGCAGTTGCCTAAGCATATTCGTTTCGCGCAGCCAAATAAGAACTTTACGAGTCTCCACTTATACCGCACTGGGTATTGACTGGATCAAATTGCCTTTCGGTAAACAGAACGCTTAGTAGATCCATACTGTGACTGGTCATTGGTGGCCATTGTTTGATGGTACTTGTAAAGATGCCTTGGATCTGCTATCTCACCCATGGGCAGTAGAACAAAACAGTGACGCGATGCGGGAAACAGCTTTGCTCCTCTTTTAGGGCATGTGCGGTAAACGCTGGATAACTTGGGGTATGAAATTTGAGGATCAGTGCACCACAGGGATGACGCACATTCTGTGAATGAAGGGTGACAAGGGCGACTATGGCATTTCGCCACATATCTAGCAGCGTCGGAGGAAATCGCATGTGGACAAAAATTAATTGCTACATCTCCGGGTATGCACCGGAGCATGGGTAAACGACGCTGATCTGTAAGATGTGGGCTAGACCGGGAGACCATGTAAGCAATTGCTATAAACCTTCAATGGGTATAATGAAAGCGCCATAGATTCTCTCGAAAATCCTGTGGGTCATGTCGAATGCATCGTAAAATAATAAATCTTTATTACTGGTCGGCTGGCTGCGAGCGCCTAGCGTGTCACAGGCTAAAAACCACTGTAGCTCACGTGCCAAAGAGCTCAAAATGGTCATTATGCGCCGCAAATGTTCCAACTTTTACATACGGCATGCGCTGGACTGTAATCAAATGAGGTGAACTTGCATAGTAACGAACAAGACTCTCTCTGGTTCCGCGTGTATTGCAGTCTATGTGACCGTTAAGAAATGGGGTCTTAATAGCTCAGATGTACGAGGACCTAATAGAGGAATTCTGGGAAATGGTACCCACTAAAACTACCAGTCACAGGCATTGTGGATTGTGATTCCCAGGCCTCACTAGTAGATGCTGCCCCAAATCCGAGGGGAACGGTTGACATCATCGGTAACAAAAGGACAAAAGTATATTATAAAATCCACCAATGTTTCCATATCCCAGCAGAATACATCCTACTGAACAGACTTCCCATTCAGTTGGAGTAAATGCATACAAGGCATTACTAAATCTCCCGAGTGTCTATAGTAAGAACAAGCTGGTACTAATGCAAGTTGGTTTACGGTTGCTACCATGAACGTTGGACATGTAAAATCAGCACTAAACCCACCCGAAGCGGAAACGAAGGAGGGGAGTGGAGTTCTATTGGTGCGTTTCACCGGATTCCTGTGGTAAATCACCGAGCAAGGAAACCAAAACCGTGACAGATTTAAAGATAATAAAAAGCCAACTTTACGCCGAAGGTACTGCGCTCCAAACTCCCGGAACAAGCATTAAGATTTTTCTATTGTTCTCTCTCCATATATATATATATATATATATATATATATATATACCATTCCAACCAATCGGAGATCCTCAGTAACCTGCTCTGTGTTGCAGTTAAACCTGCATATGTATCTCGGGTCGCTCGGCGCCGCAATTATAAGCATTATGGGGGGGGGGCAAGATTTCTGTCAGTTAGGTTGTAGTACCTCCCTGAATTAGACTCAGTCCTGCTTTCCACAGGTCGACTAAAAACACTGCTGGATCTGTGTCTTTCCGGACATCTCTTGGAGCGAGCGTTACCGAAGTAACCGCAGCTTAGAAGACCATCAAAAGAAAATTAGCATGAACCACCATAGCTTACGGCTTTCCTGAAACTGAAGGACGCAAGGAGCATAAAATAAGACTTCAAGTTAAAGAACGATAAATAAATAAATATATGTTTTAGTCGCGAGAAAACGAGGCACACCATGATATGGTGTTATATTCGTGCAACATTCTCCTTGAATAACGTGCTAACGAAATTGGTGTCATGCCTACGCACATCTCGGAAATACAAAGGATGTGGCCCAAGTGTATTGTGGGTAGTCTTTCAGATGAAAATG
>OX104063.1:27582754-27655932 GCA_944474145.2 Dicrocoelium dendriticum
ATATTGGAGAACACAAGGCGGCGCTGTGTAGTTCATCACAAGTTGGCGGTTGAGGCTGACATGATCACTGAAGTTTCAGGCTCGCAGAGAGCATTTTTGATCGCCTAGTCATAGCCGGCAATGACAAGAAGCCTATCGAGAGGACATGAGCACCAACAGTTCCGGAAGCCTTCTCTTCGATTGAGCACTGGTCCGCGCCAGTCTTTGACTCATTTTGAATTAACCAAAGGTGCAGATGTGGTTCAAATGCTCTTAACGCATGTAACTGGGGACATATATGTCCGAATATGCGTTGACTCACTATAAGTCACCACACAATGTGTGCATGGGAGCTCGAACTTCTGCATGAAATTCATAGAACCGCGGGACCTGTGTAGACATTTAAACATTCCAACTGGGTCCATTGTGGCAGTTCTGGCAACGGTTACTCTAGGTATCTACATTTAAGCATGCGTAAAGAATAAAATAATCATGCTATATGTGACTTGTGTTTGCAATTTGAACGGGACTCGATATATACCGTATCGGAAAGCGATCATGTGTGGTGCCGTCGTCCTGCAAACTGCATTTCTCATGGTGCCGCCAGTTGTCCTCGGTATCCATCAGGAAAACTTGGAGATGAGGCTTATGAACTCCTCGATGACTTGGTGGTTCCAAACTCCCCAAATATCGTGTGTACAACTCAATGCTTGCACGGAGAAACGCCCATCTTACTTCACCGACGTTTGACCAACCATTGTTATCTGATCGTTTACTCCGGCATTGACTGGGTGGAGCTGCATAACTGACCCTATTGTTATCGAGAACTAAAAATCAGGTTGACCTGAATTGCAGGCAGAAAAGTGACACAGAGCACGAAATCAATTATTAAGCAGCTTGTCGGAGTCCAAATAAATCTTCAGAAATGGGATTGTAAGATGATGTTAAAGGAAGCGTGCATACTCTCGGAACATTCCACCCAGACTTTGATCATCGTTAACCGAGCGCTGCCAATAGACATTGAGCGGTGAGCCATTAACAACACACAGAATGTACCTGAGTTGCGAAGGCTCTATTTTCCTAACGATAAGGATGATACCAAACTCCGCCCCTAGGGCCAGGACTGAACCTAGGTAAGGGGGTTTATCAGTAGAGTAAAACATCTTTTCATTTTATCTAGTTTCCCCAGGACGCTAGGGCTGCACTCAAATATGACCCACTTAGTTTCCCAGTATCCTCGACCCCAACATAGCCTAGATCAACGAGATCGGTACCTAGCATACTTTGGTAGTGGTGGCCATAAGTTTCTATAAATCTACAGCCGCGAGTCAGTGAGACACTGTCTGCTTTTGAAAGGCGAGTAGTGCAGGGAGGCAATTTGAGCAAATAGAACCTGGTCAATAATCAATGGAATATTGCGAAGTGTCACGGAGGCGAAACACCTGACTACGATGGTGCACACTAGCGGGGCGAGATCGGCCAGATCACGTGAGCGGCTGACAGACTGGTTGTTATGGTCAAACCGGAAGTTGACGAAATCAGACCGTCAGCGCCGCACGTGTTGCTATGTCGCGGACGTGGTCCTACCTACAGTCAGCCAGTGATGGCGGCTGCCAGAGTCGAATCTGTTCAGACAAGAGATGTGAGTCACCTCAGTGATAGCAGCGAGGTAAGCGCATGTGACCTATAAAAATAGCCATGTTCTGTACCTAATATACTTCGGTCTAGCCGGCTCAGCGTTTTGTTTTTCCCGGCTGGTTGGTTGCGCAGAGAGACACAGAGGCAAAAGGGCAGTGTCACAACACGAAGGAAGACCTGGCTTCAATCGGTAGTTAGTCAGAGGTTTCAAAAAGCACACCGAAAGCAACAATATGCAGTGAGCAATCATTAGCAGTAGAATTGCCGATAAAATGTCTCCTTCTGAATCGTTCACATGTGGTTGTATACAAGCTACCTTTGGTTTTCCTATACAAAGATTTTAGGATAATGCGGTTTTCTTTACTGATACTCCTATGAGTCAGTTATTATATAACACGATACAATGCGGTCAGTACACTGACGACAAGATCTTTGAACAAGGATAACGGTTTCAGGAGGGGAAATTCCATGTCGGTATCATGAAGCGAAAAGAAATTCCTTTGATATTTCATCCGGTTCTACTTTCCTACTGACTTGAGATGGTACCCTCCCAATCTTCTGTTACGGCTGAGCTTCAACATGTGATAGCGCGAATGAGTATGGTTGCTTAACATTTATTAAACCATGATAAGTTCACCAAGCAAACACTGACATCGCCTACTGAATCTCCCAGAAGGTTCATTCACTGTTCCTATGGTAATTATTATGACGTTTTTACCTATTTTGCTGCAAGACGTTGTGGAATATCCAGGACTGTGCAATCCTGTTTCTGCCATAGCTGCCACACTTGGATTAAATATTCCAAATGCGGGCTTATGTCTGGAAATGCAGCTGGGAGATAATATATCAAGCTCCTTTGCTCACTTACAAAAGTGATTTGACTACACTTCAGGCTTATATCCGGTTCTATGAGCGCACGCGTCTCCCTTCCCTCAGGGACTGTGCGCACTCCAATGGATGTCTCAGACACTTCCATTGTCCAGTGAGGGCGCGCGGCACACTGTGCACCAGCTGAGTTCCGTTTAGTAAAATTGCAATTGCCGTCCATTTGAGTTATACCACGCCAGTCTCACCCAAGTCTCACAGTTTTCCTACCTATCTCCGAAAGCGTGAGTATTCTGCACATGACTATGTTCAGTCTCTACGCTATACCGAATTCTATTGGTTGGCAGCTTCTGCCCACGCAGTGCTACGTGGATGCAAGTGTGATGATTATTGGATGATAGCCCTTACTTTAAGGAGGAAAGCTTCTGCACTAAGAATGATGGCTTCTGCACTAAGAATGATACCTCTGCACTAAGGATGTAAGCCAGTGAGAAATAGTATAGTGCTCGGGGTATTCAGCCGACAATACCTCCGTTTGCATGGAGACCTGATTCTGTTTTACCAGACCCCAACCACAAGTACCGCCATTTGTCAGAGCTCAGTCCCAAGAGTAATTTGAGAGACCACCATCTCAACCTGGCAGACCAATATAGTAGTTTGGCATGTCATAGGAATTTCTTTTCCCCAGTCTGTCATCTGTGCTCCGACGCTGGTAGAGTTCAAAGCCTAAGATTACCGTGCATTCATTTCGCTGCACCATCTCACATGACTCATTGCCCATGCCTAAACATGACTGGCTGTTAGACGTTTCATTGCCGGTCCGCTAGCAGGATAACTTCTACCTTTAATCACCTTCTGTATGTGTACCCCAGGAGGCGGCACGACTTTCACCAATATCCCATTTGTCGTCATTGGTTATGGACTTACACTGGATTTGCAGTTTATGATACGTAGAACGTTCGGCACAATAGCCGAGGTCTTTTCCACCTGCAGCTAACCTGTATAATGAATGATACGTATAAGGCGGTGGGCCTGCCAGTTTGAGCATCTGCTTGCTACAATTTTCTATGCTTTTCAGTTTGCACCATGACCATCATACGGAGCCTGTTTAGCAGTAGCTTGGGTACCCATATACAACTATTATTCCGCTGAAGATGCACCCTTATCAGCACTTTGTTGAGGTAGGATTAAATTCTTTGAATTTGTCATATCCGTATTTTTGAAAATAAGTTGTTGTGGGGCCCAGTGCTGTGACCTCTCCTTTACAGCTGGTCTGATTATTTGACTTAAAAGCAGAGTTCTGCAGCAGCTCCGTCAGCTGAATCAGTCCTACCGGTCGTTCCCCGATCCACAATCGCTGTCAATTTGTCTCCTTTCTGGGCCAGGGCAGCGACAAATCTAATCAGTTGGATGATCATAACTTATTACAGAACTAAACAAAATATACTGTGCTGCTTCGTTCCTAAAGCCCACTCGGTGACAGCGCGATGCATTTTGAGTACAGGGGAACTCCGCAGTTGCAGCACATCAATCCAGTCCGGTCACTCCCGGCACAAGTTACCGAGCCGAAACAGGTTTTAAATACAAGCACATAGATCTTGCTTTCCGTGGGAAGTTGTTGCGTGTTATGCTGATATCTAACGTTCGCTTTCGTGTGTGCCGTGTATCGTACGTGTATCGTGTTACAAGCTCGTCGCAGCAGTTGGCTGTGTCAGATTGTTGTGGTCCTACGGACTGGACCACAAATAAGAACACAACGGGAGGTCGGCGCAGATGACCACAACGCGGGGAGCGCCTAATTATCGGACATACACCTTCAAGCTAAGGATCGCCGGGTTATGAGCGTAGTAATGACGGTTACCTTCGCGTAGGGTTGCAGAGCACAAGAATCGTGGTCGTTAAATGAGATACAACCACCAAACACTAGGCATTATTCCATTCACTTTCGTTTTATTCGATATCTATGACAATACTCCCTCAAATGGATATACCACACATAAATCCCGGGGTAACTGTTTATAAGCACAACTGTGTGCGTTGACATCGAGAGAAATAAATATTCGTAATAGAACATCCTCACGTCAGTGCCATTGCAAGTAGCGAAGTCGGGTTCAACTGTAAACGTCACAATAACCCTCTAGCTCCGTGAATTCCTTTTTCAACGCCCAATGATCTCATGTTTTTCGCCTACTGGACTTGTTGGCCATTAACCCGTAGTAAATGCATTGCTCTGGTGTTCTACCGGCTCAACCTGAAGTATGTAGATATTTTGTAGTTTCATAGATCGCCACTGCATAGACTTAAGTTCGTAAGCGAATAGCAACCGTTTCAGCACTAATCTGTAGACATGGCCTTGCTAAATAGGAGAATGTGAAAGGAACCGGAAAACAATACTATTATAATTGTACCACGCAAGGTGACGGACAAATCCACTAGGTTATCTAGCCCTATCAAACCGGAATGGATTATTTATAAATCAAATCGTTAAAAAGTTGATCCGGTGCTGTTTAAAGTAGCTCACAAGCTATGCTATGTTGGCGATGTGCGTTTACAAGCAGTAGTTTATAGTCCTCTAATATGCACCCTGAAAATGGATCGCCCCTAACGTCTGCTATGAGGTGAGTCTTGGAACGGTCACGTACTCATGTCCTACTGGTGCAGAACTTCAACTTGCAAGCTGTCGAAGTCGCAGTATTTCTCAGTAAACAATACAAAGCAGATTTATAAGTAGTAATCATCGACGTACCGCCAGATAACCCTGTCACAACTCTTGAGTGCTTTAGAACGGGTCACGAACCATCTGCGTAGGACTTGGTGTTTACCGGTGAGGAACGGCTTGTCGATTCCGTATGCATAGATGGAACATTTGGTCCTAGCGATCAAGTGACACTGCTCTTCCGTCACGTCTACTACGCGGAGTACCCTATTGGAATCGACGGGTTATCCAAAGTCGTTACCCGTTAAGACACCCTGTCCAATCTCGCTCAAAAAATCAACTGGTCCTTCCTAGCTGAGCAGTCACCCGGTGGCACCTGGAAGTAAATTGTCACCCAGTTCACCGGACCAATGGTAAATGAGCCGGAAATCATTCATCATAAAGCCTGTTCCACAGTGCACGCCTGGGGTGCATATATACCTCATTGAAAGTATCGCGATAAATTGGTTCTTCAAGATTAATATAGAAACCAACAAACCATAGGGATGATAGTCAGTACTAAGCTTAAGCTTAAGCTTAAGCCGCTGGCAGCGCTCCTGATGACTCAAGGTGTTGATTTACTGAACAAGCTCCTAGTGAAGGAGCTTTGCAGAATTTCCAAAGCTTTCCTGTCACCCATACGTATGTTCCCATTGATGATGCTGCAGTATTCAGGGACAGGAAGTGTAAGTATTTTGAAAAGCTCGAGTCTGGCAGGGGTTGTATAGATTTTATGGCATGCGTTAGCCACAGATTGTTTGGAAGGTGCTATTTGATACACAGCTTGCTCTGAGAAATTAAAGTTTGTATGGTATCGTATGCCTAGACCACAGTTGGATAGTTCCACACAGATACGTTCATTGCTCCGTTTAACAGACTCTTCAGGGATTAAACAGCCGTATGACATAATGATTGCTTTACTAGTTGAGAAAGTTAACATCCATGTGTTGCACCATTACTCAAGTGAATAGAGGTCTTCTTGAACGAACAGCATTGCACTATAGAGTTGGTCTCGTCGAAATTCATAAACAATCTTTATGTCATGGGCGAACAAAAATGGCCTGCCACGTTTTCTGAACACCGCGATGTCGTTAATATAAAGTAGGAAAAGGGCAGGAACAAGTACACTCCCATAGATGATACCACAAATGATTGGACGTGGGGAGAAGTTATGATTACCCAGAGTGACTATCTGGTAACGCCCATTTAGGTATGATGTCAACCAACCAAATAGTGGATCTCTGATTCCAAATGACTCGATTCTTTTCAGTAGCCACTTGTGGGGCACTCTGTTGATTGATTTTTGCATATCCGGAAAAAGTATTATAACTGCATATTTCGAATCAATGGCTACTGTAATGTACTCCAGGTAGTGCAACTGACACGTTCTCCAGGAACGTTTGTCGAGGAACCCATGCTGGGATTTGTTAAGTAGCCCATGACGATGGGCGAAGTCCATGATTTTTCGCTTAATCTAGCGATGACGGGAGTGTGATGGATAGATCGATAATTTGTGACGTACTGTTTGTGTCCACCTTATGACGAGGGACGATAAACGATGTATTCCAGTGATCCGGAAAGTGGCTAGCTTCTAAGGACAAGGTGAACATGCACAGCAAAAGCAGTGGTATGTCAGGTCCACCGAGTTTACTAGTTGATGAGGGGATGGCATCGGAGTGTTGTTTGAGCGATGGTTTGATGGAATTCATAGCCTGTTGCGTGGTCGGAAGAGAAATCTCGACATTATCTGTGCTGCTTGTTGTAAGTTCTTGGCAGCAAGGTATAGGGTCGGTTTCTAGGTTTATGGAAGCAACGAAAGTGAGCTAAACGCTTCAGGTAGCAGGTGGGTGGTTAAGGTGGCGACCCTCCTCATCAATCAGTTCTGTGATCAAAGACATTCGGTTGTTAGTCCTATGACGGAGTAATTTGGCCAGTTCCTTTCCTTTGCATGTCATCTGCAAGGAGTTCTCCTCGTCCTATTCAACCTGTTTCATTTCTGAGCGCTTGGTACACGCGGTGGATTCGTGTAGCTATAATACTAGTGAGAATTCTCTAGCTATTCTGAATTTCCAGAAGAGTATTCTCATTTTGAAGTAACTCAGATTGTCGCTTACCTTCTTTGGACAAGGAATGGTACGTTTATGATTGGGACAAGCAGAGTTATGATGAGATTGATCTGGTAGTAGAGCTGTTCCACTGAAATGGGGACGCTAGTGGAGAGGAAAATGGCATTCCAATTGGAGGACCGGATCTGCTTCCCGATATGTTCCCAGTCAATCCTTCGTATAGTATGCTGCGTAGGTGAGTCGAGTTTGGTACTCATTTCCTAGTAGAAGGTAAGGCGTAGCATCTTGTGGTCACTACTGGGAAGGTTGTCTAAGATGTCAATTTATACGTCGAGAATACCCAAGTGAAGATTAACTCCAGTATGTTGGCGGACCTAGTTGGTCTGGTAACCCACTGAATCCAACCCCCAACCCTGACAGTCGTTAATACATCTCTGTGCAATTATGTACGTGTCTGTGGTGACCAAGTACTATTTGATAGATTGAAATCACCAGCGATTATCTCTAAGCTGTGTGGTAACACCGATGCGAAATCAAAAGCAGATTAGATAATTGGGTTATCCCTGGTTGTCGCTTTCGGAGGGTTGTAGATGCAACCGAGATGTAGTATAGAAGAGGCTGCAGCGACTGATAACCACAGAGATTCTGGTACATTGTTTAACTGTGGGTCGTCAATGAACTCCGTTCTGAAGTTCCGATAGAGATATACGGTGCACCCGTCTCCATTCTTTGTGCTGCGATATTATCGAAATAGATGGTAGTTGGGAGTATTCAATGTAGCATCCAATGTATCAAGAGAGCACCATGTTTCGGTGATGAAGATTGCAGGTTGTGTGCTCAGCTGAGTAAGGATGCTTACAAGATGCAACTTGTTTTATGGATCTAGTGTTAATTAGTATAAGTAATAATGTGTTGTGCACAAAACCTTTTCCGTGAGTACCTCAAATGATTGGGAATCAGAAATGACAGGCAAAGAAGTTAACTAAGGGTGTAATAGAAACAAACCCATCGGTGGAATGTTCAGCTGTAAGGGCATCGTTCGCGTTAGTAAATCCGGGTGGGCGGATAAGATTGAGATCCCAATGCTGGGTTGGAATTTATCTGGTACTGAGCTAACTGTGACATGTGGGTGAACTTCCAGAAAAGTAGGACAAGTTAGGCTGTCACTGCTTGGTGTGTCAGTGGTGGGAATGGATACATAGCCATTTCCGCTTCCGCTACAAGAGGGTCAGAGTAAATTTATGGATTCTGGAGTGCTGCATATGTATGTCAGCATGACAGGTGGTGTTGTCATGTTTTCAACGTGATTTGCTTTTCATTTTTCCGCCTAGGGTTGTTGTAAATGTGAGGCTGATAAGTATGCTGGCCTGTAGGAGGTTGGTAGGTAGGTGTAGTCAGAAGATAATTGTTGTGAGTTCTAACAGGCTCTAAGTGACGCGTAGCGCTGCGATGTCAAGTCATTTGTTGACATGCAGATTTGAGCGCTACTGAGCTCCTCATAGCTGCCTAGTTTGTGTAAATACCAGTCGATGATATATTTATGTTTACGACATCAGCACGCAAATCTGGGGCGCATCTAGTCGTGTGTCCCTGTCACTTGTTTGCCACAGCTAACATTTCCTGTAGTGACTAAACCGTTTGAGGTCGGAGCAATGGGGCCGCGGTCACGACTTCTGGAGTGTATTAACTTCGGTTGCTGTACAGTAGGCGTTGAGATAGAGGGTGGGGCAGAGTGATTTGATATTACCGTCCCTAGATACGAGTTGTAGAGATCCACCTTGGTAACTGCGGTTGACACACTTGGTGTGCCATTTTCATGTGGATTTATGTGCGGTTTATCAGTGTAAATGTTACGGTTTTCCGGTGGTTTCGGTGTAATTCTGAGGAGGGATCGTTGCAGAGGCCTACGATCCGGCTTAACCAAAATATCTTTGTATTGGGTACATGCAGTAATGATATGTCCACTGTACAATAAACAATCTGCCAATTCTTCACTTGCAAGTTTAATAATGACTGGACAGCAATACTTCGTTGTTTTCCTTTTCAGTCGCAGACATTTACAGACTACATGGGACAGGTCACAAGTGCTAAGTACAGTCGTCTTTACTTTGTTCATACTGAATTTTTCTGGTAGGTTAAAAGTGATCCCATTTTTTACTCTACGGTTTCGTTTATATACCTCTGAAGCGATGGAGTCGTTTAGTTGACCTGACTTTTTGTGGTGAACATGATGAAACTTATGAGATGGGTTGCTAATGTAATCTTGTGAAACTAAGTGATCTTTGAGGGGTTCATAGAACGCCAAAGTTTTCTTTATTTCGTCGAGCTCTGATGGCAAGCAGCAGACTTTAGCGCTAAGTTCAGATGTGAGCTGAGAGGCCAGAGAAGATCAGTCTAGTAGTAGTTTTATGGCGTCACATTTTAATCGTTTGGGCCGTAGGCGAGTGCGTTTGAACTTCGGTGAGGCCACAGCGAACCAGGTGTCAACAGTCAGATTAATGGGGTAGAGGGAACGCGACAAAACCAACCTGTTCCGACTTGATTCAATGCACCTTGGTTTCAGATCACACGGTCGGGTGACTGTCGATGTGAGCTGTTATCTGGCCAGGGAACTGATCGCGGCCGGGTGACGCAGTTGAGACAAAGGCAGGGTAAATCGATCGTCACCGACCGAGAGAATCGGTCAGCCGATGTGGTTTGCTAGCGGACGCGAGAGTTACGGTGTAGACGCAGAAGCCGATAGCAGTCACAATAAGAACTGCGACTACCGAACGTCATGTCAGAAATCGGCAAGATGATTTAGGTAATGAAGCGATGGAATAATTCTTCCGCTTTGCGATCCACTGGGTAGTGCTAGTAATTGCGATTCGAATGAGTGGAGTTTAGTTGGCGTGTGATAAGGCGGGCGGGAAAATTATCAACAAGGCGGAACACAGAGTGGTTGAAAAATGTTTGGCAGTTTTCTGACTAATCCTTGGATGTACTTCCTAGCTTTTCCGATAATAGAAATAGCACCCAAAGCGAAATTGATTGGTATCTAATACTCATCGATTCGTTGTAATTGCACTTAGAGTGCTTACAGAGTGACAGAGCGTCGGTTTCGCGTCTGCGTATGCTGACCTTGGTGGCACAGTTCTCTAACGAAACGTTAGCTCGGTACTTTCGAAGATTTCGATGCAACACAGGTTCTCACAAAGTGGAAACACACAATAGTCACTCTTATTTACAACTGGCAATCGTACGGAATCCTCGAACTACCAACACATAACTATCCTCATAGTGCTATCCGAAGTACTGGAGGGTATACCAAAACGTCGTAGTGTCAAAGCAGCACGGGTTCCACCAAGATCGGTCATGCACTACAAGTTTGCTGCCTGTCCCAGAAAGCTGGACTAGAGTCAGTCAACGATAGACTAGGAGTTGAGCTCGCATACCTGGTCTTCTCAAAAGCGTTAGAGTGACTAGGCCACTACATTCTCCTTTACAAGTTTCGAACAATGAACCATGATTTATCACGGGATAAAAGCAAGTGCTTGACACGTCCAGTAGGATGGTTGGGGTGAACCTGATTACATCAAAATATATCTGGGTTATCTACCGAACGTCTGCCGAGATGAATCCTTTGATAAATAACATCAGGGTAAAATTTTAAAAAAAATCGAGCGTAGACGTTCATAAATACGGTGGGGTGCAGTGGTCGTTGGTATAAGGCGTAAGAAAAGTAAAATATGGTCGCTCACTTGCGACCTTCGATACATAAATCTTGTAGAAAAGTATGCTTGGCCTAATCCACAATAGAGGAGTTTAGATAACAAGGGGCTGGGAGCTAAGAGCAACATCTCATCATTTTTTCAAAACGTCCAAGGTGGGCGAGGATACAACTGAGTCTGGGAGCGCGTTCCAGGGTTGGCAAACCCGAAGGGAAAAGTAATTCTCTCAACATTCTAGACGGCTATATTGTTCTTTCAACTTAAAGCAGTTACCCTTGAGCTGTGGGTTGTGGCTAAGTTTCAGCAAGTGGCGGCATACGTAGTTGGGGTCACGCAATATCTGATACGCTAATATGAGATCGCCGCGAAGCCTTCGAATCTATGCAATCACTGACCCAGTCCTGAGTTGGATAAGCAAGTTCCTCATTCAACGTAAGCTGAATGGGAAAATCCGCAGCTCAATTTCCTAGCCAGTTGAAATCCATTGCGGTGTACCTAAAGGATCGGTACGGAGACAACGTTTATTCTTTCTATTCATCAACCATTTTGCTAGTGCACTCAGATCAGAGTTCCTACAATTCGCAGATGAGCTAAAGATCCGCAATAACGTAAAGACAGTGAAAGAACATGCAGTACTGCAAAGCAACCTCAACAGAGCTTATACGTGTTCGTCCAAGCACTGGATTCACTTTAACGTGGAGAAATGCCAATTTGCGTGCATCCATCAGCGCATCCATCAGCGTGCATCCATCAGCGTACCTCTGAATATCCACTTGGTGAACAGTAACTAACTAACTAAATAAATAAATATTTTATCCTCTACAGTGCGAGACACGCCCGTATGGGCATGATCATGCTGACACAACAAAGACTGGTAAATGTAAAAACGGCACAACTTTATACGCAGGATATGGATCCATGTGTTAAGTGTGAATGAATACATGTAGGTAAGTATGTGTGCGATTGTGTTGCATGAATTGCTAAATGTGGCACCGTATTCGTGGTTGACTCCGGTCGGGCGTCAGAGGGACTGAAATGAAATCTTCGTATTGGATGACTGACGTCCGTGCATTAGGTAAGATCATTCGGATACCTAAAAGGCAGCGACTTTACTTAGTGGTGAGTCACATCCGCCATGTCACAGTGTTGTTAAACAGACATTTGTGGGTTTTTATAGGGAGAAGGCTAGCCAAGCGAAAACTTACCACGTCTTGGAACACTGTCATCAAAATATTCGCTGGAAGGTGGTAAACCTGAACCACCTAGCTGGCACCACGGGAAGGTTGTTCGGCTAGCCAGCCTCGCTTTTTCGGAGTAATTGTCAAGGATGACCTTGGTTACTCAAAATAAACCGAAAAATCCTCGTGAAGAGCCAGCCAGCAATATGGGTCCGTGCGGAGAGTGTTATGGATGTTCGAGCCATCTAGCTATCTGCAAATGCTGAACACCTACGTGAGACCACATACGAATATGCTACATATGCTTGGCATCTCTGGTACAAGCAACTCGTTGAATCGCTTGCAGATCATAATGCAATGCGACAAAAGTCATCAAGGGATTGTTTTGCTTCCCCACCAACGCAGACTGCAAGCCATTGACTTGTACAACAAATAATAGCAGTATGAGTGAGAAAATTTCATTGTAGTTTACCTAATACTGGAGAACTCCAACCTCACCCTGCTGCCTCTAACCTAATTTCTGTATGTGGCATCTTTCGAAATTGAGACCAGTTTTCCAATATAAGCGGTGTCATTAGCTCAGACTGAATCATTACCTTCATCAACCAAGGACCGTTTCCCTTGTAGTTGGGTGACAATGAAATTTATGCCAACCCCATGACAACGATTTTGTCGAGGAACAGTTCCCGGCCTATGGGACTACCTTGCTCCCGCTCGTGTGTCTCCGCTTCCCCAGAGGAGGATGTTTGAAGCCCAGGCACCCCGTAAACAATAATCATCTGTCTTTCGTCACAATTAAGAAACCCTTTCCGTTTGCTGCTCTCTTTTGAACGTTCGTTCCAATGGGTGTCCGGAACTATGCGCAGGTCTTGGGATGAGTTACTGGGCCGAAGCGAATACAGTAGAACGACATCTGTGTCACCAGGACTAAAGCACTACAGACAACAAGTCTCTCTTATGATAGTAAAAGTATTAGTAGTTTTTTAAAACGTTTTCGTTGGCCCAATTAGACAACCCGAAGGAGTTTGTAAACCAGTAGTTCCTAAGATATAATAATTCAAACTCAGCAAAGTAAGATATGAGGGCGTCAGCAATGATAGTCACAGAAACATTTGAAAAACTGGTAAAATCGCCATTGGACGATAGTTACGTGGGTCGGATCGCCTGCCTTCTAGTAAATTGGGATTTTTATCCCGTGTCGCCAAAGTGTAGGTGCGTACCAGTCATCAAGGCAGCGCCAGAAGAATCGTGCTAGATGTTTAACCAAGTCCTTAGTTGTAGCGGCAAGTTTCTTGGGACGAGTATCATCAAGTTCGCGAAAACCGTATGAGGGCATACGTAGCTTTCTCATCACACTGTCTGCCATAATGTGGAAATAAGTTTCCATGGTGGCAGAGTACATTCTAATTGGTCAGGATACCACGGTACGCATTAAAATTTGGCGCTTAGTGTTGCTTCAGGGCGTTTGCTGTTTCTTCGGCTGTCCGTATTGATCCCACCCGCTGTTGCGTAGGCTATTCAGATGCCTGTACAGTAGTCTATAATTTAAAGTATACCATTCGGTTAAAGCCTGTAGATATACCGGTTTATTCCCACGCACATGTTAGTTACAGTGATTACGGTGGACAAAGTAAATCTTCTAGGTGTTTAGGTTCAGATTGGTTTTGTTAGCATGCAAGACTGGGTTCCGAGTCGCCATGTATTTTCGTGTCCTACTCCGTACGAAAGATGCCACGTTGCTAAAACGAGTAACCTTTGATTCCGATGTGCTAGAAGAGCGGGTCCTACGGACGACAGGTTCCCGGGCGATATTCAATGCATCCTCAGCTAAGAGACACCATTTGATAGCTTCCAACAGTCGAAATCAGGTGACGTAATGGTTTTCGGCTCGAGTCATTTGGCTTTCGTTCCCGGGGATATTCCGTGTAGCAGATGTACTTGAAGTGTAAGTGCAAATGGTCACTACGACATGGTGAGGTGTCAAAGATCACTGTCTTGGTCATAAGTTCTTCGTTTGTGAATATCAGGTACTGTATGCCTGGACTGTGTGCTGCTCCATAATCCTGGTGGACCAGGTGACGTGAGCACAAAGCGGAAAATGAGAGCCAACGTCTTGCAGATCTGGTTTAACTTTTTCTTTTGGGACAGCTTGAGATTCTAGAGCACGTAAGGCAGCCGATATGTTAAAGTGCACACCATGTGTAGAAGATGAGGGCGCTCAACTGCCACCACGAGGCACGCGTTGTTTCTTCGTAGCCGTTGACAAAACTGTGCATTTTAATGATCGTAAAAGCCAATCCCCCAAACCTAGTGAGAGTTACACGTCACCCGAACCCTGCATATTATGAAAATCCAGAATTCTTAGAATAACACTGGAATCGGCCATTGATGTAGAAGTCGTTTTACTCTCTGCAAGTGTGCTACAACACGAGGCTTGTAAGGTACGCATCTAACCTGAGGTCCCTTGGAGCACGCAACAATCGAAAAGAAACTTCAATGGTGTACATAGCAAGCTGGATTATCTAAGCACCATCTTTATTTATAAAGTGCCAGAACCTGCTTCCAACGATAGTCATGAGGCCGGTAATCACGATTTAGAACAGTGACGGTTCATTCATGAAACACTTCCTTTGGACAACCTTGTGGCGCCGTCGTTCAAAAGGCTACCTCTCTCACCCAGTTATAGATGAAGCGGACCAGGAATTCTAAAACTCCTGGTTCAGTCAAAGTAGACTGCCACGGAAGTGTTAGAACTTTGGCGGAGACACGGTAAAGGCCTTCCATCTGAACCTTGGTTAAAAGCTGCTGAATACTTGCGATGACCGGACATGAGCGTACCTGAAAAAGCAATCCTACCAGCAATTACGCATGAGCATCACTTTACCGCGCGGTCACGTAATTCTGCTGTGTGTTCGGACGAGGGATGGGAACTACATTAGCCAAATCATTTCGCGAACGACGTGTCATCACCTCATCAAAAAAAAACGAATAACGGCGGACTTCGCATCGCTCGGCATTCTACCACACCTAACCCCTTTGGTTCCCTGTGGGCTCCTAGAGACCGAGAAACTATCCCGCCTTTATACAAACGTTCACGACCTTTTCAATAAGATGCGCGAACTGAAGGATCGCCAAATTTCGAAGCCATACCGTATTATCGCTGTCACAGATACACTGTTGCACACTGGGATGACAGACGCTAAAGTCTCGCTACCAGGGATGTCACTTATACGAAACGACAGGTTTACGAAAGGAGGAGGGGTAATTCTATATTACCGAAACGACTCACAATGCGAGACCTTTGAGGATTCAAACTTACAGTTCGCCGATTCTCTTTGGTGCTGCCTGCAATTACATGGCAGAGACACCTGCATTATAGCTTTGATATACCGCCCCCCCCCAAACTCTACACCGGAAATGGACTGCCAACTTGTGACAGCTTTAAGAAGCAGCCTAAAGCAAAAGTGCACTCACATCCTTAGCATGGTGATTTCAATGTATACTGCTTAGGACCTCCTGCTACAATCGGAGAGCCATTCAAAGCAGGTTTGCTAGAGCATATAATCAGTGTTCCACTTTACCGTCACGTCATTAAGCCCACTTGTTTCAGAACAGGTAATAGATCTTCTTTGCTGCATCATGTTTTCCCTAACGAGGAACATATGATTGATGTCTTGATTGTAGTTTCGATTTCATCTGCTATGCAAAATATCGTCGCCAAAACCCTGAGATGGTGCGCACCATTACGCGCAACGACCGCTTAAGCCAACTCGTCCATTTTTCAAGCTGGTCGTTCATTGCTAAAGGCCACCCGGAAGCCGCATGGCTTGAATTCGTAAGCAACTTCAATCAGGTGGTTACAAATGCCTCAGAGACAACGGTATTCAATGGCCCCGAAACTTTTCTATCGGGAGGAGCAGAACTTGAATGTGGATGACTATACGCAAATCAGCCTGGAAAGAGTCCAGATCAACACCAACGCCAGATAATTAGGACAACTATGTAGCCCGTCCTAACCACTGCACTCAACTGCCCAGAGAAAACAAAGTCACATATCAGGAAAATATAGCGAAATACTTCAGCGCTAACCACAAACTGCTGTACAAGTAGGTCTGTGGACGTTGTAATATGAGGCAGGGAATTCCTCCTCTCCGGACGAATGATGGTCCAACTAGAACAGCCATGGAAGCAGCATACGCGTTACGGACTCAACCTACTCCCACATTCCAGAGGGTCAAACCATCAGGCCATCTACCAACTTTTGTTTTTCCGCCTCCAAGACTCACCCACATCTCTTTTACTGCCGAAGCTGTTTTGCGAAAGCTGACGTTTTCGCGCAAGCACAGTTCGCCAGCTATCGATACCATTCGTTCAGAGGCACTGGAAGCTGCAGCAAGTCAAGTGGCTGACCTTTAGCGCAGTTTTTCGAGCGCTGCTTAGACCAGAACAATTTCCCGCTATGTGGCAGCCTGGAATATTAACCCCGATTACAAAGGTGGAAGCAGAACTGAGCCCTCCAACTACCGCCAAATATCCCTTCTTCATTTAGTCTCCAAGATCACAGAATCCTTAGTTGCCGATGCACTGGTGTGTTTTTTAGAAAATTGTAAAATCATTGCTCCCAAGCAACACGGCTTCTGTAGACAGCGGTTATTCACAACAAACGTACTAATCGCACGCAATAGTTGGACCGAGTCAGGTGACTCTGGAGAAGGGGTTGATGTGATCGACCTGGATTTTTCCAAGACTTTCGATCGTTTAGACCATCGGATACTACTCTCCAAGCTTCAGCAATACGGAATCGGTGACCCTCTTTTAAACTGGATTGCCAACCTTCTATTTCAATAGCAATTAGCGGTCAGAGTTCGGAGCTCTTTATCGGACCCCAGAAAAGTCGAGTGTGGTGCGCCGCAAGGCCGAGTTCTAGACCCACGTCTGGTTTTGGTGTTTACTAATGATCTTGCACATGGAATCGCCTCAAACTTCCTAATATTTGCCGACGATATCAAGATTTGGCGCAGGATCCAGGTGAACGTCGACCGGCATCTGCTTCAGAGTGACCTAGGTATAGCATATTAATGGTCAACCTAAAATTTACTGCATTTCAACGTGTGTACATGCAAGGTACTTTACATCCGACATCAGAGCAGTTACTCATACCGGCTCGGAACGAATGTACTGCAACAATCAACTGTCGAACGTGACTTGGGTGTCCTGGTTCAAGATGACCTGGATTGGTTCAGGCAATCCGAAAAAGCCTTGAAGACTGGGAACCAATACGTCCAGCTGTTGCGACGGGCATTTGTACAAAGAAACAGCTCCATATTTCGACAAATTTTCAGTACGTGTGTTGGCTCTCAAGTCGAATACGCAATTCAAGCCTGACATCTATGGCTGAAAGGCGACTTTAATGCACTGGAGCAGCCACAACGTTGGGCATCTAAGAACGTAATTATAGTGCGCAATCTTGTATACCAGGAGAGGCTGCAACGATTGGGAGTATACAGCGGAAGCTATCGCAGACTACGAGGCGACCTGATTGTGGCATACTTGTTTCTGCGAGACCTACATCATTTGTGCCGCCCTTTACTGATACTCAGAACCATAACAAAACTGAAGGGTCACTCACTGAAACTCCCAGAAGAGTATAGCCGTCTGGAGTGTCGCAGAAATTTCTTTTCCATTCGTGTCTGTCACCCGTCGAATGTTCTCCCAGAATTGTTCGTCTTTGCACCGACACTAACAGTATTTAAAATACGATTGGATGATGCACTCACCCACTTACACTTTGTCACTTAGCACTAGGTCTCCATCTTATATCTGGAGTTTATCATGGAATTATTTGATGTTAACTGTGGGAGCTGTTCATCTAAACGGATTGCATGACTATAAGGAATCAAAGGATAATTCCTTATTTTCATATTTAAAATACTACCGTATTTTTCGGACGATAGGGCGCACCGGATTATAAGACGCAGTATCTGTGAACGGATGTAATTTCATATATAAGACACACCGGATTGTAAGGCGCTTAAAGCGAAGTGAATTGTGGGATAGGTCAGACTTAATTCAACTCATTAACAATAACTGTCAATATTGTTAACTTGTAACACACATAAAGCACAGAAAATACACTCAATTTTTTAACCATTTCTCTTCCACAAATCCGTGAAATACTTCATCCTCATTGTCGGAGTTTAACAGTTGGGCGATAGCTGAATCAAGCAAGCCCGGATCTCTCTCGTCATCATCTGAGTCAGTCACGTTGCTGTTACTTGGCTGTTCATTGATGATTCCGGCCTTCGTGCCATCGCTATTTCCTTGAATCAAATGGAGACTGTAGAGATGCTTCTACCTGCTGTTCTATGTTCAGTAATCCACTGCTCAATTTTGTCCTCTAACTGTGGCCATCTTGCTTTGTTCCCTCGGAAACGCTTCTGTCTTCTACACTTGACGCAGCTCATCTTCATGCTTCTTCTACTTCCGTACCATTAATTCATTATGGTTGAATTCTTTCTCAGCTGCTCTCTTCCCATGTTTTACTGCTTGGCTGATGTCCTTGAGTTTGAAATCCGCTTCGTAAGCATGTCTCGTAACAGGTGCCATTTTGGGGTCCTTACTTACCGGTATGTTGAAGT
The DNA here is from genome assembly GCA_944474145.2 of Dicrocoelium dendriticum. NCBI lineage: Eukaryota > Metazoa > Platyhelminthes > Trematoda > Plagiorchiida > Dicrocoeliidae > Dicrocoelium > Dicrocoelium dendriticum. The sequence continues at coordinate 27,601,484 of OX104063.1, forward strand.
ACAGTGCTTATCAGGAAAAGTGGTAGGGGTAAGCGAACAAGCTCCGTCTTGATCACCAGTATGCGACTGGCGCTGAGAAATGTTATCGTGCTTGACCTCATATGTTGACCAAATTGTATGACGTCACGCATTTCTCCGTACGTGCACTGTTACTCCCTCCGCAGTCCACGGACGACGACGTATGTTGCGGTTGTCTAGCCGAAACCTTCGGTTTGGACGATGATATGAGTGAAGCTCACACGGGAGTCGCCAGCTATCTATAGATGAAGACGCGTATTTGGAACACTGGTGTGGGTGCAGAGCCTGTGTTCAAGCACTCACCTTTAATCAGCGAGATACAGGTGCTTGTTTTGAGCAGTTTTTGCAAGGTGCATTGTTTGACCAAGTGAGTTTGCCGGGTGGAGTAACCATCACATATATCACAATATGGGATATCAGCGTGGATGGTTGAAAAGTTGGCTCCTGCACAGGGTTCGCCACCCCCAAAAAAGCTGACTCCACGAGGTTACTGACAAGCCATTATGCTTTGACAGTCACAGCCGTCATAAAACACTTTTACAAATTTTTCAACGCAGTGTAAGCATAGAAATTGATTCATGGCCTCAGCACTACCATTCATACATAAGGAGCACTCCCGAATTTTTTTTAGCAAATATAAGGATTTTAAGTGCGCCTTATAGTTTGAAAAATACGGTAACTGTTTTATTATTATTATTATTATTATTATTATTATTATTATTATTATTATTTCCCTACCAACTATCCAACGGGACTTGTAAAACACTGCTTCTTAATCCGTATACATTCATTGTTCCTTGTCCGTGACAGCGATGCGACCCCCAGCTTCGATGCATGTGGCAACCGCAATTCGACTAATTTGCTTGGCTAAACTTGGGCAGTGGCAGACATGCAAGAGAGCTACTAGGAAATCACAAGCGTGTTGGATGTGGTACTGTATCTGAGGTGGCCTATATAAGGTCAGCGGTTAATCGTTTCTGGATCGGTTCCAGATGTGCACTTTGACACTCACCCTGATGCACTGATAATTCATTCGCAGCCAAACGTGTACAAACCATTTGGTACCCAGCGGTAATTAGATAAATAAGTAAATAAGCGTTTATTCACAGCAGTGTGAGACACGCCCATCAAGACATGATCAGCGAATCATGGTGTCGTACAAAACAGGATGATTGGTGGAATGTAGAGACAACAAACTAATTTTTGGCCTGGAGATAGTAAGGAAGGACACATGAAATAAACTCAAAGACAAGATACAAGGATTAAATAAATAGAGAACATCATTAAGACAACAGCAAGATAGAAATGCGATAACAATAAGGACCACAATAGATTTAAGACAAAATTGGAAGTGTAGCAAGAATGGTCAGGTGAAGTAATAAGGACATCCGTGGAACCGCCACGTAGGGACCACTTCCTTGCATTGTAATCTCTCCATAGGTTCCACTCGCACTTAGACACTCCATCCGGTAGTGTGTTGGTGGGGCTTAAAAAGAAGCTAGCCATCACCGACCTTACTATGTATTAGGAATATTTTTCTCACTTTTCATAGGCTGCCACTCAAGTAATTCAGTTGATTCGCCAACAATTGTTTTTCGTGGGTATAATAGACGAATTTATTTTCTTTGGGGGTAAATGCCACTGAGTTTGCATTCAGCAGTTTAGAGTGCACTGTTGTCTTTGCATTTTTTATAGGTCTAGCACACTATTTTAGTTTAACTAGTGAGTATTCAGCTATTCGCCTCACATCGGAAAAGATTCCGTTTGGAAATTTCAAACCATAAACTCAGGACAGTGGCCCAGTTGTGCCCCACAAAGAAAAAATAAAAGAGCAAGATGAAATGAAAGAAACGAGCAATCACCATGATATAATTAAACGAACAGGGTGTTTCTCGCGACATTGCAGGGGGTCATCGTGTCAGTTTATCTGCCAAAGTTTTATATAAGTCAGAAGTTAGTTATTAATAGGTATGACAGTTCGCAGTCAGTTTCAAAGTTGTCCAGTTATTCTAGATACCAGAGAAGCGAAGGGATTGATATATTCAATACGTTTGAGACTTTTGGTTTGTTCAATGGAGTTTCTTTTAAAAAGGATATCCAAACGGATTCATAAGGTATTTAACTATGAAGACGCACAGTAGAACCATAATGAGGCTCAGCATGGAAGGGTTATTTCATCTCCGAACCGGTGCACCAAAGGAGAAGAAAACAGTACTAGTTAGCCGAGGGAGAATGAGCTTTACAGTGGCTCCATAGGAACAAAAACTGCAAGAAGAAACTAGATTGTAAATTCATACAAACGTATTCACCCATGCGTAGGTAACAATAGTATTGTGGTACTAAGGGAATATGGTAATGTTCACGCGTATCCTGTACCTTTTTCATACAAAGCCGAGGTTACATGTCTCGGTGAATTGGTTAGTAAACAATCGGGGTGAATAAGCTGTGTTCTCCGTGGCATTGGTTTGTTAGCGAAATTGTCCGGTGGACGTAATTCGACACCCGTGGCCTTAAAACGCAGTTCAGGAAGCATCCTTTGGGGAACTTCATGCAACTTACGCAGCATGTTCGAACAATGAACAATGAAAATGATTTATGACGGGTAAAAAAGCAGGTGCTTGACATGTCCCGTAGGGTGTTTAGCGTGACAAAAAAGGATAGCAAAGGGATACTAGAGTCGTCAGTTCGGGCGCTTACAGATGTAACTACACTGTCGTATAAAGGGAGTATGAGATGAGAATGTACGCACACAAAGCAATAGGGGAGTGGTTAATGATCACATAATAGGCGAGAAAAATAAAAAAGATAGCAAGGACAACGCTTACTCGTGTGCAACTACCTTGGGTCGACAGGATACAGTGATCCAGCTTCTGTAGTAGTAGCGTTTATCATATTTTGTGCAAGGCGTTTGGAGTGATTCATTCTCGAGTAGGGTTATGGCACTATCCCCTGGCTGTTGTGCGTTAGTGCCAGCATCTGGTGGTCATGAGCTATAGCATGTAGTGTAAATGTGACAGGGTATCGTCAAGGCGTTTTTTGAAAAGGGGTAGGATGGGTGCATTAATTGCATGTTCCGGGAGGGCGTTCCAAGGCTGTGCCACTCGAAAGGAGAAATAGTTGCGCCGACATTCCAGGCGGCTGTACTGCGCGACTAACTTAAACTGGTGACCTTTTAGCGAGGTGTTTTGACTGAGTATTAGAAGGGAATGGCATGGGTGGTTGGGGTTTCTCAGGATCTGGTACACCATTATGAGATCTCTCCTTAGACGCCGATAACGTCCACTGTATATTTTGAGGGTCTTCAGCCTGAGTGGGAAGGGGAGGCTGGTCAAACTTCTGACGCTTTTCGTTGCCCTACGTTGTGCAGTATCGAGCGCAGTGAGATGGTGCTAGAGCCATGATTGCCACGCTTGAATAGCGTATTCCGTGTGCGGCCTCACGTACGCACCAAGCACTTTTGGAAAGACTGAAGGGTCAAACTTTCCGAAAGCCCTGCGAAAACGAGCGAGGTACTGGTTTGTTTTCTTAGCTGCCTTTTCAGTCTGCCTCAAAGAATCGAGGTCATCTCGAACTATCACACCGAGATCGCACTCGTGAGAAGCCCGCTGTAGTATTTGTGGTCTTAAGTGGTACTTGTACATATTCTTGTGCCGTATGCTGAGAACTTCGCAATTGGTGACGTTGAAGTGCAGCATGTTCTCGATGGACCATGTGTACGCTTTGTCCAGGTCCTCTTGTAACACTGTGTGATCCTCCACTGCAGCTATAGTACGCCATACCTTTAGGTCATCAGCGAATAGCAAACAGTTAGAAGATAGCACACTCGTTAGATTCTTTATGAAAACCAGGAACAGGCAGGGTCCAAGTACCGAGCCTTGAGGTACGCCGCACTGAACTTCGATGGATTCCTACAGGTTGCTTCTAACCCACACATGCAGGTGATGTTGCACGAGAAAGTCTCCTATACAGCCCAGAGCAGGATCGCCGATTTCATATTTCTGGAGTTTGTGGAGGAGAATGCGATGATCTATACGGTCAAATGCCTTTGAGAAATCCAAATGGGCCGTGTCGACTCCTGCACCAGTGTCCACAGATTCCGTCCAGCTTGCACGAGCAATCAACAGATTAGTGGTACAGAAGCGATTTTAGTGAAATCCGTGCTGCTCCGGAACGAGAATTTTGTTGTTCTCCAGGTACCCCATCAAAGCCCCAGCTACAATGGACTCCATAATCTTGGCGATCACAGGAAGTAGTGTTATCGGGCGATAATTTGCTGGTTCAGCACGACTGTCACTTTTGTAGATTGGCGTGATGATTCCGTGCTTCCACATCGTGGGGACGTGCACCTTGTTCATACATCGTTGAAAGAAAATTGCTAATGGTTCTGCCAAACTCATGGCAGCAGGTTTCAACGCCTTCGGTCGAATGCCGTCCGCAGCCGCCGAGCTGAACTCGCTCAGCGACATCAGCTTCTTCAATACGGCTGCGGAGGTGAACGATATGTGAGTAAGCTCTGATGGCGCGTTACCTGCTTAAGCAGGATATATAATGATTGCATGTGAAGTGATGTTGCGATCCTAAAGTGCACAGATTCGAGTATGTCTTTTGGCTTATTAGATGTTGCATGAGCATGCAAATAAGTTACATTATACGCAAACACAGAGATCATGAAAACATTATTGATAACTGAAAGGGGACGAGTTACTGAACAAAAGTTTAGCTAACGAATTCTGGGGATTTGTCAGAACGTTTCCGTCATCCCTAAACATGTTATAAGAAAGGTTTGAAAACAACCGATTGGTATAGTTTATACGCAACGTTTCGCTTTTGATATAAAAGCGTCATCGGGCCGAGTGAACAATGAACAATGAACAATGATATTTTACAGGTAAAAAAGCGATTGCTTTACAAGTCCCGTAGGATGGTTGAAGTGAAAGTAAACATAAGTGTAAATCGTCAGTTTAAGCGTCTAGTGAATTCAAGTGCCCCGTATTCATAGAAACGTTGTAGAATGTGTACTGAATTGTTACTGTAGAGTAATATGGGAAGTAATATGGGTAAGGCGTGTCTTGAGAAAAAGAGAAACGACCAACGCTTACTCATGCGCCGCTTTCTTGGACTAAGGTAAGTTGTTGAATGCAGTTGTAATATATCCGAAACTATATTCCACAGCAGTAGTGTGTAAATAGTGAAGCACAAAAGCTGAGAATCAGCACCGTTTTTCGCGTTTGTTTGATGTGGATATCTCTGATTATATAGCGTAATGTAGGTGGATAAGCGGATCATCCAGACGTCTTTTGAATAGCGATAGCGTGGGGGAAGAAACAACGTATGTGGGAAGAGCGTTCCAGTGTTGGCACACACGAAGGGAAAAGAAATTCCGGCGACATTCCAACCGGCTGTATTGTGTGGCCAGCTTTAGCTGGTGTCCTCTGAGTGTTGTATTGCTATTCAGCTTTAGTGTAGCACTTATAGCGAACTGGTATGATAATCCCGATGAACTGAGTGTAGGAACAAGATCAATCTCATTACAAGTTAGCGCATCACTGCAAATAGGGCATGGAACAGTCACAAGTGGTCCGGGTTACAAGGTCACACACATAAGCCCTGTTCGCGATGGGGGCGCGGGTGATACGGTGTGCATTCTCTGCTCTGGATTCGTCCGCCGGCGCTCCCCAGACTGCTCGGGTTAAAACACCTCGCGACACGCTCGAAAACTCTGTCCCGTCCGTTCTGTTCACTCAGCTGTTCACTTTGCTAATCTCAACCGCCTCAGCAGTCAGCCTCTGGGGAGTTGACCGCAACCCCTATCTAACGATTTTAGCGTTATCCAAGTCGATCGCGTGCATCGCTACTACCGAGCTCCTTAGTAGAGCCCTATTTTCAACCTCGTTTCTCGGGGGCCGTGTTATGCGTCTCTTGTGTTCTGCTATCCTTATGCATAATAGCTCTATCGCGGCTTTGCCGATGTATACGTGTGCACAGTCTTTGCAACTACTTTTGTAGACGCCCCGTTTAGGCCGAGGAAGAGGGGCAGGCATCCCAACCCCACCATCACGTCTCAGTCTCCAACGGCCCCTAGCCTCATGACTCCACTAAGTGAAAAAGTCGTTTACAATCCACTTGCTACTACGTTCTCCAAGGGTGTAATAACTAGTAATTCAGTTGACATACTCGACACGCAAAACACCAGCAGGCCTACGGTAAAAAATAACTGGACATCCTACGCAGCGGTTGCTTCTAGAAAAACGCCGTCAAAGACAACTGTGACTCCACTTATCGGAGAGGTAAAAACTGTGCCTCAACATGGATCGCTATCGCCAGTGCGGTTCACAAATCCACAAAAAGCGAAAGAACCTAGTGCTCTTAAGTCGCAAACCACAAGGCGGAATCATGGTGCCTTAAGTCTTGTGTGCAATAACGTTCCTGAATCCAAATCCAACACAATAAAGGGCAAACTGATAGACGATCGTAGTCAGTGGGATTCCATCTGTAGTGCCATCAGCATGCGTGCGGAACCCACTACGCTGAGCCGCATTGCAAAACACGCAAACAACTTACACTTCGGTGAACCTCGACTACTTCGAGTAACACTATATTCCGAGGAAGAAACGGAATCCATTCTGCTCGCTGCAAACCCACATCACAGAGCACCGAACGGAGAATGTATCTTACCGGATACTCCGTGGAAAGAACGTTCAAAAGACATGAACAATCAACAGGGAAGTAGAAAACACGCGTTGAAAACCGTCATTATTCATGGCGTCCCCAGAGTCTCAAGCTTCACCTCCTGAAGAAGTTCAGGCACATGACCTGGAGCAATGGCGATCCATTCGTGAGGCGTTGTCTTTAGAAAATATCATTGCTGCCTCCCTGACCAAGATTCCCGTGTCACCAAATTACAATGGGTGTGGTCCTAGGTTGCTGAAGTTGGTCTTACCGTCTGAGCTAACTTTACAGACAGTTCTAGAGAACTGGAGTAAATTCCGGAGCATGCTACCAACAGAAATTCGAATTAAAGCAGCGGGTTTACGACCAGAGGCTACTGATTACTCCATGGAGAGAACCAACTCAGTGGGAACAACCTTTGTTGTAGAGACTACCACAGAGACTGATCTGACTGCCGACATAGCATCCGGCGAAGCACTGCAGGAGGTGAGTGGCCATCAGGATCATCGTAAACCTGATCACACGGTGCAGAGAGTTATCCCAATTCATTCTTGCGAGCTTAAGACAATTCCAAAATACTAGTAGCAGCTGACCTCAAGAGGGTCGGCCAAGTCTCAAACCTGTTGTCTATATCCACGAATAACCTTCTAACCTATGAGTCACTCTCCTGTTTTTATACCAACACACAAGGTCTTTTAAGCAAACTGACGGAGCTTCGCCTACGTCAGACCTCGATGTCAAGCGACCTCCTTATGATAACCGAGACCTGGTTGAATGAAGCGATCACTGATGCAGAAATTGCACTACCTGGGATGTCTATTCTGCGTAACGATCGACCAAGTAGAGGAGGTGGAGTAGTACTTTATTATCGTAGTGAACTACACATTGATCTCATCGATGACCCAGAGGTTCAGATTGTCGATGCGCTTTGGTGTCGTCTTCAACTTATTCGTGGAGACGCATGTTTGTTGGGTGTAATGTATCGCCCTCCGTCGGCTACAACCGCCTAGCCTCCACAATGAAGACAATTCTCTCGCAGTTGTACAGCCACATTCTCCTAGTTGGCGACTTCAATATTCATACCATAGAAACCCCAGCCTGTATCAACGAACACTTCGAAATGGAAGTACAAGAGATAATTAGTGGACTACCACTCTACGATCATATCACATCTCCCACAAGATTCAGGACGGGAAACAAACCGGGTGTCCTGGATCTTGTATTCACCAATGAAGAGCTTATGATCGAAACTGTATCGATAGAGAGTCCTTTAGGCCGTAGCGACCATGCAACCCACATGTTCAAGTACATCTGTTATGCAGAGTGTTCCTCAGAAAACACCGAGGAATGTCAGCTCATTACGGATTACGGCGCTCTACTCAAAGTTATAAATGCTACAAACTGGGCATTTCTAGCAGAACGATCCCCCAATGTCGCCTGGTCTGAATTTGCTCACCAATTCAACACGTTAGTAACTAGTGCTTCTAGAAAAGACCTTCGCGAGCGAAGACAGTAAAATCATTCATACGCAGCAGGACACGCAAGTGTATCGTCACGAGGAATTTACTCTGGCGAAGATACAAGGAGTCATCGAGTGCCGAAACATGGGAAGCCTACACTATCCAAAGGAATCACTGCGTAAACCTGGTACGCGAAGATAAAATACAGCACCAACAGAATCTAGCTGAGAAATTTCTTTCAAACCCCAAGCTCCTGTACAGATACATAAACAAGCTCCGCAAAGTGCAGCGAGGAATTCCTGCCTTACACACATTGTGTGGACTTGCACAAAACGCAACCGAGGCGGCCAACGCCCTAAGTCAACGATTCGCCTCGAACTTCCAGAGCACGACATCGCCGCATACACTGTTCCCGCACGTTGTACTACCACCAGGACTTAGCCACATCACGTTTACGACTGCGGATGTTATGAAAAGGCTAATTGCCCTGCGCGAGCATACCTCTCCCGGTGTTGATAATATTCGTCCAAAAGCGTTGAAAATGGCTGCAGTAAACCTGGCGGACCCCCTCTGCAAGTTCTTCCAACGATGCCTCGGTGAGATGCGCGTGCCAACAATGTGGAAACAAGGCATCGTCACTCCCATCCATAAGGGAGGAAGTCGTACAGATCCGGCCAACTATCGCCCGATAACACTACTTCCGGTGCTCTCCAAAATCATGGAAGCGATTATTGCCGAAGCGCTGATGAAGTTCTTGGAAAAACGCAATATCATAGCACAAGAACAACATGGGTTTCGCAAGAACCGATCTTGCACTTCAAACTTGATGCCTGCCAGAACCAGTTGGACTGAGACCGTTGGCAGTGGCGTAGGTGTTGACGCAGTATATCTTGATTTCTCAAAAGCTTTCGACCGTCTGAACCACCGTATCCTCCTTCACAAGCTGCAGTGTTGTGGAATTGGTGACCCAATCCTCGGTTGGATAGGTGACTTCTTGTTTCAACGACATCTGAATGTAAGAGTTCGCGGCGTCATCTCTGACCCAATCGACGTTAATTGCGGAGTGCCCCAGGGCTCAGTATTTGGTCCACGACTATACCTGATTTACATAAACGATCTCGCGACAGTAATCAACTCCAACTCCATACACTTCGCTGATGATCTCAAGATATGGCGAGCCATTAGAACAACCAGCGACAATGCAACACTTCAGGATGATCTGGACAGGGTCTACGAATTGTCGGCTCAGAACCTGCTTCAGTTCAACGCTACAAAGTGCAAGATGTTGAGCATACGCCATAAAGCCACTTGCAAATACCGACTGAGGATCAAATATTGCAGCGCACTACAACGGAATGCGATCTAGGAGTGGTAGTGCAGGAAGATCTAAACTGTTCCCGTCAGGCCGAGAAAGCCTCCAAAAAAGCTAACCAACATCTTGGCCTTTTGCGGAGGGCATTCGGGCGCTTCGATCCTTCCATCTTTTCTCAGATGCTCAACGCCTACATTCCGCCTCATTGTGAGTACGCCATCCACGCTTGGCAGCCATGGCAGAAGCAAGAGCTTATCGCTCTTGAACTGCCACAACGAAGTGCGACCAAGAAGGTAAAGGGCCTGTTTCATCTCCCTTACCGATTGAGGTTGAAAACCCTCAGGGTCTAAAGTGGACAATACGGACGCCTGCGTGGTGACTTGGTAATGACTTATATGATCCTGAGGAATCAAAACCATTGTTGTCGTCGCCTACAAAAGTTGAATAGCAATACAACACTCAGAGGACACCAGCTAAAGCTGGCCACACAATACAGCCGGTTGGAATGTCGCCGGAATTTCTTTTCCCTTCGTGTGTGCCAACACTGGAACGCTCTTCCCACATACGTTGTTTCTTCCCCCACGCTATCGCTATTCAAAAGACGTCTGGATGATCCGCTTATCCACCTACATTACGCTATATAATCAGAGATGTCCACATCAAACAAACGCGAAAAACGGTGCTGATTCTCAGCTTTTGTGCTTCACTATTTACACACTACTGCTGTGGAATATAGTTTCGGATATATTACAACTGCATTCAACAACTTACCTTAGTCCAAGAAAGCGGCGCATGAGTAAGCGTTGGTCGTTTCTCTTTTTCTCAAGACATGCCTTACCCATATTACTTCCCATATTACTCTACAGTAACAATTCAGTACACATTCTACAACGTTTCTATGAATACGGGGCACTTGAATTCACTAGACGCTTAAACTGACGATTTACACTTATGTTTACTTTCACTTCAACCATCCTACGGGACTTGTAAAGCAATCGCTTTTTTACCTGTAATATATCATTGTTCATTGTGCATTGTTCACGTGCACTAGTGTAGATCGGAGCGTTTAGCTTTTCTGGAAAATTATCCTTGTGTTTTCTTTAGTTAGGACCCTCTGAATAGCCTCCGAAGTTCCATCTTTATAAGTAATACCTGCTGTCCCAATCCGCTTCGTAGTACGCCGTGGGTGAGGATTTAAAATTCGCTGCAACTGATGTTACGGTAACCGCCTCGAATATCCAGTACCAACTAATTGGTTCATTGCTTCTTTCCGGGCGACCTACTTATCTTCTTCCTTTTTGCACATGGTCTGCGCTCTGTGAAACAAGGATGAGGCGATTTCAGCATACGCATGCCAGGAGTGACCTGAACTATAGTGAGTTACACAATCTGTGTCCGTTGGCTTAAGATATATCGTTGTTTTTGGACTACCCCCATTCCTGTGAATTAAGCAATCAAGACATGGCAATTATCCACTACCAGATTCCAGTTCCACAGTGAAATGTATATTCCCAGCACGAGTGTTCAAGTAGTTTAGAAACTCGTCTTTCTTATCCCGTTTTAAGACAACAAAGATGTCACCTACGTAGCGCCAACAAATTTGCTTTGACCTACAGGAATCAGTCAGCGCCATGCTTTCAAAGTTTTCGTCTGCTCTCGGAGAGCAAAGATGGCGCAATGAGAGTAACTTTCACACCACAGTTGTTCGGTTTAAATTACATATGTAAACCCTGGAGTCTGTAATGTGATTGACGGTATGTGACAGGTAAACTCTGCTAGTTCGAATATTGGGACGTATGGTATCCTCAGGGCATTGACTGCTTCATCGGCGCTTTGTGCCCCACCGTCTTGTGAAAAGTGAAGGCATGTCATGCTTCATTTTACGTAGACTATTGACATGTCACTACAGTAGTTTGTTGTTTGCCAGAAACATTTTGGCTAAGCAATGTTGATAAGTTAGTTTATCCTCATGGACAAATGTGGTGCAATGGTTTAGCTGGGTCAGAAAATCGCCTCAACTCACTGATTCGGGATTAGCCTTGTAGACACGCCATGCTGCATCCCTTATCGCCATGCATTTTCGTTTTGCTCCTTGAAATTGACGGCATTTTTGCGGAGCGAAGGGGCTTTGTGTTTGATGCTCTGTTGTCCATGTCGATGAGTCTTTCAACGAACTCTGTCCAAACGTTGTCAAGGGACTGTTGTTCAGGCATTCACAAGCGGACGCCTCGACGAGTTCTTTCAAGACGTAGTAACGTGTGATTGTAGGAGTTAGTTCCGATTGTGCAGATGGATACTTTGCGTAACAAACATGGTTAAATGTTAGACCACATTGTCGCTGAGACATGTGGGACTCTCCATCAATAACCATCGATCATGTGGTCTTCATCTGTGAGCACTAGGTCCAATATGGACGGTTTGTTGGCTGTCCTAAAGTTAGTTGGCCAGGTGACTTGATTGTAAAAAGGAATATCACCGATAAGTTTATGTAAGTCTGCTTTGAACTGTTCATTGGGTGATGCCGATATTTACAGCTATAATGGAACAATGGAACAATGGATTTATGCGGGTATAAAAGCTAAAGCTTGACAAATCCCGTAGGGTGATCAGTGCGAAAATCATAGAAGTGTGAAAAATTCAATGGAAACCAATTCAGTAAAATCGTTTAACAACGAGTCACTACAAGCTTGTGGACTCACCGAGTTTGAAGTGTCAAAATAATAATCCACTATAACTCCGGAGGGGATCATGAGGTATGGAGTATTTGGTTAAAAGAGTCACCGCCCCTTGAAATTCGCATGGAGCAAACTGTTTGAGTTTGAAGCGTCAAAATATAAATCCACTGTTGAAATTTGCATGGGGGGAAATTTTTTATAGTATGGATTTTGGATCTGTCAAAATTAGACTGTACTATGGGAGATAGTGCAATGAAGTGAGTGCACTATCAACTCGATTTTTGAACTCGATCAGGTTGGGTGCACTGACTACAGATTCTGGGAGAGCATTCCAGGATTGGCAAACACGCACGGAAAAGAGATTCCGTCGACATTCCAAACGGCTGTACTGCACTGCCAGCTTCAGATGATGGCTTCTCAGATTGTTGTTGTTACTGAGCGCCAGCAGATGGCGGCAGGTATGATTGGGGTCTGTCAGAATCTGATAAGCCAAAATCAAATCTCCCCGTAGTCGTCGATATTGACCACTAAATATCCCAAGCAATCTCAGTCTGTCTTCGTAGCGTAACTGGCCTAAACCTTTCACGTTCTTCGTTGCGCGTCGTTGAGGTTTCTCTAAATCAGAGAGGTCTTTCCTCAGCCACGGCTGCCAGACTTGTATTGCATACTCCACGTGTGGTCGTATGTATGCACCTAGAAGTTGGTGAAAAAACGGATGGATCGAAGCGTCCAAATGTGCGCCGGAGAAGGCCCAAATTTCGAATGCTCACGTTCGATGCTTTCTTTGCCTGGGCTGAACAACCAAGGTCGGACTGAATCAAGACTCCCAAATCCTTTTCCTCAGCAGTTGTGTAAAGCACATGGTCACCCAGTTTATGGAAAAATGCTGATTGGTGACATAAGTGTAATACTCTGCACTTTTCTGTGTTGAGTGGGTGTTGGTTCTGAACTGACCACGCATACACCTTATCCAGATCCTCTTGAAGTATTGCAGAGTCGTCTGGTGTATTGATCGCTAGTGTACATTGAAGTCACCAGTGATGAGAATGCGGCTGTAACTGGTGCGAGTTACTCTGTTCAAAGTACGTATCAAGCTAGCATCCATTTCTGGAGTGGACGTTGGGAGCGGTAACCGACAGCTACGAGACACGCGTCATTGTATCTTAGTCAGAGATGACACCAGAGTGAGTCGGTAATATGTGTTCCCATATCATCAACTATTGCACATTGCAGGTCACTGTGATGGTGTAGAAGGACCCCACTTCTACTGCTGGAACGGTCGTTCCGAATGATTGACATTTCTGCTATCTCAACCTCAGCATCAATCACTTCTTGGTGCAATCAGTTTTCGGTACTGGGCGTTAGGTCCCAAGCATTCTTGACCTGACGTAGCCGAAGTTCGGCAAATTAACTGAGAAGCCCTTGAGCGTTAGTGTACATACATGAAAGTTTATCCGATGTAAGCAATATTTCGGAGGTTGCGTAACATACGTGCAGTTTCGCTGACAGTGAGTGGTCGGGGACTAATCGATTTTTTCAGTGGATACTTGGCGTAGGGTTGGATGCTTTATTCATCGTCCGCACAGTTAGTCCCCTACCTAATCTTCTACGTATAACGTTAGATTTCCGGTCACTGTTTTCTTCAACAGGCTGCAAGAGCTCCTCAGACACACTACTGGTGTATTGTTCTTTTATATTTCCTATGGCGTTCGGTTCTTTGAGTGAAATCTCGTCTCTAAGATGTATATCGCTCATTGTCTTCAGTCGGAGCTCTGATGGCGGCCTGAAACGGAGCATGCACCAGCATTTTTAGCAGCCGTGCGCCAGTCTCGTGTAACATCTTTCGTAATTCGGTGATGTTCGCGGTCGTGACACCGACTGCACCTCATTCAAGGATACTGTTTCACGAACTATCTGAATTTATTGTAGCGGAGACTGCAGTTCGTAGGCTGTTACAAGGGCTGAACCCTTCTAAGGCCTCTGGGCCTGATTTAATTCACCCGAAACTGTTGCATGAGTTGGCTGCGGAACTAAGTGGACTGCTCGCTATGGTGTTTCAGAAATCGCTTGACAGCTGTGCACTGCCTTCCGAATGGAAGGAAGCTGTCATCTGTCCCATCTTCAAACATGGGGACAGGGGTCCTCCTGCAAATTACAGGCTAGTTAGTCTGACGAGTGTAGTAGTCAAACTCCTCGAGAAACTGGTAATAGATTCATTGGAGAGTCATCTGAGTAGATTTAATCTACTTAGCAATGTACAACACGGATTCCGGAAGGGATTTTCGTGTCTGACGAATCTGTTGGGGGCTCGCGAAAATTGGGCGGATGCAGTGGATAACGGCCACACACTGGACGTGCTTTTCGTCGACTTTTCGAAGGCATTTGACAAGGTACCCCATTTGAGGCTCGCGCAAAAGCTGTCCTCGTACGGGGTATCTGGCCGCGCCCTTCATTAGGTGACTGCCTTCTTGGAGGGTAGAGAACAATGTGTACGGGTAGGCCGGGGTCTATCATTTAGGCAGTCTGTCCTCAGCGGCGTGCCGCAGGGCTCGGTCCTTGGACCGCTGTTGTTCTCTATCTATGTGAATGACCTACCCGCGGAGCTTGAGGTACCATCGCTGCTATTTGCTGATGACCTGAAGCTGTGGAATATTGTTGATGTTTCTGGGGGTTCTGAAGCTATTCAGCGAGCATTGGATAAGCTTTGGGACTAGTCTACTTTATGGTTACTGCACATAAATCAGGCAAAGTGCTCCGTTCTTCGAATTGGAGGAGGTTGTCCTCCTGCGAAGTACTTGGTCGGTGGGGTCGAACTCCCCCGTGTATCTAGCCAGGTTGACCTAGGCGTCGTACACAATTCGGCTTTACACTCCGGCGACAACTGGAAGAAGGCCGCAAGCAGAGGTTTCCGCATGTTGTGGTTAATACGACGTTCCTTCGGAGTCTTGACGGGCGGCATCTTTACGAGGCTGTTCTCGGCTTTCGTTCGGCCTCATCTGAAATACTGCGTCCAGGCTTGTCCGCCCTGCATCGTCCGGGACAAAGTGGAGCTAGAGAGGGCTTTACGAGTGGGTACTAGGTTAGTCGAGGGATTACGGGGACGGACGTACCCCGAGCGTCTACTTAGTTTGGGAATGCATTCAATGCACTACCGAAGGCTTAGAGGAGACCTAATCCTAACCTACCGTATCTTGACTGGGAAGGTTGGTCCAGATTTATCTTGGCTATTCAGTCTCTCTAGATTGTCTGTTCTACGCGGTCATTCGTTGAAGCTGGACAAACCGCGGTCCGATCGGATTAGGGCGGAAATCCGGCTGTCACGCAGAGTCATCGACCGCTGGAACATGCTTCCGGAAAGTGTTATCAGGGAATCTACGGTTAAGGAGTTTGAGCGGCAACTTGACGCTCATGGGTGGCAACACGAAACCTTTCCATTTTCCTGACTAACTCGCATCTTCGTACTTCGATTTTCTTTTCTCTACTTTTCTTCACGTACGGGTATTATTTTCTTATTTAAGTGCACTTCCCTATTCTGTACCTTCGATTTCTCTTCCTATCCTTTGCTTACTTCACGTGACTGCCACAGCAGGGACTGCTAGGGCAGGAAACGTGGGCATTAACTGGTTGGCCAGGGTGCGATACTGGTGTTTCCGTTTTAGATCCATCAATAACTGAGCACTTCATCAATTCCTGTCTCAACGATCCACTCAAGATGGAACACTCACGGGATTCTCCTATCGTTCCAGTCTCCATCTGAACTGAACTGAACTGAACGAACGCAACCTAATGTTTTTCTACAAGAGTTGCTGTTGCATGCTCATCGCATGCTTCACTTTCAGTAACACCGTGAACAAGAATAGTTCTGGGTAAACTTTCCTTCCGGTAGTACTCTAACCTGTGGTTAATTCGATGCCACCTGCTCCATGGGATGTCTGGAGAGACATGGATGGAGCAGTGTATATTTCTGAGTGTACCTGGCGACAGTAGTACTGATTATACTTTGTTGTGGGAGTTCAACATAATGCGCAAAAACCTTGGCTCCCCGTAACGCTCAGATTTGGGGTTTTGAGCCATTCGCACTACTTGTACTGGTTTAACTACTGCGCCGGGTAGGTTATCAAAGATGTCCTACTGGTTGATGGCTTCCAGCTGTCTGCCACTAATCGTCCTCGACTTTGATTTTGAGACATTGGAGCACAGTACGCTCAGTACATGTTGTTGTTTCTTTGCATCTTTCGACATGTCACAGGTAGTGATTGAAATACTCAGAGATGTACCACAGGAAACCGGTGATGCTTGCACCAGGAGAACTTTGCTTCTCTCCTCAGCTTCCGATCTAGTGGTGGTGTTGTTAATTTTGAGGGTCCGCCCTTCTTTTGAGCAACCGTCACGCAACTTTCAATAGTACCGGTCTATCCTATTGCTATGACCTCATTCGGAAGATTGGACCATCTTGCATGTAGATACTTCGATCGAACTGAGAGGAGCATCAGCCGGGTATGAGCGTCTTATGGTATTGGAACAGCAACTGATTCTCTGTGCTACTGGTGCCGTTTTGTTTGCGGTGTCATTAGCCTTTCTCCTAAGGATTGGAGTAGCATTTTCCGGGGACGCCAGGGCTGCAAGGTCCATTAGGCTTATCACAACTGTGGGGAATTTGGTGGTCACAGTTTCCCCAAACTTGGCTAGTAACTGGTCGTACTTCTGACGTAATAGGAGCAAGCTTTTTATCAGGGGGACAGATGTGCATTCCACGCAGAAGCATAGAGAATCTGGCTTGTTTAATTGCTTGGCCTGGCTACTTTGCACTCGGGCACTTCTCGCATGGAAAATTTTGCAACGGGTGCGACGCGGAATACCAGCTTTGACAAGTTTGGTACGCGATTCACAAATAAGCGTCGCCGAATGACGTACTCCTGAGTGCTCCCTTCCACTTAGGTCTTCTGAGCGAAGAAAGGGGAATCAAGATAATTTTTAGAGTATCACTTGCTGAATATTCGGACTTCATATTCTAGAAGTCTAAATTCTTGTCGTGTCTGAAAGGTGTCACCTCTCGTTCAGAAACAGTACAGCGCTCTGAAGGTGATGGGTGGACGCACGTTGTCTGCTGCGGCATCTGCCCTTATCAATAGGGTTCCCGAAGGGATTCACCTCCCCAGCGATTAATTGCTTTCGTGACTACTGTCGTGCCGCCTTGAATAGGAGGCGTCTTCTCGGCAGACTACCTGCGTTGAGCTTTGATTCCTTTTTCCCGACAGAGCCTGACGTTGTTCGCGCTCCCCAGCACCATCTACCTCCGGTTCGATCACCCTCATGGGTGAGCGAAGCCAAACCTCTTCCAATACTTATTCGGAGCCATTTACACAAAAGCAACAGCTTATGCGGCGGTTGTGAGCTAAAGCGTGGTCACGGTCCTAATTAGCAAAAACTCAGCTACAAATGGCGCCAACACTAGGTCTAAACGCGTCGTGAGACCAAATATAATCTCTCATCTTCTCAGTCTCAAATGAAGCTAGTTTTCTACAAACTATCCGAGCTGGAGAAAGTTCGTCCCTTAGCAAGCTCTAAGTTCCCGAGCGCAACCGACCGTCTAGCAACCACTGTTTCATCATCATGAACAAAGCGGAATCGCAGAAAGCAACCCCTGCGAAAAGAATACTGGACGACCAAACACTGCTCGATCGGTTGGTCTCGTTGCTATTTGATGAAGAGGAACAGGGGAACAATATTGTATCTTCCCTCCGCGTTGGCAGGAAATAAGAAGAGACCTCGAAGACTCGCCCCGTTAAAATCGTTTTCCGGGATGAAGAGAAAAGCCGACGTATCCTGTGGCGGATCTAAGTTCTCAAAGACGAGCCATTTTACGTTCTTCGTGAACTATTTCCGGAGGATCGAATCAAAAGGAAGAAGGCTGTAGAAAGAGTACAATCTAGACGGGGAAATGAGGAAACGGACCTCCATATTGTTGCTTTTCGAGTAGTTCGGCGGAATCCGAAAGCCCGTTAGAGGCCCATTCTCGTCAATAAGAACGGACAGCGCGTGTTATCCATCAAGGTGCGAAGTTAAAGCAATAAGCTAGACGAGATTCATTTGCTTACCTCAGAGACTTATTCAGACCTAATGACTTTCACTGCAACATGGTTATTCCCAGAAATCACATACTCTTAAGTGTCTATCCGTGGATATGACGTCACTCGGTCCGGCAGCCATGGAGGTAGGTCTGGTGGTGGCTTAATGCGCTATTAGAAGTCGGATCCAAAAGCGCATGCGGTTGAAATTATTAGTGATCATGATAAGAATTTCGAAACCCTTTCGTGTCGTGTACATGACAGATGTATATTTCTCTTGCTCAATGTCGTATACTTGGCGCCATCAGGCTCCGAAGCTTGTTTGTTGGATTTGATTAGGGCGCAAGGAGGAAGCAAGGACTGTCTTATCGTGAAGAACCTCAGAGCACCAGATATCGATTGGAATTTGCTTCTTTGTGATCGTCCATCCGACCACTTTAACGCCGCGTTACTCGAAGCCGTCTTGGATTGCAATCATTTTCACCGCACATCCTACATCTTGTGCTTTTCTCAGTTCAATCTGCCATCACAAACCTAGCTGATATCAAGCACAGTGGACCCGTCGCCTCGCTGTCCAAAACCACTGTAGCGACCGTTGGAATTTCTGGCGTGCAGATGCACTTCGTTTAAAACAGCTGCAAGCGTTAAGGATTGGAGTATCTCTGGGCATCTCAGTGGTAATGATGCGTAGAATCTTTTGTACTACAAGCTGATGTCGCTCATCGAACAGATCGTACCTGTCTCCAAGGGAAGACCGTTTTCTAATGGCCCACTTTGGATACATCTCCTAAACTGTGGAATCATTATAAGCTAACACGAGCACACGTCGATTAGTCTCGCTATGAAACAATTGGGAACATTTGTACCATGCAGAACTGTGAAAAATGTCAACTATACGAATTATCAATAGCTACTATTTCTAAGACAACTTCCAACTTGCCTTTCTCGTATATCAAGCGAAATACCAGAACCGGCATTGGCATCCTTACCTTGTATCCCGGTGAGCATGTTGCTTTAATTCACCAAGACACAGAAAAAGCCAACCATTTAGTTCAGCAATATTAATCTGTTTATTCAACTATAATTTCTCCCCCAGGCAGCTACTTGCCACACCTTCCTTCCTTGTTAGAGCACTTGGATATTAACACTGATTTTGTACTGAAACTTTTTCTTAATTTAAACCCATATTCTCCGCCTGGCCTTGATGGCCTACATCCATTGTTTCTTAAAACTGTAGCTGAGCACATTACCGCACCTGTCTGTCAGATATTCCGTCTTCCGGCTGTCTGGAAATCGGGCCTCATCAAGCTTATATATAAAGGAGGGAACCGACAAGATCCAGCGAATTATCGACCTATTTGTCTGATATATGTAGCGTGCAGTTATGGAACGGAAACTAAAACGAGTCCTCTACCTCCATTTTGAAAAGTTGGATTTTATCTCTTCTGCCCAGCATGGATTTCGAAGCGCTCCCTCATGCATCACAACCTTGCTTGTGGCAAGAGATAAATGGGTGAGATCACTAACCATTGGTAAACCATTGGATGTCGCGTTCGTTGATATAAGAGGCCTTTGACAATATTCCGCATGAACGGCTTCTTGTCAAACTCAGCGGAATTGGAGTTGTCGGGAATTTTCCCTCCTTGATCTCTGATTTACTGAACAGTTTTTCTACGCAGGTAAGGGTGAATGATACGAATTCTGATCCTTTTCCTATGACCAGTGGAGTCTCACAGGGTTCTGTTCTCGGCCCTGTACTCTTCAATATCTTCAACAACGATCTCCCGTCCGAGCTGCAGACGGAATGTTTGATATACGCAGATAAGTTAAAATTTTGGATTAGATATCTAGTCTAGAGGATGCAGACCAACTCCAATGAACGCTCAACAGGCTCCACGACTGGTCGACAAAATGACAGTTACCTATCAACCGGGATAAATGTTCCTTTCTGCTGATTGGTGGTAGTGAACCATTCGGGGTGTGCCATATTGGAGGTTTCTTACTTAAAAATGTCGCTCAGAAAAGGGACCTCGAAGTGATTGCGTTTAATTTCCTCAAAACAACTGAGGACATCCGGAAAAGAGCCGCCGCTCACTATGGAATGTTTCATGCCTAACGAAGAGCGTTCTTCCGGTTTACTCCAGAGCTCTTCAGACTCCTGTTTGTCTCACTTGTGCGCCCAATTCTCCAGTACAGTTTGCCAGCTGCTCATCCTCTCACGAAGACCGAATGAGACATGATTGCGAAGGTCCAGCGCCGTGGATCTAAAGGTGTGTCAGAGCTGCGGGACCTATCTTATCCTCTCCGTCCCCAGCGATTAAACCTCTTCTCTGGACCACCGCCGTCGTCGCGGCGATTTGATTTACACTGTACGTAGCTATGAGGAGAACTGGGAAGCGAATTGCAGCACTTCTTTCACCTGAAGGTTGAAAGTTCGACACGTTGTCTCAGATGAAAACAGTTCAAATCGATAAGACTCCACGTGCCGTTAGATTTAACTCTATCCACTCGCGTGCCTAATGACTGGGACCGCCTTCCGGATCTCGCCGTTGATGCGCAGTCCGAGGAAAGTTTCAAGAAACTGTTGGATTCCAACCTGCTGACTGCCAGGATATTGCTTCACAACACAGCTTTCAGGTTCCTTGTGGAACTCTATATTCGCAATGACCCCAGCAATCTCTGTAATGACTGGGAAGCAGCGGAGTTGACAAAAGACTTTTGTTCTTCTCTCTACCATACATTGATCCAATGATCTAATGATGTCCTTAGCCTGGGGCATGCTAAACATCGCGCTGGTTAAGTGAATGTTAGGAACCATTAGAACGATTCACCCTTGATGGTTAGCAGTTGTTCTTGTATTTCTGACATTGATGGCAAGGCCACAGTGTTCACCTCGTAATTGTCTTATATGGCTTGCTGGCTAAATGCGTCAGCGTGCCAGTGAATCAGATCACACGAAGATTTGAGCGAGCAGTTTCGTGGTTAGGCTTTTGAATCACACTAGCTTGAACTTTCCAAAAGACATGTAGCTGCACCAAACAACCTTGGACTCGAACGAAATGGGAAGGACCACGTAAGATTCCTGGGATGATACCACCCGTGATTGGACGTGGGGGGGGGGGGAGTAACGGTAATTCAAGGTGACAAAGTGGCAGCCTCCATTCAGATATGATGTCAACCAATCCGGTAGTGGTTGTCTAATCCTAAAGGACTCGAATTTTTTTATAGCCACTTGTCAGGCACCAAGGAATAAAAGTATAAAAGCATGACCGGAGTCAATGGATTCAATGATGTAATTCAGACAGTGCAACTGACGAGTCGTACATGAACTTTTATGGAGGAATGTATGCTGGGATTTTTAAGCAGCCAAAGACAACATATAGTTCATGATTTTACATTTAATTGCTGTTTTTAATAATCCAGCAGCTATGGGAGTGTGATAGATGGGCCGATAAGTAGCGGCTTTCTGTTTGCGCCGCCTTTATGACTAGAGATAAATGACGACATTTTGCATTAATCCTGAAAGTGGCAAAATTCTGATGACAAAATAAACCTTTTCAGCAAAATAAAACGATATGTCACCTCCACCGAACATAATGGTGGATGGCGGGATGCGATGGGAATCCAGTTAGAGCGTTGTTTGATGAACTTCACAACATGTTGCACGACCGATAGAGAAGCCTTGCCAGTGTATATAACTTTTGTTGTTTTACGCAACGGGCAGGAAAGTAATAAATCAGCTTGCAGATTCATAGAGACAGCGCTTTACTCTTTACAAATAGCGATCTTCCTTATCGTTCAATCCCGTGGTCAAAGATATCCAATCGTTCGTTCCGTGACGGCGTAATTTTATCACTTCATTTGTGTGTCGTTCGTAAGGCCTTCTTTTCTTCCATTTAAGTCCGCATCACGGTGAAAGTCTGACACAGACGGTGGATTCGTGCACTTGCAGTCATTGATCTCTCCGAATTGCGCAATTACTTTCCTCGTTTGCAGGTCAGTTTAAGTATCAGTTGAATGTCTAGGACTAGGAAGGGTAGGTTTATCTTGTATGTCAAGTATGACCATGATACAATGGTGCAAGCAGAACTGTTACACTGCAATGCAGAGGTTAGTGGAGAGAAAAAGCTTTTAGATTGTTAGAGCGGAGTAGGTTTTGGAAATGCTCCCAGTCAGTAGTTTGGATAGTATATTGGATAACGGAGTCGAGTTTGGTACTCATTTCTACAGAACGATCTGTAAACATATAATCAGATAGGATATTTTAAGTGAAATAAACAGTACGTTAGCTACAACCGAATAAAAATTAGTTATTATCGGAATGGGTAACCGTAGTTCAAGGCTTCGCGTGATTTACGTGATCATAAGCGGAGCGTTTTGTGTAACCCAGTAATGTCACATTTTGTTCCATATTCACGATTGTTTTTCATTTGGCCACCTGTACCCAACGTACACTGTGACAGCATATCACGCACAATCCTCGTTTAAGTTGGAGAACACCTTGACGACCACACAGGATGGTCTAACACCCGGAGACTCTTCACTGCTTGAAAAGATTCATAGACCCACTGTGGATATAAACCTGCTTGGAGATGTTCTATGTCAGGAAACGGCCTGTTTGGCTACTGTATTTGGGCTTGGTTCAGTAGCTCTGACAATCTACGCGCAATGATTTTCAGCTGAGAAGTAAACTTTTCAATGTATCATTACCCCAACAGATCTAGGAAAACAACCTGTGTCTATTTCCCGAAGTTAATGGGCGGAGCCACAGCTTTTCCAAAAGGTATCCTGGAAAGTCCGCATCTTCAAACAAGCCACCATTATTCTGCACACTATTTGGAAGCAACAACTAATGGATTCGCATAAACTAAACACCGACAGGAAATCACATGATGACTGTGACTCCAAAGCCGTCTTGTTTTTACGTTACACTATGTTACGCACTACCAACACAATCAGACTTTGTGAAACATAAGGATACTTCCATTTTCCTTTTCTAGTTGTATTTCAGCAGCCAGTCATCAAAACACATTGCTTGTACATGCCCCGGCTGCATGCGTACTTTGTGTGATGACCCCGACACGAGAACCAACACGGACAAACATCACTGGATTTACCCTGGGAGACATATATATATATATATATATATATATATATATATATTGCGCAAAAGTTTCCCATTCATACCTTGAGTAAAAGTGCATCGCTTGTTCTCGTTAAAGCTATTGTCCCTATCTGCATCACAACCACTATTCATAAATCACGTGAGCGAGCCTTATGAGAACCACATACACCAGTACGTGTAAAACACAATGCCTGTTGCCTGCTTTATTTTCGCTTAGATACGCACGTGAGTCTCGGTGCTGAGTCGCTAGTGAACAAATGCACTTTTGAAACTGTGATTATCACGACTGAGAAACGGCCGGTAGAACAAAAGAGTGCTCACGTTTTCTTCTGTCCATAAGGGTATCATAATATCTGCGTGAGTAAATAAGCTTGTGGAACATAGCAACTTACAATACCGATGCTGTCTATATATATATATATATATATATATATATATATATATATATATATATATATATATATATATATAAGCTGCAGCATTAGTATCGTAATTTTCTGTGTGCCACAAGTTAATATATATAGCTAACAGTGATATAATTTGTCTGAACTGTGAAAGCAACCAGCGATTTGTATGTGCATGGCAGTTAGAAACCGGATTATCCAAACCGGGGTAGACAAATTGATGAAGTCAATCGGTCCTCGTGAAGGTGGATGTGAATGATTCTTGAATTTTTGCGAATTTGCAAGCCACGACGCTACAAAGAAATGCGCACGTTATCCAGTGACTGTGACATGCACAATTTAGCACGAAGACATGGTCTTTGCTTATAATGACGCTTACAAGCTGAAAATGAGATGAAAGTGCTTAAATATATCGTGAATTGAAGTTTAATGTGCCACTGGTTAGCACGTAAGGGCGGAGCATTTCGTCTGATCTATTTGACCGCCTTGGCTTGCCTATCGGTACAGCAGCGTCGGTTATTTATTAGTTTGCGAAAAAGAAATATCGCTAAGCAATATCCACCTTTAAGGCTTTGTGAGCGTTTTACGCGCGTAGAGCAGACAGAGTGAGAGCTTGCCACATGCTGTTGCCGCTCTTCAATATCTCCAGTAGGGTAAGATAAGGATTCCCGCTGTTACCTTTCCTTTCAACTTCACTAATGACGAAGTCATAGAGATCGCGGGCACAAGATGCGACTTAGAATGTACTGAGCAGCTCGTAAGGGAACGACTTTCTGACTTGGAGCGTGCTGACAATATTCTGTACATCTGTGATGGCTCATAAACATGTCAAGCTGCTTTGGACAGATTATTGCTGGCTGTCAAACGTTTCAGACTATGCTTTGCACCCTCGAAGTGTAAGGCTCCTGCGGAACCATCCGTTTGAGGTTTCTGCGGAAGGTAATCAGCTTTAGGTTCAGTGTGTGGGCAACATGCTTCCGGTCGCGTCCATCTTCATGTTCGTACTATATTCTTCACCTCCGCCGAGTACCTTTTAGTGACATTCAGAGCAGAGCAAGTTGTTGCACTAAATGCTGCACGATTCCAGTCATCGCTACCTTGGTCATTGTACCTGTGCAGTCGGTGGCAAGGTGCTCACGTGATCTCACGTCGCGAACACAGTCCATGAGTATGGCTCATACGAGTGCACACGTGCAATGTGTCACATGACGCACGCCATGCAGTCTGGCCTAATCGATGCAAACACTTGGGAAAATGATACAACGAATTGAGAAAGGGTGTAGTACTCTCCACTAGAGATGGTCCCAAAGAAATCTGGAAACGTGTCCTTTCGGTGACTACAGGACACTAAACTGTGGCTTGTGAGTCACTATCGCCAGTCAGACATTCGCACCCTGCATGCGTACATGTCTGTCTATCGATTACCAATCCACCAGTCGTTTGGCCTCTGCCACTTGTTGGATGCTTCGTGTACGTTCTTGCCAGAATAGCGTTGCGTGCTACCAGCTCGGTGTGTTCTTTTGTCCTTGCGTAGTTCGACTACGAGTCATTACTGCGTTTGCAGGCTGGTCTTATTCCTTCAGCGCTGTTTCGATGAGAACATCGTACCTTCGAGGTGGAAACAAGGTGTAATAACGCCCATATACAAAGCAGGAAGTCGATCGGATCCTGCCAATTACCGCCCCGTAACGCTTCTGCCTGTGATCGCCAAAGTCATGGAAGCGGTGATAGCAGATGCGTTAATGGGATACTTGGAAAACTACGGCATAATTGCACCAGAACAGCATGGGTTTCGTCAACATCGTTCATGTACGACGAATCTACTGATAGCTCGTGACAACTGGACCGAGACTGTCGATGAGGGAACAGGAGTCGATGTTGCATTCTTGGACTTTTCGAAAGCCTTCGATCGCCTGGCTCATCGAATCCTGCTCATTAAACTCCAACAGTACGGTATCGGAGACCCGTTGTTAGGATGGATCGGTAACTTTCTCTCTGAACGGCAGTTAGAAGTTAGAGTTCGATCATCCTTTTCCGATCCGATTCGAGTGGGATGCGGCGTACCGCAGGGTTCGGTACTTGGGCCTCGTTTGTTCCTGCTTTTCATTAACGATCTAGTAAGAGTTATTACGTCGAAATTCTTACTCTTCGCGGACGACCTCAAGGTTTGGCGGGCGATAAAACGATCGGACGACCATGAAGTCCTACAGCGTGACTTGAATGAGGCCTGGAATTGGTCGGTGAGAAACGCCCTGCCGTTTAATGTGAACAAATGTCGCGTTGTTCATATCCGCCATCGACAAGTCCACGTCTACAAGCTTGGGGCACACGATCTGAAGACCACCACTCAGGAACGCGACTTGGGTGTGCTCGTACAGGAAGACCCCGGGTGTTCCAAACAGTCAGATTCAGCTTCTAAAAGGGGCAACCAGCACGTTGGACTTCTGCGAAGAGCATTCGGAATTTTGGATCCATCCATCTTCTCTTTGATGCTGAATGCCTACGTGCGTCCTCACGTCGAATATGCAGTCCAGGCCTAGCAACCCTGGCTAAAACGTGACCTTGCAGCGCTTGAGACCCCACAGCGTCGAGCAACGAAAATCGACTGGAGATACTCGGAGTGTTCAGCGGACGGTACCGGCGACTTCGTGGAGACTTCATACTAGTGTACCAGATATTGAGCGATCCCAGTCACGTATGCCGCCACCTCTAGAAGCTCGGCCCCAACACTAACCTTCGCGGTAACAGTTTAAAGCTGAGCCAACAGTACAGTCGTCTAGACTGTCGGAGAACCTATTTCTCCCTCCAGGTCTGCGGGCCCTGGAACGCCCTTCCAAACTCAGTTGTTTGTGCCCCCACATTAGATACGTTTAAAAAACGATTGGACGTCGCACTGAGCGCCCTGCGCTTTGTTTTATGAACGAAAACGCTTGTATATATTTAGGCTGACCAGCCTCTTTGGATTTATACCCCAAATTCACGGTCGTAAATCTGTGCGAACCGGTGAGTACTCCATTTTTATTTGCTACCATCACCAACGACAACAATTTCTTAGCCAATTTTGCATCGTACCACTTTATCCCCTTAAAACTGTTATACTTCTACCTTTTATCTCACTGACGCTCCTTACTTCAACCACTTATGTGGTTTGCCAATTTGTCAGTATTTCTATTGCCAACCTGCGGGACTCGTTAAGTGTATGATTTTTTACCCGTCATATACCATTGTTCCATTGTTCACGTGCAGCCGTTAATATAAACAGATTTTCGGTCCCCGACAGGTGCCCCATCCCACACATGCACTACCTTATCGCATGCCTCACAAATAAGACGGTCTTCAGCAAGATCGATCTTGTTCGTGCCTATCACCACATAGCTAAAAGGAAAATCATGCATCTACCACAGCGGTTATCACTCTCTTGGTCTTGTTCGAGTTTCTAAGTAGATTCTTCGGATTATACAGCACTGTGCAAACCTTTCGACGCTTCATCCCCGATGTCACCCTTGGCCTAGGCTTTGCTTACTCCTAACTCGACGACATTCATGGAACCAGTTACTCCGACGAGGAGCATTTGTGAAGATACCACATTCAGTATGCAGATAACCTAGCGAACTGGTGAGTTGAACGAATTTGGGCCCACAGTCTGAAAGCTTGCCGAGCACCGTCAGTCGAGCAGCGACGCCTATACGCGTAGCAAGAATCGCCTAGCAACCCCACACAATCAATTGGCTCTATCGATGACTATGCTAAGTTTCCACCTGAGGCAGCCTATCAAGGGAAACCAGCCCGAATTCGCTCAACTGAGCGTAGATTGCCGTATACTTTTATTGGTATCTAATCAAAATAGATTCTGATCGCAGCCCAGTCTTCGATTTTGATTCCCAGATGATGTTGCACGACAGCATCTGGTTCATCTTCATTTACTCTTTCAGCTGTTAATTCAAAACGGCGTCACTGTTAACCCGACTAACTGCGAACTCGGTCAAGTAACCCTAGAATCCCCAAGCCACCTGGTCCCTTCGTCTGTTGCCGAAGTACTTACAGACAAGATCCAGGCTATTAGAGACTTCCCAGCTCCGACTTCATTTAAGCACTGGCGTCGATTTTGTGGTCCAATCAACTACAATCGACACCTCATTCCAGGATGTGCCCAATTTATGTAGCCCACGACTGTCGTTCCCACGTCCCGATACAACGCACGCGGTTTTCACCGAGCTCAAGGTTGCTGTCTTCAACTTAGTTCAACTAGCATGCTTCGAAAGGTTGGCTCCATTTTCTCTTACAACGGATGCTTCAGACGTTGCGGTAGGAGCTGCTCTCCAACAACACGTTGGTGGACAGTGGCACCCAAACGAGTTCTTCTTCAAACGCATGCAACCAGCGGAATCCCGCTACAGCACGTTTGATAGAGAATTGCTTGCCATCTGCTTAGCTATCCGTGACTTCCAACACACATTAGGTGGGGCTTTCACGGCCTACACTGATCACAATCCACTTATTTTCGCCTTTAGCTTATCATCTGATAACAATTCACCACGGGAAAACAGATATATAGACCTTGTCCCGCATTTCGCTGCCGACACACGTCATAAATCATGTTTCAACTGCCCGTCGCTGACGTTATCGTTCTCGTAAACATTACTCATCACCTTTTGCCTACTGGCAACCTTGCCGCTATGTGCTCAACTCAGGCCCAAGATGAAGATCTCCAATGCACCATGCACTCCACTTCACTACATATGCAACCCGTTCCTCTCCCAACCACGCATGGAACTACCCTCTGTGACACTTGTATAGGTTATCCTAGACTTGTCGTGCAAGCCCCTTTCAGACGCGCAGTCTTGGACACCCTTCACTCACTGTCTGGTCTTGGTATCCGTACATCTTTAAAACTGCTCACCGAGCGTTTGGTTAGGTCAAGCAAAAGAAAGTGTTTGTAACTGGGCCCGAGCTTGTCTTCAGTATAAGCGCTTCAAGTTACGTCGGCACACCGTACTCTTCTCTGCTCATTCCCTGATTCGAATTCGCGGTTCTCCTACGTACACTTAGACTTGGTGGGACCTTTACCTCCTTATCGAGGATTCGTAAACATAATGATGTGTCGAACGCTTTACTAGATGGCCAGACACTATCCATTTACCAGACTGAACGGCCGAAACAGTCATTTACACGTTTTTGGACTGTTGGGTTTTTCACTACGGATGCCTAGCCACCATCACAATCGACTGCGGAACGACCTTGCAATCTTCTCATTTTGATACGTTCTGCAACTTCTTAGGCTACCGCCGTACTCAACGGCATATCACCCTGAGGCTAATGCAGTAGCCGAGGATTTTCATCTAAAGGTTAACTCATCTCTCGGTGTCACTTCTGACCCTGACTGCAGCACAAATATTTCGCTAGTAAGTCTAGACCTCCGCAGAAGCATCACAGCTGACCTGCAGTGCGTAACAACAGAGCTGGTCTATGTCATAATGTTTAAGCTTCCAGAAGGATTCATTTCGCTCTCTCACTATCGTGTACGTCACCGCCAAACTTCGCAACATCCCTTTCTATGCGCATGCGCCCTCTGCGCCCGACCCTTCCTCGTGAGCAGAACAGGGATGTGCAGATGCACAGTGGACTGTCTACTTGCACTTACATTTTGTCCGCACAGACACAATACGTGGTCCACTTCAACCTCTTTACACTGGTCCCTTTAGATTTCTCCAGTAAACTGCAAAGCACTTTACATTAGAACAGGATGGTTACTGAACAACAATGCCCATCGATGATATCAAAGTGGTCTTCAAGATACACCTCCAACCTCTCCAGGTACAACCGCACAGGAACATCCACCCAGCAGACGTATCTTACACACCGAGCACCCCAGCTTCGTCTGTTAACCTTAACCCTCGACCAACCCAAATACGGGCACGTGGCCGATGCGGTAGGTTAGTCAAACGTCTGGTCCGATTTTCAGCTTTTGTTAAGGTTTGCTATTTGCCTTAGCGTGCGAGTTTTTCACATTTTATGGTAATCATGTGTTTTATTCACAACCGTTTTGCAAAAAGAGGAAAAACTCCAAGACGGTTAAAAATCCAAAATTTTATTGTTTTATTTTGCATAAATGACTCGTTTTACATTCGGCATCACCCCGCCCGTCCCGGCCAAGTCCCACTCTCCCCGAGTTTTACATATCAGCAGCCAAATCAGTTGAAAACTACTGCAGCACTTGGCCCAATTTCCCGAGGTTGCAGCCCATCAGCTTGGCTCCAAGCGACCGTCATCTCCGTTCTTCGGTTGATGGTGACAGCTATTTTGTTCCGTGAGGCATTGGCAACGTTTAACCTGCGATAATACCTGGGATTCACCCCGGGACAACGATCCTCTTGTCCGCGGACTGCGGTGCGGTGGGGGAAGTGGCACCTACCAAGCCCACCGTCGGGCAAGGAGAGGGAGAAATGTCCTGTCGGTCTATTTCCGGATTAGCCAGTTTTTTGCAGTCCGACGAGCGCGCCTCGAAGGCCTACCGAGGATGCACTTCAGTCTAAACCTAAAAAGGGATAACCAATAACAGAAGTCTGGACTCAGCAATCTTCACGCTCCCCATTTCTGTCTTTTTACGCTCATCACATTTGCTACTCTGCTCGCCCATCCCCCCTTTGTCTTCCTACCTGACAACTCTATCGAAAGTTTCCCGCATTCAGCTAGGAGTAGACCCTGTGGTGAGCATGAAACATTCAAGCTTTCAGTGCTTTGAGACATTGGCATTTCTTATTAACTATATCTCTCGATCGCCCATTTGTTTTACCGACGGTGCAATTCCCATTTACTCTCTTCTCACGAGGGGCACAGCTACACTGCTCTCTGCTCTTGCTTACCTGGTCACCTTTCTTCTTAGCTTCTGTCAATGCACATTGTGTCCAGCCGATCTAAATGTTCGCCGTATTCCCATACTCGATACGCTTCTTACGCGACACCGCTTGCGACTAGTATCTGAGTATCGATCCACAAGTCTGTCAGATATGGAGAAGGCTTAGTAAACCAAGCTGTCCCAGTATTTCGCCATGCTTGAGGCTCAAAAAGTCAAACGAGGTAAATAGAGTAGCACGTGGCAGAACTGTGCTATTGACACCAGTGTCCGAAGAGCGCACGATGAGTGTCCGATGGGCTCCGCAGTAGCGAACGCTTCACTCATCGGGTGCTCGCCGGATGAACCGAGCAGGTCCACCTTCGTGCATCTAGTTTTCCCCAGATTTTGCACCCTAGAAGAATACCCTAACCCTATTAGCTCCCCACTCAGTTTCACTGACTACACGTTATTACCATTCCACACATCTGGCGATTTACACAGTACGTAGCAACAAAGTTATGCATTACAGACTAAGTAATTTACAGACCAGTACCTTGCTGCGCAGACTATTCTGTCTCATTTGGTAGCAATGTTCCCCACTGTTTAATTGTATGTTTATATTGTACTTCATCTGTACACAAAGTGACATTTTAAAACCACCCGAGTAGTGTCCGGCATCGGGCGCTGGAGTCACCTATGTTGCTAATACGGTGGACGACGCATAGCTGGTAGGCTGTAGCATCGATTGTGGAGCGCACAGTGATTTTGACTTGGCTGGTTACACACCTAGTCACGTGAGTTTTCGGTGTTTACATGCTAAGCGTGATTTCGGAGCGCCAGCGTGTCAGTGCGTGTTTGTAAGATCATACTAGACACGGTCGCTGCGATGTTGAACGGTGGAACACGCTATGGGGATGAGACCGTGCTGAACAATGTTACAAAAAAGTACGACTAGGAATGATTCAAATGGTTAGTAAGAGTTCGCTGTGTACGGTCTCTCATCTAGTTGAGTGTAGTTAAATGTTACAAACTTATTCACGTTCCGTATGTCAGGTTGTACCGGACTAAACATATCAGGTCAGAGCAACACGGCACATTCCAACTATCATTATTGTCAACCTTGTCGTTGATCGATCATCCACCTCCTCAGCACAATTGCAGTGAGAAGAGACAAATGGTTCATGAAAATGAACGGCGCAAAGCTTACTCACCTTTTGAACAGTGCTTCATCCAAAAATGTCAAGGAATTCGACCACTGCTCAATACGTGATAGAAGACCAAACTTCCGTTCTGTAGAGAGTGCTGAAGGTCCCGTCAGGGGCTTGGATAATTGCGGTTTGGTTATAAATAAATAAATAAATAAAGGTTATATTCCTCAACAGTGCGAGGCACAGACCAATTGGGTGGTCTTATCAATATGTACAACGTGATCGCATAATATACTTAATTATTCGTCTTTTGATCAATGGTTCCCATATGGGTTTTTGAAGTGATTAGCAGTTTGAAAATGGTAAAGAGGTTAAGAAACTGGGAACAACAATAAATGTAGATTTCACGAAAAGTTCAAGTAAAGTAATACGGTCATCCATGGAACTGTCCCCAGGGGGACTTGCTTCCATGCAGGGTATTCCCAAGATGGGTTTCACCCGCACTTCCATGCTCTAATTGGCTCTGTGCCTGTGTGGCAAGATAGTAAATAGGACATCAGAACTGGGTATCAAATGTCCTTTTAATTTTTTTTACTGTTTTACGCACACATTATAGGCGATGAAGCCTCAGCCCGTTCTGTCATGCGGATCAATCAAGTATGGCACTTTTTTGTTTTAAGCCAGCGAGTCAGTAGTAATATGATTAGCATGGATAAATTTTTTATTTTGGAAGCTGTAATCCGTCACCACAAGAGATCAGCCCAGTCATGACCAACAGTAAAACGAAGAAGAAGATAAAGTATGAGGACTTATAAAACATAATGATGAATATAAACGCTTGCCGATAGGCCAATCACAATTTGATGGAAAATCTTGGTGAGTGACGACGATGGTACAGAGACATCAGCTTGAAAGGCGTAGTGCATCTACGAACCAGTGCGTCAAAGGAGAAAACAGAATTGGTTAGACGGATTAATAGGAGTAAGATCATTGTCAAATACATACTCAAGAATTCAACTATATGTAGGCAACCATATAATATTGAAACGAATAGAGGATATGGTGACTTTCGTACGTATCCAGGACCTTTCTCATACAAATCATCTAGAGTCACCGTTTGGCTTAGTGTTGACCAGATATTTGCAACAGTCAGGTGAATATTAATCATGCGTCTGAATTGCGGATAGATAGTGCAGTTTCTAACACTCGATGGAAGTTTGTTCCATATTAACGCATATTTTACGGAGAAAAAATTTGAGCGGAGCATTGTGCGAGACTTTGGTATTTTCACTGTGCGCTCGCTGTTTCTTAGTTCATAGCGCATACGAATCTGAAACTGGAGTTGTGGCTGAGTAGTGAAGCTTAACCCGAATAGTAAGCGGTATAGAAGGCACAAATTAAGTTTGAGTCTGCGTAGCCATAGCGGCTCCAGATTTACCGCCTCGCAACGCTCACGGTATGTCATAGTATTAGGTATGTTCAAAAACCTTTTTGTGAATGATCGTTGAATGTTTTCTAGTGCTATATTATCCACTTTTCTCATATTACTATGCACTATCGTACAGCACTCAAGCTTCGGCCTAACACATATTTTAAAGGCTTGAAGCCTGGAATCCTTCAAGATAAGAGTTCGACTTATGTAGGCAATCACTTTTCTGGCAGAAGCCTGCAAGAATATAACATGCTCTAAAAAATTAAACGAGGCAGAATATCTTAGACCAAGGTCTCGGACTGCGCCACACACAGGAATAGGGGCATCGTTTAATGTAAGGATGTTCAGAGAAAGGCCACAACCGTGGTACAATAGATTACACTTGTCAGTGGCAAAGTGCAACTTCCATGAGTTACTCCAGTGCTCCAATGCGGACAAGTCAGACTGAATATAGGCTAAGTTAGGACTACGTTGCCCAGGGGTGGAACAATACACAACTTTAACATCATCAGCGAGGAGGAACGGCTTCCCATACGAGATTTCATCAAGGAGATGGTTTAAATAGATTAAGAATAAAAGCGGGTCTAGCACGCTACCTTGATTCACTCCACTAGAGATTGTAGTGGCTTCAGATGTATAGTTACCGATTTTGACTACTTGCTTTCTACCCTCGAGGTAGGCAGACAACAAATCTAGAAGCGAATTTGTGATACCCTAGGACATAAGCATCCGCAACGATAAGTTGTGTGGGACACGATCAAGAGCTTTTTGTGTGTCAAGAAATATTACAATGATGGCACTTCCGGCGTCTCTTGGTCTAGTCACATAATCAAGATAATCTAAGTGACAGGTAGTGCATGACCTATCTTTCAAAAAATCGTGCTGATCTTTACTGAGAAGGCTCATAAAACGCAAATATTCTATTATGCGTTCTTTAAGTATCCTCTCCATGATTCTGGAGATAATAGATGTATGGTGGATTGGGCGGTAATTTTATACATCTTGCATAGATCCGCTTTTGTGTCGTGGTATTATAGTTGATTGTTTCCAGTGCATAGGATATTCCGCATTGAGCATGGAAAGTGTAAATACATTAAGCAAAAACAGGGGGGTGTCTGGACTTCCGTGCTTGACCAATATTGGAGGGATGTTATCAGGGCCTGGTGAGCATGATGGGCGAACTAATCTGAGTTGGCGACATATGTTACTAAGTGTAAATTCAACAGTTTGGAGTGTATTTCTGTCTCTGTGTATCAGCTTGAGCTGAGGATCTTCCTTCGCATTAGTGCTAGAAGTAGACATGAAGTAGTCATTGAAGATCGAACATGTGATTGCACGATCGGTTATGGCAGTTCCATCAGAGTTTACGATGGTGTTTATACAGCTTGATTTTCTATTCTGCCTACGGTCCAAATGTTTTAAGATGCAGCCTACCACGTTGGCGCCCTTCAGTGCCATTATTTCCTCAGAGCATAGCGTTTTGTGGTGGTCTTGGCATAACGTTGTAAGCAATCTGGTGTGGAGAATCAGCAGAGTAAAATCGTTTGTTTTCCTAAATTTTTTCTATATTTTATGAAGTTTATTGGCTGCATTTTTTGAAATGCCTGCAGGTGCAGCAGTCCTTTGCAACTTCTTGGTACGTTCTGAAGCCACAGCAACAACGCAAAGATGAATGCGGTGGTAGAATTCATTACAAGCAATTTGTACATTCTGTGGTAAGAAGAATGGATCCCCATATGAACACCTTATAAGATCCGAGAAAATTGACTAATTCACAGAAGATAATGGGCGGTAATTGATCACTTATTCCATCGGTTTAGAAAGAATTTGGAAAGAACAACCAACGATATTATGATCACTACCCGGCAACTTGTCACTGATGTATGTGGACACATGCAAACATCCCATAGTAACTATTAGATCAAGTGTGTTACCAAGCCGTGTAGGTTCTGTGACGTGCTGTTCCCATCCCAGTCGACCAAGAGTAGACACAAAAGGATTGTGTTTTTGTGGTTTAGTGTTAAGGGACCATGGGATTTCGGGCATATTAAAATTCCCAGAGATTATTTTATTAGTGCATGAGAGGTCAGCAATAAAAGAAAATGTGTCCAACAAGTCATCGGTTACGGTTAGTGTAGACGATGGGGGTCTGTAAATACAACCTACTAAGAGGTTTGTTGGATTAATAGAAATGGTAATCCACACCGAATCAGGAAGTTTCCGTAGGAGTGGTTCATTCAGAGGCAGAACCAAGTATTGTCTTTGACATAGAGTATACAGCCACCACCTCTACCATAAAGGCGGTCATTACGAAAGATGTTATAACCCAGTATCCTGAAAAATGTGTCAGGCGTATCCGCTTAACACAATGTTTCTGTAATTAGTACTATATCAGAAGAATGGTGAAGAATATTACGCAGGAAGTGCATTTATTTAACAATGAACGGGAATTAATTAATAGTAAGTGCAGTGTCTTGTTATCCATTGGGTTGTCTCCAGGAATCCAGGTACAGGACCCCAACGAGGTGGTATTTGGAGAGAGTGGAGTGGGGGTGGTGGATAACGAGGACATATACTTTGCGGAATTAGTGTCATTTGGGGGTGTGGCGGGTAAAACGCCACTGGACCACCAAAAAGGTCGGAAGGGTAAAATACTGGGAAAATGTCGACCCACTGTGAGATTACAGTTTGCTGGCTGTTGCACATAACCTACCTGCCAGTTAAGATTATTTACATGTTGAGGTAGTTTGAGAGGATTTTGGGTGGGCCAATTTCTCTCAGCCACTTGAAGTTCTCTAGCAAGTGACTCACAAGTTATGGATCGCACAGGTCGCATATTCAAATGCTGCATGGTTGGTGATATGCCGATTGTCTGCAGGTTTTCAGTGGTGACAACGTTTGGTGGAACGTTTAAAATAGCTGTGTTTTATTGTGCTTAGGAGCACCCGTATGGATTCCACTTGAGGTTTTGCTACCAGTGTTCTTTTCAACAAGGCTGTTCCTCAGTTTTAGAGGTTCACAGCTTTTTGGAGAGGTTTTCGGTTTCGTACCAGAGCGTCTATGCACCTGGTTGGCGAGCGACAAAGAGTGAGTAGAAATAGTCGTTTACTCAATGGAACTTTCTTGTATGTTAGGGGACGAGTTGCGCGGTAATGCTGGACTAATGTGACACTGAATGGAGTCAGAAGCGATATTTTTATGACAGTTGCTATTTGATTTCAACCTTAGAGCTGATTCATTTATGATCAGAGTGTCATCTAGTTCAACCAGGTGGGGAAGTTCCTGAGTTTCCGTGGGTAGCGGAACAAATTGATCACAGGCTGTTTGTCGGAAATAGGCTTTTTGGCACTCTATTTGTAGTACTGTTAAATCTGGTTTCAGGACCGTGGATACGTAATCTTTCCTATTACAAATGAATTTTTCAGCAAGTATGTCGTTTGAAAATTTAAAAAGTACTGGACAGACCTGCTTCGGAGATTTCTTTCGCAGCCTCACGCAAGAAAACTGCAGTCTTTCAATATGACAGTCGTTTGCCACTGCAGAGGAGATAGCCTCAAGAGAACTTTTCTGGTAAATTAAATGCTATAACATTTTGGAGCGTTTAATGCGCTCATGCACCTCAAATACAACATGTTATATAAAATTCCCAGCAGATCGAAGGTGTTCCGTTTTTGGTATATCTGGAGTATTAAAAAGATACTTAAGCGAGTTAAATTGCTCTAGCACTTGGCACAGATTCAAACCTTTCCTTCAAGTCCTTCAGCTGTAGTTCAAGCGCAGCAATCGTTTCAATCGCTTTAGTGGGCGATTCTGCAGTAACTGCGCTTTGCTCTGTCTGAGAAACTTTATGAGAAATATCAATTGATTGCTTTTTTACTCTGACGCGCAATTTCGGCTTATTTTCATCTTAGATGATGAGCCTTTAATTTTTCCGTGCTGATGGCCTGGTTATAAGCAGGATGTTTTGCCAGCATTTCAATGGCTGCCTGTCTCTTCTTTGAGTTTCTTGTTTTAACTGAGGTAACGAGCAATTTTACTGATTGGTCACTCGGTTTTAGGGCTTGTAAAAGCTATTTTATGTGGAAAAGGATAAGAAAATAGGGGACAAATTTCACCGTTTTTGTTAGAGTGATCAAGAGAAATCAAACAGTTATCGACAAACCGCCGAGGAAACAGACTGGGATTTTAGGGCTTATACGACCGATCTAAAGTGCACGAGAATCACACGGGTACAAACATGCCACGGTTTCAGATGCAATGATCGATACAAACCAACCGGTAGTAAGAGTGCTCAGTTGTCCAAATTCCGCCGAGGGTAGATTGTCCTTCAATAATCGACCGCTCCGTGCACAGGTAGCCCTGAGGTTCTAACAGTTCAAATCGATTAGGTTGACCTTTCCCAAATCATGGACTGTGACAGGTTGTGAAGGAAATAGGATATTGGTTGATGCAATGCTGTTCAATCCCAATGGACGGCAGTAAGGTCAAACTGCTCAGTGGCTGTTTATTCTAATTCATTGAGCTATCTGCTAAATGTTGGCCCTGACATTCCAAACCTAAACCTTCGGGTTAATCCTGAAACAAAACGTACTAATTTAGCTGTTGAGAGTTGGAGAACGAAGACGAACTGTGCTCAACATGCACAGACTTGTTAGCATGGATATTAGCGATAAGCTTATTTGCCACAAGTTGCCGCCAGGTGTCTTTTGAAAGCCCTGGTGGCCAACTGCCTAATCATTGTCGTAAAGCAGTATAACATACGTGGCTGTGCATAACGTTAGTCTCCGTCGCAGCCGGCTACTCGGTTTTGATAGTTTACAAAATTGCTATTACCTGTTTTGGAAGTCTCCTTTTGCTGTGACTGAGTACAGCTTCCGAACACCTGCGCTGTCACAATGACCATGGCTGGCCTGCTCATCACCACTCATAGAAAACTATAATCCGTGTACATACGAATGCATACTACCAGGAGGCATGTGCGTGGCTCATGATAACATTGGCGCCCATCCACGCTGCCGCAGTACACCCTTTAGCGATGTAAAATTGGAGGTAAATTCACCTACACGCTGCGGTGACGTGTCCGTGGTGGGCTCACTCTGATTCTAACAAGATTACGGAGATAGTGCATCCCATCTCATTCAGTAGTAGTCATCCTTGCTCTGGACATGTGATCAAGGCAGTCGCATCGCGCAGGAGGTGAACTCTCCAAGCTTCGTGTTTAATGTAGCCAGAATGAACCCCTACTGTTCCAGCAAGTAGCAATCGCCCGAGCGAACCATATGTCACATCAATGAGTAGCGGCTTGTAGGTGAAGTTGTAGTTCCGGTGACCAACCCTGCTTCCCGTAAATTCAGAACATGCATTACAGTGAAAGATAAGCCACGCTATATCTTAGTTAGCAGTCAGCTATGGCGGTCCGCTGACGTTTGCTCGAGAGTAATAATGCTAGTTTTCCAGACAGCACGCGAGGGTATCATCAACGATGGATTCCATTGACTAGAACAGTTTGAGAAGAAGAGATAATGGGCGGTAGTTTGAAGGTTCAGTACTGTTTCAGCCTTCGTGAATCGCTTATTATTCAAAGCTCCTACTCAGCAGGAACCTGATTCTGGTATAAGTAGCGCTAGAAATACTGATCCAAAGTTTCTACCAGTTGTCTTGCTGTCGATTACAATGCCTCTGGACGAATGGTATCGACACCCGGTGAGCTGTGGTTACACAGAGACGTCCGTTTTGCAATACATCTTCAGGGGTAACAGAGGTGAGTGAGTCTGGGTGCCCGGGCGATAAATGCTGGAAGATCGCCTAATGGCAAGGCCCTGTGAAATGTGGGCGCATATTGCATCCGTACCGCGTTTGCTGCTTTTGTAGCCGTCCTTGTTGGACCATCAGCCGTCTGGAGTGGAAGCCATCCCTGTTTCTCCTTACGAAGGCCATTGTCGTGCTTGTACAACAGTTTGTGGTTGCCAATGAAGGTTTCTGCCATGTTCTGCTGTTATACGGATTTGTCTTCTCTTAGCAGCTGAGTGCAACGGTTACCTTTGATTACGTTGTTGTCTCAAGATTCTGGTATTAGAGCTAAGTTATATGCCCGCCATGCTGCGTTGCGTACTAACATCCATTTTGGAGTTCCGCTCCTAAGGAAAGAAACTGATTTATACACATTGCAAACTCTTGTCACTAAAGTAAATGTAATCAGTCGACTGAATTTGTTGACGAACTTGCATCAGGCGACTTCCAAAGGTACTTCGGCTAGGAACACCAGGTTGTGACGCTAATGAGCTGGGCTAATCGATCGTACCGGGTGATAGTTCGCACAATCTCATAGTTCTCATTCAAATATTCCGCATAGCAGACGAAGTGACTAATGACTGAATGATCACTAGGACCCAACGGGCAGTCAAAAACCAACACACCAATCATACGCTCCCTGTGGGCAAGCACAAGTTCCAGCACAGATGGCCTGTCACCTGTTCTGAACCGAGTAGGCAAAGTGATGTAATCGTAAGCTAACAGTGGCTACAAGATCTTGTAGACGGGCTTTCGATTGTTTTCCGATCGTGGCCGGGAGTTTCTAAACAATGTATGTTGAAATCACCTATGGTAAAGATGGGAGATTACCTTGCCAGTTGACCGATTCTCCGAGCTTGATAAAGTGATTGCACAAGTTTCATCATCATGCGATGTGCCATCCTCAGTAGATATGCAGTGTACAATCCTACTTATTGAATCCTCAGTCAGTGATCGACAGGCAGGCGACTTTTGAAAGCGGCATTTTCGATTTGTATCTTGTGATCTCCGACCATTCTCTTTCGCGGCTGAAGCATGTCTTTCTATTCTCCGGAGATCTTTCTTTCTGAGTTGATGGTACGAAGGATCGATGTCGATGCGTATGTTGATCGAATTAGTAGAGGAGTATCATGCTTTTATGAGTTCTCTTCCTTTCTGTATTGTTACTTGAGCTAGAATCTCCGTTTTGTTCCATTTGAAGTTAGGTCCCTCATCATCCACATGAGCTGAGACAAGAGACGATGCAAGCCCTCTGATGTTCTTGTATTCTTGTGGATAGGTTCCTTCTTGCCTGTTCCACACAGTTCATTTCAGAATTATTGTCGTTTATTATCTACGCGACGTTTGTACGTTATTGTGCTTTCCGATAGTCCTTTGGGTTTGACAGTATTCTTCTCAAAGTAGCGGTTGGCTTGAGAGCGAACACGATGTGGTTTTGTTTGAGCAATCTAGTAATCGTTGTAAATATGTTTTTCGTATAAAGTAAAATGACTCTTATTTGCTTTTGGTATCGGCTCGGTGCTTGTAGGTTTGTGGATTAGACAACTGCGGATGAAGCTGAGTGGGTATCCATTGTGTTGGATCATAATGTTTCCACGCTATTCCTAATTGAACACCCAAAAATTGCTCCACAAAAATGCTAGCCCAGCCGAAGCAAAATCAAAAGTCCAAGGATCTTGACCGTGAAAAACTTGTTAACAAAAACGCCACCAAAAGTAGCCAAAAACGTCGCCAAAACGCTGTACAACTACGCCGAAAGTACGTCAAATATATAGGGGACTCAATGACCTACGACTTCTAGAAAACGAGGTTAGCTGGTAAAATTAGCAGCATCCTGCCAAAGCTCCGTATGCTGGCGATCACGTGAAGGAATGGAAGGTTCCGGAATCTTCGAAATCAATGCAAGATCGAAGATAATCGATTAATTGCTAAAATAATTGGTTTTCCTTTATGTTTTTAACTTTTCCTCGATAGTCTTATACACCGTATCCTCCATTACAAGCTGTAGTGCCGTGGAATTGGTGAGCCAATCCTCGGTTGGATAGATAACTGCTTGCTTCAACGACATCTACTTGTAAGAGTTCGCGGTGTCATCTCTGACCCATTCGATGTTAATTGCAGAGTGCCCCAGGGCTCTGTACTTGGACCACGATTATTCCTGATTTACATAAAAGATCTCGCGACAGTGGTCACCTCAAACTCCTTACTCTTCGCTGATAATCTCAAAATATGGCAGGTCATTAGAACAACCAGCGACAATGCAACACTTCAGGATGATCTTGACATGTTCTACTAATGGTCGACTCAAAACCTCCTTCAGTTCAACGCTACGAGGTGCAAGATGTTGAGCATACGCCATAAAGTCACTTGCGAGTACAGACTGGGGGATCAACTATTGCAGCGCACTTCAGCGGAATGTGATCTAGGCGTGATAGTGCAGGAAGATTTGGGCTGTTCAGGTCAGGACAAGAAAGCCTCCAGAAAAACCAACCAACATCTTGGCCTTTTGCGGAGGGCATTCGGGCGCTTTGATCTTTCCATCTTTTCTCAGATGCTCAACGCCTACATTCGGCCTCATTCTGAGTACGCCATCCACGCCTGGCAGCTTTTAAAAAGTAAGACATTACCGCTCTTGAACTGCCACAACGAAGGGCAACCAAGAACGTAAAGAGCCTGTTTCATCTCCCTTACCGAATGAGGCTGAAAACCCTCGGGGTCTACAGTGGGCAATATCGATGCCTGCGTGGTGACTTGATAATGACTTATACGATCCTGAGGAATCCAAACCATTCTTGTCGTCACCTACTAAAGTGGAATCACAATACCACACTCAGAGGACAACAGCTAAAGCTGGCCAAACAATACAGCCGGTTGGAATGCCGCCGGAATTTCTTTTCCCTTCGTGTGTGCCAACATTGGAACGCTCTTCCCCCATACTTTGTTTCTTCCTCTATGCTAAAGGTATTCAAAAGACGTCTGAATGATTGGCTCATCCACTTACATTACGTCATACAATCTGTGATGTCTACGTCGACCAAACGCGAACAAACGGTGCTCATTCTCAGATTTTGTGCTTCACTATTTACACACTGCGGTTGTGGAATATAGTTTCGGATATATTACAACTGCATTCATCAATTACCTTAGTCCAAGAAAGCGGCGCACTAGTAAGCGTTGTGGTTTCTTTTGTTCTTAAGACATACCTTCCCCATCTTACTTTACAGTAACAATTCAATACACATACTAAAATATTTAAATGAAGCAGGACATCTGAATCGTTAGACGCTTAAATTGACGGTATACACTTATGTTTGCTTTTCCCTCCAACCATCCTACGGGACTTATAAAACAATTGCTTTTTTACCTGTAATATATGGTTATCCATTGTTTATTGTAAATATTTCGAGAGGATTATGAGGTTTTAACTAATAACAAGTTGGATAAAGGAAAGGTGTAAGTGAAGTAATACGGCCATTACTGGGACCGCCTCTTTGGGACCTGCTTCTATGCGGTTTATTCTCATGATGGAATTCACTCACAATTCCGTGCCTCATCTGGCCGTGTAGCAGTGTGGGTTTTAAAGCTGGTAACCCATCACTTATGTAATATCATTTTTTATGTAGATAGTAGATGTAGATAGTAGATGTAGACAGTCAAGCCACCTAGCCCGTACCATCAGTTGGTAAATTTTGAGTAGAGCACTATTTTATCGCCAGCGAACCAACGGCAATGCGCCTTGCGTGTGTAGTATTATTAGTGTTAGAAGTTTAAATCCGTCACCGCAGAAGATCGACCCAGTCGTGGCCAACAGTGAAGTAAAGAAGAAGATGAAATATCTGCTCAAGAGACCGGCCAAAATGCACATAGGAAGTGTCAAAAACGGATGACTACTCGAAGTATCGATATGCTAGACAGTGCTGAAAAATTTTCAGTCTCATCATTTCTTTGCGTTAGAAAAGTACGGGAATGGATAGCGCTGAGCAATGAGACTTGTTCTCGGATCTAGGACTGTCGCATCCGCGACAGAAAAAGTAATATGTAACATTACAGAAGGAGTGTAAAATGGTACTCATAAATAAAAGAAATGAATGGCTTATGTCTCGATATTGCGGGACACGGACAGTATGGTTAATCTGATCACATTTTAATCGATTCATCAAGAAGGGTTTGTGTTCGATCCGTTTGGCACAGCCGAGGTGTGTAGGGAGTGATATTGACGGGTTTCGGTAATCGCTCCGTAATTTGTTCATCGATTCCTCCGGACAGAAAAGAGAGTTGCTTAGAAGTGCATAACAAGGTTGTTTTATATAAAATTTTCACTGTAAACTGGACATTTTGCAAACCAAAGTGGACATTTTGCAAACCAAAGTGGACATTTTGCAAACCAAACTGGACATTTTGCAAACCAAACTGGACATTTTGCAAACCACATTGGACATTTTGCAAACCACATTGGACATTTTGCAAACCACATTGGACATTTTGCAAACCAAAGTGGACATTTTGCAAAACAAATTGGACACGTTGCAATCCAAGTAGCAACTGGCCAATTTGTTGGTAAGAAACGAGCAGTAAGACTGCTGAATGATGTTCAGCATATACATTGTGATGACGCTAATACACCGGCATTGTGTAAGCAGCGGGCTACACTGTAAAACATTTGCTTGATCGTGAGCAGCGACCGAAGTTCTGAACTACGCTCCTCTCTCCCCATTGACATTCGCCTAGTTGGTGTGCAGTGCCCATACGCATCAACCTGTGTAGGTGTGTGACAATTGGAAAATCGGACTTCCGAATCGTAATTGTGTATCAATCATTTTGTGCGTGGATTGCGATGCGCAATCTCAATGTGCACCGTTATTCTCATTAGAGAGAACCTTGTCCGATTCGGTCAATGGGACCATGTCGGATGAAGCAGGTAGGCGGTGTCCCAGCTTCGCCCGTCTCTCTATTAGCTTTCGCACCTGCCACGTTATTGTATCAGCGTAGGCTGTAATGACCCCCAGCAAATCCAGTCTAGATCTATAGCCTATTGTTGCAACATATCAACTACTGAGGAGTGGGATGATTACATGATGTTCAGGCCACATGGGGGTCATGATAATGTAACCGAACTGCGTACGTAGCGGATGATTGTGTAAGCCCTTCTCTTGACATGAGAACGTTGGGATGGTAAGGCAGCAGGACTGCATGAACTGCGTTCTCAATACGATGATGAACCTGACGAAAGCGACAGCCGGACAACCCTTCGTCAACTGATCTTTGCTATGGTTACTGCCTTATTTTTGTTAATACACCATTTCAATTTCAAAATGTGCGTTTTCAATATTAACAGTTGGCTTAGCGTGTAAGATCAGGACGGTCACCGAGAATTCGAGAGCT
The DNA here is from genome assembly GCA_944474145.2 of Dicrocoelium dendriticum. Lineage (NCBI taxonomy): Eukaryota > Metazoa > Platyhelminthes > Trematoda > Plagiorchiida > Dicrocoeliidae > Dicrocoelium > Dicrocoelium dendriticum. The sequence continues at coordinate 27,645,802 of OX104063.1, forward strand.
ACGCCTGTCGGCTAGCGATTGTCGTGGCACCGTTGACTCGGTCGAGCTCGTAATGACACTTTTGAGATTTATCTTTAGTCTTCTGAGGGCGTTGGAGACAGAGGATACTGATAGGTTTATCCCATTCTCTCTCAGGTGCATCTGCAGCTGCACCAACGTGTCCTCAGAGTGCCGTTCAACCGCTTCTTCGACATGCTGCAATACATTGGGAGTCAGCTTCTCCCTATTGTTTCCACCGCAGGTGCGCTGTATATGTGAGCCTTCTCGCTTGTAGGCATTAATGATGTTCCTCGCCGTACTCGCGTTAACACCGGCGACTTCAGCGGCTTCCCGAGTAGTTTTGCCGTCGACCAGCACAAGTTTTGTGAGAATTTCTCTTTGCGCAAACGATGTTCGCCTGCAGTGCCGTCGCGTCGGACACCAGCTCTCCTGTTGTTCGTCACTCATTTTGGTCGTTTCGTGCGGCACGGAGCTAATAAAGCTAAGTTGGGTTGAGTGGAACCATTATCGTATGCTCGGCTCCAATAGTGGTACCGCTGCATAGGTCAGTCAACACACCCAGACAAAACACACGAATTCCTATGGGGGGGGGTGTAGGGGAAAATAGGTCACCGATTTTGACCGAGGCGAACGGCACTCATGCCAAGAGAAGGGCTTACACAATCATCCGCTACGTACGCAGTTCGGTTACATTATCATGACCACAATGTGGCCTGAACATCATGTAATCATCCCACTCCTCAGTAGTTGATATGTTGCAACAATAGGCTATAGATCTAGACTGGATTTGCTGGGGGTCATTACAGCCTACGCTGATACAATAACGTGGCAGGTGCGAAAGCTAATAGAGAGACGGGCGAAGCTGGGACACCGCCTACCTGCTTCATCCGACATGGTCCCATTGACCGAATCGGACGAGGTTCTCTCTAATGAGAATAACGGTGCACATTGAGATTGCGCATCGCAATCCACGCACAAAATGATTGATACACAATTACGATTCGGAAGTCCGATTTTCCAATTGTCACACACCTACACAGGTTGATGCGTATGGGCACTGCACACCAACTAGGCGAATGTCAATGGGGAGAGAGGAGCGTAGTTCAGAACTTCGGTCGCTGCTCACGATCAAGCAAATGTTTTACAGTGTAGCCCGCTGCTTACACAATGCCGGTGTATTAGCGTCATCACAATGTATATTCTGAACATCATTCAGCAGTCTTACTGCTCGTTTCTTACCAACAAATTGGCCAGTTGCTACTTGGATTGCAACGTGTCCAATTTGTTTTGCAAAATGTCCACTTTGGTTTGCAAAATGTCCAATTTTTGTTTGCAAAATGTCCAATGTGGTTTGCAAAATGTCCAATGTGGTTTGCAAAATGTCCAGTTTGGTTTGCAAAATGTCCAGTTTGGTTTGCAAAATGCCCAGTTTGGTTTGAAAGATGTCCAGTTTAAAGTGAAAATGGTATAAATAAAAACGTGAAAGAGTTGGGCTGAGTTCGAAGCAGAGAATTTTGTCATTTGCGATTTGGCGATCGGCCCTCCAACAATGTGGCTATACTCACGTCTGCGTTTAGCATATCTTTCTCTTTATTCACTGTCAATTCCCTGTTAACTAGCGTACGAAAAACACTGAGTCACACGTACTCAGATTCTGTGGTAGTTTGTTCCACATCAATGCATAGCGTTTGAGAAAGAAATTTGATCGTAAGCTACTTCTTGCCTTTTTGATTTGTAACGTACTATCTCTATTCCTTGTATTGTACTTGAGGGAAGGTTGAAGTACAACCTCAATGTCTGAGGTAAAGGCGCGTTTGTGAATTTGATCAAACATGGAGTTCAGGTTAAGTTTTAGTCTCCTTAACTAGAGAAGTCCTATGTTCGTCTCACAGCGGCGGTCATAGTAGGTAAGATTACCAGGATTGCACATTAGGCACTTCGTAAAGTAGCACTGTACATCTTCTATTGCTATCACTATTTTCAGGCTGGAGTATAGTAATGAGCAATATTCGAGTAGGAGACGAATGCGGGTTTTATACAGGTAGATTTTGGAATCATTAAAAATAAAGGATTTTAGTATTAGCCCTCCTAGTTTACGGGATTTTGTAACCGTACACTGCACCTGTTCGGCGAAATTGCAGGTTCTCGAGTAGTGTATCCTAAGATCGCGAACTGTGATACTGGTGGACAAGGCTTTACCGTCTAGCATCAAAACTTTTGGTGTAATACTGCGCCGATGACATATGCAGCTGCGCTTCTCGGATGAAAGTTCTATTTTCCACTTGCTGCACCTAGTTTCTAGCTCGTATGAGTTGTACAACTTCTGTAACATTGATTAAATCTGAGAAACTTTCATGTATGTACACCAACGCCCAAGGGCTCCTCAGTAAAATTAACGAACTTCGACTACGTCAGGTTGCGAATGCTTGGGGCCTAATTTCTATTGCCGAAACTTGGTTACATCAAGAGGTGACTGATGTTGAGGTTGATAGCCGGAATGTCACTCATCCGGAATGACCGCCCCAGCAGAGGAGGTGGAGTCCTACTCTACTACCGCAGCGATCTACAATGTACAATAGTTGAGGACCTGGAAACACACGTTACCGACTCACTCTGGTGCCGTCTCCGACTGAGACACAACGACGCATGTCTCGTAGCTATCGTTTACCGCCCCCCAACGTCCACTGGAAACGGATTCCTGCTTGATCCGTGACCTAAACAGAGTAACACGCATTAGGTACAGCCACACTCTCATCTCCGGGGACTTCAATCTACACACTCTGGAGGTTTCGGCATCGCCCAGTGAGCAGTTCAAAGCAGACTTGCAGGAACTGATCGCTAGTATTCCTTTGTACAATCATGTCACCACGCCCACTAGATTTAGGACAGCAAACAAACCGTCCATATTGGACCTTGTGCTCAAAAATGATGAGCTCATGATTGACAAGTTATTGATGGATAGTCCATTAGGTCTCAGTGAACATGTAGTAATAACTTTTGAATATGTGTGTTATGCAGAGTATCCATCTGAACACTCGGAACTAACTCATACGATCACACGCTACCACGGATTGAAAGAACTCGCCGACGCAGCTGCTTGGGAATTCTCAAACAAAAGTCCCCTTGACAACGTTTGGGCAGAGTTCGTTAATAAGCTCAGCGACATCGTCAACAACGCGTCAGAGACCAAACCCCTTCGTCCCGCGAAAATGCCTTCAATTATAAGGAGTAGGACTCGCAAATGCCTGGCGATAAGGGATGCAGCATGGCGTGCCTACAAGATTAACCCAGACTCAGAGACAGGGGGAAATTTCCTGACCCATCGCAACCATTGCACCGCACTTGTCGGTGAGGACAAAGTAACTTAGAAACAGTGACTAGCCAAAAAGTTCATGGCAAACAACAAACTGCTGTATAAGCATGTCAATAAGCTTCGTAAAGTGAAGCATGGAATACCCCCACTATTCACAACAGGCGGCAGAGTTCAAAGCGCCGAAGAAGCAGTTAATGCCCTGCGGCTGCAATACGCCTCAATTTTTGAACTCGCAACATCTACCTGTCCCATAATACCAAGCTCATTACCGACACCTTTGTTTACAAATGTTATTTTCAACCCATCAATTGTGCTAAGGAAGTTACTCTCACTGCGTGAGCATAGTACTCCGGGAGCAGACAACATGCGCCCGAAAGTACTGAAGGCTATGGCCACCAAGCTAGCTGAACCACTGTCACAGTTTTTTCAAAGGTGCTTTGATGAACAACAAGTCCCCACTATGTGGAAGTGTGGCATTATAACCCCTATTTTTAAAGGCGTTAGCCGTTCCGATCCTACAAACTATCGTCCAGTGACTCTCCTCCCTGTGCTCGCGAAGGTGATGGAAGCAGTCGTAGTTGAGGCTTTAATGGATTATCTGGAAAAATGCAACATCTTGGTACCGAAACAGCATGGCTTCCGTCAACACCGGTCATGCACCACCAACCTACTTATTTCACGAGGTAGTTGGACGGAAATGGCCGATGATGCGGTCGGAGTCGACGTCATCTATCTGGACTTCTCCAAAGCTTTCGACCGCCTTGATCACTGCATCCTACTTCAAAGACTACAAAGTTACGGAATCGGAGATCCTGTACTTGGTTGGATTGGGAACTTCCTTTACCAACGAAAGCTTCAAGTATGTGTTAGGTGATCACTTTCTAATCCAGTTGAGGTGGAATGTGGTGTCCCACAAAGCTCAGTGCTGGGACCGCGTTTATTCCTGGTGTTTATCAACGACCTGGCAAAAGTCATCTCCTCAAACTTCCGGATTTTGGCCGATGACGTCAAGATATGGCAGGCGATTAGTAACAAGGCAGATCAGGATCTGCTCCAACATGACCTAGATTGCATTTGCGAATGGTCGAAGAGGAACAAGCTTCAATTGAACATGGCTAAGTGCAAAGTGATGCATCTGCGTCACCAGCAGGTGAGCGCTTACAAGATTGGAGACCACAACTTGGCTAAGGTTTCTCAGGAGGGTGACCATGGTGTATTGGTACAGGAAGATCTCGGGTGTTCAAAACAAGCAGAGAAGGCGAGGAGAACCGGAAATCAACACTTCGGCCTTCTTCGCAGAGCCTTCGGTCGGTTTGAACCCTCAATATTTCCCCAAATGCATAACGCCTACGTGCGCCCGCATGTGGAATATGCTATTCAGTCGTGGCAGCCGTGGCAGAAACAGGATCTCATTGCTCTCGAGACTCCTCAACGAAGGGCAATCAAGAACGTCAGGGGCCTCTTTCGTCTGCCCTATCAGCTTAGACTGAAATCTCTAAGAATGTACAGCAGTCGATATCGACTTTTGTGGGGGATCTCATAATGGTTTACCAGATTCTGAAGAACCCAAACCACATTTGCCGTCCGATGCTGGAATTGAACCACAACACTAAACTAAGAGGTCACCCTCAGAAACTGACAATTCATTATAGCCGGCTTGAATGCCGTAGAAATTTCTTTTCTCTCCGCGTGTGTGAGCCTTGGAATGCTCTCCCTAATGATGTCGTCTCTGCTCCCAATCTGGCGATATTTAAAAAACGTGTTGACGATGTATTGTCTCACTTACATTTCATTTTATGACTGGTTAGCCAGAGGCTACAAAACGCAATCAAAGGGTGTCTTGCCAAACGCCTAACCAATGGATTTATGGATTTATACGTTTAATATGCGAAAATCTCCGCTATCCACATAAGTCTTTGGTGAGTCCACCACAACGCTTTTCACTTTATTATGCGATTTATTTTCGCAATAATTTCCATCGCACGGGACTTGTTAAGCGATGCTTATTTACCCGTAATAAACCATTGTCCATTGTCCAGTGTCGTGCAGATCCACCTGTATGTCGGCTAGTGCGTTAGTGAAATTGTCCAAATCAAACTCATAGACAATTTTAATATTATCTACGAATACATATGGTTTGCCGTGTTTGATGACATCGAAGAAGTCATTGATGTACATCAATGTACATCTGTTTCTTTGAAACAGTCGTATGTATCCGCTCAATTGGTGTCTTATCTGACCTTATAACCATAGTCTTAAGTTCGGTTGTCGCTTTTATAACTGACATATTCCGTATTAACAATTAGCACCCTCTGTGTTTTTGAATTTCAGTGGCATCAGGCACGTATGCTTTAGGCTCTTCTTCTTTAGACGTACTGCAAGGCACTCTTCATTTTGAAGCCCGATGGTGTCTAGTGGTAAGTGTTTCAGCTTCTTCAGGTGTATATTTAAAGCAGTTAGTGCCCTTCAGAAATTTGAAAAGCACGGTAAGAAGATGAAAGCTGGTAGATGCATGCATTTCGTATTGTCTCCTCAGTACCATTAACAATAACCGGTATGCAACTATAATTTAAATATGCGTGTGACCGAATAAGCATGAGGTGCAAAATGAATGACGGAAGTTCCATCCCTAGGTCCACGGCATTCTTAAGCTGACAATGTAGACAATGTAGACAATGTTATTGCCAAATCCCTGACAAGAGTGCCGTCATCACCTAACTACAAGGGCTGCGGTCCAAGGCTAATTAAAGTAACACTACACTCCGAGGGAATGACGCAAGTTCTGAATATCGACTAGGTTTCCGTCCCACAACGCAACACAGGTGCGGATGTTAGAGACGAGCCAGTCCTTTCGCCTCGGGAGCTCTGACTTGGAAGATCCGCCTTCCTGTTTTCGCCTCGATCTCCGCTTCTCTGCACCCGATTTGGATCGGCCAGGAGTCGTTCGAGAGCTCTCGACTTGCTTGTTCGGGGCTGTGTCAATCGGCTCGGCCTCGGTGCTGTGGGCTGCGCTAGCGGCGTATTTGTCTGATTTATTGCGCTGTCCACATGTTCCCGCTCCGTAGTTCCGGGCCCAGGCTCGTCGCTAGCCGTCTTTCGCGATCCGCTCTCAGCTAGCTCCGAAGAGCTCCCCAGAGCCATTCTTGGAAGCGGCCCCTCTACACCCGCCCCTCCTCCAGGACCTTTCTTCCTCTCGTACCATGGTCGCAGGAGAGCAGCATTCACCCAACGTTTCATTCCTCCGCAGTCGATTAAGAAGTTGCCCGCTTTCTGGTCGATAATGGTGTAGGGGCCTTTCCAGCGTTCTCTGAACTTGCTTGCGCCCGGCCCGTCATGATCCGGCCGATCGTTGTTCCGTAACTTGACCCGTTCTCCAATCCTGAATGGCCTCCACTTGTGAGCCTCATGCCTGGCGTCGTAATTTCGCTTATTCCGCGCTTGTCGAGCTTTGGTTTCGCTTCTAGCTTTCCATCGCAGTCGCTCTTGATGCTCAGCTGGATGTTTCCACTCACCCTGGTTCGGTAGGCAAGTATCGAGCGCAATCCGTGGTTCTCTGCCGAACAGTAATTCGAATGGCGAGACCTTGGTGGTTGATTGCATGCTGGTCCGATACGCGATCAGAACTTGAGGCAAAGCATCTTCCCATGCCAACTTCGTGCAGTTTATCCACGTCTTCAATGTCCGGTTGAACCGCTCGGTCATCCCGTTGGTTTGTGGGTGGTACGGTGAAGTTCGCCGTCTCTGGATGCCCCACTTGTCCAACACTGACTTAAACGCTCTTGACTCGAAGCAGGGCCCTTGGTCCGTGATGATACACTGTGGGATCCCATACCTTGCAGGCACATTGAATTCGAATACTTGCGACACTGTCTCGCCTGTTTGGTCCTTGATTGGTATGGCTTCCACCCATCGAGTGAAGTGGTCAATCATCACTAGAATGTATCTGTTTCCTGTTCGACTCACTGGTAAGGGCCCAAAGACGTCCAGTCCCCAACACTGAAGTGGCTCACCAACCTCCATCGATCGCATCGGCGGTCTCGGGGACTCCATCTCCCGACTCGTTTGGCAGTTTGGGCACTCCCGAAGGTATGCCGCGACGTCCTTCCTCATAGTTGGCCAAAACACTCGCCTCCGCAGCAATTCAAAGACCCGCTCGAATCCCATATGGACGCCATCATGAGTTATGCGCATCACACGTTCTCGCTGATTTGGTGGAACAAAAGGCACTTTCCGTCCGTCTATCGCCACCACCACGTTATCGTTTTCGACCTTCAACCTGTCCCAGATCTTGAGGAGTTCCTCCACCTCCTCCGATGTAGCCTCCGGTTTGGTGCCAGCCCGTAAGTGAGAGCACAACACATTCATGAATTCATCTGTCCTTTGATCTCCCAGCAGGTTCCTCTCTCCCATCGCGAACGCACGCACCGGTATAGCATGGTCTGGCATGATGTCGTCCAAACACGGGCGTGACAACATATCTGGCAATACATTCTGCGTACCATCCACGTGCTCAATGGTGAAGTTGAATTCCTGCAATCGGTAGGCCCATCGCGCAAGCCGTCCCCGCGGGTCTTTCGCCGTCATCAACCACGAGAGCGGTTTGTGGTCAGTGACGACCCGGAATTCATTCGCCAGTAAGTAATTTCTCCACTTCTCTAACGCCCACACGATGGCCAAGCATTCTTTCTCCGTTGTTGAATACTTCTGCTCCGCCCCCGTCAGCACTCTGCTCGCGTACTCCACCACCCCAGCCGGTTGAGACAAAACCGCACCGATTGCCACGTTGCTTGCGTCGACCGCCACAGTGAACCTCTCACCAGGATTGGGTAGCCGTAGACATGTCGGGGCTTCTGCTATGCATGCCTTTAGATGGTCAAAGGCTTGATCCGCTTCAGCTGTCCACACGAACGGCACGTCCTTGCGAAGCAGCTTTAACAACGGGCTGACCTTCTCTGCGAACTGGGGCACAAACTTTGAATCATATGCCACCACACCCAAGAACGAACGGAGCTGACGCTTGGATTTTGGTTTTGTGAAGCACTTGATAGTCTCGCGTTTCTCCGGAAGTGGATGGACTTGACCATTGCCCACGATGTGACCCAAGCATACAATTGACTTTTGGCCAATCTGCGACTTTTTACGACTGAGTTTCAGACCAGCTTCATCCAGTCTCTGCAGTACTGCTCCAAGTCTGGTCACATGTTCCTGTTCCGTCTCAGAGAAGACGATGATGTCATCACCGTACACAACCACGCCTTGCAGGTTCGCGAGGACCATCAGCAACAAACGCCTGAATGTAGCCGGGGCGTTGCACAATCCAAACGGCATTCTCAAAAACTCATACTGCTGGCCATTGACACTGAAAGCCGTCTTGTGGCGATCTTCTTCTGCGATCGGCAGTTGCCAATATCCCGAGCGGAGATCAATCAGAGATATCTGCTTCGCACTGTGAAGGCTTGAGAAAATTTCTTCCATCTGAGGCATCGGGAATGCATCCTTCACCGTCACCCTGTTTAGTTCTCTGAAATCGATGCAAAATCGATAGGTTCCGTCGGCCTTCTTCGTCAATAGCACGGGTGATGAATACGGGCTGTGCGTTCGCCTGATGATTCCTTTCGATTCCATCTCGGTCACCTGCTTCTGTATCTCCACCAGGGTGTTCTGTGGAATTCGTCTGAAGATTGGCTTGCATTGTCCTCCTGGGATCAACGGTATTCGGTGTTCAACCCAATTGCAAAATCCGTAATCATCTTCCGCGTCTGTGAATAAGTGGGCATACCTGCTCAGTACGTTGCGTATTGCACGGTTCTGACAATCAGGCACGGCTTTGAGGGCACCAACCCGGTCGGTTCTCCCCTTGTTTATCTCGATCGTCTCGTTAGCCACGATCACCACATCGTTTTTCAGGTCAATTGTGACACCGAGCCGTTTCAGGATGTCGGTTCCGATGATGGTTTCGGTCGTCTCCTCCACGATGAACATGTCATGGCTGATGAGCGTTTCTCCTATCCTGATTCGTAACCGCTGCGTGCCCGTCACTTTCAAAGAATGCCCGCCGACCGTCTGCATCGTGATTGAAGATGGATTCACTGGAACCCCGTTGAACCTCTTCGTAATTGACACTGCCGCTCCTGTGTCTACTATGGCTCGGACAGACACACCTTCTATAGTTACATGGAGGACTGGTACTCGCCACCGACTCGGCATGGATAGAGAGAAACAATGGGGCACATTGACGTTGGTGCAGAATCTCGCCACATGACCATTCTGGTTGCATCGGAAACAGCGGCGACCGTTCCGGATTACCCGTACATTGCGTTGTGAAGTGGTGCTTGAAGACTCTATCGACAACAGCTGCTCCACCATTTCGGAAAGGCGATTTACTTTCTGTTCCAACTCAGCATGCTGGATGCTTCTCACTGTCACTCGCTCCGACAAATTCTGGGCGACTGTCACCAGATCCAACGCTTTGCTGTCTCCCACCAGCGAAGCCAATTTCACCTGATCATGGAGTGGACCGGGCAGACTTCGGATAAACTGCTGTTTCAGTAGGCGCTCTCTTGCTTTGCCCTCTAACTCGGGGAGCCCAATCGTTAGATGTCTGTCCAGCTGCTGGAAAAACACCATCAAATCCTCCTGTTCGTCCCATCTGGCTGCGTGAAATCGTTGCAGTGCTCGTTCTCTCTCCAGATCCTTCCCAAATTCTGCACACAAGGCAGCCCTCATCTCAGCGAACGAACAACCGGGTTTGGCCTTTCGAGTGAGCAAATACACCGCCTTGGCTCGTCCACTCAACCGTGTGCCCAAAGCAATTAACG
>OX104063.1:27656031-27791109 GCA_944474145.2 Dicrocoelium dendriticum
ACAGACTGTGAGTACACCGATTTCACCTCAACAAATTTGGCAGCCAAACTGTTCCGAGATTTTACCACTCGGCGCTCGAAGCATAGTGAGTGAGCTATCCACTTTAGGTCAGGTACCACTAACTTGTACCGGTTGCCACGAGTGCTGCTTGTTGCGCGCACGTGAAGCATTAGCGTCAGCATGGGAAAGTGACCCGGATGCAATACCAAATACGTCATAAGGAGATCAACTCTAAAGCGACAATACGACAGGGTCTACAGCCCTAGTTGCCCGCATCGATCTTCGTACGGCATACCCCATAAAATGGGGATGAGCCTGGTAGCCAAATTGTAACAAGAACGAAGCGGAAATAAAGCACAATATTTATTGCACGCGACCACGGTTTTCACAAGCTGCGCGCACGCGGGCATGTACCGACAATGTTTCCGTCCCACAACAAAACATACATAAGAAATCACAACATGTCAGCTTCGTGCCTCGTCAACCAGAATATTTCATGGCCCTGGCTGCCTGTCTGACCCCGTAGCTTTGCTTCTGCAGCTCGCATTCTGATCAGCCTGGAGCTGTTCTAAAGCTGTTGATTTGCCTGATCTCGGTTGCGTTATTCCGCTTGGGATTACTCCAACGTGCACCGACAAAGATGCTTCTTCTGATTTATTGGCCTATCGACACATCCCTTTCCAGTACTCTTTGGATCAGGCACGTTCTCGTTCGTTGCTCGCGTTCCGCTCTCTGCTCGCATTGTTGGGCTGGGGTTGCGCTGTCTGAGCTCGTCCATGATGTCTGCGCCTGTTTCGGTCCTCCCTCGTTCTAGTGGCTTCTCAGTCTCCTGCGTCATCGCTGCCTTCCGTGCCACTACAACAGGTTGAACACGTTGCAGACTTTGCACCTCGCCACGGGTGATCGGACAATAAGCGTGTGATGCGCACTCGAGCGTCGATCTTAAGATGGAAAAGAAGTGGTACATGGCAACGTCTTCGAACCAAGTGCCGAAGCTGCGTTTCAGTGCCCAAAGCATGCGCAGTCCGTTTCCATATAGCTTGTGCATGTAGTCTACGGACTTCAAATCGCAGCTTGAGAGTACTCTGAGATTCTTCATAGAAGGTGTGTGATGTAGCGGTTGACCGGCCGGCGTGTACATACTCCCACAAACATGGTTCCCTAGGCTCATATATGACGATTTGACTAGGTAGACCATCGGATCGACGTCTGCAAACTAACTGGACTGGAGGTCGAAGTCATGCTGAAGGACGTCACAGTCGTCGGGATAATCATTAAACCTCCAAAGCTTCAGGCCATCTGCAAGCAATGAACAAGGTGATCGAAGAATCTGAAGTACTTCCTTGATGTGGATCAGGAACAAAATGGGTCCCAGCACTGTACCTTATGGCACATCAATGGTGGGGGATACCAGACCGTTAAATGGTCATCCACTTGTACCCTCTATTTCTGTCCATTAAGGAAGTCACTGATCTACTTGTGCAGTGAGCCACCAACATCGCGCGTCCTCAGCTTGTTGAGGAGGAACTCACGGTTCACTTTGTCGAGCGCTTTGCTGAAATCAATGTAGATCACATCCACCGATTTCCCCCCGTTTCAAGGCTTGCAACCATTCATGCCGCGTCAATAGCAGGTTGGTGATCCAGGAGCGGCCAGAGCCGTAGCAGGGGGGCGGGGGCGGTCCGCCCGGGTTTTAGTACTAAGGGTAAATTCATCAAAATTACCTTCATGACTGAAGTGGTAAAAATGAAGGGGGCTTATCATACCAAGACCGAAGATGAAATTGGTATTGTAAATGTTGATCTCTGGGAAACAGTAAGTGATACCGGAAACATGGATGCAGTGCGAAATGTTTGTAATGCTGATGCAGAAGATGTGTGCCAAATTGAAGAATTGAAGTGCAACCACACTTTAGCATGCTAATACGCGAGTCAATCGATTTTGTGGAGGTCCATCAGTGGTCGGTTAAGATGTACCATGAAATTCTCACCATGGTTGTCCGGCTCTGATTTACTGTCGTGAAGCACGTCGATCGTGAATTCAATAAGTGGTGCTACCTTGTACGAATACTAACCTGCGACTAAGAAGTTAACGATGAACTCGATTTTTTGTGAGTTGTGAGAAAAGGAGCAAAGATTGCGAACACGGACAACGTATTCTCTGTAAAATAATAGACCCTCTTTTGTTTCAGCTGCAGGATATTTTCAACTGAATAGCCCAGTTTTTCGACTAATGAGAGTTTTAAAAGCTGATGGAAACTAAATCAAAAGTGAAATGAACACGAATCCGGTAAATCGTGTGCTTAGTCATCCCCCAACAGCCTGGAGTTAGCAATCCAGCTAGTTGTGGGAAGGCAATAGTAGAGAAGACGTGGCGTGAAATGTTGACTAGAATACTTCATATAGGCAGGTTTCCCGTTCATCGAAATGGACGCTGTGTGATCTCCTAGACACATCCAGAATGACGAAAGAGGCCAGGAAAAATATAGAATTTTTTAGAATTTGTGCATTTGTTGACCAAGTATGAGTCTGTTCTTCGTGAACATTTGATGATAGTTCATTTGGGAAGGAAAATCAGTACTTTTGCCTTGTCACCACGCGTTCAAAATGAATTTATGGCCTTTTTCTAAAGCAGGTGGGAAAGAAGATCGTAGATCATACCAACTATCAATTATAGTTAATTTTCGACAACATTTCAGATGTACCTCACAAAAGCAGATGAGTGGAAATGAAATGACGGTAGTGAAGTCGTTTCTCAGCGATGTAAACAGTGTGGTGAAGGAATACTCGGAACTCATCACTACTCTGAAACATATCACAGATTAACGAGAAAATACTACCAAAAGATCAGATGCATCTTTAATTTTCGTCTCGGTATTGTCGTTATGATTTATTTCGTTTCTGAGCGTTTGGAGATCTGTTCTCATAGAAATCAAGGATGCAAAGATATGTCTAAACAAAAGGGGTAAGATTTGTGGTAACAGTTGTGCTACTTCAGAATGGAGAAAAATGCTTGAAATGAAAATGGATGAATCAAAGAAACATTACACTGAGAGCAAGCATGGCGTGTCAAATCCACCGAAAGAAACGAATAAACGGAGAAGAATTGTTTGATATATCAATGAGTTAAAATAAGTAATGTTGCCTGCCATGGACACTGTGACTGACGAAATCCTATAGATTTCAGCAAATTCATGACCTTGAAAACAAATATGCCTTTCTTACACCGTCAAATCTGGTTGATATTGACTATAGCTGTTCGCTTACCGAAGTTGAGGAAAAGATAGAAAAAGGGGAATTGCTTTTCGAGAGAAGAAGATTGCAGTATTTCTTGAAAGATTCAGGAACTGACAAGATTAATAGATTTTCTAAACTTTTAAACTTCATAGAGAAATATCACTTTTGTAATCTGCTGCGCATCCTTCTATCTCCAACTATTAGCACAATCAGCTGTGAGAACGTATTCTCAAAACTCAAACTTATAACGAACTAGCTTCAATCCTCAGTGAACCAGACAAGGCTCACGGATTGGCAGTTCTCTCCATAGAGAGGAAATTCGTTAATGGACTGTTTTTTTGGTATTATCAATACTATTGCCCCAAGTAATGCACGAAAAATGTAGCTGCAGAATTTGCTCATGAGTATTGTAACAATACAAATACCTGCATTTAAGACAGTACTTTAAATTTGATCTGCGTTGTTAGATGAATCCAAATATCTAAGGTCTGCTCGCAGTTGTGTGTTTACAGATTTACAAATGAGGGGGACGGCAAGTTTACGTCCGTCCCGGGCGGCAAAAGCGGTTGCTAAGCTACTGGGAACGACCCTTTATGAAGCCGTGCTGTGCCGTGGGCAGGAGATCTTTGACACCAGCAAACGCATTAGAACCCTTTTCACGATCTTCTCGAGTACTCTGGCCGGAACGGTCAGTCAAATCGGCTGGTAATTGTACACGTTGACCGGGTAACAGCCTTTCGAAATCGGCTTCACTATCAAGCACTTCCAACCGCTTGGCAACACGTCTTCGGACAGCGACCTGTTGAACAGGTCAGTCACAGATGGTGCAGAGATGGTCGACAGTGAGTTAAGAACCAGTGGGTGGAGCCCATCTGGACCGGCGGTCTTCGTGTTGTCACGACTGGAAAGTAGCTTGCGCACATCTTCCACATAGCAATTCAAACTCGCGAGTTCCGTATAGGCTGAACGCAATGAGTCTCGTATTTACGCATGCCCACTTGCAAGTACAGAAGCGTAGTGCGTCGCCAACGCGGACACATGTTCAGCGCAGGAAATTAGAGGCTGTCTGTCAGAGCCTCCTAACACTGCTACGTGGCCTGCCGACTTCAGGCCCTGCTTCATGGAAGCGAAAATGCGCTTGGGGGCGGTTAAAACTGCGGTTGCAAGTTCCTCTTCAAACTGTTGACGTTTCTGCACTTTCTCTCTGTTGCAGATTCGCTGCCTTTTTACAACTCGTAATCTTTGGCAGAGCCAGACTGGAAGAATTCATTCCACAACACGCGTCACCGTCGAACCAACTGACCATACTCTTTGTTGCATCAATGTGGTTTCCCCGGTCCAGCCTTCCGATATTTGAGGGGTACGAATCTGGCGCACAGAAATTTCGCAGACCAACAGGCTTCGGCAGATGAATCCTGCGGAAAGGACCAGTTTGCTTGACTAGTTGCTCGAGTGAGACCATCGAAGTCACTCTTCCAGTTGTTTTAAGGTGGCTCCAGCGGATGCGAGTATGGCAGCGATAGCTCAAGGCTGGTAACTATAACAGAATGATCACCCATGCAACAGGCACTAGTATAGAAACATCAATCATGCACTGTTCGCAACTATTAAAAATGAAGTCCAGGTAAGACGGATTTGAGTGAGGTATTACGCGCGTCGGTTGGCAGATGCATTGTGCTGCCCCAGTTCCAAATATCTTCCTAGCAAACACTGCCTCGACTTCACAATGCTCGGGGAGAACTTGAATGTCAGGCCAGCTTATTCGAGGGAGGTTCAAATCACCCATGAGTAGGAAGCGCGAACGACTTGTGTGGTTTCGCGCATGCGGCAACCAATCCAAAGTGTGACTTTGTAGACTGCGATAGGATACACCCACGAACACTGGGCCACGTTTTAAATGAACTGAGCACCACAGTTGCTCGCAAAGACTAGCCTTACTTCGCCAGGTGCTTAGCAGTCTGCCGCACAAAGAGGACCGCATGTATAGCAGAACACCACCGCTGTCGTTCGATAGATAATCGCACCGGCAGCACGAGTACCCCTCCATCTAGGAGGTTATCACAGGATTCAACCGGGTTTGAGCCCGTCCTAGTAAGTCAGGCTGATGATAGACAACAAAGTGGCACAGATCGTCACCTTAGTGCAGTAAACTGAAAACATCAGTAAAGGCTACGAGCAGCCCACAGTTGGAACCGTTTGCCGCGCATAGGGTGTCATCGACCCGTTGATCCGGGTTTGGCGAACCTGGAGAATTACCCGAAAATTTACAATGTAGATTTTAGTTTACCCAGATTCACTACACCGATTAAACTCGACGATAGCGGATTTGAAATTTTCTCGGGCCGAAGAGTTCATGTCTGGGCAAATATGGATCTTCAGAACTTTTGGCCTTCAGAGGCGGGAAAAAATCAGCTGATGGCTGGCTTCATCAACGAAAGTGACTCGCATAAGTCGAGGCTTACCCACATTTCTCATTCCAAAACGGGTGATTTGCTTCACCCTCAACCCGCACTCACCATTGTCGAGGAGTCTGTCGGTCAAACTGCAGAAACTCAAAGTAGTGGTCATAGCGAGCTTGTGCATTTGCATCAGTTGACTAAGGGGCGTTAAATATTAAGAGGTAGCAACACCACTGATCGTTTGTAGTTACACTCTCTTGTTTCTCTGGCGCTTTCCACTGGCCTTTCTCAAACATGCTATCGCACGGAGAAAGGATAGTACTTTTAGGGCGCAACACAGACACAGAAGCTGAACTTCCATAAACGAATGGACATCGCTCCGGAAGGCTAGAAGCCGGCGGGTAATTGGGCTCCTTCCGACATGAGAGTTGCTCAGTTTCCGATGGATGGCATGGACCAACGGAGCACTTCCCTAGGTAACGCTTCCCCGTTTCGCTGCCTCGTGAGTTTTCTCGAATGCAGATGACGGTAATTTAGTTAGGTATATTTTACACAATATTTGGAGAAAATCATGTTGAATGTTACTCAGTAGTTTAAACTGGTCAACGGATAAACCGATGCGCAAAATTTGGAAATTTACGCTGAAAAATCTACAAGTGATCGCGTTTGCGCGATGACCAGTTTAGGCCAGCTACTGTAAGGAGTTTTGCTTTGCTATTTAAAAGTAGGTACCGGTCGATACGACTAAATCATGGTAATAGAGAATCACGAGAACTAGAACAAAATAGCAAAGCAAGCAGAGGTAAAGTAATTCAGAATAAGTTTTGATACCGAATTACACAAAAACACAGATAAAAATGACTTTGATGGTGTAAGAAAATGCGAGTCGGAATCCCCAACTGCCTCGCACTTCAGGTTGCTTCGGTAATACCGAATTACCCATCCTTCCTTTGTAAGCCTATCTTTGCGGATGAGTGACATGGCCGGAGGCGTGACTTCGGCGTCCGTCATTCCAGTGTGTAAGCATGTCTTCATGACGATGATGATATCGCATGGCTTAAAAACTTGGCGATGTTTCAGTTCGGCTGGCTTCTTGAAAAGGACTTAAACATTGGTATAAAGACAAAACAGTTTCTCGATCCCTAGGAGCCCACAGAGTGTTAAAAGTATCAGGTGTACGAGAAGGCAGACCGATGTGATTTTGGATGGTATACGTTTTACGGATGGAATACTGATACATCGTGTGCAACATAATTTGGCCAAAGTACGTGGACGAGCGGTAAAATGAAGCTCTTGTGTAATCGACAGCAGTTTTGCTTTTTCAGACTAGCACATGCCTGCTTTACGAGACTTATGAAGCTTTTAACCGAAATTCAGGCGGAAGGCATTTCCGATCTATCCGCCAAGGTTCTAGCACTTCCGCCGCTGTTTACGTTGATTGAACAACGAGTTTTGGGATTTCTGGGCCGCATCATCTATACTTTTGTGAGAGAGGTAGACTTTTAAGCTATGGTGCTATCATTATCCAAGCAAGTGTTACTGGGATGAACCGTCGCTGTACCAAATTGTGATTTCTTTGGTAGAGCTCATAGCTTGTGAATTAAAAATCTACCAACAAGCCATGGTGCAAGACTCACACAAACCAGTGCTCTCACCTTCCTAGACATTTTTACACCAGGAGGGTAAAATCCACTTACGAAGACTGTACTCTTTTGATTCCACAGGCAGTTTAGAGCCGTTGAATAAGTTGCGTTAGGTTGACTTTGAAATTGCTACCTAACGCCAACAAGATGTTCAAAGCATCACTCACATAGTTAGTTGACTTTTGCTGAGCAATTCGGATTTCAACTGACCCGGACACCTTAAAGTAACTGCCCACAAGTAAGTTGCACCAGATAGTTTCGGTTTTAAAATACAGACACTATTTGCATAAGCCTCTATTGCGGCTAACGAAGTCTGAATATTAGGATTGATTGCTTCTATACTTATCTTCTATTTACTTACAGAAAATTTCAAACCCTTCACCAGTAGTCTAGGTTCTGTTTCACTCAACGCTCTAGCTGACTACATTGCAATAGTTCCTGCTAGATTCAGATATATCAGCGGGACTGATGGCACCCGAGTGTACAAGCATTAAATAATCGAACTTACTAACTAATGTTTCGCAAATTCCCCGTGCGTTGGCCATAGGCTGCCTGCATCCTAACAGTCTGCAGCTCGTAGCTTAGCCGATTAGGGTGAAAGCGAGTTTCAATCAGGTGTCTGGCTGTCAGATAAACGTTACTTAGGAATATTCTGCCTGTATTGAAGGCCACTTCGGCGGTTTGACTACGAGAATTCACGCAGTAATCCCACATTTGAGACACCGAGTGTGGAAGATTCTGTGAGTTTAAAAAATCACTCCAACGCTAGCCAATGGCACTAATTCACTCGCAACCTTTCGAATGCGAGTTCCATAAATCAATTCAGTATCAGGGAATGAACTTGGAATATCACGATTTCGAAAGTTTTAGAATAAAAATCGGTTTTGCATAGACTTGTGTTGTCCTCTGCATTACTGTTTATGGGTATATGAATAAGTTGTTACGTCCGAAAACGCTTTACGAAGAGCAGAATCTGATTCATTGACCCTTCATGACTGACTCAGAATTTTTTTAATTTATTGCACTACACTATCACATGACTATGATGCTTGATATGTATTACTCAGAGATCAATCTGGGACAGATTGTACTAAACCAGTTCCCGGATGTAGGGACGATAAAATGAGGGTTCCAGATAACTGGCATGGATGAGCGCACCTTCACTGTTCAAGCTAGACTATTGCACTGTCCGAGTCGGTTGTATATATCTTGAAATGAAACTCTTGCTTTCAAATAAGATTTTGTTTGATTAGTTTAGTGGTGCAGTTTCCTGCACAGTGACACTATGTGTTGCTTGGCAAGTGCTTTCCATTAGGTTTGAATTTTCGGTAACCGTGGAAGTCTCAGTGCTCTAATTCTTGTGCTCGTCGGTACACGTGCAGCTGATTCTCTACCGAGGGCTTTCGGGTGGTTCAACTACCGTCTACCCTGAAATGCTCATCGCATATGTGACGCCCCAAGTACAGTACGCTATTCTAGCCTGACAACCATGGCAAAAACGCGATCTGGCTGCATTGGAGACCCTAGAGCGAAGGGCAACAAAAACGTGAAGGGATTGTCACCCCAGCCTTACCAACAGTGAATGAAAACCCTATGGAAATTATCGTCGTCAACGGTGTGATCTCATTCTGGTTTATCAGGTTTTAGAAAACCACAGTCACGATTGCGGTCGCCTCCTGAAAATCAGCCGGAACACCAAACTGAGGGGTCACCAGCTGAAAGTGGCTGCTCAGCACAGTTGGCTAGAAGGCCACCAGATTAATTCTTTTCCTTAAATTGTTAAGCCATGGAATGCTCTTTCGATCTTTGTCATTTCTGCGCCCAAGCCACCCATCTCTATAAAACGACTCGACGATGCATCACACCAAATGCAATCCTTGATTTGAATACCGCTCATCCAGCGACGACAAGGTGCATACAAACATTCAGCTCACCAGCTCCCACTAAATGGGGTAAACGGATATGGTTGGCGGCATCCGGGTTCGGAGTTGTCTGTCACTGTGGCCAGCCACAGGACGCCTGCGCCTACAGAGGGACCATGGGTGACTTGCTCTGCACCACACACAGCTCCAACCACACACACCCTATATCCAGTGTAAATCCGAAGCAATAAGAGCGGGAGGCATGCGGATGGGAGTCAGGTTTCAGCAACGGGGTCGGCCCACACTCCTTCACAGGCAAATACAATCATGCTGTATTTGGGGAATCAAGCGCACACAAGGTGGTGGCTGGACCGTGGACCGCTCCACACGGAGTGCATGTAACCAATCTTCTAGCCTGGCACGGCAACAAGGACCGTGCACCCCGTCCCCTCCAGCAACGACAAACTGTCTCCTGGAGCCAGTATGGACGAGGTAGTGGGTAATAGACAGGTAGGCACCTTGTCAATATGCACATCAAGCGTAGCCACAGTGGGGATATCAAGCAACAGCGAAGCACTTGAAATAACATTAGCAAATAAAGTATATCTGTTAAAGCAGGCGGCTATGCCGACATAATTCAACACTAAATTAGCATTTGAAGTAAGTTGATTAGCATTGAA
This sequence comes from Dicrocoelium dendriticum, assembly GCA_944474145.2. Taxonomy (NCBI): domain Eukaryota; kingdom Metazoa; phylum Platyhelminthes; class Trematoda; order Plagiorchiida; family Dicrocoeliidae; genus Dicrocoelium; species Dicrocoelium dendriticum. Next base: position 27,665,852 of record OX104063.1, read on the forward strand.
TCCGCGATAAGTGCAAAATGTCCACAAGTAATTCAAAAAATGCCACAAACGCGATACATTTAACGAAGGTAACCACAATTAACGTAAGCTACATGTGCATTAATTGATTATTCAGATAGACAGAACAATGAACACTGATTTAGCACGGTAAAAACGTATGTGCTCGACAGGTTCCGTAGGATGGTCGGAGTAACAATTAAAATTTTAGGGATCATCGAATAAGTAAATCGTTATTTCAAGTGTCTAATTATTTAAATGCACTATTGCATAACGATAGTTTGAAGTGGGAATGGGATGTGCACACACAAAGTAGTATAGAGTGCCGTTATAGTTCAGTAAATGGGTGAGAATGAGAAAAGGTAACGACAACGCTCACACGTTTGCTTCTTCATTTGACAGATGTGGTAGGTTAATCCAGTTTAGATACATCCAGGCGACTCACATGGACACTTCTGCATGTATCCTCACCGGCACGTTTCGGAGAGGGCCGTTAAACACATGGTTTGGTTTGCTTTATTTCGTCCTCCAAAAGGAACGGACTATGTCAAGTAATGCAAGTTTGAAAGCATTTCATCAAGGCGTTTTTTGAATAGCGTTAATGTAGGGACAAGGATAACGTGAGTCGGAAGGGCATTCCAGGCACAGGACACACGTAGGGAGAAAACATTTCGTCGACAATCAAGTTGACTGTAATGCATAGCCTGTTTGAGCTGATGGCCTCTCAGGTTGGTATTTTGGCTCAGCTGCAACAGATTGCGACATGGGTGAACTGAGTTCATCAGTAGTAAGTAAACCATGATTAGGTCCCCTCACTGACGTCCATATTCACCACTGTACTATCTCAGGCACTGCAGTCTGCGTTGGTAGGTGAGATGAAACACTCCTCTAACGAGTTTGGTCGCTGTACGATGTGGAGCTTTAAGTGCGTCGACGTCACCCTTGCGCCAGGGACGCCAGGCTTGGGTTGCAAATTCCACGTGAGGCCACTCCTAGGTGTTCAGCATTTGCGGAAAGACTGATAGCTCAAATTTTTTGAAAGTCCTCCATAATAGTCCGAGATGTTGATTGACACTTTTCGACGACTTTTCAGTCTGTTTTGAGTAACCAAGCTCGTCCTGCACGATCACCCCGACTTCGTTTTCTTGGGAAACACGTTGTAACTGTTGGTCCCCATCTCGATATTCAGAGATAAGCTGATGGCGTATGCTTACGACTGTACTTGGTCACCTTGAACTAGAGCCGATTATCGGATGAGCAAGCATAAGCCTTGTCGAGATCGCCCTGTAATTCCATGTGATCATCCGATGTCCTGATATCATGCCGAATGTTGACATCATCTGCAAATAGTAAGAAATTCGACTGCAGTACACTGCCAAGATCGTTACAAAATGTGAGGAATAAACGTGGCCCCATTACCGATCCTTGAGGCACGTCACACTGGACGTCAACTGGGTCGGAAATGCAGCTGCAGACTCTCACATTCAGCTGACGTGGAACGAGGAAACTGCCGATCCAACCCAGCACAGGGTCATCGATTCCATAGTCCCGAAGCTTGTGAAAGAGAATGCGGTGGTCCAAACGGTCGAACGCTTTCGAGAAGTCCAGGTAGACAAGGTCGACTCCCACTCTGGCATCGGCTGACTCTATCCAGCTTGCTCGGGCTAGCAGCAAGTTTGTAGTGTAGGATGGATTTCGGCGGAATGCATGTTGCTGTGACACTAGGATGTTGATGCTCTCAACATATCACACGAGCGCCTCTGCAATTATACGTTCCATTATTTCGGATAAAACTGAGAATACGCTATGCAAGCTTGGCAACCTTGGTTGAAACGCGACCTAGAGGCGTTAGAGGCACCACAACGAAGAGCAACAAAGAATGTAAAGGGCCTGCGCTATCACTCTTACCACCGAAGGCTGAAGTTGCTAGGAATTTTCAGCGGACGCTATCGAAGGCTGCGCGGGGATCTCATATTAGCGTATCAGTTAGTGAGTGATCCCAACCACGTATGCCGCCATTTGCTGAAACGTAGCCACAACACGCAGCTCAGGGGCAACTGCTTAAAATTGAAGGAACAATATAGCCGTCCTGAGTGTCGACGGAATTACTTTCCCCTTCGGGTTTGCCAAGCCTGGAACGCACTTCCAGACTCAGTTGTACCCTTCCCTACCTTGGACCTTTTTCAAAAAAACGATTAGATGTTGCTCTTAGCTCCCAGCACTTTGTTACCTAAACTCCACTATTGTGAATTAGGCCAAGCATGCTTACCTACAGGATTTACGTATCAAATGGGATCAAGTGAGCGAGGATATTTTACTTTTCCCAAGCCTCATATCAATGACTATTGTACCCCAGTGTCTTTCTGAACGTTTACGCTCGATTTTTTTAATTTATGCTGATATAATTTATCAAAGTATTCATCTTGGCAGACAATCGGTAGACGACCCGGATTTATTTTGATTTCGTTATATCCACCCCAACCGTCCTACGGGCGTGTCAAACACTTGCTTTCATCCCGTGATAAATCATTGTTCATTGAGAGGAGAGTAATTGGGCGGTAGTTCGAGGGCTCCGAACGATTACCACTTTTGTATATAAGAGTGACTATTTCATGTTTCTACATTGTGGGAACCTGCATTTCGTCCAGACAACATTGAAAGAACCGAGCTAATGGTTCGGCAAGGTTCATGACCGCTGTCTTCAATGCTTTCGGTTTGATGTCCTCCACGCCAGGTGAGCTGTGCACGCGCAATGACATTAGCCTTTTCATCACATTAGATGCCGTAAACGGTACGTGGTTTAACCCTAGTGGAAGGAAATTTATCCAGCTTAGAAAGACCTGGATTAAGGGTATGTTGGTTTAACCCAACTGCGGTGAAGGAGCATCATGAATGCAACATCGGCCTCAGCATGGGGCACAGTAAACGGATATGCTTGTTTGTTAATGTACATATTATGGTGAGTGCACAGGCGAGCGTCTCACTTTAAGTTCACTTTTTAGACTTATGTAATTCACGCAATTCATCCCACGGGACCTGTTAAGTCTTGATTAGTTTATTCGTAGTATGCTATGCTTCCAATTCTTTAATACATTCACGGTGTATTGAATTAATATATCGGCCGTTCCCGCCTTCTTAGTCTGGGTGTCATATCTTCCTGAAGCTGATTCATAGTACCGAAACTGCCCAGTCGGCGGGGTACGATATTTCATTGTCTAGTTTGAGAAATTGTCTGCACTTAAAAATAAAGTGAAACATTAAACCCTCACTCATCTCAAAAGTCCCGTGTTGGTCATCTTCTCCTTGTAGCGTAAGCAGGCAACAATGCAAGAAACAATATCTGGCTTACATCTAAGCCCCTTTTGCTACTAAATTACTTGCTCTCTGGTCGAATGAAAGATCGGTGACATTCAGTCCATACGCAGACTGCAAGAACACTTAAATTGTCTAGGTACAAAAGTAAGTAAGATAGAAAATAGCCTGGAAAAACGTTTTCCCCAAAAGAGAACGAAGGTGCTTTGTAAACATTTTCGTATTAGGCTGTGTATTTTATGATTACATAAAGCGACGAGTTGATACATATGTGATTCACAGCTAAAAAACTGGTCATGTATTCTTTCGGTTAGTTATCCCCTCTCCACGATTCTCGAGCTGCGATTGTCAAAAGTAACATTTACATCAGTCCAAAAATAAATATTTTGTAAGGTACAAATGTCATTTGCAGTACTCTTGAGTATATGTTTTTTCAGTCTTTCGAAGGGACGACCAACGAGTTGAGTAATCCGTTTAAAAATATTTACTATTTGTCAAGGCTACATTTTGATTGTACTCAAAGTTCATTGTCACAAAACCTGAGGTAGTTTAGTATTCAAGCAAGAAATAGCGATCAAAAATATTCAAATTAAGGAAGCTTTAAAAATTAGCAATTGCTGCACTACATCTGTTGTGCATAAAGCGATAAAGTAGAGTAAGTATTTATAAGGTAGTTAAGCTTAACATGTATTCGAAAATTTGAGAAATTTGAGTTCAAAACCTGCACAACACACAGTGACGAAAAGGAGAATGATTTTTCTTGTTATTCAAGCTCACTACGCTTCATCAAACTCTGGTCCGAAGTCGGTTGCATCGTCAACAGTGGCTTCTTGGTATTGTTGATATTCACTAACCAAATCGTTTAGATTCGACTCGGCCTCTGTGAATTCCATTTCGTCCATCCCCTCCCCCGTATACCAATGAAGGAAAGCTTTACGACGGAACATTGCGCTAAACTGTTCTGATATGCGTACAAACAGTGACTGGATAGCTGTGCTATTGCCAATAAATGTAGCTGACATCTTCAGACCCCTAGGTGGAATGTCACACACGGCTGTTTTGACATTGTTCGGTATCCATTCGACAAAGTAACTAGAGTTCTTGTTCTGAATGTTCAACATCTGATCGTCGACTTCTTTCATAGACATCCGGCCACGGAACATGGCTGCGACAGTCAGATATCGACCCTGGCGTGGATCGCAGGCTGCCATCATATTTTTTGCGTCAAACATTTGCTGGATCAACTCAGGCACAGAAGCGGCGCGGAACTGTTGGCTACTGCGGCTTGTGAGTGGGGCGAAACCAGGCATGAAGAAGTGCAAACGGGGAAACGGAACCATATTCACAGCCAGCTTGCGCAAGTCCGCATTCAACTGCCCTGGGAATCGAAGACAGGTTGTCACTCCAGACATGGTAACGCTGACCAAGTGATTCAGGTCTCCGTACGTCGGAGTGGTCAGCTTGAGTGTACGGAAGCAGATATCGTACAGTGCCTCGTTGTCGATGCAGAACGTTTCGTCCGTATTCTCGACCAACTGGTGCACAGACAGAGTGGCGTTGTAGGGCTCGACGACCGTATCAGAGACCTGAGGGCAGAGGAACCAAATATTTAATGAACGCCGCACAATAACGAATCGAAAAATTATGTGGTAGACGTCCCAACCGAAATTGCATTAAGTGTGACTGTACATACTGACCGTCTATTTTAAAGGAAACGGAGTAACCACAATTAGACCTGGCTGTATTCATGGCACCAACAGACTAAATCACCTATCCCCTTTTGTCCGCAACCTTAATCAAGTTGCACTCATAGCGCTTCCTTGTCTCACATCGTTCGCAGTGTCACGTGACAAGGAATTCGCCTGAGAGATGGCCTGAATCTGGTGACCTCATTTCGTACTAAAGTACAGCTTAATTATTCTTATCCGAAACAGTTGAAGTGACCATCACATGTACTGGCTTGAAAAGTGCTGGAAGGTAACGTTGCTTCTGAACTATTTCCGCTCCCTATGAAGCTCAAATTTAAAGAGTATTCCACTCTCAGTTTAAGTTGAACGCATTTAGTTGGGCTTTGGATTCCCCACCGTATGTTTGGACTGCAGTACACAATCTCTATTGAGATCTAAGATTTTGGTCGTTCCAGTCACTAAGACTATAATGGAAGTGGGGGGTTTTGGCGTTGTTCCCCACCCCTAACACGTTGTGCAGAGAGCAGCACCGAAATCACTCAAACATTTAGTTAACGTGAATACGGGACAGCAAGTGAACAACTGGTTTCAAACCTAGTGGGATGAGTACTAATCGTATAGCTCACGTGCTTGTCGTGGTCAGTGACCACCAAGCGAGCTAAAGGTTAATACTATAATCACTGTATCATCGTCGTTATGCTGGAGCAGTTGGTCTAGGCTTCCCAGATTTTCCTGCAACGGAGCTGTAGAGTCGGGAACAGCTTCTTTCGTGGGCACAAGGGCCGCTGAGAAAACCGCGTGCTAATTGCCGCAATTGTCACAGATGTACGGACCCACAGACCTATGTTCGGTAAGTGGCGACCTTGGGCATTATTCAAGTCGCGGTTTAGATCCACTTGGTGTCTGATGTTAATGCAAATCTGGAAACGAATGCCGCCAATCATGACGCTTGATATCAACGAGGTGGGTTAGAATAGTACAGTACCATCTTGAAGCAGCCAGCAGTCGTGGTACTTCTTCACATGTTTGGACACTTACCGTACCGTTCATCCAGAGAAGGTTAGATCACAGCTCACTAGAACTGACAAAGGTCCATAGAAGAGGTCAATATCGACGGCGTCCTTAGGTTACGTACCTACATGTGGTTCTGTTGTGAACGAGGACTTTTATGTTGCTACTGGGAAGGTGGACTTAACTGAATTAGTTCTACTTAAACGCTCGGTAACCATGTCATTTTTGAAAGGTAATAGCACTTCTAACTTAGTTGTTGTAAGCAGAATTAGGTTGGGTTTGTCTTGGAAGTTCCTTAAAATAACACTGTCCCGCAGTATATTCCGTATAAATGCCATTTTTTAAAAATCTATCGTGAGTGAATTCTAGGTCCGCTCAAGATGAGTATTAAGCAAGTCAAGTTGCGCATAAAACTCAGAGAAACAGTTGCAAAATTTCGTCTTTTGAACATCCCATTTTGTTCCGGAAGACTTAATCCTGCCTCTGGACTCAGGACACAATGGGGGGAATGGGTGGTTTGTCGTTAGATTTTACAAACAAAATGTGAGAATTTGAAGCGTTAGATGGAAAGTGGATTAGGTCGACGGACTTGGCTATTTGGCTACATTTTCTACAAGCGATGACCAATGTGAATGACCAGTGGCCTGTGAGGATTCATACAGGGTAATTCAAAGGTAACGCGTCGAGGAAGTTGCTCTCTCGTAATTTAACAGTCAATAGCTGGCTGCACCATTGTTTAGACTCTTCATATACTGATAGGCCGGCTGATATTCTACCCAGGGAGAGCGTGGCTATTAACTTAGGCAAATATTAGGTAGAATGAGTTGGTTAAAAACTCGCCCTAACGAATGGGAAGCAGTTAAAGTAAGAAGGAAATTTTTCACCCATCAAAATTGGCAATAATCATTTTTCTATTTCTTTACTATAAGAGAACATTGGCTTTCTTTGGACAGAATAAGCTACAAAACATCGCCTATCAACGGGAGTGTAGAGGCGAAATAAATCGTCCTCTACTTCTTGTAACCCGTGTTGCGCTGCTGTCTGAACTGCAGTATTTGAGGATTCGTGTTCAGATCTTTTGCTACTGAAAATAATCCTGATGGGTCTAAATTTCGAAAGGACTTATAAGCACGAATGAAGGATCAAATCAGCTGATCATAAGAGAGATTGGTCCCCAAAGAAGATGATTTGGGTCAGCTTTTGTTATACAGATGAGTAAAAAAGTTGTAAGATTTAAAGGAGGCTAATAACAACCCAATCAATGTTAGGTGGCCACAAAATACGTGAGAAAAATGAACGATAAACCGGCGCTACACATAATGCCAAATTCCTTAAATGTGTCCTCAGGCTTAAAGAAGAACTGAGTCTGGATTTGGAGTACACGCTCAGACTATCTCTACCTGATGATGCGAAAAGTGGAGGAAACTGGTTGCGGAGTGTCAGTTGGAAGGGCGCAACACCGAAACCCGCCATTTCGGATACGATCCTGATGATCGGAATGACCGAGATCTCAATAGAGATTGCGTGTAACAGTTCGATCACACGGTGGGTACTCTGAACCCAAATTTGTGCCGCACAGGCTGTTTTACATGACAACATCCAGTTCAAAACCGAAAAATCATCACTTTCTTCACCCTTGTCCACTCACATCAAATATATCATCGTTTCGCCGTTTCACAGGCGCTCACCAGATTGCTGATGGGTATATCTGACTTTCCACTTCTTGCACTGTTTCTCCTAGGTTGGTTTAGCACTGGATTTTTACACTCATTAAATCAGTTTGAACTCCCTCGACTCAGCCGGGATTTAGCCAATCGCTCTTTTCTTAACTGTCCGCTCAAAATGACTGAAGATATTTGCCGTGACTCATTTAATTCAGCTCATATCTCACAATACATGAGATAAAGTGGAGTAGGTTGCTTGCGAACTTGCAATTTCGCCATATATGTTTGACGTTTACCTAATCCTGCTCACATTTTGTCTCCGTGCTCATTCAGAGTAAAATTGCTCCAAAGTACAAACGCCGACGTGAGCAAACGTGGGAGTTGAATCGGAGAACACTGCGAGGAATTCGACTGAGTCAAGATGGGCGCCACATATGCTGTAGATAGATTACGACCGCAAGTGGAAACTGGAAACTCCACTGAGCGTTCTATGAGAAATGTGGAGCAAATTGATCTTCCCATCTGATTGTACATGGCACTATCCACGCTGGAGTTGCACAACGCATCGATAGGCAAGAAGTCTTAAACAACGGTAGGTTTAAATTTCCATTTATCTTAACCGGTATCGACCAAAAAACAGTTCGGGCGCATCTCTGGTTCATTGTGCTTGTCATTTTCACTTATTATACACACCGTTTGTGAATACAATCAGCGTAACAGTTCATCCGCGTAGTTGTGACAAAGCTGTTGACAGTCCAGCACGCACTTGAACCTGAGGTAGTACGGTACCACCCCAATCAAATGCACTTGTCAGCTTAAATGCGCTACGTGCCATCCAAATTACTGAGCGGAGAGTCACATTTTGGCACAAGTATCACACAGTTTTCAACCTTGTTGTGGCATGATTTAAAGTAAATGGTCTAACAAATACACAAATGGCTCAGTACACTTAGTAAAAAAGGCCAAAACTTTTTGGTGTCACCGTGTGAAAGAGAAGAATACCGATGGTGAAATGATAGGGGTTACTGAGTGGCTGTGTTGCAAACCACTTGGAGTGCAAATTGCCGTCAACATATTGATCGAATTGTAACTGTGTAATATCGATCACTCCGGGTGGCAGTTATTTATGACGGCCTAACCACTAAACATGTATGTGACACGGTGATGGCACGCTAAGATCAGAAACATACGGAATATGAGTAGTTCTTACAAAAGGGTAAAATTAATTCAGGCATTGGTGTTTCAAGAGATGAATCTCCACCTGCATCTAGTTGAAGTTATGTGTGACCAAAACAGACATAAAAGTACGCAATCAGAATACCATCCGGTCTTTGCAGCGTTCTTCATAAAACTGATATCGAATGCAAGATCTCTGAATGAATGGCCCTAAATAGCCTGAATAGTGTGACACTGACGAAATATTTTAATTAAAAACGACATTATGATTGCGTGTTTGAAGGCGAGTAACGCACGGAGCACAGTAAAACAGTGTGCAACTGTGTGCTAATTGCACAAAGTTTTCAGCCCAACTAATATTAGAGGAGAAAAAGCATGTATGAACTTACTGTTCACACGGGTGTGGTTATGTTTCACATGTAGTATGGTGAATCAAGAAACGTCTGCGCGTACGAGTGCATCCATCCATCCGCATTATAAATGATCCCTACGAATTTGTGTGGATTGTCATAAGACCCTTGATTCTCTATATTGTCCACAAGCCAAAGGTAATCATGATAGTAAACCCTTGATTAGATCTCTTATGCGTGGGGGGGGGGTAACTACAAGCGCAAACAAACGCCAATAGACGTGTACGTTTCGTTAAGATAGGATGTGGTATGTACTGCTTTCTGGATTCCAAAAAAGCAATCGTTAAGTAGGTTAGACGATGTGAATACCAATACAGTTGCTAAGATGTGAAGGTCAAGTTTTACTCCTACTTTTGTTTATCCAAAAAACTTCGTCCATATAGTAAAAACGTGTAGTATTATTCGACACGTATTCCTTCGAGCATCAGAATACCCGCACAGGAAGACAGCTAGTCAAATGACCGCTAATTGTTATGAATTTGTTCGATTCCGTCCATTAATGATGTTCACGGCATTGTCAAGTGTGTCCCAGTTGGAAGAAATGAGATTGTTGAAACACAGACCGCAGTAAAGATGATGGCACACTGCCCCTGAGAGCAGTTTGCCCAGATAGAGGAAGCCGGATCAAACAACTTTTGTTAAATCAACACTCCAGCTGGACTACAGAATAAATCTTGCAGCGTTGGTAGGTATGCTGCATGCACTTCCATTCGATTTACTAACCGCGTGCTTGAATGCTGTTTCTACACTTCCGATGATTGGCTTGCTATATTTCCTTAATGTCCATCTTATTTCAAGGTCTGTCCGAATAATCTATCTACTTACACATGTTTCTTAAGTGAAAGGTGTTTAACTTCGTTAATCTTTCCGCTTGTTGCAGTTTTCTCTCTTTTCTGATACCTTGTATTTATCGCGGAATTATCGATAACTAACATACTTCATATGCTAATTTATTGAACAGTTATGTCGGCACATCCATATGGCTCCTTCAATGTATTTTATTTGTATTGTCAGTTCACGTTATTGGTTGTTGTTTGACATCACCGTGATGTGAATTTTGACAAGGTGTCTACCTGTCTAGTATCCATTACCTCATCCATACTGGCTCCAGGAGACAGTTGGTCATAGCTGGAAGGGATGGGGGTGCACGGTCCTTGTGGTCGTGATAGGCTCGAAGAGTGGTTCGAAGCACACGGTTTGTGGGTGGAGCGGACCACGGTCCAACCAGTGCCTTGTGTGCGCTTGATTCCCAAATACAGTGTGCTTGTGTTTGCCTGTGAAGGAGTGTGGGCCGGCTCCATTGATGAAACGTGGCTCCCATCCACATGCCTCACGGTCTTATTCCTCCGGGTTTACACTGGATACTGGGTGTGTGGATGGAACTGTGGGTCGTGCATCGCAAGCCACCCATGGTCCCTCTGTAGGCGCAGGCGCCTTGTGGCTGTCCCCGTGGAGGCCGCAGTGACTTGTAACTCAGGAACCGGATGCTGCCAACCATGCGTTGGGTGGGGAATGGGTATTGCAATTCACTTTAGCATTTCAGTGTCACGTCAATCGATCCTCAGTACACGGATATGAATAAATCAAAGTATGTAGAGGCAGTGATATAGAAGCGAATGTTGATAGCTTAGGTTGTTCAGTTGGTGGTCTGAGTGTTTGCTGAGCTCGGCAGTTTGGCTGCAAAGGTTTCGTCACCACTCGAGGTGACAATTGCATTTGTAACAAGGTTCACATAGAAAAGTGTACTAAAATCAACGACTTGCACCCGATATATCGCTCGATGTAAATAGATTAGATCAATGGACAAATGAACTCTGCTTCACAGTATCAGGTAGAAGTTCTAAAAGTAGGTCGCCCACGTTACATTGTGGTTTGTGCTACAGACCAACCGATGTGTTTTACTGACCACTGCTACCCATGGTCCCTGGTGCCTGTCTGAGTAACACATCTGCACACCTGATCATCGTGAAGCTGCCGCCAACAATGGGGGTATGCGAAAATCAATTTGACCCTTCAACGCTACTTTTAGTTCTTCCGATTTCTTTCTGTGGACTTAAGTACAGTTTGTCCCTAGTACGTGTGAGTGAACTTTGAATGAAAACTTTATGTGATTATATGACAAAAAAGTAGATTTCTTAACCACGGATGCAGCTATTTCAAGGCGGAAAGCGGTACTGTACTGTAAATGACTGCACATTCCATTGGCATCCTCATTCAAGGTCAGCTGCCGGCGTACCTGACTATCTGCCCCAATGCTGCAATCATTTTGGTAGTATATTGATTGATGGTCTAGCTAACACAGCTGTCTGCATTCAATTCAGTGATTCACATGGGGTTAGGTTACAGCTGTGGAATCTCGATGCAGGTTCACGCTGTCGCAACTAGGTGAAATGTGGTACCATCTGCCTGACTGCAAACGGTAGCCAATAAGGAGGGGGGGGAGGATACAGCCCTTGCCTGAATAATTAATGTTAATGTTGGCTTTCCTCCTGAGTACCTCAGTGACCTAATATTAACATGAACGGAAAATGTTCGGTTTGAATTTGAACGATCCACATACAAGCAAGTCGATGGCGTTGCAATGGGAAGCCCTCTAGGCCCAGTATCAGCGGACCTATTCTTTGGACTGATTGAAAGAAAGATCGCCGAAATTCTCAGTGAGGCTAAGCTTTATAGATGTTACGTAGATGACATATTAATCTTCACCAAGGAGGAGCATTTTAACCGAATTGTCACCCTGTTTAATCCGATTCACCCCGATCTCTCCGTATGGTATGAGCGGGAACAGTAAGATAGCCTGCCGATTTTAGACTTTCTTATCAAAAACTGAGTCCGAGGTAGACTCACCGTCAACCGTGAAGCAACTTGGAGTGGGCAATACATGCATTTCACCAGCTTCGCACCGGTTGCATACCAACGCACTCTCGTCAGAACCGTTTTAAAAAGAGCCAGGTGTACTTTGTCGTCCAGAGATACTGCAGAGTGAAGAAGAGTTCCTACCTAGGACTCTTTTGTCATACGGGTATCAGCAGAAATTTATTCAGTTACACATAGACCCATCAAAGAGAAGCTATCAGTAAAAACAGTGGGGAAAAAGGATGTTTGTTTAATTATACCGTTCAAAGGGTACAATGTTTCAAATGAAATTGGTCAAGAAGTTAGGTCTGCTGTATGGTGTACTTATACCACCGTCTGTTTACGAATTCTTCATACCACACGGAGACTGGAGCTCAACTACCGTCCGGACAGTTCGTCAGTCGGTTTGGCGTCTCATATTATTTACCAGTTCACCTGTCGTTACGGTGACGTTTATATAGGCAAGAGGGATCGGCGACTGGCCCCAAGGGTGGCTGAGCATTTCCCAAAGTGATTGAAGCAATCCATGGTACAACATGGAGTGAAGGATCAACTGGAGAGCCGGAACCCCGCCTCGTCTATTACAAAACATCTCGTGATGACAGGCCATCACGTGGATCCATCGAAGGCCTTCAAAGTGCTATTGATCAACCGCAACTCGAAAATGCTGACAATCAGTGAGGCATTACCGATTGCTGTAAACCGGCCGATATTGTGCGCGCAAAAGCAACTGAGGCAATCCATCAGATTTCGTTGGTCTTGATTGCTCAATTTTGATGTACCCGTATAATTTCGTTCCACATGCACACACGTTAGATTTTCACCCAAATGTATTACGTTTCCAACCGATGAGAGTAATCGAAATATTGATATATCGCAACCTTTGTCTTCTATGTGCGTTGACTGAATAGAAGTCATCAGGACCTGACCTAGTCATACGGTCTTGTGGTCTGCGTGAGAGCGCTAGACGGGAGTCTCATCATTTCAAGGCAAACCAGGGCTCCTTAGGCATGAAATCAATACCCAGTTTTTGCAGGAAAAATTAAGCATCCGCACTGTAGTAGATGAAAGTAGCCGATGTGACTTAGAACTTGTGATGTAGTTCATTCTACGATCCACTACCACGTGATAGACATGGTAACCCATAATTAGTGAGTAGTAGAGGGATGTACTTGGTTTTGGTGAAGACTCGTTGCAGCTAGACTCAGGCAAACAGCCACCAACCAGTTGAGCAACGACTTCCTAATGCTGGGCCGCGAATTTCGCTTTGGTATTATAACGGCCAGGATAAATCCACTGACAGCTAATGAGCCTCTAGGTCGGCGGTCAACAATATTGGCTTGGGAAAAGTAGTTAGAAAGGGACTCTTGGCTACCGTGAATGCGATTGCGTTTCAAACTTATCGGTGTAAACGACGGTGCTGGCCACAAACCGAATTTTGCCAAGAAGCCTTTCAATCAACGCATGACAGCGAGTGAAAATGATAGATCCTGTGACTGGAATCAAATAGGTAGTCAGAGTTTCCCAAATTTATGGAAATACGCCTGTTTCGTGATAGTTATTTATTCGATTTAACAAGTAACTGGTACCTGTGCAAATCGTATTCTATGATCCAAGTGAGTGATATATTTATAACTTTTTATATGATTAAGCCTAGTCACACCGGTTGGAATTCACACCTATCAATAAGGAGACGAAGACTGCAAGCGCGTACAGAAGACTTCGTTTCGTCACATACAAGTGTTGCTGTAGTCGAACTTCCGTTGTATCAGTGAGCGTTTGTCAGCGTATGATTTTAGTCATTTCCCCGCATGATGTACAGGGTCCGGCTTTAAATGATGCTAATGTTTGATGGGCTATCAATTCGGTAGACGCTACCAGCTCAATTAATTTCTCTAAGAAACCGTCACACGTTGTTGGAGTGACGGGGAGCAAAGTCTTCGAGACAAAGTTAGCCTCAGAAAACTGCACCATCATGAAACGAGACGGCGTGGCCGCCAAGTGACAAGTCTGTTTCTCTCTACTTTAGTGCATCGACATGTGTGCCGAAGGAGTGTGGGTTGGCTTCGGAATGCCTATGCTTATCACTCGTACGACTGCCGCTTTTATTCTCTCGGTTTTATACTGAACATAGGGGTGTGTGTGTGTGTGGAGTAAGCCATCAGCAATGAGGCGCAATACATTCATGATAGGTAAGTGTCGCGTGACCGGTGGAAATCACATGTTCGGGCCACCGCGATACAAATACTCACGAGGAATATTTGCGAAAACGGATTTCATATCGCCGCAGACTAGTGACCGTGAGTAAGCATTATTCCATAAATTACTAATGCGAGCTCATATCATCATGTGTCACGTGAGTGGGTTAACCGTTGCAAATGTCTCGATCCCTTTACCGTTATGACCATAACCTGAGCTAGGGACAGGTGGAAGTAAAAGAAGACAATAAAACGAAGATGACCTGAATTTCCTCATTCTGACCCCAGGGAAAGTTTCGAATGGAAGCAACAGAAAATATTGATTCAGGAATCGTAGTGCTAAACAAATCACATCTAATAAAAGATCAAAACGACACGTTCTCAAGTCTTTTAATCGACACCTGTGGTTGAGACTGTCTTGTTTTCATACAGCTAACGCAAATCGATGAACAAATTAAGAAGTAGTTGTATAAGTTGCTCCCATAAAGTTGGTCTTTGACAAGCAAGGTACAATATGGTTGCTAGAGGTTGCTACCCAGGTCGCCGGTGAGGAAAGAGCAGGATAGAACAAGTCACATGGTGTTAGACATGAAGAATCCTTGCAAGAATCCTACGAAGGAGCACAGTATGGAGAAAAACAGTCCGCACCCGATCATATGGTCCTCTGCTAATTTGGGACGGTGGATTACGCCGTCGGACTAATCGCGTCTACACATGTACCGTCTTCAGTGGTGTCTTATTTAGTCAGTAGAGCTGGTTGTTGATGCTTGAATCTAAGCTCGGTGCAATACAGTCTGCTACGCAAACAGTAAAACAATATCCGTGACAAATTCTTTGTGGCCGACTGACGCTGGCCATGGCGAGTGACATCATGTACATCCTCTGTGCGCTGACTCCATTTATAGGTAAAATCAGCAGCTAGCCTTACTTTACAAAACATTCAGGCAAGCTAGGTAGTACCAATATTTTAGGCGTAAAACGAGGGTAAATATAGTAAAAGGAAGCTTACTTTAGGTGATGGAACCACCGAGAACGTCGCCATTATTCTGTCCGGGTACTCTTCTCTGATCTTCGAGATGAGTAGAGTGCCCATTCCAGATCCTGTCCCACCGCCAAGCGAGTGAGTCAGTTGAAAGCCCTGCAGAGAATCGGTTGATTCAGCCTCTTTTCTGACCACATCTAAAACATTGTCGATCAGTTCGGCACCTTCGGTGTAATGACCTTTGGCCCAATTGTTTCCGGCACCACTTTGGCCAAACACAAAGTTGTCCGGTCGGAATAGTTGACCAAACGGTCCCGAACGCACACTGTCCATGGTACCCGGTTCCAGATCAACCAGCACAGCCCGAGGGACGTATTTGCCACCACTAGCCTCATTGTAGTAGACGCTGATACGTTCGAGTTGCAATGGGGAGTCTCCATTGTAGCGTCCAGTGGCATCGATTCCATGCTCATCGGATATCACCTCCCAGAACTATTTGGAAAAACATGAGGGAGAACTTAAACCAAATTAAAATCCGGGAGGTAACTACGCCCTCAGGCACCTCTCAGTAAAGTCCATGATGTACACATGCATAATTACTTTCAAGCGCAAAGAAATCTGCCATGATAGCTGTACGTTCACTCAGGTAGCTAATATACACGCTAGCCGGACAAGCCAACTCACTTTAGATCCAATCTGATTACCACACTGCCCCACCTGAAGGTGAACTATTTCACGCATGCCGAAGGTTTACTATCAGTGAATCGCAACGCATGGTATGCGCGACGCATATATGGCAACTTATGGGTCATGTGGTCACCGATTGGCCGGAGAGGTCTCTCACGTCGGTGGTTCTGACCAATCACATGCGGATTTAAAGGTAACCTGTGGTTGGCTGAAAATAGTCCGAATTAGTCAGCTGTACGTTACCGAAGGTCGCAGCTGCCCATTGATGGTCTACGGAAGCATCCGTTCTTCCGGTTTGGACGGCATACAAAACACAGCGGTAAACTAAGAGCTTCCTTCTCACTATTTTCAAGCCTTCTTAAACGTGTGCGCCTGATATGTAATAAATGACTTCATGCTGTCTGTGAGGAATCAGCAGTTCACTGTTGCATCTGTTCACGCTTTCAGTTGCGTACTCGATGCATTTCTTTTCGGATACTTGTTTGTATGCCTTTTATTCGTTGCCCGGCATTCTGATGGTTTGACACATATCGACCAGTTGATGCAGCCTCAATACTCCTCAACCATCGTGCCTTACCATCATGAGGTGGACAGTTGCTTCCCTTGGATGCGGATGTGCGATTATCTTGTTGATGTTATAACACCGTTCCGGACGATCATCTATACTTTACCTTGGAAAGAGGCCATTCTCCTGAGAGTTTAACAACTGGGTTCAGCTCGCCTCACAAAATCTTCGCTTATACTTAGCCGAAGTTGTAGTATTGAGACAAAGAACAAGTAGAAAGGTTTCTGTACAACTATCGAATTATGAAAAATCAACAACATTTAATTGCGGATTGTCATCGGTAGTGTTTGGTCAGTTAATCGTTTATCATTGTTCGGATGGGACTTCGAATTGGTATCATTAGTTCCGGGTGTAGGATGCATTTTGTTGCATTGTATGTGCACCATAGTCAGTTTCGCAAACTTCGTCGGCGACTGACCCGAGAGTTCGGTCGCATAAAAAGTACATGGTGGACGAAGAAGGCAAAGCAGATGAAATGCTACGCCGAACGCCGCCAACACAAGGATTTCTTTGACTTTTTGAAAGCGGTGTATGGACCCAGGTTGGAGCCGCTGAGGACGCTAATCGATGGTAGCTCAGGCGCTACCCGTACACAGACTGCAGACATAATGCAGATCTGGCGGAAAAACTTTGACTGTATATTGAACAACCGTTTAGAGATCGACTGGCCTACAATGAACGGCCTGAAGCAGCACAATGTGATCGCGAGTCTGGCGGACACGCCAACACTGGATAAGACACAGACAGCACTTGCAAAGCTGCGAAACGGCAAGTGTGCCGGTGCCGAAAGGATTCCGGCTGAAGTATTTAAACACGGCGGACCCGCGTTGGTGACTGCCCTGCACCACTTGATGCAACGTGTATGGATTGAGGAGGAGATGCCTCCTGAGCTGAAATATACGCATGTTCTACCACTGTACAAGGGCAAAGGTAGCAAGCAATGTTGCACGAATTATCGTGGCATCAACTTGCTGAGTTGTGTGGGCAATGTGATTGCCCGAATCCTGCTCAACCGCCTCGTCAGTCAGGTTGTGGAACCTAACGTGCGGCTTCCGTTCGAGTCGCAGCATTATAGATATGGCGTTTGCGGCTCGTCATTTGCAGGAGAATTGCAGTGAACGACACCAGCCATTCTACACGCTTTTTGTTGATTTCACCAAGGCATTTGATACGGTGAACCGCGAGGCATTGTGGCTGGTGTTGGGTAAGTTTGGTTGTCCGCGTAATTTTGTAAGTTTACTTGAATGTCTGCACAGTGGTATGCGAGCGAGGGTGGAGCTGAGGGGAGAGGCCTCGGATGAATTTGCAGTTGTCTCTGGTGTGAAGCAATGCTGTGTGTTAGCTCCTGCCCTGTTTAATATCTATCTTCATGCAATGTTGTCCTGTGCTTTTGATGCGGCTTGTGCTTACGGTGTTCGTGCGGAGCACCGTATTGACGGTGGGTTGCTGAACATCCGTCGTTTCGGTGCGAGAACTCTAGTCTGTGAGACAACTATCCGTAGGTTGCTGTTTGCTGACGACTGTGCGTTGTTTTCCCACAGCGCGGATGGGTTGCAGCATATGACTAGTGTTCTGGCTTCGACAGCGCCCAAATTCGGGTTCACCATCAACACAAGCTAAACTGTCTGTCTCTTTCAGCCCTTGCCGGAGTTGCAAGCTACATTGGTGACGCGAATCCGCTTTGGTGATGACATGTTGAAAACCACCTCCCGTTTCATCTACCTTGGGAGTGTGGTATCGACGGACCAGCAGATACGCCGTGAGTTGCGTATCCGCTTATCGAATGCAGCTTCTGGATTCGGGAAGATTGAGTGCCCTGTGTGGAACAACCAACAGCTTACCGTTGGCACGAAGCTGATAGTGTACAAATCCATGGTGTTCTCCGGTCTATTATACGGCAGCGAAATTTGAACGATGTGCCGGGGGATATGCAATATCCCGAGCGGTTGCATCAACAGTGTCTGCAAGGGATTCTGCGTATCATTTAGTTCGAGGACGTTGCGGACAAAGAAGTTTTGCGTCGAAGTGGAATGTATGCAGTGGAATGCATACTCTTGTTGCTACGCCTGTGGTGGCACGGTCATGTGTGGAGTATAAATTCAAGGCGGATACCGAAGCAGCTAGTATATCCGCAGCTGTGTTGGAAAGTGACATGTGGGAAATCGAATCTCCGTTACCAGGACATGATCAAAGTGAGCATCTTACGCTCTAATCTTGATTGCAGGTCATGGGAATCGAAAGCGGTTGATCGGTGTGCATGGCGCGATCTGATCACGAAGGCCATTGCCGAGGTGCGAGTGAAATCCCTCGTGCATGCAGAGGAGCGGCAATTGCTGAAGCGACAGGCGCCGATGGGTTGTCGTCTATGCACATCGAGCGCATGGGGCTGTAACACATGTAGTCGCGAGTGTCTGAGTCAGGCAGGCTTAGTGAGCCATGAGCTAAGCCAGTGGGGGCCAACACCGAAGGGACGACGGGTCCGGCAGAGAATGTAGACAGAGCCGGCACAGCGTTTGTAGGTATTGCATTCGGTTTACCAACTGCGCGCTTGCATGCGAAGTCTCTTTATTTCACGTGGTGGGTTTTCAATGTTGTCCTAATGCTTTTTATCTCAAATAAATGTCCACCGTGATAATTTTCTATAAATTTCTACATGTCCCTTAAACTACTTTGGTTACCTTCCATAACAATTTTGTTTGTGGCATTTTCTTAAAATGTATCTTCTGACGTCTTGACATTACCGCGGATTTGTTGGCAACCAATTTCCTTCATATGCTCATATAGTGACTAGTTATGTCACCGTATCTGTGTGCATTGTCCGATTTATTTTATTTGATATCGTCATTTCAAGTGAATGGCTGTTGTTTGATATACCCGGTGTGACCGCTTGTGGTGCATGTTGACAAGGTGCTTACCTGTCTATTACCCACTACCTCGTCCATACTGGCTCCAGGAGACAGTTGATCGTCCTTGGTGGGGACGGAGTGCACGGTCCTAGTGGTCCTGCTATACTCGAAGATTGCTTCCATGCACTCAGCGTGGAGCGGACTACGGTCCAGCCACCGCCTTGTGTGCGCTTGATTCCCAAATACAGCATGCTTGTGTTTTCCTGTGAAGGAGTGTGGGCCGGCTCCGTTGATGAAATGTGGCACCCATCCACATGCCTCCCGGTCTTATTGCTTCGGGTTTACACTGGATATGGGGTGTGTGCTTGGACTTGTGTGTGGTGCGGCGCAAGCCACTCATGGTCCCTCTGTAGGTGCAGGCGTCCTGTGGCTGGCCACATTGACAGGCAAATCCGAAACCGGATGCCGCCAACCATGTGCACCATTTCATAAAAGCGCAGGTTTTCGGAATTATCGTCGATGCGTGTTTTGAAACACTTCATAGAACCGGCCTCTATTACTCCTTCTGGTTGTGTATTACATAAGTTTACGATGCTTCGTTCTATACAAACTTGATGTGGTTCCCTGTGCATTCATGGGACCATGAGTTTGTAACGGCGTCCTCGAGTGTTACAGCGTTTCCGGAGGTGAAATGATGGATGCAGTATGGGGAAGTGATTCAGGTTTATTATTCGACGGGTCATAGTAAGGTCACTTCGTATTCGTCGCAATGACAGTGTTTAGAGTCTGAGCTTTTCACATGACTTTGATACGGAAGTCCTCTAGACTGAGGATCATTCTAGTTGCCATGTGTTGTATTTTCTCCAGCTTTTCCGTTTCGCACTGGGTTATCGGATGGTAATCTGGGGCGCCCTGTTCAAGGATTGGTCTGATGAGCGAGGTGAATAGGTGAGGGACGGTTTCTTCAGACCACGTGGTTAGGCTGCTTCGTAATGCCCAGAGTATACGAATTCCCGCACGGTACAAGTTCTGTACTTTCTAGTGACCTCACATCAAGTCGCAAGAGCTCTTCTAAATGACTGACGAATGTGTTAAGGTGGAGCAACTGGCCGTGCAGGGTGTATGATCGAGCAGCAACTCGTCTGGTGATACTGTTGTACGACTTGCTCACGTTAAGAGGGCGTTGCATCTCAGTGGACCAAGTTAACAGTCGATCTAAATCATGCTGAAGGCGAACGCCGTCGACTTGGTTCTCAATTATCCTCCAGATTTTTAGATCATCTGCAAACAAAGAACATGGTGACGAGCTACTGCGGGAGGTTGCTGACGCGATTAAGAAATATTACGTGGATCTTTCATTCGACTTCGGACCACTGCTGCCGATGTCACGGAATCATCCTCAATGAGGCCAGAGTAACTGAACAGAATCGTCACTTACTGCAAAAGCAGTTATTTTTACTTAGCACTCATTTGAAGCTTAGCAGTAGGCATTCCATGGATGCTTTATATGACCATGGACAAATGGCCTGAAAAACTGGATCCAGCCATTTTCACTACTAAGAGATTATTTCCACATGTTATTGGATAATTCCTGGAGGTATTTCGCGGTTCCACCAACACACAATACATCACATACGATAAAGTTCAATCCAATTGAAATGCTTAGTTCAAAATCTAATTATCCTGCTTCCAACCACTTTTACCTAAATTCTGAATATCTACGTATTTCCAATCCCACTTCAAGCTTATGTATGAGGACAAAATAGGTAGTATGATCAATGAAGCCACTCCTGAGTTCCGTACACAAATAAATCGACGTTTTATTCCTCGACAGTGCGAGGAACAGACCAATTGAGTGGTCTTATCAACTTGTAAAACGTGATGGCATATTATAGTTAATTGTACGTGTTTTGTACAATGGTTCCCAGTTGGGTTTTTTGAAGTGATTCGCAGTTTGTAAGTAATAGAGAGATTACGAAACTGGGAACAATAATAAATGTAGCTTTCACGGCACGTTCAAGTAAAGTAATAGGGCCATCCATGCAACTGTCCCCAGGGGATTTGCTTCCATGCAAGGTATTCTATCGATGGGTTTCACCCGCACTTCCATGCTACGACTTGCTCTGTGCCGGTGTGGCAAAATAGTAAATAAGTCATCAGCTGGGTAACAAAAGTTTTTCATAAGGACTGTTTTATGCATACATTATGGGCGATGAAGCCTCAGCCCGTTCCGCCACGCGGATTAATGAATTATGGCACATTCTTTTGTTTTAAGCCAGCGAGTCAGTAGCAGCATGATTTGCATGGGTTTAGTTTTTATAGTTTGGAAGCTGTAATCCGTCACCACAAGAGATCAGCCCAGTCATGACCAACGGTGAAACAAAGAAGCAGATAAAGTATGAGGAATTATAAAACATAATGATGAATATAAACGCTTGCCGATAGGCCAGTAACAATTTGATGGAAAATCTTGGCGAGTGACGACGATGGTACAGAGACATCAGCTTGAAAGGCGTAGTGCATCTGCGAACCAGTGCGTCAATGGAGAAAACAGAATTGGTTAGACGGATTGACAAGAGTAAGATCGTTCTCAAATATATACTCAAGAATTCAACTATATGTTGGTAATCTTCTAATATTGAAACGAAGAGAGGTTATGGTGACTTCCATTTGTATCCAGGACCTTTCTCATACAAATCATCTAGAGTCACCGTTTGGCTTAGTGTTGACCAGATATTTGCAACAGTCAGGTGAATATTAATCATGCTTCTGAATTGCGGATAGGTAGTGCAGTTTCTAACACTCGATGGAACTTTGTTCCATATTAACGCATATTTACGGAGAAAAATTTGAGCGGAGCTTTGTATGAGACTTTGGTATTTTCACCGTGCGCTCGCTGTTTCTTAGTTCCTAGCGCATACCAGCCTGAAACTGGAGTTGTGGCTGAGCAGTGAAGCTTAACCCGAATAGTAAGCGGTATAGAAGGCACAGATTAAGTTTGAGTCTGCGTAGCCATAGCGGCTCCAGATTTAGCGCCTCGCAACGCCCACGGTATGTCATTAGGCATGTTCAAAAACCTTTTTGCGAATTATCGTTGAATGTTTTCTAGTGGTATAATATCCACTTTTCTCAGATTACTATGCACTATCGTACAGCACTCAAGTTTCGGCCTAACAGGTTTGAAGCCCGGAATCCCTCAAAATAAGAGTTCGACTTATATAGGCGATCACTTTTCTGGCAGAAGCCTGCAAGAATATAACATGCTCTAAAAAGTTAAACGAGGCAGAATATCTTAGACCAAGGTCCCGGACTGCGCCACACACAGGAATAGGGGCATCGTTTAATGTAAAGATGTTCAGAGAAGGGCCACTGCCGTGGTACAATGGGTTACACTTGCCAGTGGCAAAGTGCAACTTCCAGGAGTCACTCCAGAGCTCCAATGCGGACAAGTCAGACTGAATATAGGCTAAGTTAGGACTACATTGCCCAGGGGCGGAACAATACACCATTTTCACAACATCAGCGAAAAGGAACAGCTTCCCGTAGGAGATTTCATCAAGGAGATGATTGAAATAGATTAAGAATAAAAGCGCGCCTCGCACGCTACCTTGAATCACTCCACTAGAGATTGCGGCTTCAGATGTATAGTTACGGAGTTTGACTATTTGCTTTCTACCCTCGAGTTAGGAAGACAACCAATGTAGAAGCGAATTTGTGATACCATAGGACATAAGCTTCCGCAACAATAAATTGTGTGGGACACGGTCAAAAGCCTTTTGGATGTCAAGAATTATTACAATGATGGCACTTCCGTCGTCTCTTGCTCTAGTCACATAATCAAGGTAATCTAACTGACAGGTAGTGCATGACCTACCTTTCAAAAAAGCGTGCTGATGTTTACTGAGAAGGCTTATAGAACACAAATATTCTATTATGCGTTCTTTAACTATCCTCTCCATGATTCTGGAGATAATAGATGTGTGGTTGATGGGGCGGTAAATTTTTACATCTTGCATTGCTCCGCTTTTGTGTTCTGGTATTATAGTTGTTTGTTTCCAGTGTATAGGATACTCCCCGTTGAGCATGGAAAGTGTAAATACATTAAGCAAAAAGTGGGGGATGTCTGGACCTCCGTGCTTCACCAGTATTGGAGGGATGTTGTCAGGGCCTGATGAGCATGATGGCCGAACTTATCTGAGTTGGCGACATATGTCACTAAGTGTAACTTCAACAGTTTGGAGGGTATTTTTGCCTCTGTGTATCAGCTTGAGCTGAGGATCTTCATTCGCATTAGTGCCATAAGTAGACATGAAGTAGTCCTTGAAGATCGAACACATGATTGCGCGATAGGTTATGACAGTTCCACCAGAGTTTACAACAGTGTTTATACAACTTGATTTTCTATTCTGCCTACGGTCCAAATGTTTTGAGATGCAGCCTACCACGTTGGCGCCCTTCAGTGCCATTACTTCCTCAGAGCATAGCATTTTGTGGTGGTCTTGGTATAACACTGTAAGCAATCTGGTGTGGAGCATCAGCAGAGTAAAATCGTTTGTTTTCCCAAATTTATTCCGTTTTATGATGTTTTTTGAAATGCCTGTAGGTTCAGCAGTCCTTTTCACCTGCTTGGTACGTTCTGGAGCCACAGCTTCAACACAAAGCTGAATGCGGTGGTAGAATTCATTACAAGCAATTTGTACATTCTGTGGTAAGAAGAATGGAGCCCAATTTGAAGACCTTATAAGGTCTGGGAAAATTGACCAATTCACAGAAGAGAATGGGCGGAAATTGATCACTGATTCCATCGGTTTAGAAAGAATTTGGAAAGAACAACCAACGTTGTTATGATCACTACCCGGCAATCTGTCACGGACGTATTAAATTAAACTAAATTGTATATTGCTCGACGATGCGAGAAGCCGTTCCCAGAAGGGACGGATCAAATAATGGTACAGCATTTTCATATCATGGTATAATAAATTTAAAAAATGTGAGCACATAATGAAAATTTGTGTAGCGCGAAGCGGTCCAAAATATTTACATTCCTCTTGTTCTATCGTCTGACAAGTTTTTAGCAGTCACATGAGAGCTGATCGCACACGAGAAAAAAAGAGAATAAAGTGCTGCGGGCCAACAAAATATAACCACTTGTGCACTTGACCACATGCATTTTCAGGCACCATTAACTCCGTTCTCAAAAGCGTTATCTAAGGACTGTGTTGTTCGAAACATTATTATCACATTTTGAACGATTAAATGATCTTTTATCGAAAGCTTAAACAAATGCAATGTGCAACAAGTTCTGATAGCTCTTGGAAGTTTGTTCCAAAGCTTTGAGCAGTGTATTAAGAAGAAACGCTCCCTAATTCGCGTATTGAACTTTGGAATCATGACCGTTGTCTCCTTATTTCGTAGCTCCTATCTAGTGTTAACGGATATATGGACACAGTTAGCATAATTGTGCATGTGATAGTGAATTATTCTGTGCAGGAAACACAAGTGAACACACAAGTGAACACATGTGAACATCCCATAGTAAAGATTAGATCAATTGTGTTACCAAGCCGTGTAGCGTCTTTGACGTGCTGTACCCATCCCAGTCGACCAAGAGTAGACATAAAAGAATTGTGTTTTTGTGGTTTAGTGTTAAGGGACCATGGGATTTCGGGCATATTAAAATTCCCAGCGATTATTTATTAGTGTATGAGAGGTCAGCAACAAAAGAAAAGTGTCCATCAAGTTATCAGTTACAGTGAGTATAGACGAAGGGGGTCTGCATATACAACCTACACATTGCTGAAAGTTTATGCACAGTGGAATTCACTATTGCAAAAATCTCCGGTCAAGCCTCCCGTTTGTCTTCCTCGACTTACCCAGGACCTGATGGAATTCCCCTTGTTTGTTAAAAAGCGGTGGGAGCAACTTGCCTCTTCTATTGCTCAACATTTTAACGCTCTCTTTTAACAGTGCAGTATATCCTAATCACTGGAAGACTTTCGTTGTTATCCCGCGGCATAAGAATGGAAACGTTCACGAAATTAAAAACTATCGCCCCATCAATCACACACCTGTAATATCTAGAATTATGGAAAGGATAGTGAAAGATGAATTACTTATTTTCTTGCATAAGAAAAACGTCATCAACAATTCACAACACGGTTTTTTGCAGGGCAGATCTTGTGCGACATGCCAGACAGACTTCTTAAACCACACAACGGCTGCCATAGACAAAGGCAACAGTGTTATTGTCCTGTTCTTAGACATGCAAAAAGCATTCGACAGAGTGCCGCATCGAAGACTACTCCTCAAGCTGAAGGGAATAGGTTTGGAGAACCAATGTTTTCTTGGTTGTCGTCATACCTAGCTGACAGACATCAGGTGTTGCGTATTGACAGTCACCAGTGGAGTAATTCAGGGAAGTGTACTTGGTCCACTTCTTTTTCTCCTCTACGTCAACGATGTATTTCATAGAATAAGACATGGTGCTACTTTTCCTTTTGCTGATGATATTTAAATCGTCTACTCACAAGAACGTGCAGATACCCGCGCAGCCTTGTGCCACATTCAGGAAGATCTATCGGCACTTGAATCCTGGTGTAAACTGTGGCAGATGTCCTTTTCCGTGGACAAGTGTAATATTCTGTCGTACAAATGCGAAGTTCCACCAGGCAGTCTATTATTACAAGGCACGTTTATATCACAGTGCAAAGTGATTCGCGACTTGGGTGTGCGGTATTCCACTACCTTCAACTTTTCGGAACATTGTGACTTCCAAGTTTCGAAAGCCATGAAGACTATTGGCTATATCTGTCATAAATTTCAACTCACAGAATCTCGTATCGGGCTTTACAAAACATATGTGTTACCTGGCATGGAATACTGCTCACTACTACAGTCTAATCTGCGGAAATCTGACCAGCATGCTCTTGAGAGGGTGCAGTGACGCTTTACAAAGAAGCTGTGCGGATATTCCTCCAAGATGACCTACAGAGAGCGCAGTGAAAAACTTGGACTTGACCCATTTTGGCTACGGATAATGAAGATGAACTTGTATTTCCTGTACAGAATAATTCACCATCACATGCACAATTATGCTAACTGTGTCCATATATCCGTTAACACTAGATAGGAGCTACGAAATAAGGAGACAACGGTCATGATTCCAAAGTTCAATACGCGAATTAGGGAGCGTTTCTTCTTAATACACTGCTCAAAGCTTTGGAACAAACTTCCAAGAGCTATCAGAACTTGTTGCACATTGCATTTGTTTAAGCTTTCGATAAAAGATCATTTAATCGTTCAAAATGTGATAATAATGTTTCGAACAACACAGTCCTTAGATAACGCTTTTGAGAACGGAGTTAATGGTGCCTGAAAATGCATGTGGTCAAGTGCACAAGTGGTTATATTTTGTTGGCCCGCAGCACTTTATTCTCTTTTTTTTTCGTGTGCGATCAGCTCTCATGTGACTGCTAAAAACTTGTCAGACGATAGAACAAGAGGAATGTAAATATTTTGGACCGCTTCGCGCTACACAAATTTTCATTATGTGCTCACATTTTTTAAATTTATTATACCATGATATGAAAATGCTGTACCATTATTTGATCCGTCCCTTCTGGGAACGGCTTCTCGCATCGTCGAGCAATATACAATTTATTTATTTATTTATTTAAGAGATTTGTTGGATTAATGGAAATGGCCATCCACACCGAATCAAGTTCCCTTAGGAGTGGTTCATTCAGAGGCAGAATCAAGTATTTGTGTTTGACGTAGATTATACGGCCACCACCTCTACCATGAAGGCGGTCATTACGCAAGATGTTATAACCCAGTATCCTGAACATTGTGTCTAGCATCTCCGCTGAACACCATGTTTCTGTAATTAGTACTATATCAGGAGAAGAAAGGCAAAGAATATTACGCAAGAAGTGCATTTTATTTAACAGTGAACGGAAATTAATTAATAGTAAGTACAATGTTTTGTTATCCATTGGGTTGTCTACAGGAATCCAGGTACAGGACCCCAACGAGGTGGTATTTGGAGAGATTGGAGTGAGGGTAATGGATACGGAAGACATATAATTTTCGGAATTAGTGTCATTTGAGAGTGTGGTGAGAAAGCGTCACTGGACCCAAAAAAGATGTCTGAAGGATGAAATACTGGGAAAATGGCGACCCACTGTGAGATTACAGTTTGTTGCCTGTTGCACATAATCTACGTGCCAGTCAAGATTATTTACATGTTGAGGTAGTTTGAGAGGATTTTGGTTGGGCTAATTTCTCTCAGCTACTTGAAGTTCACTAGCAAGTGGCTCACAAGATATGAAGCGCACAGGTCGCATATTCAAATGCTGCATGGTTGGAGGTATGCCAATTGTCTGCTGGTTTTCAGTGGTGGCAGCGTTTGGTGGAACGTTTAAAATAGCTGCGTTTTTATTGTGCTTTGGCTCCCCCGTATAGATTCCACGTGAGGTTTTGCTACCAGTGTTCTTTGCAACAAGGCTGTTCCGCAGTTTCAGAGGTTCACGGCTTTTTGGAGAGGAGGTTTTCAGTTTCTTGCCAAAGCGTCTATACACCTGGTTGGTGGACGACAAATAGTGAGCAGAAATAATCATTTGCGCAATGGAACTTTCTTGAATGTTCGCGGACTAGTTGCGTAGTAATGCTGGACTAACGTGGCACTGAATGGAGTCAGAAGCGATATTTGTATGACAATTGCTATTTGATTTCAACCTTAGAGCTGATTCATTTATGATCAGTGTCATCTAGGTCAACCAGGTGGGGAAGTTCCTGAGTTTCCGTGGGTAGCGGAACATATTGGTCACAGACTGTTTGTCGGAAATAGGCTTTTTTTCACTCCCTTTGTAGTACTGTTAAATCTGGTTTCAGGACCATGGATTTGTAATCTTTCCCAAGGGATAATGCGTTCCTACTACAAATGAATTTTTCAGCAAGTGTGTCGTTTGAAAATTTTAAAAGTATTGGACAGACCTGCTTCGGAGATTTCTTTCGCAGCTTCACGCAAGAAAAGTGCAGTCCAAATATGACAATCGTTGTCCACTGCAGAGGAGATAGTGTCGCACCCAGAAAGATAACTGCGATCTTACATGTACTATTTAATTGTTGACGAATTGTACATTATTCTTTCTTGTTTTAAGCTCCCTTACAACCATCTCGACACTCGACCGCCTTTTAAGTTCCCGCGCCAACGTGTAGCTCCAGTCTTGCCTCATCCGTCCGCGTCTTTTTGTAGCCCATTGAATACAGTCCGCTGTGTCCGACTCCCATTACCTTCTGATACTCCGCCCGCTTTCACGCACCGCCTCTGACTAGTGTTTACTAGTCCTACCAATTGGTGACCGCAATACGCACGCTCGGATTTAGACATTTTTCGTCGTTAGTATTTTTTGAGTTCGTTCGTTTTTCTCGATTATATACCTGTATTCATTTGTCTCTCGCAAAATCAGTACTTTCATCCTGTTTTGTTCATCCTTTAGTTTTCTGTTCCCATTGGTAAAGTGGCATCTGAGTCGTTTCACAGCGTAAAAATGCTTACTTTGGCTGTTCCAAGTTTCAAGTAACACAGGCCGGAGGTTTGGTTTACGACATTAGAGATCGAACTGGAAAATAAGTGCATTCAGAGGGACCGTGTGATGTACAATCCGCTCGTCCCACGCCTTGCTTTGGCGGTTGTGAAGTTGGTTGAAGACATTCTATTTTGCCCATCGAAGGAAGCAAAGTAGGAAACGATGAATCAAGCGATTCTTAAGAAGTCACAATCCAGCGCACGAGCTCCATTGGAACAACTCAGTGCTGTCAAACTAGGAGACCGCAAGATGTCGGCGTTACTCCGCGAACTTCAATGTATCGATTGTCCTTTATTCTTGGGCGAAGAAGAGACAAAGGAGCCTTGGTTTGCACGTCGCCTAGAGCAATTGCCACTAATGCTGTCCATGTTTCTCGATACGCCCCTGAAAGGATTAGCTACCAAAACAGACTATGCGTTCGGACGTCGTCCGCAGCAGACGACCAGTAGCTCCGGTGACGTATTCTCACCGATGAAAACCGAATTCCATATTTTCTCCAAGTCGTCCGGCCGACCTGACCCTAAAGACGAGGAAATTGCGCCACTTCGCAGCTGGATAGCAGCAATGAAAGCTTCAAAGCAGCGTGTGCCAAGCTCATATGCTGACCACGTTTTGGCTACCTTTTATTGCGGTTATTCTGTGCCTGTACCGAGTAAGTCTCATTCCACACAAACGCGCAACATTTGCGCTGCACGTTCTCAGTCCGACAATACCATATCCGTCGAAGAAGTATGTTGGTACCACCACCAATATCATGATAGAGCTAGACGTTGTCGGTGTCCCCGCACTAAGCACGACTCAGTCGCTTCAGGGAAAGCAAATAGTTTGCATACTAGCACGATCAACTTATCTATCAATAACCAAGCAAGTCGCCTGTTTTACGTTAAGGCTCGACGTCCTTTAATCACGTTCCTCATGGACATTGGAGCGGAAGTCAGCGTCATCCAAGCGAACGTGAAAAACAAGCACTCAAAGCCTACTTAAAACCTGCGTGTTGACAACGGTTCTCTGATAGCTTCATTCGGTCAGCGCATGATGAACCTGGACCTCAGTCTTCGCCGACATTTTCAGTGGGTCTTCATGGTTGCGTCCGTACCCTTCGCAATTACCGGTATCGATTTCCTCCGACACTGGTTGTCAGAGAGTTTTACATGACTGTACTAAACTAGGGGTCAAAGGCGTTCTTGCGAAAGCCCCGCTAATCAGTCTCCATTTTCGAATCGCCGATGTGCCATCAGATTATAGGAATCTACTGTCTGAAAACCTGCGACTGGTACGACCAGCTGCAGAGGTTCCGCCAGTCACGACAGAGGTCCCTCACCACATAATCACACGTGGTCAACCAGTTAGCGCACGACCAAGACGGCTTGCTCCAGACAAACTACGTGCAGTACAAGCTGAATTCGATCACATGCTTCAGCTCGGTATCGCCAGACCGTCTAGCAGCCCATGGGCGTCGCCTCTCCACATGGTCCCGAAGAAGATCATGGGGAACTGGCGTCCCTGCGGCGACTATCGAAACTTGAATATGGTTGCCACATCGGATCGTTATCCGATCCCACGCCCCGTGAATCTCAACGCCAGTCTGGCTGGTAAAAGTCTCTTCGGCAAAAGAGACTTAGTACGCACATACAATCAAATTCCGATAGCGGAAGCGTACATAGCTAAAACTGCCGTGACAACTCCATTTGGTTTGTTCGAGTTCCTGTGAATACCATTTGGTCTAAAGAATGTTGCGCAAACTTCTCAGCTCTTCATCAACCAAGTTTGTCGCGGCTTAGACTTCGCTTGCACTTATCTCGACGATATTTTAATCGTGAGCTTATTACCAGAAGTGCACACACGCCACGTACGAACAATTTTTGATCGTTTATCTCAACACGGGGTGACGATCAACACAGTAAAGTCTTCGTTTGGTGTCGACTTAGTCAATTTCCTCGGCCATCGTATCTCTTCTGCAGGTGTCGTGCCACTGCAGGATAAAATTCAAGCCATCATTGACTACTCCGAGCCTTAATTGTTTCGAACGGCTTAGCCTTACTGACGGGCTTGTCAACTTTTACCGACGGTTCATGCCAAACTGCGCGTCGCTGAAGCAGCCTCTCACGGACCTTCTCCGAAGGAACCTCAAGAAATTTGAATTTCCTGCCACAGCACGCGCTGCTTTTAAGTCGCTGAAAAAGGCTATCATCAACATAGCTTCTATAGCACATCACGATCCGGCCGCCTTACTATCCTTGAGTACTGACGCCTCCGAGGTGGAAGTCGGCGCTGTTTTGCAGCAACGAGTAGCCTGCATGTGGCCGCCCTTAGCGCTTTTCTCCAAACGCTTACAACCTATCGAATCTCGCTGCAGCACGTTCGGTAAAGAACTACTGGCCATATACCTAGCGATACGTCACCTTTGACACGTCTTAGAAGGCCGCTCCTTTGCCGTCTTCACCGACCACAAACCCCTGACTTACGTACTCGGATCGACCACCTACTAAAACTCTCCTAGATAGTCGCACCATCTTAACCATATCGCTCAGTTACGACCGATGCACTTTCCCGAATTCAAGTAATCTCCGCTGACGCCGCCACTGCTATCGATTTAGCAGCCCTGCCTGCAGCGCAACTCAATGATCCTGAGGTTGATATAATACGCAAATCTCCCTCATTGGACATACAAGCCATTCCGATGACATTATCAGACGGCACTATACTTTGTGATTTATTTCTGGGCACGCCGCGTCCACTCGTCCCACGCGAGTTTCAGCAGACCGTGTTCGATACGTTGCACGACATGTCTCATCCAGACATGCGTGCATCAGTTAGACTTGTAACCGCACGGTTCGTTTGGCGCAATGTCAATCGGGACTTCCGTACTTGGGCCGCTACTTGCTTTCCGTGTAAACGCGCGAAGGTGCACAAGCACATGAGAAGCGCATTAGACAAATTTCCGACGCCAGACACACATTCACCTCACGTGCACGTGAATCTCTTAGGTCCTCTGCCGCTTTCGAAAGGCTATGTGTATCTACTGACCTGCATCGTTCGGTTCACTAAATGGCCGAAAGCTACTCCTATACCTAACTGCTCTTCGGAAACGGTAGCGAAAACTTTGCTGGAGCGCTGCGTAGCTCAAAACGGCTGTCCCGCCATCGTGACCACCGATCGAGGGTCACGTTTCTCGTCGACATTTGCTACGTTGCTTAAGGATTTACACGGCCGCCACGTTTAGACGACGGCGTATCACCCGGCCGCTAACGGTATGGTGGAGCGCCGCCAGTTGTAGGCAGCGCTACGTGCGTACGCAAATCCTTCATGGTCTGTAACAATTCTCCTCGTCCTCCTAGGCTTAAGAAGCAAGGTTAAAACCGATTTCGACATCATACCAGCGCAACTAGTCTACGGTTGTATGTTGCGGTTTCCCGGACAGCTGATAGCACCAGCCTCGTCTACTTCTCCTTTTGATTACGGAAGTTAAACCGATCGATTGGCGCACCTGATGCGTGAGCTACGTCCACCCACTCCATAATCGAAGAAGACACCAGCGTACATGACCGAGAAGTTGTCTACCTGTTCACAGTCTCTTCGCGCAGACGATGTTTGGCAGCCTATTCACTCGCCGTACATAAGACCTTTCGAACTTCAACACCGTGCGATTAAAACGTACAAAGTCACATCCGAGGTGGCCGACACGTAGTCATCACCATCGACCGCCTGAAACCTGCCTTTATGGAAGAAACCACCTCACTTACTTCGGCTAGTAATGCCTCGTGTGACGTCACACCGCACCAATTTTCAGCATCCCAGTGTAGTCGAACCAGTCCACGATCCCGGTCTACAAGCGTCGGCCGTCCCGATACCTCCCGAACCTAGCCCGTTGCCTCCCACGATCAATCGCCGTAGTCAGGAGATTCGTAAGTCCGTTCGTTTTCCCGATTGTGTACAGTTCCATACGTTTGGGTTCGCAGGGATTGTAAATATTTGCCCCGTTTTTGGTCGAGTAACGTTTTGAAAATACAAGAAATGGAAAACTCCCGAAAAGAGGTTTTTAAAAAGTATCCAAACACACCAGTGTTTACGCGCAGACCACTCATTTGTTCTCCTTGGCGTGTTCTGCGTGTTTTTCTGCTCTCTCGTCCCTACATGCCCAACCCTCTCTTTCGATTGATTGCATCACACCAGCAATGTTTTCGGGGATCGGCACTGCCAAGGAGGATCCCGACGCGAACGCTGGTCGTTTCTCCGCGGTGCGAGAGTCGCT
Organism: Dicrocoelium dendriticum; assembly: GCA_944474145.2. Classification (NCBI taxonomy): domain Eukaryota; kingdom Metazoa; phylum Platyhelminthes; class Trematoda; order Plagiorchiida; family Dicrocoeliidae; genus Dicrocoelium; species Dicrocoelium dendriticum. The sequence continues at coordinate 27,699,086 of OX104063.1, forward strand.
TCTTAGTGGGACGACGGTCGTTTCTTCGTGGGAAGATGGTCCTTTCTCCGTGGGACAAGGGTCCTTTTGGCGCGAGGTGGGGTGCGGCGGAGGGAGAGACCACTCCCAGGCGCACGGTTTGCCAGCAGCGGAGGTTGAGGTCCTGTCGGCCTTTTGCTAGGCCAGCGAGCTTTTGTAGTCCGACAAGCCCGCTCCGACGGCTCGCCGAAATGTACCCTGCCCAGCAATCAACAAATAATAAATCACAAACGGCACCTCGAACTCCGATTTCCGGCGAACCCCCATTCGAAACGCACGCTGACTTATTCTTGGTACGATTTTGACATACGAACCTCGATTCACCAGCCATTTTCGATATCGAAGGCTTGCAATGGTCGGCCTTCTAGGGGGAGATCTGAAGGGCCCAGAAAGATAACTGCTATATTGCATGTACTATTTAATTTCTGACGAAATGTACATTATTCTTTCTTGTTTTAAGCTCCCTTACAACCATCTCGACACTCGACCGCCTTTTAAGTTCCCGCGCCAACGTGTAGCTCCAGTCTTGCCTCATCCGTCCGCGTCTTTTTGTAGCCCATTGAATACAGTCCGCTGTGTCCGACTCCAATTACCTTCTGACACCGCGCCTGCTTTCACGCACCGCCTCTGACTAGTGTTTCCTAGTCATACAATAGCTTCAAGAGATAACTTTTCAGTTAAATTAAATGTTATTACATTGTTAGAGCGTTTACTGAAAAACGAACAATGATTTATCGCGGGATAAAAACAAGTGCTTGACACCTCCTGTAGGATGGTTTGACAGAATGTGATGAAAGCGAAATATATGCGTGTCATCTACCAAACGTACGTCGAGATGAATGCTCTGATACATAACGTCAGTGTAAAAACAAGCAAATCAAGCGTAAACGTTCAGAAATACACTGGGGTGAAGTAGTCGTTGATATGAGGCTTGAGAATACTAAAATATGGTCGCTCACTTGGGTCCATTTGATACCTTAATCCTGTAGAAAAGCATGCTTGGCGTAATCCACAATAGACGAGTTTAGGTTACAAGACGCTGGGAGTTAAGAGCAATATCTAATCGCTTTTTTGAAGACGTCTAAGATAGGGGAGGGTACAACAGCGTCTTGGAGGGCGTTCCAGGGTTGGTAAACCCGAAGGGAAACGTAATTCTGTCGACACTCTAGACGGCTATACTGTTCCTTCAGTTTTAAGCAGTTACCCCTGAGCTGCGCGTTGTGGATAAGTTTCAGCAAATGGCGGCAGACGTGGTTGGGGTCACTCAATATCTGATACGCCAATATGAGATCGCCGCGCAGCCTTCGATGGCGTCCGCTGAAAATTCCCAGCAACTTCAACCCTCGATGGTAAGAGTGATAGCACAGGACCTTGACATTCTTTGTTGCCTTTCGTTGTGGCGCCTCTAACTCCTCTAGATCGCACTTCAACCAAGGTTGCCAAGCTTGGATAGCGTATTCAACATGTGGGCGCACGTAGGAATTATGCGTCATTGGGAAGATTGATTGGTCAAATCTCCCGAATGCCCTTCGCAGCATGCCGATGTGCTGGTTGCTCTTTTCGCAGCTACCTCAGCCTGTTTTGAACAGTTGAGGTCGCTCTGTACAATCACACCAAGGCCACGTTCCTGGAAGCTATTCTGCAATCCGTTTGTCCCAAGCAAATAGGCGTAGTTATGTCTATGGCGTAATTGCACAACGCGACATTTGTCTACATTGAATGCTAGGGCATTTTGAACTGACCAGTTCAACACTGTGTTAAGATCGCAGTGGAGCCGTCCGTAGTCTTCTGGTCCTCTGATCCTTCGCAATATATACTGAGATCATCAGCGGAAAATAGGAAATCAGAAGCAATTGATCTCGCCAAATCGTTAATGAACATCAAAAATAGACGAGCTCCAAGCACCGAGCCTTGTGGTACTCCATATGCCACCTCGATTGCATGGGACAGTGATTCTCGGACTCTCACATCCAGCCTTCGTTAGGGTAGAAAACTGATGGTTCAACTCAGAATTGGGTCGCCAATGCCGTAGTTCCAAAGCTTCTGAAGGAGAATTCGATGGTCTAAGCGATCAAAGGCTTTTGAGAAGTCCAGGTAGATGACATCGACTCCTGCTCCCACATCAACAGGTTCGGTCCAGCTATTACGTGCAATTAATAGTTTGGTATTACACGAACGCTTCTGACGAAAGCCATGTTGTTCTGGGGCTATTAAATTGGGGCTTTCCAGATACTGCATCAACGCATCTGCGATGATTGATTCCCTCACTTTGGATAGTATAGGAAGTAGTGTTATTGGACGGTAGTTGGAAGGGTCAGTGCGGCTATCTTCTTTATGGATAGGAGTGATGACCCCTCGCTTCCATACTGGTGGAATATGGTTAGTTTCTAGACATCGCTGATGGAAAACAGCCAGTAGTTCTGCTAGATCCCTAGCCCATGAATCTCAAATCCAGCATGTTGTACAACTTCCAAACGGATCGTCGTGTTCCTTTTTTTGGGATATCTGGAATGTTGAAAATATACTTAAGCGAGTTAAGTTGCTCTAGGATTTGGTTCAGAGAATCCAATCTTTCCTTCAAGTCCTTCAGCTGTAGTTCAGGCGCAGCAATCGTTTGAATTGCTTTAGAGGGCGATTCAGCATTAACTGCGCTGTGCTCTATCAGGGAAAGATTATGAGAGGTATCATTAGATTGCTTTTTTACTCTTATGCGCGATTTTGGTTTTATATTCATCTTAGATGATGAGCCGTTAATTTTTTCCGTGCTGACGTACGGGTTATGAGCAGGATGTTTTGCCAGAATTTCAGTGGCTTCCGATCTCATCTTTGAATTCCTTGTTTTGACTGAGGTAACGAGCAGTTTTACTTATTAGTCACTCTGTCTTAGGGCTTGTAAACTATTTTATGTGAACAAGAATTAGAAAATAGAGAACAAAGTTCAACGTTTCAGTTACAGTGATCGAAACGAAACAAACAGTTATAGGTAAGCCGCCGAGGAAACAGACCAGGATTTTAGGGCTTATACGACCTATCTAAAGTGCACGAGAATCACGCAGGTACAAACAGGCCACTGCTTCAGATACAACAATCGATACAAACCAACCGGATGTAAGAGCGTTCAGTTGTCCAAATTCCGCCAAGGGTAGATTGTCCTTCAGTAATTGACCGCTCTCTGCACAGGTAGCCCTGAGGTCAACTCGGTGGCGTGCCGCATCACGTTATGCCACAGGTTTCAACAAGCGCACACGCACAAATCCGGCCAGAGAGTTTTGCGTGCGTTCGATAGAACGCGTTTCGCAATGCGGCCTGAGGACTCTTGGTCAAGCAAGGCAGAGTACGAAGATGTACTTGCTTCTAGTTGTCTTATGCAGATACCGACAGGGTTGGTTTAGGTCTCTTGAAGTAGACCTAGCAATAAGCTTTACGACAACTCTAACAACCTTGACGAAGGTAGATAAGTGGTGCACTCGTAGGCGAATGACTACGCTGGAACACAGCCAAAATTGAAAACCGGCATTAGACGTTGTTCCGTTAATAATACCCTAGAGAAAGTTTGCGCAATGAGTAGGCCTGATAGAGCCCGATTGAATGAGTGTAGGTAGGCCGTTATGCGAAAAAATTTGAATCCGAAAACTTGAGAAATCAGGAGCAACGAAAAAATTCCGACCTGCAAAACAGTATATACCAGATGACAACTGTTCATGATGGAAATTTATTCTGATCCCCCTCATAAAGATAGGACCAACTTTAACAAACCAGAACCACGAAACATTTTTCAACTACTTATACCTGTTTTCAAACATTTTCATTTGGTTGCCGAAACTTACTTAAAAACTTCGGGCAATTTGTGCTTTTCGATCAAGTATGATCGACAAATTGCCGAACTGTGTCGGTGATTTTTCACGCCTACCTAGTTGCGTCTCGTTCCGCCAAGAATAAAATGTTGTTGATTACTCATCTGTATAATTAGCATACTTCGAGGGTTAAAAGCTCAGATACTACCTGGTATTTAGCTGTTTCCTAAAGAACCACCAAGACTCTGGAGTTTCGTGTTGGACTTTTGTTATTTTGACGAGCTAGAAAAAGTATCAGTCAGTTAATGGGGTTGAGTAACAGTCAAAGCAATAGTCACTGCTTTGCTGAAGAATTCTTAGCGCCTTCCAGTTCACTTAACTATATTGATAAAGGAATGCTTTGCTTGTGTCCATGGTAGACAAATGTGCTCGGTTAAGTGTGATTAAAATCAAAGAACTTGGAAGATACAACTTTTGAGGCGATGTCGACATTTGGTTAAATCTCATCAAGCATAAACTTGAAAATGCGATAGGTCAGAAAGGCACGGCCTCAAATATACAAATTGATCAACTTCGAACGACATTTTACGCCTAACATCCACCAATCTTGGAGTCCCATCCTAACAGAAGCTGGAGTTTTCTTTTCGGAACTCTGAAAGGAGAAATTTCTTTTAAATTTGCAAATAGGAAAATCGAAAGTAACAGTTTGCGAGCAGACCTCGTTTTGGTAGTATTCTTTACAAACATGCGCCACAATGATAGAACAAAAGCACTCTGATTTAGAAATTGATTATCCCCACAGCGATCGCTAATCCGAGCACATCACGCGCGAATAATGGCTTGCCACCCTTTCGGCAAAGAGCAGAGGGACACAGTTGACCCACGTAATAAAGACGGTGCCTGAATTATTCACTTCAATACAATACAATATACGAGGGGTGTTAAAAAAGAAACTGAACTTTTACTATAACATCTCTACGCTCATTACACAACATTTTCAGCACTTTCTCTCGCAAAATGGTTCACCCTACTAGCAATACACCGTTGCCAACGGTGCTTCCATTTTTGGAAAGCCCCGTGGAACTCATTTTCTGGGATAACGTGCAGCTCTCTTGTCGAGTTGTCGTGCATCTCCTCCATGGTTTGGAAAGTATGTCCTTTCAATGTGGTTTTAAGTTTGGGAAAAAGGAGGAAGTTTGCGGGGTTTAGTTATGGAGAGTACGATGAATGAGGCATAACGAGAGGGTGATGTTTTGTAGAGTTAGGGACAAGGAGCCATGCTTGAACCGACATCTTGTGATGACGCAACATCAAAATCCAGTCTTGCAACAGTTCGTGCCTCTTCCTTCGCACAACCTCCCTCAAACGCGCTAGAATTTGATGGCAGGACCCAACCTTGATACTCACTTCGTCAGCAACTTCTAGGAGAGTTAAACGACGATTTCCACGGATTACAGCATGAGCTCTGTCGACATGGTCATCGTCTGCTGATACGGCAGGTCATTCAGGCTTGGAATCGTCACAGTGCGACATTCTTAATGTGTTCAAAACACTTAAGGCAGGATATCCAAGCGTTTTGCAAGGAGGGCCACATTTTGTATGGTAAAGATATGTCGGGCCAAATGCAGTCTGACATTAAGCTAATAAGATACATTAAACATGTAGGAATAAACCATGCCTTAATTTATTATTTCATGATGAGTTCGCGGACCACTTGAAATGTTTACGCAGGCCGCACTTGGCCCGCAAGTCGGACTTTGGACATCTCCGACTTAAACCAATCATAGCACTGCGTGCGACTCATATACTCCTACCAGTACGCTTGGCTGAGCCATTGAAATGTCTACGTAAAAGTTTTGCCAAGTTTGTACCAGAAGTTTAACGCGCACACATATTGTTCTTCAGGCTCTTTTATTGTCGCTTTGGCACTAATCCGATGAACAGGAAGCTGTGTCACTGAAGTCACGGATTTTTGGATCATTGTGTGCTGGATACTAGTTTTGCTTCGGAATACTGTGTTATCAGTGTCTTTTCTATGTGAATTGTTCACCAATATTCTTCTTTTGGCATATTTTCCAATTGGTCTAAATTTGGCCACTGTGCTTTGGCTAATTTCGGAGATCTCATTGATTTGCCCTGCCGTCATCTTTGTCGGCCATCTTGGACTTACTCCACGTTGTGATGCCGTCTCAAGCTACTTGTTCGTGTTCGAAAGTTGCGGAAAATTAGGCGCATGCACTTCGGTACTTCGGTTGCGATGTTTTGTTCCATATTTTGTGCATTGACTTATCCGTTGAAGTGTTTCGAAAATCTCTCGACATCCGACATTGGTTTTTCCAAGTTATATGTTATAAATGTCGCGGAACAAAACATCAGAATACACAGCGATCGCCAACAACTACGGGAAAACCTCTCTTCCAGACAGAAATAAACCGTTCACCACGTGGGATCAAACGCCCTCATGAGAGTACCTCTGGCACATCACATTCTCTTGTCACTCCGCGAGCTGCACCAACACCATCGTCTTCGACCCCGGCCGAGTCTCAAGGTTCAACGTTCCTCACCGATAGAAGACGCAGACTCGGAACCTATGAACTGCCGCTTCACGGACCGGTCCGAGAAATTCTCAGAACCTGTCTATGAACTTCTGAACACTGAGGATCCATGGACCACTCAAAAGCGCAAGGGGGCGAGTAATCGAGTTCAGGCGTCCCCTGCTGATAAACAACAACCCAATCAGTTAAGCGCCTCTAGTTCTGTTCCCACAGGTTCATCACCGATTTCGCTGAGGCGTCATAATCTCGTGGTCTTCCATGTACCAGAATCACAAGATGAAAACCCTCAGATACCTTGTGAACACGATGTTGAGTACGTCCAGGGGCTCAGCGATAGACACTTGGATGTGGGCGAAGGCAGTGTGACGATTAAACGAGTAATCCGACTTGACCAGAAAACTAATCAGTCATGTCGATCTCTGAGAATCACCTTTGCAAATCACAATATGACACAGCTCATACTGTCTCGTCTGTCAAGGTTGAAAAGCATAACAGTTCATATCCACCGAGACTTGGAACCCGAAGACAGGGATCGTTTGAAGACTGCGGTCGTTGAGCTCAAACGCCGTACTGAAGAAGGTGAGACTGACTTACAAATTACAAATTTTCGGGTGATCAAGGGAATGTACGAACTCGTATCAACTGGTTGCTCAACCTTCAGGCACGTCCCGCGGTACGTCACAAGACCTCTGTGTGGCATTCGCCAACATGTGCAGCCTAATGAACAAACGTGACGAACGGTGTCACTTCGCTGTCTCGGAGTAGCCGGACGTTTTATGACTTGCAGAGACATGACTGAACTCCGACGTCATACCCCAAGAAGTCGCGTTGTCAGGATACTCTTGTTTCCGATGTAATGGAAACTCAAAGGCTCACGGTGGTGTTCTGTTGTACATAAACTAGTCACTATCTGTTAAACTTACCAGTACCTATCGGAGCGAAGACAATTTCTGCGAGCAATTGTGGTGCACAATCCGCCTCAGACACGCAGAACTAATAGTGGGTATCATCTACCGGAGCCCATTAATCCATTGTTGCGATTGACTACCACATATACCGAAACACATGAGCTGCCCTCAATTCTTATTGATGGAGGTTCTAAATTAACCTAAGATATTCTAGCCAGAAGTTCGTCTTCTTCTCGGTCATGGCAACGTCGAGCCTCATTTCGCTAAAATGATTATTGAAATCGAGGCAACGTAACATATCATTCAACTGACGCACGTCAGTTCGCACTCGGCAGCTTGTCCGGAACTTTTGTTTACGAACTGCGAGCAGAACCTGAACGAGATTAGTCCTCGAACCTCCGGCGAACAGTGACAACTGCTCCATTGTGTCAAGCATAGAACTGTCGTTACCGTATTATAACAAACGGAAGCAGACCTTCAACTATTGGAAGACGGACTTCAGATTGGACACTACCACAGGATGCGTCGCTTGAGACCTGTTGGTCATTAATGAATGGGCAACTTAACTCGCTGTGTACTCGGTTTCTTCCCCTTATGTATTCAAAAATTGAACCTGTCAAACCGCATTGATTTGATACGGAATATAGACAGCGCGACGGCGTCGCAAACTTTGGGTTACATACATCAGTTCGGGTTGTGAAGATTACACGGCATATAAGAGACAGCTTAACTTATGTAACACCGCAAAGATCAAGAAACGCCGGCAGTTCGAAGAGGTGCTAGCATCCTCGGCCACAACTGCACCTAAAAGAATATTTGCCTGCTTGAAATGTCAACTGAAACCTAGGGAAAACCTAACTGTATTAGAGAGCTTGGACGGAAAAACGCTCATTTCAAGAGCGGAGGGCGCGGACGCCTTGGCTACACACTTCCTCACCGTATATTCCAGTAAACCGGCGGCTGTTCCAGTAGCTGCACAGGTTGCGCCAGTCTTGCTCGACAGCCTACAACGTGATGCGCTCGAAGTGTATCAGCTACTCGTCAATCTCGATCGTGCAAAGCCCCCCGGACCAGACGGACATCACCCTATCGATTTTCATCTCACCAGCCGTGACAAACCTATTCACTAAATCACTCTCTGAAGGATCTGTCCCCAACGACTGGAAATTCGCGATAGTGAGACCACCTCCCAAGTGTGGTGATCCGAGTAAAGTAGAGAAATATAGACCGATCAGTTTGACTTCGATATTATCCAAAGTTCTCGAGAAGATTATGAAAAAGTGTCTGCTATCGTTCTTCGAATCGATGGACGTATTGACGGCAGCGCAACACGACTTTACGAAGGGTGATCCTGCATCACCAACTTGATGTACGCAAACCAACTGTGTGTACGAGCTCTCAATGAACAGAAGGATGCTGGCGTGGTGTACATCGATTTTAGTAAGGCGTTTGACAAAGTTAACCACGAGGTACTCCTTGGTAAACTGAGGACATACGGAATCGGTGGCACGTTACTTCAGCGGTTACACGAGTTTATTGTGGGACGAAAGTTTAGAGTACAGGTCAATGACTACCTGACAGACTGGTTCCCATCGACCAGTGGCGTGCCTCAAGGAACTGTACTTGGGCCAGTATTATTTCTTATTCATATCAACGATCTTCCGACAGTAGCTCCAGTCACCATGTGCCCTGTTTGCAGATGATTTGAAAATCTGGAGGATCATTGAGAACCAGGACGACTGCGCTCGCCTCCAGCATGACTTAGAGCGACTGTTAACGTGGTCCACTGAAATGCAACTCCCTCTTAACGCCAGCAATTCGGAGTTCATCAGTATCACCAGACCTCCAGCCACTCGATCATACACCTTGGACGGCCAGTTGCTCCATCCCAACACATCTGTCAGAGACTTAGGAGTTCTCTCACGACATGATATGAGATCACTAGAAAATACAGAGAAATTGTACCTAGCGGGACTTCGTGTGCTCTGGGCATTACGACGCAGTTTCTCCACATGGTCCGAAGAAACGGTCCCTCGTCTATTCACCTCGCTCATTAGACCAGTCCTTGAATACGGTGCCCCAGCTTACCATCCGATAACCCAATGGGAAACTGAAAAGCTGGAGAAAATACAGCATATCGCAACTAGAATGATACCGAGTCTACAAAAGCTTCCGTAGGGAAAACGTTGTGAAAGGCTCGGACTCTACACACTATCCTATCGCCGAGTAAGAATTGACCTTATTATGACCCATCGAGTACTACACTTAAATCACTTCCACATACTGCGGCCAATATTTCACCTGCGGGAACCCTGTAATACCCGAGGACACCGTTACAAACTCAGGGTCCCCAAAATGAACAAAGTCACATCAGCTTTGTATAGAACGAAGAATCGTAAACTTATGGAATACACTACCAGAAGGACTAATAGAGGCCGAATCTGTGAAATTTTTAAGACACGTATCGACGATTATTTCGGAAACCTGTGCTTTTGTAAAACGGTGCACATACAATGCAAAAAATGCATCCTTTACGAGAACATGATGACACCAATACGAATTCTTAACCGAACAAGGATAATCGATGCTGACCAAACATTACCGCTGACGATTCGCAAATAAATGTTTATGCTTTTTCGTAATTCCATAGAGTGGTACAGAAACCTTTCTACTTGCTCTTAAATACACTATCAGTATCAGTAACAGGACTGCTTGTGCATGTGCTCACTTCAACGGCTGTAGCTCACCAACTAACAGTCAGAGCGAAATACCGCAAATGGCAGTTTGTTGTCTGAACATGCCTACACATGCGCTAAGTAGCCGCAGCGCTACTTCAAAAGTTTGATTTCTTTTTGAAGACCTCTCGTATTGTATGAATTTTGAGGTTAACAGTGATCGCCAAAGGGAATATAAAGGGAAGCAAAGCGAACAAGACACTTTTCGTCTATGTGCTATGCGATTTTATCTTGATAAGCAACTACGGCTGACGTCATTGTTTTGTCCGTAAACACTGTCATTTCTGTTTCTGGGGGTACAAACGTGCGATATAGAAAGGACAAGGCGCGGTGACTAAGTGGTTTTACGTACTTCGACGGTTCCATTTAACTTCTACGCTGTGGAGTGAACACGCACTTTCGCGTTTCACTTTCCTAACCGAATGGATATCACACAATGACTGACAACTGGGTAACTCAAATCAACCAATTGACCCTAGGTACACCGTTACTCACCGTTATGAAGTTAGCAAAGGTTTCAGATAACCGCGTTGTAAAACACCGAGTGAGAATCACGAAGTCCATTTCAACCTCAATACACTGAGCTGTGGTCGAAATAGGCCGCATTCACCCAGCTAACTAGCGTTTTCTTTACAGTGTTCGCAGATTGAATGATAATGTGGCCGAAGTCATAGCGCTATACAGCTAACTGAATATTGTGACTTGTCCGGAGCATCTCTTCGGGATGACCAACCGGTAGAGGCTACGCTCGCTCTTCGCTTCGTCAACAGCTCGCAAGGACTGTATGAGCCATCCTTGGAATTAAGAGCAGGCACATCTCACTTGACACCGACCACCCTAATTGTGTCATACGTTTGGTTACCAAACTTTGAATGACTTCACCATTTTACAACAACCGCGGCAATGTCGATGTTGCTGCGTCAGGATGAGGAATGATACTTTGCACTGCGATAGAAATTCATATCTGTTTCCGCTACGGTTGCCTCCAATGGAATCGCAGTCAATATTGAGATTGCGTGTCGCAATCCATTCACACAAAGAGTACTTCAAAAGGACCTTCATTATCAATTATTAAATGTTATATCAAAAATTGCTCGTCGTGATCCGGTGGCTTAGGGGTAGGAATCACAAGTAACATTCCAATGGTCCAGAGTTCGATGCCTGCTATCTCTATCTGATAACATTTTAACATCGAAGCGCGTCATGTGCAGAGTATTCGGGCGGGCAACGCCCAATTTTTGTCCTTACTGCTCAAACCGATAAAATGTTTTTCATCTGAATCGATACGTGGGAACTTGCGTGTTGCCAGGTAGATACAAACACCCGTGAATTAGACTGGCAACTGTACTTAAGTAGCAATCAAGTAACTGTTTGTATGTGGAAGACACCTATATCACTGTGTCTATTTGATATTGCCTGAAATAAGCATAAAATATCGGCCATCCTCGATACACAAATTATGTTAAGCGATAATGAGAATAGACCGGTACCAAGCGACCTATGATTTTACTTGTTAATGCCAACAGATTCATCTTCGGCCGCATCAGGTTGCAAACGTATGGGACCTAATTTCCATTGCCGAAACTTGGTAGCACCAAGAAGTGGCTGATGCTGAGGTTGTGATAGCAGGAATGTCACTCATCTGGAACGACCGTCCCAGAAGTGAAGATGGGGTCGTTCTCTACGACCGCAGCGACCCGTAATATGTATTGAATGAATGAATAAATCAAGTAAATAAATTGTATATTCCTCGATGATACAAGAAGCTGTTCCCTAAAAGGAACAGATCAAATAATAGTACAACATTTCCATGACATTGCATTAATACATTTTCAGAAATAAACATGGGCGCAATTGCAAATTAGGTAACACAGAGTAATCAGAATAGTTCTGCAATGTTTTTTTCCTGCCATTGCAGCAGGATTCTTCACAATCACATGACAGATGTTTGGGCCGAAAAAATGTAATGAAAGGGGCTGTTGTCCGAAATGTTATGTGTATGTGTTTCGGTAACTTATTCAGACACCATGGATCCGTTTTCAAATGCATTATCTAGTGACTGTGATGTCCCGAACATCTTAATCACTTCTTGAACTGTTAAATGCTTACTAATCGCAAACTTAAAATTCCAAAGTGTATAGCACGTTCTGATACCACTTGGAAGTTTGTTCCAAATTTTTGAGTATTGGGTTAGAAAGAAACGTTCCCTGATTCTCGTAGTAAGTTTTGGAATCATGACCTTTACCTCCTTGTTACGTATTGGATATCTGTTGTTTAAAGATATGTGAACACTGTATTCAAGACTGCGCATTTGACAATTTATGATTCTGTAAATAAACATAGATTCAGCTTCGTTATCCGAAGTTAAAGTGGGTCAAATGCAAGTTTATCACATCGCTCTCTGTAGGTCAACTTTGAAGAATATCCACATAGCTTTTCGTAAAGCGTCTCTGGACCCTCTCTAGAACATGCTGGTCAGATTTCCGCAGATTAGACTGCACCATTGAACAGTATTTCATACAAGGCAGCACAGCAGAACACGTAAATGGATCAACAGAATAGATGAAATCTGGAGGCAACATTTGCTAAGCCCATGTGATATCACATGACAGGATTACAAAGTCATCAGAAACTATTGCACGTCACTCATTAGAGTCGATAAGTACGAATGGCAGGAGAATATGATGCTGAAATTTACTAGTAGCACCAAACTGCTATACGGATTTGTGAATGGCAAAATAAAGGTTAAGCCCGGAATACCACCACTTAGGACGGCCAGTGGCCTAACAACTACTGCTGTGGATGCCGCGAACGCTCTACTCTTGCAGTTTGGCTTGGTAGTTATAAATGTCATGGAACCTTCGCCCTATCAACTCCCAACCAATGTCGTTGGCTTATCCAGCGTCACCTTTACTCCAGCAGCTGTTGCAAGCAAACTACAGTCTCTCCGCGAGTACAGTGCCCCTGGAATCGGCATGATCTGCCCAAAACTACTAAAACCCTCGTTCCCACCATAGCAGTACCACTTGCAACCTTTTTCCAGGGTCTGCTTAACTCCCATACATTCCCATCTGAGTGGAAAAATGGAATTATCACTCCAATATATAAAGGAGGTAAGCGCTCGGAACCTGCTAACTACCGACCTATTACTCTCCTTCCTGTTTTATCAAGGGTTATGGAATCGGTAATCGCAGATGGACTGACGAGATACTTTGAAAGTCAACAGATAATTTCTAATGCCCAACATGGTTTCCGACGCAGACGATCTTGTCTCACCAATTTGCTGATTACTCAGGACTTATGGACCAGGGCGGCTGATGAAGGAGTGCCCATAGATATGATCTAATTGGATTTTTCTAAAACATTCGACAGGGTCAAGCACTTCTTTCTCCTCCAAAAGCTTGCTGCCTACGGTATCAATGATTCCCTGCTCACCTGGTTGGAAGACTACTTACACGACAGAGCAATCAAGGTAGGAGTAGCCGACACCTATTCTGAAAGCCTTTACGTCTCCAGTGGTGTACCACAAGGATCCGTCCTCGGCACGCTACTGTTTTTAGTCTACATTAATGACCTTCCAGCAGACATTCTATCTCCAATTCAAATATTTGCAGACGATGCTAAAATATGAAGAGCAATTCGCTCAGCATCCGACCGTGTCTACCTCCAGGAAGATCTAACCCGGAGTAACGAATGGGCAGAAAAGAACCAGCTCCCACTGAATCCTGCAAAGTGCCACCCGCTGACGGTGCACAACAGCTTCGTCAACACATACATTTTGGGGCAACACATGCAACACGTGACTAGTGAACGCGACCTAGGTATAATCGTGCAAGAGAGTCTTGGAAATTCGCTCCAATGTTCGAAAGCAGCAAGTGTGGCGAACTTGAACTTGAGACTTTTGCGACGAGCTCTCGGCACTTTTGAGCGACAGCTAGTACCATTGTTGATTAACTCCTACATTCGTCCTCATGTTGAATATGCAATTCAGGCCTGGTGTCCATGGTTAAAACGAGACATCCGCCTCTTGAAACAGCCCCAAAGAAGAGCCACAAAGGCAACGCGTGGACTATCCGGTATAAGTTACGAAATGCGTCTTCGTGTACTCGGTGTGTTCTCATTAGAATACCGACGGCTTCGCGGAGATCTTACTCTCACATACCGGATACTAACCGGAAGCGAGCATCCATGTACATCACTGTTGACTCTAGCCCCATCCAAACAAAACCGAGGGAACCACCTGAAATTAATGACGCAACACTCTCGTTTGAAATGTAGCAAGTATTTTTTCTCACTCAGAAACTGCTCTCACTGGAATGCGTTACCAAACTATATGGTGAACACGCCAGGCATGACGACATTCGAAAGACTCTTGGATTTTCATCTTAGTGATGAACGATACACAACACTTTGCTAAAGTGCATTGATTTAACTACTGATACTTTACGTTCCACGTTGGAACATTTTGATTTTAATTTTCTTTTGCATATCCATCCTGTGGGTCCTGTAAAGTTATGCTTTTTATCCCATCATACACCATTGAACCATTGAATAAGTTTTGTAAAGTCATATGCGAGATTCCGTGAGGTAAAAATGATGGCGGATATTATCGATGGCCTTCATGGCTTTCGGAACTTGAAAGTCACAGTGTCCAGAAAAGTTAAACGTGACTAAATATCGCACTCCCAAGTCGCGAACTGCCTTGCAATGCGAGATATATGCGCCTTGTAATAATGAACAGTCTGGCGGTGCTTGGCGTTTGTTCGACAAAATATCCCAGTTGTCCACGGCAAATGACATCTGACACAGTTGGCACCAGGAGTCAAGTGCAGATAGGTCATCCTGAATGAGACGTACGGCTTCCAGGGTGTTTGCGCATGGTTGTAAGTAGACAACTTTAATGTCATCAGCAAAGATAAATGCAACCCCATTTCTTATTCCCTGGAATATTCTCTGGAATAGCTGAGAAGCTGGAAACTCACCTTACCGACTCACTTTTTGCCTTCTACAACTAAGACACAACGGCGCATATCTCGTGACTGTTGTTCATCGATGGCCAACGTCCACTTGGGAAATAGATTCCCGATTGATACATGGCTTGAACAAGGCAAAATCACCAGCTATAGCCACATTATCATCTCTGCGGACTTCAGTCTACACGAGCTGGAGGTATCAACATCACCAAACGAACAGTTCAAAACACACTTGCATGTACTTCTTGCTAATGTTCCCTTGTACAATCAAGTCACCAAGCCCACTGGATTCGAGACAACAAACAAACCGTCCATGTTGGACCTAGTGCTGACGAATGGGTAGCTTATGGTTGACAAGTTATTGATGGAGAGTCAACCCGGTCTCAGCGACCATGTAGTAATAACGTACAACTATGTGTGTTATGCAGAGTATCCTTCTGAACACTCGGAACTAACTCATACAAGTACATGTTACCAAGTTTTGAACGAACTCGTCGAGGCATCCGCTTCGGAATTCCCGAACAACGGTCCCCTTGACAACGTTTGGACACAGTTCGTTGAAAGACCCATCGACATGGTCAACAGAGCATCAGGGACCAAGACCCATTGTCCAGTAAAAATGTCTTCAATTCTAAGGAGTAGGACTCGAAAATGCATGGGGATAAGGGATGCAGTATGGCGTGCTTACTAGGTTAGTCCCGATTCAGAGAGTTGGGGTAATTTCCTGACCTAAAGCAACCATTGCACCACAATTGTCAGTGAGAAAAAATTAACTTCTCAACAGCGCCTAGCCAAAGACTTCCAGGCATACAGCAAACTACTATATTAGCATGTCAACAATCTTCGTAAAGTGAAGCATGACATGCCTTCAGTTTCCCCAACAGGCGGTGTGGCACAAAGCGCCAACGAAACAGTCAATGCTCTTTGGCTACAATAAGTCCCAATTTTCAACTCGCAGCCACTACCTGTCCCATAAGGTTACGTACATCACTGACTCCAGGATTTACACCTGTACTTTTCAATACAACGATTATGCTAAGGCAGTTACTCTCACTGTGCGATCATAGCGCTCCGGGAGCGGAAAGCATCCTCCCGAAAGCACCGAAGGCTGCGGTCACTAAGCTAGCTGAACCAATATCACAGCACATTTGGAAGAAAAGTGCTTCGATGAACAACGAGTCCGCCGGTGTTGAACCGTGGCATTATAACCCCAGCTTTTAAGGGCGGTAGCCATTCACACCTTGCAAACTCTCTCCCAGTGACTCTCCTCCCTGTGTTCGGGAAGGTGATGGAAACGGTCGTCGCTGATGCTCTAATGGACTACCTGGCAAAATTCAACATCTTGGCACCGGAGCAGCATGGCCTCCATCGACACCGGTCTAACACCACCAACCAGCTAATAGCGTGATGTAGGTGGACGGAAGTCACTGATGATGGGATCGGAGTCTACGACAGCTATCAGGACTTCACCAAAGTTTTCGACAGTATGGAACACCGCATTCTATTACAGAGCTACGGAATCGGAAATCTTGTGCCTGATTGGATTGGCAACTCTTTCACCGAAGGACGATTCTTGTACGCGTTAGGGGATCACTCTCCAACCCGATTGTGGTGGAATGTGGTGTCTTACAAGGCTCAGCGCTAGAACCACGCTTATTTCTTGTGTTTATCAATGACCTGGTAAAAGTTGTCTCCTACACAAGAGCTAATTGCTAGCCACCGTCTGTACAACCACGTAACCTCTCCCACCAGATTTCGAAGTGTTAACAAGTCGTCGATACTGGATCTTGTGCTAACTAACGAAGAACTCATGGGTTGTAGTGACGATGTTACTCTAGTCTTTGACTATAGGCGCTATGCGGAGTATCCTGAAAAGGATGATGCTAAAATGCATACTGTCAGGCACTACAATATGTTATCCAAGCTTGTTAAGGATACATCTTAGATTTGTTAATCGAATGCCCCCAGGTGTTGCCTGGGAAACATTTACAAGGACGTTTAGCACACTGGTTGCGCACGCATCGGAAGAGAAGACCTTCCAACCCAAAAACAAGCATAAGTCATTTCTGTGGAGCAGAACACGTAAATGTATGTCCCGGATGGATTTGGCATGGCGCGATCACATGAACTGCTTGAATGCCGAAACCTTGACTAGATGCGTGACACATCGTAACTTTGTGTGAAACTGCTCCGCGAAGACAAGGTCACTCATAAGCAGAAGTTAATGAAGTGATTCTGCACTAACCGCAAACTCCTGTACCGGCACGTTAACGGCCTTCGAAAGATGAAGCGGGGGATTCCAGCTCCATTCACAGCTGATGGGTGTACGGGATCAGCAATGGAAGTGTCTGATCTCCTACGACTTCATTACTGCCAAACTTTCCAGAAGGTAACGAGCCCACACTATCTTCATTTCTAATACTCCACTACCTGGTTTAGAAAACATCACCTTCACTTCAAATGCTGTGTTGAAGAAGCTGCTATCCTTGCGTATCCACTGTTCTCCAGGAGCTGACAACATCCGACCAAAGGCTCTGCAGGCGGTAGTTAGTGGTCTAGCAGAACCACTGATTGTTTTCAAGTAGCGATGTCTAGAAGAAAACCATATTCCACCAGTATGGAAGCGAGGGGTCATCACTCCTATCCATAAAGGAGGTAACCGCCCTGATCCTGCCAACTTCCGTCCAATAACACTACTTCCCGTACTACACAAAGTGATGGAATCGATCATCGCGGATGCGGTGATGCAATACCTGGAAAGCCGCAAGTTAATAGCCCCAGAACAACATGGCTTTCGTCAAAAGCATTCATGTAATACTTACCTATTAATTGCATGCTATAGCTGGACTGAAGCTGTTGATGTAGTAGCAAGAATCGATGTCATCTACCTGGACTTCTCAAAGGCCGTTGATCGCTTAGACCATCGAATTCTCCTTCAGAAGCTTTGGAACTACGGCATTAGCCACCAAATCCTGAGTTGAATTAGCAAATTGCTACACGAACGACGGCTAGCGGTGAGAGTCTGAGAATCATTGTCCGATGCAATCGAGGTGGCATGTGGAGTACCACTAGGCTCGGTGCATGGGTCTTGTCCATTCTTGGTGTTCATCAACGATTTGGCGAGATCAGTTGCTTCCGATCTCCTATTTTTCGCTGATGATATCAAGATAGGGCGAAAGATCAGAGGACCGGAAGACCACGAACTACTCTAGTACGATCTTAGCACATTGTCGAACTGATCATTTCAAAATCACCCTACCAATCTACGTAGACAAACGTTGCGTTGTATAATTTCTTCGCAGACATAACTACACCTATTTGCTTGGGACAAACGGATTGCAGAATAGCTCCCAGGAATGTGACCTTGGTGTGCTCGTACAGAGCGACCTCAACTGTGAAAACAGGTTGAGGTGGCTGCGCAAAGAGGCAGCCAGCACGTCGACATGCTACGAAGGGCATTCGGGAGATTTGACCCATGCCTCTTCCCAATGATGCACAATTCCGACGCGCGCCCGCATGTTGAATACGCTATCCAAGCTTGGCAACCTTGGTTGAAACGCGACCTAGAAGTGCTAGAGGCACCACAATGAAAGGCAACAAAGAATGTAAATGGCCTACACTATCACTCTTACCACCGAAGGCTGAAGTTGCTGGGAATTTTCAGCGGACGCTATCGAAGGCTGCGCGGCCATCTCAAATTAGCGTATCAGATATTGAGTGACCCCAACCACGTATGCCGCCATTGGCTGAAATTTAACCACACCACGCAGCTCAGGGGTAACTTCTTAAAATTGAAGGAACAATATAGCCGTCTGGAGGGTCGACGGAATTACTTTTCCCTTCGGGTTTGCCAACCCTGGAACGCACTCCCAGTCTCAGTTGTACTCTCCCTTACCTTGGACGTTTTCGAAAAGCGATTAGATGTTGCTCTTAGCTCCCAGCAGTTTGTTACCTAAATTCCTCTATTGTGGATTACGCCAGGCATACTTCTCTACAGGATTCATGTATCAAATGGTACCAAGTGAGCGAGCGTATTTTACTTTTCTCACGCCTTATGTCAACGACTACTGCACCCCAGTGTCTTTCTGAACGTTTACGCTCGATAATTAATTTTAATTAGTTTTACACTGATGTTAATTAACAAAGTATTCATCTAGACAGACGTTTGGTAAATGACTCGGATATATTTTGATTTCATCATTTTCACCTCAACCATCCTACGGGACGTGTCAAGCACTTGCTTTTATCCCGTGATAAATCATTTTTCATAACAATGAAAATCACGATTCACTCCAACAAGACTTAGACTGCATTCATGAAATGTCAAATCGAAATCTACTCCAACTGAACACAGCTAAGTGCAAAGTAATCCATCTGCGTCACCAGCCGGTGAGCTTTTACGAACTGGGGACCAGCACTTGCAGAAGTCCCCTCTGGAGCGTGACCTGGGTGTACTGGTACAGGAAGATTTCGGGTGTACAAACCAAGTAAAGAAGGCAATGAGAACTGACAAGCAACACTTTGGCCTACTTCTTAGATAGTTCGGTCGGTTGGAACACTCAACTTCCCACAAATGCTTAACGCCTACTTTCGACCACACGTGGAATATGCTATCTATGCGCCGCAGCCGTGACAGAAACAGGAAGTCGTTACTCTCGAGACTCCTCTATGTGGGACAACCAAAAACGTCAGGAGCCCCTTGTATCTATCCTATCAGCTTAGACCAAAATCTCTAAGAAAGTACAGCCGTCGATATCGGCGTTTGCGGAGGGATCACATAATGTTTTACCAGATTCTGAAGAAGCCAAACCGCACTTGTCCCCGGCTGATGAAATTGAACCCCAACACTAACCTAAGAGGTTATCCTCTAGAACTGACAGTATAGTATAGCCGGCCTGAATGCCCTAGAAATTTCTTTTTCCTCCGCGTGTGCCAACCTTGGAACTCCCTCCCTGCATATGTCGTCTCTGCACCCAATTTGGGGATCTGTAAAAAGTGACTTGACGATTTTTTGTCTCAGTTGCATTTCATGTAAAATCTTGTTATCCATGGGGCTACAAAATGCAATCAAATGGTGTCTTACCAAACTCCCAACCAATTGGTTTATAGATTTATGCTTTTAATACGCGAACATCTCCGCTATTCTATCTAAGGCTATTGTGAGTCCTCCCATACGCATTTCAGTTTATCGTGAAATTTCATTTTCGCAATATTTTCCATCCCACGGGAGTTGTTAAGCATTGCTTGGTACACGTACTACACCATTGTTCATTTGTTCCATGCAAGTTAAAACAGCTCTCAGGTATCAACCGAAGGTGAAGATGATAGTGATGGATGGACGGATGCTTTCTCTACTTGTTACATCGAGGTTCTGACAAACACTACCAAACCCAGGCTGCTTCCTGATTTTGCCCCATAGTGTCACGCATCCGCGTGCATTTTCCATTTTTCGTTGTTTAAAGTAATGATACACATGACAGAGGATACTGAAGATATATTGTTAGCTGACTCAATGGTCAATGGTTTATTGCGGATAAAATAAGCCGAAGCTTGACATGTCCCGCCGGATGATCGGTAAGGGGTGAGCAGAATAAAGGCAAAAATGGCAATAAGAAATAGTGAACAACTGCAATTTGCGAACTTGCCGATTACAGCGTTCCCATCCGTTTTATGTACTATCCAGGGTTATCGTCTGTCGTTTCCGGGCAAAAATAGAGGTGGGTTGGCTTGTTTTTCTACTAAGTGTATGGGTCGTTTATATTATGTGATATAGTGTAGTGTAGTCAGTGCACTGTCGACACGTGATTCGTACACGGCTAGGGTGGGGGCTGAAATAACAGCTTCTGAGAGGGTGTTCTACGTGTGGTAGACACGCAGAGAGAAGAAATTTCTTCGAAACTCCAATCGACTGTATTGTTCTGGTAATCTGGGAAGATGACCTCACAGTAGGCTGCTGTGACTCAGCTTCAAAAGGTGATGGTAGCAGTGATTAGTATTGTTTAATATTTGGCGAACCATGACTAGGTCACCACGCGAACAGCGATAAGGTCCACTGAAAATGTCAAACACTCTGAGGCCGCGTTCGTAAGACAAGTGGCGCACCCTATGAAATTTTTGGTCGTTCGACGTTGTGGAAACTCCAAGGCCGCAAGACCCCGCTTTAGATGTGGGTGCCATGCTTACATTGCATATTCAACCTAAGGGCGTATATAAGCGGGAAGTATTTGGCGGAAAATTGACGGTTCGAATTGTCCGAAAGCTCTGCGTAAAAACCCCACGCTTAGGTTTCCATTCTTCGATGTCTTTCTGGAATGCTCCGAGCAGCCGAGATCTGCTTGGACCAACATACCGAGATCCTTTTCGAGAGAATAGCGTTACAAATGCTGGTCAGTAGCTTATTTGTGTGAACAATTCGGTGTCTTAAATGAAGTACTCGACATTTAGCCACATTGAAGAGAAGGCGATTTTGAACCGGCCTTCCATAAATCTTGTGAAAGTCGAGTTGAAGCTAGATATGGTGTCCTGGAATTCTGATCACTCGCCAAACTTTGCTATCATCGGAGTAGAGTAAACGGTTTGACGCAATTTGCCTCACTAGACCGTTTCTGAAGATTAAGAATAGAGGGGGCCCTAGAACCGAACCCTGTGGCACTCTGCATTCCACTTGAATTGGGTCTGACGTGGATTTACTTAGTCCCACCACCAGACGCCTGTGCGAGAGAAAATTGCAGATCCACCCGAGGAGAGGGTCCCCAATGCCACATTCTAGTAGTTTGGCGAGAAGGATAGGGTGATTCAACCGGTCGAATGTCCTACAGAAATTGAGGTTAGCCACATCAACTCCTCCACCAGCATCCACAGTTTCGGTCCAGCTGTCTCGTGCTAGCAATAGGTTTGTTGTGCACGACCGATTCTGCCGGAAGCCGTTTTGCTGCTGACTAATGTAACAAATGCCGTCCAGATAAGACATGAATGCGTCGGTAATGAAGAAATTGGCCGTAGAGTCTCTGGTCGATAATTAGCTGGGTCGGAACGAGTATCTGTTTATAAATGGGATTTATTATTCCGTGTTTCCACATTGCAGAAACGTGCCGCTCGTCCAAGCAATGTTGGAAAAGCCATGACAAAGGTTCAGCCAAAATAGTAGCCTCCACAACTATCGTCTTTGGGTGAATGTTGTCAATTGTTGGACAAGCCTGGAGGCGCATTGATAGCAGCATCCTTATTACTATATCTGACGTAAAACTTATTTGTGTGAGTCCCGGTGTGAGCACCATAAATTCTAAAGAGACAGGCGACCAAGGGATACAATGAACGTTGATGCGTATTGTTGTTGCAGAACATTCGACGCTTCTTTAGTAGTCCCACTTAGACCACCAGCTGGTTGAAGAGGGAAAATGACACTTATCAACTTGCGTAAGCTGTTCACAGGCTTGTACAGAAGCTTAGGATATGCAGTTAATCGCTCGGCTTAGACATGTGGATAAGATACTTTTTCGTCGCACATCAACTGGGTACAGTGGTTAGGTTGGACAACACAGGCCTTCAAGGTAGTCGGACTCGAATCGGTTTTGTAGGTATATCATGCCGAGTTGCGCATCACGATGTGTTTGCGTGTTCCGCTCCGGATAACCGACGTAATGTTTCTCAAACTGATAAGCTTGGTTTCCGATGCTCCACTAACCGAGGTGTTAAACTTACTGACGAAATGTTCCCAGGCTATATCGGGTGCATCCTTGATTAGGAAACTCCAGTCAGTCGCCTTAGTAAGTCAAGTTAAGATGTCGTGACTGGTTACGGTTCCTGTCGTTTGATTTCTGACTTGGGGATATTCAGCATAGCAAGTGTACATGAAATGCCAGGTCGCATGATCACTGTGGCCTAGAGGAATATCGATTCTCACTCTCGCGTTCATCAGTTCTTCTTTAGTGAATATCCCGTCCAATATGGATAGCATATTATTTCCCTCAATCTTGGGGACGAAGTGACGTGGCCATAAGGCGGAAATTCTGAGACAAGATTTTGTAGGTCTGCTCTGAATTGCTCTCCTGGTGCGACCTGGCATCCTAGAGCATGTAAGTTGAAGTCGCCGGTGTCTAGAAGGTGACTGTGCTTCCTGTTTATCATTTACCTCAATGCAGCCACAATAGCGCAGTCCATCTCAGGTGTAGACGATGGTGGGCAGTAAAAAACAGCCACTAGGCTAAGATCGTCCCCTCTCAGCCTGAAGCTGTACAAGTATAGTCAGGGACATCGGTTTCCTACTCGTGTGTGCGTTCACACTGTAGTATGTTACGAAAGGTTTACTCCCCAACCTTTATTTGCTCGATTATTCCGGACAACGAAAATATCTGTTGGCGAGATTTCGGCATCCGTTATCTTACAGCACAATCAGGTTACAGTGATAGCGACGAGATCCCTTTCCGCTGACTAATGTTGAAGTTTTAATTCAGCTGATTTACTGAGTAGACCTTAGGCATTTGTGTACGTGCACAAAATCTACTCGGAGACCAAATGTTAGTTGGATGGGATGGATGAAGCAAGTGAGTTTACGCCGACTTTTCGTCGGTCGGCGGCCAATCGTTTTTTGGATGGGTTGCAGACTCTCGAGACGTATTTGGTATATATTCAAGTATCAGCTGCACCGGAATTCCGGTGTTCGCGCAGGCTCCGCTGTGTCCCTCCAGATGTTATGACTACATTTGAAACGATCACCGAGTCAGGTCCTACGGTTTGTGTTTTCGTTGAGAGTTGTGCCTCCACTGAGTTGTCATTAGAAGATGGTTGTGTTCCTGCTGCTTTCAGACGAATTTCTGTTGGCAACCTGCTTTGCAATCTAGTCCAGCCCACTAGAAGTGTTTACGCCGTTAGTCCTGATTACAGCACCAGTTTCATCAGCCTGCGACCGCATTCCTTATAGTTCGGTGATATAGGAATCCTTGTCAACGAGGTGGACACGACATTTTCGAGAGAAAGCCTCACGGGTGTAGCGCTATTGCTCCCGGTCGTGTACCTGCGCACCGTCGGAAGAGGGATCAGTAAGCTCGGGAACACCGTGAGCAGTCTTTTAGCTTGACTTTCTCTGTACCTCTATGTTAGTGGGATCCGCTGAACCTTCTTTCCACGCGATTTCAGATAGTACACGCACTCTACTGGAGGTGTTTCGAAGTCAATTTGCAGACAGCAGAACGGCCTCTCTCTCACCCACCAAGTTTAGTGTTGCCCGAAGTAACCTGGATACACCGCAGTGCAATGCGTTTGGGTGACGCAAGGTGCGTTTTAATGTTCGATCAGCATGGACATCGATCGCCGTACAGATGGAACTCCATTGATTTTGCTCATCTGTCAGCTAACCCTTAATTGTATGGGACATGAATTCGGGGACATTAGTGCACACAAGGTGTTTAGGGTACCATGATTGCGCCAGTTGGCTACTGGTTGTGGAGCCTTAGTATCCCGTGCTTTTAGTGAATTTGTGTACGGCACTGATGGAGGCCATCCGTGCTGCTCCATGCAAGTTTCCTCTAGTCCGGTCACCAAATTTACCGGTGCTATTTCCGGTGTTTGCTGGGCGGCAACGGATGCGCGTGTTACCTGGTTCCTGGCTGGTTGGCTGCAGCTAAGGGTTTGGTGTCTACCGAACAAACTGCTAGGTGTAACACACCGCATAGAAGTCGAAGCAAGCACGCGGCAGACAATGTTTTTACTTATGGGAGAGAGAGAGAGAGCAGGGAGTTGGTACTGAGTGAGACTGATTAGTTGGGGTAATTTTGGGACACCTGGCTCTCTTCTGCCGCCTGAATGGGGAAATCGGGGTGTTATTTTCACACACAAATGCAGGTCCGTTTCCCGTTTCCGTGTAACTCTGGCGCACACTAGTTGCTTGACTACTTCTGTTAGTCTTTCACACTCCTTCAGTTACACAGGTAGACAGCTAACAATTAGGATAGCACTACATACTGGGCAGAAGGAAAACGTCCCTGTCGCGTTATTGAGCCGTCTGGATTTTATGGGCTCCGTCCCAAGACATTTTTCGTAATAGGTTTTCAAGCAACTGCTGCAATTTAGCACTTCACCAATTCAACAGACGACACACACTTGCCGAGGGCGTGAGGTTTAAAGGTCACGTATTTGTCGGATGAGCGAGGCCACTGAGCCATGAGTGAGGCCACTCGGGACCACTACCGAAGCGACGACGGGTCCTGCAGAGAACGTAGGCAGAACCGGCGCAGTGTTTGTAGGTACGCTGCATTCGATTTACCAACAGCGTGCTTGCATGCTAAATCTATTTATTTCAGGTGGTGGGTTTCCAATTTTCTACTAATGCTTTTCTTTCTCATATAAATGCCTATTCATACACTCTTCTATACACTTACACACGTCGCTTAAGTCACTTGTAGTTATTTCGATAACATTTTCTTGTTTGTAGCATTTCATTAAAATAAACGTCCTGACCTCGTGAACTTACTTCGTATTCGTTGGTAAACAACTTATTTCATATGCTCACTAATTAAAGATTTATGTCACCGTTTCTCAATGCATTACTCGATTTATTTTCTTGATTATCTTTCTCTCAAGTGATTGGTTGTTTTTTGATATCCCCGGTGTGGCTGTGCTTGATGTGCATGTTGACAAAGTGCCTACCTCTCTATTACCCACTACCTCGTCCATACTGGCTCCAGGAGACAGTTGGTCGTTGCTGGAGGGGACGGGGTGCACGGTCCTTGTGGCCGTGTTAGGCTCGAAGAGTGGTTCCATGCACTCAGTGTGGAGCAGACTACGGTCCAATCACCGCCTTGTGTGCGATTGAGTCCCAAATACAGCGTGCTTGTGTTTGCCTGTGTGAAGGAGTGTGGGCCGGCTCCGTTGATGAAACGTGGCTCCCATCCACATGCCTGCCCGTCTTATTCCTTCGGATTTACACTGGATATGAAGTGTATGGTTGGAGCTGTGGGTGGTGCAGCGCAAGCCACCCGTGGTCCCTCTGTAGGTGCAGACGCAGGCGTCCTGTGGCTGGCCACAGTGACAGGCAAATCACAACCGCAGGCCGCCAACCATTTGTCGGATGGTCAATCAGTCCGGCTTCCCGCGTCAAGGATAAGCGTGAGTCAGCGTGGTACGCCCGCTGCCTCGAGAATTCTGCACCGAATGGTGTTACACCGAAGGGCAATGGACACAAGGTGAATAAGTTATCCGCTTGTGTTCAATCACGGATAACAGTCAAATTTGTTAGTGATGGTCTGGACTTTAGTGATAAAGGATAACCCCACGTCTGATAGACCACTGTGTAGAGCTGATCAATCCGGTATGAATGAGGGTACGGTGACTATGTTGCGAGAAGACAGAGAGAAGCTATAGAGGATTATTCCAAATGACCCGGGAGCACGCGCGACAAGCGTAAGTGTGCTGATGTCGTCTTATTTTACCACACCAGATGTTCGGTTCCGGGAGTATACGCTGAGTAGCTTCTTTGAATAAATGAGGTGTAGGATAGCTTTGTCGGTTATGTAGGGTCATTCAACAGAGTTTTGTGCAGCATGGTTATACATGTGACGGTCAGCTATAGCGCGTCTTTATCTGTAGCAAGTTAACCAAACCAACTGTTCACTAGTTCTGTGGTGCCTTAATCGGAGCCATTGAAGAGATGCCGCCATGAGGTTAGAAAAAGCGGACTGTGGTCAACTTTGTTCTTCATCGTGTCCATTCATCAGAATTTCGGATATTCTCGCTAGAAGGAACGCTTTAAAGTTAATGCTAGGCTCCTGATTGAACCACCATCTTCGTGGTGTTTATTTGTGCTGAAATAAATACGCTAACTATAGAGGGAGGTTTACAGTTTAACTAAGATGAGGTGGTTGAGGGTAAACCCAACCAAGTGCCGCTCTAAAAATCAGGAAACACTCAGCAGCTCGGCGTTATTCCCAGGAATCATACGTTTGCTTAGAGTATGTTTCCTCTGACTCCGGCGCACGAAATTAGCCACGCTTGCTCGTCGGTTAGTCGAGTAATTACTTGTAAGTTGGAATGCATCTCAAAATTTGTGTATACATTGACTTGAATTACAGCTGTTCCTTTGCAAAACCATCAGCGCGACAATCGATCTTGCCCATCTGCAGATCCAGGGCAGCATAGACCGATTGGTTCACTGAGACATAGGATGCTGACTTGCTCTTTTCCATTATACTGTCTCGACTTATTTCCAAATCTGGAAAGAGAAATTATGAGTGGGTGTTTTGTCTTTAATTGAGTATTCCCCATCTACCGTAAAAGAAAAGTTCACTTATTTGTTAAGTACCCTAGATGGATTCTTCGAAAATATAGTTAGCTATAAGTCATATTCGGTAGACATTAGTAGCTTTAACCTGCCCAATAAGTAAAGAAGTAACCCACTTACAGTCGAAACCATCTGATGTCCCCCTTCAATCTCCGACAAGATTGTCGAAATATCGAGGCTTCAGAGTAACTCTAGCAATAAAAACGGAAAGCACCTGGACTAAGATCTTGTTCAGTATCTAAATCACCTTGTGTTATCAAGAGCGCCGTCAGCAAGTTAAGCTCCAGCCACTTGAATTGTGATGACTGGAACATAACCTGATTCTGATACACAATATCATCAACCAAAAGACATACTCTAATCTATGCACACTAAAATCGCAACTTAACTTCACTCGGAATATGCGTAAAAAGACATGAAAGTTAACTGTGCCAAGAACCAGGACAGCTAACCGATCCAATTTCTTCCTCTTCAGGTACTCTGTCGTGTGGAATAGCCTACCAGCAGCCATCCGGTCTTGCACAAAAGCAAGAACATACCACATTCAAGTGAGTAACTTTCTGTACCAGAGCTCGATAATGACCATGTATCCATTAAGTAAATCACCACAAGAGTTCTTACAGGATGAACCAAGGAATATATAAGCAATGAAAAAATATGGCGCACAAAACTCAGCAGCAACAGAAGTTATGTGATTCCAAATGATGTTGATATCGCACACCCTAGAATACATGTCTCACTCATGCATGACCATGTAACCAGGATCTCTCCGCAATCCAGAGACAGCTTCTCACACAATCAGTAAATATACTTAGTAGTTTTATCATACGTTTTTTGGTTTAGATAGGACTGGTGGTAACGGTTAAAGAGTTACTTCGCACTTAGACTACGAGTAGCCACAACAGCTTTGCGCACACAGAGACCACTAGTAGCTCGTGCTGTACCATTCAAAACCTCTTTCACACTCCACATACCCAGCGTGAATCAGGAGGAAGAAGACTTAGAAGTACGTGGATGACTTGAGGCCGACCCATACTCTTTTAACATGGACATCATTCATAAAAAATTGGAAGAAACATGTGCATCAGAGGTATGCAGAATGGTGGCTGGGTCACAGTCCCCCCCCACACACACACAAGGCGGCCACCTTACTTGAACCTACCATTGTATGTCCCGCCTCCCACAGTTACAGTCAGCACTATTCTGCAACATTAATCAAGACGGAACTATTCGATAGGTATGTACGCTGTCAACATTCAGGCGGCTCAAAATCATAAATATGAACTGGCAACGGCCATCAAACATGAAGCTACTTAAACTCATAGGCGCATGTGCAGTCCAACGGCAACCACAAAGCTGCACATTGGCCACATTGGCCGCAGTACTGACTTGGGTTAGTAAGTGGAACGGGAAACCGTATACGTTTGATGCGCGCAAACTCTCTGCTTCGACTTACCTACCGTCTCCTCGATATAGGCTATTTGCAGTAGACCGTTCGCGCATGCCATTGCAAGTTTCTAGACCTAAAGTAAAGCGTAGAACTCAAAAGTCAATTCAGAAGTGGAAACCGGAAGTGCACTGTGCTATGGTATTCTACAAGATAGCAGATTAATTAAACAAAGCGAAGGTCATATTAGGACCAAAAGGGGAAGCACATAAGAGCTGAACGATGGAACAGCGGAACAATAGGTCTTGTGGTTGAAACAGCAACACATACGACTCCCGTGAGATGAAAAGGAGTGAGCAGAGAAAACGTGATAAGAACATGAAAAGTATTTTAGTAGACTCAACATATTGTTCGCATGGATATATGCATAAGAGAGCCGAGATGTTCACATGATATTAGATATAAACCGACTTGTTATGAAGTTTGGAAATACACCGTTTGGTTGCGTCATGCAGCCTACTGGCTAACACAACTTATAAAATGGAATGTGAATGCGAGACTGCTTCGCAAATGCGCCTTTAAAAACCGTTAGTCTGGGGCCAGAAACAATGTAAGCTGATGGTGCCTTCTGCGACTGACACACCCGAAATGCAAAGCATTTTCTATGGCACACCAGCCGCCTATGATATATTGTCAGCTTTAAACAGTGACCACATATGTTGGTGATGCGGTTCAATTCCAGCAGCATGTGGCATATATGGTTTGTCTTCTACAGAATTTGGCCAGCCAATATAAGGTCCCCCCTGTAAGGAACGATACCAACTGCTGTATTTTCATAGGGACTTCAGTCTAAGCTGGAGGATGCCTCTAACGTTTTGGTTGCCCTTCGTTGGAGAGTCTCGAATGCAGCGACGTCTTGCTTTTGCCACGAGTGCTGAACCCGGATGACGTGCTCCAAGTGCCGTCGAATGTAGGCGTTACGTATTCGTGGGACAGTTGGAGAGTCAAACTGGCCGAACACTGTCGACGTGTTAATTAGCCCTTCTCGACGCCTCCTCCGATTGTTTCACTCTGCCAAGATCATCTTGAAGCAGTATCCTAAGGTACCGCTTCTGAATAATTTTCTGTAAAATGTGTCCTCCAACTTCCTCACGCTCACTGGCTGATGACACACGAATCTTCTTGCAACTGGCCTTCAATGGTTCATTGGTGTATGATGGGATAAAAAGCATAGCATTACAAGACCCACAGGATGGATATGCAAAAGAAAATTAAAATCAAAATGTTCCAACGTGGAACGTAAAGTATCAGTAATTAAATCATTGCACTTTAGCAAAGTGTTGTGTATCGTTTTTCACTAAGATGAAAATCTAAGAGTCTTTCGAATATCGTCATGTCTGGTGCGTTCACCACATAGTTTGGTAATGCATTCCAGTGAGAACAGATTCTAAGTGAGAAAATACTTTCTACAATTCAAACGAGAGTGTTGCGTCATTAGTTTCAGGTAGTTGCCTCGGTTTTGTTTGGATGGGGCTAGAGTCAACAGTGATGTACATGGATGCTCGCTTTCGGGTAGTATCCGGTATGTGAGAGTAAGATCTCCGCGAAGCCGTCGGTATTCTAATGAGAACACACCGAGTACACGAAGACGCATTTCGTAACTTATACCGGATAGTCCACGCGTTGCTTTTGTGGCTCTTCTTTGCGGCTGTTCCAAGAGGCGGATGTCTCGTTTTAACCATGGACACCAGGCCTGAATTGCATATTCAACATGAGGACGAATGTAGGAGTTAATCAACAATGGTACTAGCCACCGCTCAAAAGTGCTGAGAGCTCGCCTCAAAAGACTCAAGTTCAAGTTCGCCACACTTACTGCTTTCGAACATTGGAGCGAATTTCCAAGACTCTCTTGCACGACCATAACTAAGTCGCGTTCACTAGTCACATGTTGCATGACGTGTTGCCGCAAAAGTATGTGTTGACGAAGCTGTTGTGCACCGTCAGCAGGTGGCACTTTTCAGGGTTCAGTGGGAGCTAGTTCTTTTCTGCCCATTCGTTAATCCGGGTCAGATCTTCCTGGAGGTAGACACGATCGGATGCTGAGCGAATTGCTCTCCATATTTTAGCATCGTCTGCAAATATTTGCATTGGAGATAGAATGTCTGCTGGAAGGTCATTAATGTAGACTAAATACAGTAGCGGGCCAAGGACGGATCCTTTTGGTACACCACGGGAGACGTAAAGGCTTTCGGAATAGGTGTCGGCTACTCTTAACCAGATTGCTCTGTCGTGTAAGTAGTCTTCTAACCAGGTGAGCAGGGAACCGTTGATACCGTAGGCAGCAAGCTTTTGGAGGAGAAAGAAGTGATTGACCCTCTCGAATGCTTTAGAAAAATCCAGGTATATCACATCTATGGGCAATCCTTCATCAGCCGCCCTGGTCCATAAGTCCCGAGTAACCAGCAAATTGGTGAGACAAGATCGTCTGCGTCCGAAACCATGTTGAGCTTTAGAAATTATTTGTTGAGTTTCAAAGTATCGCGTCAGTCCATCTGCGATTACCGATTCCACAACTTTTGATAAAACAGGAAGGAGAGTAATAGGTGGGTAGTTCGCAGGATCCGAGCGCTTACCTTCTTTATATATTGGAGTGATAATTCTATTTTTCCACTCAGATGGGAGTGTATGGGAGTAAAGCAGACCCTGGAAAAAGGTTGCAAGTGGTGCTGCTATGGTGGGAGCAAGCGTTTTTAGTACTTTTGGGTAGATCATGTCGATTCCAGGGGCACTGTACTCCCGGAGAGACTGTAGTTTGCTTGCAACAGCTGCTGGAGTAAAGGTGACGCTGGATAAGCCAACGACATTTGTTGGGAGTTGATAGGGCAACGGTTCCATGACATTTGTAGCTACCGAGCCAAACTGCAAGAGTAGAGCGTTCGCAGCATCCACAGCAGTAGTTGTTAGGCCACTGGCCGTCCTGAGTGGGGGTATTCCGGCTTAACCTTTCTTTTGCCATTCACAAATCTGTAGAGCAGTTTGGTGTTACTCATAAATTTCAGCACCAGATTCTCCTGCCATTCGTACTTATCGACTCTAATGAGTGACGTGCAGTAGTTTCTGATGACTTTGTAATCCTGCCATGTGATATCACATGGGCTTAGCAAATGTTGCCTCCAGATTTCATCTCTTCTGTTGATCCATTTACGTGCTCTGCTCCGGATCCATGTATTGGTCCGGCGCGATGCTCGTAATGGTACAACCTTCGATGCTGATTGTATGCCCCAGTTAATTTTGTCTTTCAATTCATTCCACGAGTCATTCGCTGAACTGTGCCCCTGTAGGTCCCAGTCAACGGTTGCTGCTAAGCTGCGCAGCTTATAATAGTCCGTAATAGTGCGTTGAGTCTCTCTTTCTTTAGCAACAATACTGGTATAACATACATAACCAAATGTTAGGACTGAATGGTCGCTACGGCCCAGTGGTGATCATGCCCAATGACGACCAAGGTGCCACTCAGCCGCCTATAGCGGGCATGAGAGCAGCGTGACCGAATGTCGGAACATGAATGGAAGGGTGTACAGCCACGCACCCAGTCGCACTAGTTACCGTGCTAGTTGCGATGAGAAGGCGACACACCTGACTTGAAGAGACATTAAAACGAGCTGGATGATTACAAACGCCTAACATGGGGTTAATACTGCATGTCAGATGGATTAAATACACTCGAGGTTTAATTGACACGTCTAGGTACGTGCTCGTTAGTGTGGCCAGTATAGGTGAAAAATGAATGGGCGGAGTCACGGGGCAGCATGTGTTACAGGTGCATGACGTCCATGGTTTTGGTTAATCGACACTTGCCATTTGCTTTAGCTCACTCACAATGGTTTGGTCAATATTTTGATTGATACGCCTATGGTAGCTGTGAAAAACTCGAATCGCTCATTTGTACATAGGCTCCGCGTGATAGAAAGAAACGATGTGGGATATCGACCATGCGGTAGATGTGCTGAAATGCTGCGTTGGAACTGTACGAGTTAATATCGGGCGCGATTCGACTCCGGTTCTCACAACTCCAGCGAGAGACGCGTGTGGTTTAAAGTGGCAGTATGTCAGTGCATACGTGTTTGTATACATGCCTTGATATTTGTGGAGTTGTCTTTCTGTTAGTTGACAGTCAGTCAGTCAATCCACCCGTATTCGTGTGTCTGCCCACCTGCCTATGGAGTCACAACTTTCGAAAACATACCAAGTGTGTTCAAAAAGGAAACGAAATTTTGTCTATATCACTCATTGTATACGATTTTGAGCACTGCCCCTCTCAAAGTAGTCCCGTCTACTGGCTATATACCGTACCCATTGTTGCTCCTCTTTTTGAAAGTTTCTGGAACGCACTTTCTAGGATGACGCGTTGGCTTCTTGTTATATTCTCATGAATCACTACGTTGTCGAAACGAGACATTTCAACATAGTTTTAAGTTTGCGAAACAAGAAAAAGTCTACTGAGTCTAGGTCCGGAGAATACCATGGATGGGGCATCCTGCGAATCAGTTTTTGCAAGATTGCTGCAGGCAAGGAGCGATACGCCAGCCAGGCGCATTGTCATAATGCGACATCCAACTCTAGTTTCCCACAGTTCATGTTTGTTTCTGCGCAAAGCATCCCTCAGATGCACTCAAATTCCCTGGTATACCTTTTGTTTAACATCTGACCACAGGATACAATTTCTCGATGGACAGTGTGTTTGCAATCCCACGACACAGCCAGCACCACCTCGATCTTTGACCATATATGCGCGCTTTGTTAGGGAGGGGGGGGAATCTTTCCATCCTTTGCGACAACTACACTTTCGTTTCAATGGCATAACCATGGACCCGTTATGATGCTCTAACCTAAGTTTTCCTTGTCACTGGCATGGGTAAGTAGTCCGTAGTTGATTTGCACACAGTTCTGTCTCTGGTCGTCGGTCAACAAAATCGGCGCAAATCTCGCACGGACATGAGGCATCAAAAGTTTTTCACGCAAA
The DNA here is from genome assembly GCA_944474145.2 of Dicrocoelium dendriticum. NCBI lineage: Eukaryota > Metazoa > Platyhelminthes > Trematoda > Plagiorchiida > Dicrocoeliidae > Dicrocoelium > Dicrocoelium dendriticum. The sequence goes on from OX104063.1 coordinate 27,732,753, forward strand.
AGTTGATAGCAGGATTCTACGCTGATGCCTATTTCATCAGCAATTTCCTGAACAGTTAAGCAACGAATTCCACTAATCACAGCACGAACTCTTTCGACATATTCACCGTCTGTTGATGTGGAAGGTCATCCAAGGTTGGGATCACCAAACGCCGACATTCTGCCGTGCTTTAAACGCACTGCTCGTGACTCATGCAGTCCTCTCCGTATGCTTGACTAATCAACTGAAATGTCTGAAAGGTTTCCCTGATTTGTAGCAAAATTTTACATACGTCGTTCTCAAGATTATTTGGTACTTTGGATCTAATCCGTTCTAATCCGAGTAATGATCAGCGCAAAATGCGGCAAATGACAGTTTGTTGCCTAAACAAATCTCTACTTGCGCACGGTAGTTGTGGCGCGCTTCTGCCACCGGATAGCGAGCTATTTCAAAAGTTCGGTCTTTTTTGAACACACTATTGCCTCAGAAAACGGATAGCCCTTGAAGTGTCCAGTTTACCCATGACCAGCTCGATTTGGCGTAGCTGCGTATGTAGCAGACATTTTCCATTGTTCATGTGATCTAATTACAAACGATGACCACAATATACACGAAACAAATCATCGGAAGCACTAGGAGGTTGTGGAAGCAAGCTACAAATGATGCTGTTACCGTCATATGATCAAATATTATTGTTACGATTGACGGAGAAGTGTGTCAATAGTAACACCATCTTTATACGTAGTGTGTTTCATAAATTCGCATTTTTAATCAGCGGATTTTAATCGAGGATCCATGAACAAGATGACTTGATCAGGAGCAAATCACACTATACTCGAGGATCTGTCATTCTGAGCTCAGTGGTCTTAACCACAGACTGGCAACAGTCGAGTTGCGGGTACGAACCCTGCAAGTGGTAGCTAAGGTGCACACTTCTGACGATTCCCGAAAGGAGGAAACAACATTTCAGTGCTTTTCCAGGCATGTGCTGGCTGTCTGAGTGAGTCTAGATGTGAGAAATTTCTGCCTATACCATTCAACTCCCCCCACTACTCTTCTCTTAGTGAAACAGTCGGATAAACATTGCTACCTTTCGGCGAGCTACTGATCAAATTGCGATGAAAATATTTTTGATCCGTTTTACAGACTGACCACACCGATTCAACTGTGTTTCGTGAAAAATCGATGGTGGACATGAGTTAATTATCTGCACCTTTCCAGCAGCCCACATAGCCCCTGTTGCATGCCCCCTTCACCTTCCCAATCTGCCGAACTTTCTCTTGTGAATTGAAATGTTTATTTCTCTTCGCTCAAAGTGACACCACACATGCCGTGTCCTCCCAGCGTTGTTATTTTCCTCCATGGCGTGTACTTTCCCATTAAATGACACTGCTCGACGTTCTCTGCACATCCATTTTACTTCACTCCTTCATAAATTAGACTTCGCTTCGTTACATTCACTTTCCTAAGGTCTGCCATTTACTCTGCACCGCTTCCTCCACGCCAGTGGATATACGCGCGTGTTGGTGAGTCTTCAAGTCACTGTGACAACATAACATCATTCACGCACCAAAAGCGTTACTTTGTAGGTAGCCAATTCACATACCTCACTCCCATCCCAGCATCATGCGCCCTGTGTGCGGCTAAACGATTTCGTCAAGTCAAGTCAGGAATTCGCTTTTATGCACTCATGAAGGGTGAATTTGCAGCTGTAACACACGCGTGATCAAAACGGTAAAAAACAAGATAATCCATGCAAAAGATTAAAAAGCAGTGGCTAAAACAATGTTTTAGATGTGGCACGGGATCACTAACGTAAGTTGCTGTTTAGTTCTTGAATGCTAATATTCGGATCAAGCAGAAATCTAGCCAGATAAGGTAAGACAATTGAGTTGTAGGCCCGTGTGCGGGCAGTTATGGCCCTGTAGTGTCGTCTAGTTGAGAAATTAGATTTGCACTTGGATAAAATGCTATGTCAAGAATGGCTGTGATCAATGAGTACTTTCAAAGCCAGTTTTGGGCATGAATTAACACTAGAATGCCCGGAGCGGTCATTTTGACCGCTCAGCGTTTTTAAATGTGCATATTTTCTACATTTATGGACATTTTTCAAAGATATTTCGTGACTTTTAATAGTTTTGGACGTTCTTCATTACTGTGAATTTTCGTTTTCATATCTGTTATAGTTTTCGAGAAAAGAGGTAGCTGTGTTCATACTACCTAGAAAGCCCGTTAGCGGTCAAAATGATCGCTTCTCTCTAATCCGGTTCCTCTTTTTATCTTTAGCCACCACTATCATTTCTGACAGTTATATACTATAGCAGTCAAAACGGGAGTGAAAACTAGTCGAATCACGATTTTACTGTGATATTGTGCGTTCAGTCAGATAAATTCCAGTGACATTTTTGTACACAATGGCACTTCAGAGGAAAACAGCCTTTGAGGTTTTACGAGAACTTACAACCATTGATGACAACGAGTCTGGAGACGAGAACGATTATGATGTTGATGAGGACTCCATCTTCCATGAGTCAGCAAAAGATCACAGCATGTCTGATAGCCAAACGTCTGATGATTACACTCCATATGAGGACCATAGAGAGAGTGTATCAACCGATTCGGTATCTCCCGGTGAGCTTCACGTATCGAAAGATGGTAGCACGTGGATGGCAGTGGAGTTCGAAACATCTACTTTTGGTAGGATTCCACCACAGAATGTGTTTAAGGCTAGACCAGGACCGACTCCCTATGCTAAGAAATGTGTGAAATATGGTGAGCTGTCAAGCACTTTTGACATCATAATCACGCCCCAGATGCTGAAACATATTCAAGTATGTACGGAAGCTGAGGCCAAGAGAGTTTTAGGTGTCAGTTGTCAGTGGAGCGTAAGTCTTCCAGAGCTGCGTGCCTTTATTGGTCTACTTTACATCAGAGGCTTCATGGGTCTGAAGAACATGCCGTTGAATATGATGTGGCGCGATGGATATGGACTGCCTATTTTCAGGGAGACAACTGGCAAGAACAGCTTCAAAGAAATAATGAGGTTCCTCCGTTTTGACATGCGAACTACCCGATGTGAAAGACTGCTAACTGATAAGTTTGCTTTGGTATCTGAATTGTGGAATGCATTCATTGGCAACTCTCAACAATGCTATGTGCCTGCGCAGAACCTCACAGTTGATGAGCAATTCTTTCCCTCCAAAACCCGTTGTCGTTTTCTCCAGTACATGCCCAACAAACCAGATAAGTTCGGTATCAAGTTTTGGATGCTGGCAGAAGTAGACAGCAAGTATCTCGTTAATGGATTTCCATATCTCGGGAAGGACGAAACTCGGTCAAGAGGAGAAAGTCTTGCAGAGAGCGTGGTATTGCGCTTGGTGTCACCATTATTTGGAAAGGGGTACAACGTCACATGTGACAACTTCTTTACATCGGCAGCATTAGGAGAAATGCTGGCCAAGAAAAACACAAGTATGGTGGGAACACTTCGAGCTAATAGAAAGGAAGTACCATCGATTTTGAAGCAAAGAAATAGAGAGCTGTTCAGTTCACTTATGATGAGGAATGAAAATAAGCACACATTAACATCCTACCAGTGTAGAAGGAATGGGAGTGTTCTGGTTTTCAGTTCCCTGCATAGTAACTCTTCCGTTCAAGACTCTGGAAAGAAGAAACCCGAGACTGTGTTGTTTTACAACTCCACAAAGTATGGTGTGGATGTACTCGACCAAATGACAAGAGCACTCACTGGGAAGTCATCATCTCGACGATGGCCAGTCCAAGTCTTTTTCAACGTACTGGATTTGGCTGGCATAAATTCCTGGATAATTTATAACAGTGTTTGGGGGAATAAAATATCTTGCCGGTCGTATCTGGTGGGTCTTTCGGAAGAATTGCTTACATGTATACATCACACAAGGTACGTGACAACGGGAATTACGACGAACAACTCAGCGGAGTCGGGTAGTCGTGTGAACATTAGACGTCGGCAGTGTCAGACTGGTTACTGTAAAGGTAACAAATCACAAAACAAGTGCTCTGTTTGTGAAAAAATAGTTTGCGGTTCATGTGGACGGATTGAGCGAGTTATCACTTGCTTCAAGTGCAAATTGGAGTAGGTATACGGAATTGTTTACAATTTTTGAAAAAAACTAAAACCTTAATACAATCATTTATCTGTTACAGGTATGTTCTATACATTAGTTTTTACTAAATGCCGTGAAAAATTCTTAACTGAAAGTTGGGATAAAAAGATATAGCAGTGCGGTCATTTTGACCGGTCCGGGGCGTTCTAGGTATAACGGCGGAGCGGTCTTTCAAGTGTTAATATGAATAGATACAGTGTGTTGAACTAAGTTTGATTTAGAAATGTCACTGCATCGGGATGTGTTTCAGTGACCTATGAAGTAGTTCGAAACGCTCACCCATTAGGCCTGGAAAGATCACAGGAGAACAGTAGGTCCAATGTGGTAGAACACATGCAATGACGAATCATTGAATCAACTAGTGGGAGACTGAGGACGAAGGAAATCTTGAACACAAAAGTACAGTCGCCTGACTTCGGTGAATACTTCATTCACGTGAACTGAATGCGATAACTCATGACTCAGTGTGATTCAGATACTTCACTGACATCGAGAAGCCCAGGCTTTCACTGCTGATGTGAAGTTAGCGACGAGTTTCTAGTAACGACCTACTTTATGCAGTGAAAACAGTGAGTCATTGCACCTGAAAGCATTCAGCGTTAAGCCGCGGGAGTTTGACCAATGCACGATTTGATCCAACCAACATTATAGCATGATCGAAGAGGCTTAAGTTAGATTATTCGCGCCGAGTAGTATGTCATCGGTGTATTTTGGCACTACGGCTTTTTCAGGGACATGGATGGAGCCAACGTAGGTAGAGAATAACAATGGCGACAAAATGGCTCTGAAGTACATCGGAAGTAGTGGTAAGAGGCAAGGAGCTTCTGCCGTTGAACCGTGTTATCTGAGTAAGTTTGGTAAAATACTTATGTAGAAAGAAAGCTATGGATGTTTGGATATCAGAAGCCAGGAGATATTGCGACAAGATTTCACGGTTAAGACAACCGATGGTTTTGGTTTGGTCAAGGAAGCATACACATGTGGTTTTGTTCTTGCTGTCTAGCAACGATAGCACTGAGTGTACTAAACAAGTCACTGCTTCTTGTGTCGATCTCGATCTTCGGTATGCAAATTGAGGTACGTCATTCAGTTAGGATTGGGTTAGCAATTGTTTAACAATGAATTTCTGGTAGACCTTTAAAGCCACCGAAGTGTACGCAATGGCTCGATTTTGACCAGTCGTTTCTTTCGGTATTGATGTTATACTAGCAGCTCTCCAACAGTCTGCGATCTTGCCTTGGTTTAGACACATGGTGTACAACACATCTAGCAGTTGGACTAGTGAATCTGCACTCTCCTGGAGGACGAAGGGAGACAACCGATTAGGTCCAATTGATTTGCTTGAGTTTAGCTTGGTAAGCATCCTGTGAAGTGTTGCAACCTGAACAACTGGCGAGGAGTCTACAGGTCAGTGAATCTGTGCAGATAACGAGTTGGGGAGTGAGTCCCTGCTGGAACAGCAGAAGTTGCGGTTTAATTCTTTTACGTCTACGTTAGAGTTCGTATTATGACGAACGACTCCACTACATTGCTTCCTTCGCTGCCAAATCACACGAGAATTATTGTTCCCCAGAATTATTTGGATGTAGGCACCATTAAGCTTGTGAATATCTTCCTTGATGCGTGGATAAAGAGACATTATTGTGGCACAACCTTTAACTTTGAAGTCTCTCTCCTTAAGTCGACGCCACTGCTTGAGGAGTGGTGAGGAGAGCCGGTCATCACGAAGGAGAATAGTTTATATCGGACAGCAGTGATTAAAACAGGAGCTTAAATAACTTGCCATCCGGCCGCAATATCACTCACTCCTAAACCTGAAGCAGAATTCCAGTATGGTGGAACAGCGGCAGATCAACAAGATGGATGTTAGACCGGTCAGATCAAAGCAACAGGAGTCCAAAAGCCGCCTACAGCATGTTGGAACTGCGGCGCATTGCACTATGCATCACGGCGCACTTTTCGCCGAAATCGATGTAACCAACGTCAACGTTTTGATCACAAAGATGGTCTCTGTAAGCCACACAACCCGACTAAAACTGACAATTCCAACAAACAATTTTCGAAGCCACCACAGAAGTAGGCTATCCGAAGCATATTTGTTGCCCAAAAATTTAACACGATATCGCGCAGACACTACCTGACAGTGAGTGTTAATGGGTATTACGCAACTCTTCAATGGAAAATGATTTATCACGGGATAAAAACAAGTGCTTGATACGTCCCGTAGGATGGTTTGGCTGAATACGATAAAAGCAAAATATATGCGGGTCATCTACCAAACGTCTGCCGAGATGAATGCTTTGATACATAACATCAGTGTAAAAATAAACAAATCGAGCGTAAGCGATCAGAAATACACTGGGGTGCAGTAGTCGTTGACATAAGATGTGAGAAAAGTAAAATATGGTCGCTCACTTGGGTCCATTTGATACATTAATCCTGTAGAAAAGTATGCTTGGCGTAATCCACAATAGAGGAATTTAGGTAACAAAGTGCTGGGAGCTGAGAGCAACATCCAATCGCTTTTTGAAAACGTCCAAGGTAGAGGAAGGTACAATTCAGTCTGGGAGTGCGTTCCAGGGTTGGCAAACCCGAAGGGAAAAGTAATTCCATCGACACTCTAGACGGCTATATTGTTCCTTCAATTTTAAGCAGTTACCCCTGAGCTGCGTGTTGTGGCTAAGTTTCAGCAAATGGCGGCATACGTGGTTGGGGTCAATCAATATCTGATACGCTAATATGAGATCGCCGCGCATCCTTCGATAGCGTCCGCTGAAAATTCCCAGCAACTTCAGCCTTCGGTGGTAAGAGTGATAGCGCAGGCCCTGTACATTCTTTATTGCTCTTCGTTGTGGTGCCTCTGTCTTTCCTAGGTCGCGCTTCAACCAAGGTTGCCAAGCTTGGATGGCGTATTCAACATGTGGGCGCACGTAGGAATTGTGCAGCATTGGGAAGATTGATTGGTCAAATCCCCCGAATGCCCTTCGCAGCATGCCGACGTGCTGGTTGCCTCTTTCCGCAGCTATATCAGCCCATTTTGAACAGTTGAGGTCGCTCTGTACGAGCACACCAAGGTCACATTCCTGGGAGCTGGTCTGCAATCCGTTTGTCCTAAGCAAATAAGTGTACTTTTGGAGGGTCAAGTTTGGATTACACGTTGTGTGATTGGATTGCGACACGCAACCTCAATATAATGGACTGTGATTCACATTGAAATGAACCTTAGTCACTGCGATCGCTGGGACCGTATTCAAAGTAGATGGAAATTGGGTATTGCCCACCCGAAAATACTGCACAACCACGACGCGTTTCGATGTACTTTTGTCTATGGCGTAATTGCACAATGCGACATTTGTCTACGTTGAATGTTTGGGTGGTTTTGAACTGACCAGTTCGACACCGTGTTAAGATGGCAGTGGAGCCGTTCGTGGTCTTTCGGTCCTCTGATCCTTCGCCATATCTTGATCTCACCAGCAAAAATAGATCGGAAGCAACTGATCACGTCAAAACGTTGGTGGACATCAAGAATAGACGAGGTCCAAGCACCGAGCCTTGTGGTGCACCACACACCACATCGTTTGCATCGGACATTGATTCTCGGATTCTCACCGCTAGCCGTCGTTCGTGTAGATAATTGCTAATTCAACTCAGGATGGGGTCGCCATTGCCGTAGTTTGGAAGCTTCTAAAGGAGAATTTGATGGTCTAAGCGATCAAAGGCTTTTGAAAAGTCCAGGTAGATGACATCGATTGCCACTCCATCATCAACAGCTTCGGTCCAGCTATTACGTGCAATTAATAGGTTAATATTACACGAATGCTTTTGACGAAAGGCGTGTTGATCTGGGGCTATTAGGTTTTGGCTTTCCAGATACTGCATCAGCGCACCTGCGATGATTGATTCCATCACTTTGGATAGTACAGGAAGTAGTGTTATTGGACGGTAGTTGGTAGGGTCAGTGCGGCTACCTTTTTTATGGATAGGAGTGATGACCCCTCGCTTCCATACTGGTGGAATACGGTTCTCTTCTAGACATCGCTGATAGAAAACAGCCAGTGGTTCTGCTAGATCACTAGCTACCGACTGCAGAGTCTTTGGTCGGATGATGTCGACTCCAGGAGAACTGTGGATGCGCAAGGATAACAACTACTTCAACACAGGTTCCGTAGTGAAGGTGCTGTTGTCTAAACCCGACGGTGGAGTAATAACAACGAGGAGAATATTCGGGCTTGTTACCTGTTGGAAAGTTTGGGAGTAATGAAGCCGTAGGATATCAGCTGCTTCCATTGCTGATCGTGTGCATTCAGCAATCGTGACTGGTGCTGGAATCCCCGCTTCACCTTTCAAATTCCGTTGACCTGCCTGTACAGAAGGTGGCGGTTCGTGCAGAATCGCTTCATTAACTCCTGCTGATGAGTGACCTTGTCTTCGCGGATCAGTTTCACACAGAAGTTACGATGTGTCACGTATGCAGTCCAGATTTCGGCATTCGAGCAGTCCTTGTGAGCTCGCCATGCCAAATCACTCCGGGCCACATCTACGTGTTCTGCTCCTCAGAAATGACTTATGCTTGGTTTTGGGTTGGAAGGACTTCTCTTCCGATGCGCGCGCTATCAGTGTGCTAAACGTCCTTGCAACAGTTTCCCAAGCAACAGCGGGGGCATTCGGTTAAGAAAGTCCAAGGTGTATCCTTAACAAGCGTAGAGAACCCTTTGTAGTGCGTGACAGCAGGAACTTTATCATCCTTCTTTTCAGGATACTCCGCATAGCATTTATATTCAAAGAGTAGAGTAACATCGTCCCTACGACCCAGTGGTGTGCTTGTAACTATTCCGTTAACCATGAGTTCTTTGTTAGTGAGCATAAGATCAAGTATCGACGGCTTGTTAGCAGTTCGAAATCTGGTGGGAGAGGTTACGTGGTTGTAAAGAGGGTGGCTAGCAATAAGCTCTTGCAAGCAGGTTTTAAACTGCGTACCGTCGGTTGCCGGCGTTTCTATGTCATGCACGTTAAAGTCTCCAGCGATAAGAATGTGGGTGTAGGACTTGTTCAAAGCAAACTGGAAAACGTGGTTCAGTTTGGAGTCCATTTCCGACGTTGAGTTTGGTGGGCTATAAATCACGGCTAGTAGGCATGTGTCCTTGTTTCGCAACCATAGGCGGCACCAAAGCGAATCAGGAGCTCGGATTTCCGGGTGATCGATAACTTCACATCGGAGGTTTGTATTATAATAAAGAATCACACCACCACCCCTTCTGGTTCTATCGTTCCGAAGCAGCGACATACCGGATAAATTGATCTCAGCATCGGTTATCTCAAGGTTTAATCAGGTCTCTGTAATCATGACGAGGTCCCGCGGTTGTGAGGCATGGAGTTCTCTTAGTTCGGCCAACTTACTTAGAAGGCCTTGGGCGTTTGTGTACATACAAGATAGGGTTTTTGTTGTTAGGAGTGTGTTAATGGAAGTCCAGGTAGACTTTCGATCGGACATAACCATCATTTCACCATCCACTTGGGAGGTCATCGGACGTCCTTCAGATTTGCCAACACAACAAACTGCCCTCAGAGCAAGAAGAACTATTCTCAGATTGGTTGGTGAGTTACGTTATTTGGTAATCTACATTGGACAAACGTTTGGTACCTCACTAATTAGCCAAGACTGAACATTCCTGGTATTGACTGGCCGGATAAGCTCAATCTTTGGATTAATCCTTTTGATAATGTGTGCAAACTGACACTGGGTATCATTGTTCCACCAATAATTATGGATGCAAGGCTCCAGCAAACGATTTCACAGCGGTTGTTTCAGTGATAAGCTGTAGTTTTTCTGGACGGTCTCGGACCTTGTACCAAAATGAAGGCCCAATTACAGTTGAGAACATATGCGAAACCCGCTTTTCGTCCAAAAGGTCGAGTACCCTATACTGCCCCAACCAGAGTTGAGTAAGAGCTTAATCTTCTAGAAACACCTGATGTCACACAACTGATCGATTACTCTGACTGGGCTGATCCCAGTGTTGTAGTGCGAAAGGCTAATGGCTCCACCCGTGTATTAGCAGACTTTACAACAGGTCGTAATAAGGCCCTTCTGACGCACAACTATCCACTACCAGTTCCAGAAAACATTTTTGCGAAAATTTCTGGTGGTAGATTGTTTGCCAAACTGGATCCAGCGGACGCATATCTGCAGCTCGTTGTGGAGGATAGCTCAAAGAAATTGTTGACAATTAACACACATCGTGGATTGTTTCAGTTTATCCGATTACCGTTCGGAATTAAAACAGCGTCAGCTATTTTTCAGCAGCTAATGGATACCATGCTCAAAAGCATCGACGGTGTTGCAGCTTATTTAGATGATATCTTAGTTGTGGGAGCGAATCCAGAGGAGCTATCATTGAGGCTCGACCAGGTCTTGGATCGAATAAAGGACTACGGTTTGCGTCTGCGACCGGAGAAGTGCAGTTTACTCTTACCACAGCTTAAATACCTGGGGTTTATCATTGATCAGAACGGATGTCGTCCCGATCCAGGGAACATTTCAGCTATTGTTAACATGCCAGCACCAACAGACGTCAGTACACTACGCTCTTTCCTTGGAATGGTTAGTCACTACTCTAATTTCCTCCCGGAAATGCATCAACTGCGAGCACCTCTGAACGCTCTACTCATGAAAGAGGTCAAGTGGAACTGGTCGACCGAGTGCCAAACAGCGGTTGATCGGATAAAAGATATGTTAACTTCCGATCTCCTTCTCACACATTTTGATCCTAAACTTCCGATTGTGGTAGCTGCCGATGCAAGCAACTATGGCATCGGAGCTGTGTTATCCCACATTTTCCCAGACAGCTCTGAGAAAGCAGTTATCCACGTAGCTCGATCATTATCAGCAGCAGAGAAGAATTACTCTCAGGTGGAAAAGGAAGGCTTGGCTATCGTATTTGCTGTTAATAAGTTTCACAAAATGCTATACGGTAGACGTTTCAAGTTACTTACGGATCACAAACCATTGCTGACCATATTCGGCTCACATAAAGGTATCCCGGCAACCACCGCCAGCCGTTCACGGAGGTGGGCTCTATCTTTGATGGCGTGAGATTTTAGCATTTACTACCAATCGACAACCGCTTTTGGACAAACCGATGTCTTGTCTCGGTTAATTGCTGATCATCCGGCAGACAACAACGGGACAGTGATTGCTAGTAGTAAAGTGGACCACGAGATCAATGGGGTAATTCTCGACACCGCGAACTGCCTACCAATCTCGCTAAAATCCACACAACACCACACAGAACAGGATGCCATACTTCATAAAGTGATGAAGAATGTAAAAGGTTGGCCATCACAAGTGTCTGATTCCGAACGCATCCCCTATCATCGGTGCCAGAACAGTTTTTCCGTCGTTGATTCATGTTTGCTTTTCGTTGAACGTGTGGTTGGCCCCACATCTTTACAACGTCTGACTTGCATTCAACTTCATGAGGGGCGTCAAGGAATCACCCGCACTAAAGCACTAGCCAGAGTTTATGTCTACTTGTCAAAAATTGGCGATGACATCGTGCACTTGTGCAAGCTGAGAACAATGTGCTATGGCGCAACGAACGCCGAACCGTCTAGCACCCTTACCGTAGCCGGAAACAACAACGCCCTGGTCTCGTATTCATGTGGACTTTGCCGGCCCAGTTTACGGTAAATAATATCAGTAATCGACGCTCTGAACATTATATTTTCGGTAAATTGTATGCATGACCCCTGAGTGGAGATTTGCAACAATTTGCCGAGAAGGAGCGAATGTCCAGGCATAATAATAATCATTGGTTTTAAGTAGACATCAAAACTTTTGGGCGGAACCGCTTCCGTCGTCACATATGTTTATGTAATCGGACACTGAATGTATGAAATAGCAGGTTATGCAAATCGTTTTAGGAGAACTGAGAGGAAGCTCTCCTCCTAGATGTATCATATACCATCAGGGATATTCGGACGGCGGAGAAGCAGATATCCGAGATGTCGAGTTTTGTGAAGCCGAGAGTTGTTAAATATTCCTCCGAGGAACCGGATATACAAATCCCCGATTGTTTCAGATACTTGGATGGTGGTAAATCTTGCGGTTTCGGGGAATTGTTCGCTTATATAATTCGAGAGCGCTGATGCGTTATTTCCGGAGCCATATTTGTCTACGTTGAGCTGGTGCGTACGCGCCATCCGGTCGGCGTCACAAATTCCGACATCCATGACGTGCACTGATGTTCCCTTTACTGCGAGTATACCTGGCTTGATGAATGAGGTCACTGTTGTAATGCTTAGTTAGAGAACGAGGTTAACTGTTTGTATGTGGAGCATTTTGGCGAATTGCTCAGCATTGCCATTGTGACGTTTACATCATGTTGCATGGTTGATGCCACAAGATCATAGGACATGGGCATAGTCTCCCTTTGTCCACAGTTGCTGCGACATAGTAGCTCGGATTGATTCTCAGGCGGTCGTCCCCTTGCGCGTCGTACTTTTGTAGAGAGTAACCCCCCTCGAAGCTGTATTCTTTGAAAGAACAGTCCACGGAATATCCTGGTCGGATTTCGCAGCCAGTGATATTCAGCGGGTGTGGTGGCCACTCCCCAGAGCGAGCACCCGTCTGCTGAGGAAAGTAGCGGGTCTTTCCATGCTTTCGCCGTTGATTCTGTATCCATCACCACTAGGTTGCCGATGGTAACATTGGAGCGCGCCAGTTGATGAATGGAACCAGGTTCGGGATCTCGGATGGCCCAACTAGTAATTGGGTGTGCATTATTAGGATGTCATTCTAATCGGTCCTTCCGTAACCATGGAATACTGGCGGATAAGCAGGGTATACCGATACCAAAGACCCGATTGAGGCGTGGAAATAAGCCAGATTTGTGTCAGTGAGCAACTTGAGCCATTTTCTCACATGGATTCAAACAAGCCTATCCATGCGTTTTAGCGTCTGTTTGTGGACAACGGCCAAGCAGAGTTTATGATGCAGGAACTTCTTCAGAATCTCCAAGCGCTGGTAAGGTTTTAGGGCGCTTTAGCAACTTCTTCCAGTTACGCCCGTAGCTCGTTTGCGGAAGTTGGCGGGAGCTTATCTTTCCAACTAAAAGGCAAGCCTAACATCGTGAATTTCGCTTCTGGTTGCAAGGAAGGAATAATGAAATCTTCACAGTGTGAAGGGGTGGTGTCCAGCATCATTAGATTTTTGGAGCGGTCCACTACAATATTGATGGAGGTTGCTTGACTTAGTTAATGGACGCGTTTATCACTGCAATGTCGCAGGCACTTTTGCAGCGAAAACCAGTTCTGAGCAAAGAGCAGGACGTCATCGGCGTAGGCGAGATAATCAATTGGCCCTGCTGAGGATGTCCAGGGTTCAGAGCTTCGTCCAGCGTCATGATAAATAGTGGCGGAGAGAGAGGGTCTCCCTGTCTAACTCCTCGTTCCGGATGGAGGTGAACATTGTTGAAACTTGAAGTAGCTGATGAGTAGTACGAAGCAAGGTAACCCAGTAGCAGTGGGGGTGGGCCAAAAGCGGTAAGGGCTGATAATAGGTTGAATCTAAAGCTTCGGGAATATCAATTGAAGCAAAGCCAAGTGGAAAGTCTGAAGAATGTGCGTGTCGTAGTGCTGCGTACATTATCGCAGGAGCTTCAAGGCATTAATCCTTACGTAAGAAGCTGAATTGTAGACGATTGGAAGGGAAAGTGGGGACTCAGCGGTCAAATAGGATTCGATGAAGCCGGCGAGTAATGACGGAAGTGACGGAAATAGGTTGAAATAAGTCAGGTGAAGAGGGTGCATCCGCCTTGGGAACAAAGGTGATCCGTACTGTATTCAGGTGTGAAGTGAAAGGCGAGGAAGCGAGGAGAGAGTTGAGAAACGCTGTTAGAAAATAGGGGTCCAGCCTCAATACATCCCGTGGTGTGACACGGGCAACCCCCAGTGCGGAGCCTTGCATCTGATGCAACGCTGCGTGCAGCTCTTCTTGGGTGATGGGTCACACTAAATCCGGGTTAGTGGAGATGATACTGCGAGGTGGGCGGTCGTCATGTACTGGAGGCTGAGAAATAACTTTTGTCCAAAAGTCGGTAAAACCAGGGATACAGTCGTCTTCTTGGAGGAAAGCCGTTCGCCATCTGCCATCAATAACACTTGCTGACGCATTTTTACGCCTCTTATGATAGAGACGTTGGATGTGGCCATATTGTAGGCGTCGGCGGTGCTGATTGTTCTTAATGACTGACGGTAGTTTCTGCGTTTCGTCGGTGCACAACTACGAGGGGATAGGCTGGTACATGCGGCATTAAGCTCCATAGTATACTGTTCCCGCGAGGTGTCGTGCGGTAGGGAAAGCAGCATAATGCGAAGTAGGGAATTTGGTTCGTTAATGGCAGATTTACACCCACGCGCCAATCGTCGAGCCTCCGCGAGCAGAAGGCGGAATGGGGCTGTGTCATCGACCATCTGTGTGGTAGAATGCGAAATTGAGACCGCGGAAGGGGAGGGAGGATTGATCAAGTCAGCGGAAGCACTGAGAGACAAAAGTGTGGACATGACCCTTGGCTCCGATTGGTAGTTTAGTTTATTTTCCGCGTTTAAGGGCGAATCCTCTTGCCAAAAATGTAGGTCTCCAGAATGCGTTGTGATGCATCCAGGTCCACGGGAAGTAGGTAGAACCCATTCAGGATGGTGGGGTTGGCTTTCTGTATTGCGGATGAAGCAAATGTTGCAGTGAAAGTATGATTGTATGTATTAACTAGAGGCAATCTGTTCGTCAGTGGTGGGGTGCTGGCAGTCTGGATGTCTTCGGTTGTCTCATTCTTGGTAAGTTGTATTATTGAGTCATCTGATGTCAAGGATAACGAGGTCGAGGGTGTACACCGGCGTTGATGCGGTGCTAAAAGGGGGCTGGTTGTATAAGCATTGGAGCGAGCGAAACCCGAGACTCTACACACTGCGCACGCCAATCAGCACAGTGCCAACCGACGCGCTGCAGACGTTTCCTTATGCCCTCCTTCGTCCGCGATGGGAATACTGTCTGTATTTTGTGAAATACAGTAATGAGTTTAGGGCAAGATGCAGCAAGGTTCGAGGTCGCTTCACTTAGCTGCCTATCTTCCCTGGTCGACCAAGTATAGGATTGTGCAGGAAATCGTGCTAGACAGACTGCGTTGTATCGGACGGAATATCAATGTCGTCGATGTTGTGATAGGCCCCTTTGCGAAGCAAAGGAAAGTCGGCAGATATGGCAAATAATATCGTGGAAATTGGCTGCGGCTGCAGAAGCCAGAAAAACTGTTGGATTCCCTCGGTGGGCGGCGAGATGTCTCAGGAGACAACTGCGTGGCTTAAACGTCCGAGGACATAAATCGCAAGTTTTAAATTGTGTAACGGTGGAGACCGGTAGGGTGGGTGGCATAGGGTTCGCGTGAAAAGAAACAGGGCGACACGATTCCATGTCCTGGTAAGTAGGCAGTTGCGAGTAGGAGGGACGAGGAAGAGAGACATATGGAAGTGTTGTCATGATGCGTGTGGAGGACGGTGACATAGGGGAGCGGTTCCATAGACTGGATTCAGATGCAGCAGAGTCTGATCCGTTTGCAACGTTGGTATAGTATCCAGCAGTTCCGCTGGTCCAATGGTTCGAGCCAGGGGAAATAGGTGGACAAGCCGAAGATTGCGCCGCATATCGTTCGTAGGCCCCGATCCGTGGCTGGGGTTTTGGGTGTGGTGGTTTTGGAAAAGAGGGATCCGAATTCTTGGGAGAAGTGTTTGCTACGGCGGGTGGGACTGGAGTAGATTCATCGGATGGTCAGGGGAGAGGAGATGTAACTCTGAGGCGTGCGCAGAGGCCTTTGGGCCTGATGGGGTTTCGAGATTTCTTTTGGCGAATATGTCAACCGACGTGGCAACAACAGGATAGGACTGACCGGAAGCGGAGGTCCAGGTGTTCGTTTGGGTGCAGCCGTCGCAAATGTCGTAGTAAAGCAGCCTGGGATTAGTAATTCCGTGGACAATGGGAGCAGCCGTGGCAGGAGGAAGACGGTGAGGGTCTAGTTAAACCGACCTTCATTTCAATGGAGTCTGGTTTTTCACATCTTCTGGTGAATCAATAAAACAATAATCCAATGGTTCTGCAGTATCCGACGCGGTGCACAAAGACGAGTAAAACGGTATATAGATATCCGTGGTCGACCGACAATGCACAGAAAAAGTTCAAAGCGGAGGGAGCTCTGAAAATTGCTGCCGATAAATGGCCAGAGGTCATCCAAATGTTGACCTCAACCACTGTAACAACAACCACCAGAAAGCTGCGTTAGGTTTTCACTCCTTTTGGTATACCCGAAACACTTGTGACCAGCAATGGACTACAGTTCACTTTGGAGGAATTCGTGACCTTCTGTCACTCCAATAGTGTGACTCATATGTGAGCACTACCCATCCACCGTCAATCAAATGGTTAGGTGGAGTGCTTTGCTGACACCTTCAAGCGTGCACTTATCGAATTGCGAGGAGACGGTCCTAGGACGGTCCTAGTGTGTGTGGAACGGAAACTGTCGTGGCGCGCTGCTTGACTTTGGACTGGTGCTTACGCTGCGCTCTCATTTGCCTTGCAGGAACCTGGTCGTGTGCTTTAACGGAAGAAGTGCAAGCAGAAGAAGATTGACTGTAACGTTATCTTCTTTTTTATAATATTATTTCCTCTATTGTAGTTTGCTACGTGTTGCTTAATAAATCTTCAGTTCCAATCTCCGGAGTTCTCCCAAGCTTGTATATTACACTAGGGATGAGAGCATACAAACCCACCTCATGGTGTGTCGAATCACTCTACATCCCGCGTATACTGGGAGGTCATCGTCAGAAATGCTATTAGACAGACAAATCTGGTCTGTCTGGGATACAATTATTCCGGAGCAAAAATAATTTACCGACCCGAAAAGTACAGAAGTTTCACAACACCAGCAGCGTGGACTGCATAAAATCCTACGGATCGGTGACCTTGTATGGGCAAGAGATTTTCGTCAATCGAAAAGAAGATGGGCTCCGGGTGCAGTTACCGAACAGATTGAAGATCATAAAAGCATTGACATAAGTGTATCGATCAGTTCTTCAATACTGGCGTTTAGGCCGAATAGAAATCTGTAAGTAGTGAATGACCGACGAACCATATGTCTTCTTGTGGACATGTGTTTCTCTGTACTTTTGTCTGATCGACGAGACTGATTTACATTTGGACAGTGCACTTTGAATCGGGTGGCTATTGTCAGTGGGCACCTTAGAAACAAGATTACTCATGAATTTGCGCTAGCAGATAAAACTGTTTAAGCCAAATTTGCCTTTGGAATGCCACAGCAGAGAAACAAGCGCCTCAATGACCCCTCAAGTACCTTTACATGCTTACAAAGTAGGCCTGGAAAATTCACAGGAGAGCAATAAGCTCAGTATGACAGAATGTACGCAGTGTTGAACTTCAGAATCAACCTGTATGGTACTCAGGATGATCGCAATCGAATGATGTAAGTCGAAAGTAGCGTGAGGTTGGCGAATATTTCCTTCACTTGAAGTGACCACGACAAAACGTGGCTCATTAGAACCAAGAGAATTTACTGACGTACAGAAGATGAAACAGTCCGTTTCAATTTGAATTTCGTGGTACAGTGGGGTGCCTTAAAAAGTAACAATAAAATGTCATTGCATTTGGATGCGTTCCACGTCAAGCAGTTGGAGTTAGACCATTGCACCAATTCGTGTAAACAACTTCTCAGCTTGGCTGAGGAGGCTAAGGTTTGATGATTCCCCCTTATGATGACGTCATCAACAAATGTTGGTAGAATGGTTTCTTTTGGGACAAGTATAAAGCCAACGTAAATAGAGAGAACAAGAATGGTGAGAAGATAACCCCTTGACGGACACTGGACGTTGCGGTACGTGGTGAGGTACTTTGTCGCCAAACATGGTGACCTGGGTACCTTTGGCGAAATAATACTTTAGCAAGAATAATAGGGAATGTTGAATACCAGACTTCTGTATGACTTGAAACATCAATTTACTGTTAACACAGCCGAAAACCTTGCTGTATTCGAGAAAGGAGCCATGTGCTGATTTGCTCTTACTGTCTAATGACGACAAGACTGAATGCACTACAAGTCCTGTGTGGATCTTGAACTTCTATACGCAAACTGATACGGGTCATCCGAGAAGTTAAAACAGTTAACAAAGTGAAAAACAATGAAAAAGTAGATAATAAATAATGCACACGAAGTGAACAATATGGTAACATTCACAGCTCAATTACAGCTTGATTCCACGTGAAAGAATTAAAGCAAAATTAAAATAAATCAAAATCTATGCAAACTCAATTTCTCTACGCTTGTGGAAGTGCAATCGTGGCACTGAAATCTGTATAATTGCACCTGCTACACATTAACTAAGCTGCGAATGTAACCATGGCTGACAGCGGTTTGCTTCTTTATGTATGTGCATTTCATTGGCTATTTTTCCCAAATGTATGTAAAGATTGAATGTATGGTTACGTTATCCGTACCGCCCTTCATGTGGAGTATGATGTGCCATCCGTGGCACAGGTTTGCGATGTTGGCGAAAGCACTGACAACTTCCGCACTTCGCATCATAACGTCATCTCCCATCTTACGGACGCATATGTATCCGGCCAGGTGCTGTAATTCCTGAACGAATTTTTAGCTAATCAGATTCCCATGGGACTGCAACCATAGAAAAATCCCCCTAGTCCGGTGTGACCTTCCTTGTTAAACCACGGTAAGTAGGGAGTAGGTCTCCTGGAAGCCCTCTGCGATGTATTTTATAAATATCCATGGTAAGTGGAGGCTCGACCAATTCCTACCCACTCTCAAGACCTTCTGTAGCTTCCCATATTCCCTAGCAAGGCAGCACGGGGAAGGCTGGACACAGTACTGCAGAACGTGCCGACGGAATGCTGACAACATCCTCAGAAATATGTGGGCAGTTAACAACGAAAAAGAACGGGGTTTTATGGACAACTTTCCGGAAGCCCCTACTTGCGGCCCTCCTCCCGTTATCAACGAATGCAAACAGGAGGAATGGAGGACGCCTAGGTCTACGGCGTTACATACCATGGGGAGTGGGACCTCACGGAGCACGTACCTGGAATGTAGGAAAGCTGCTCCTATACAAAGGACGGAATACTTAGGCTGTTTAATAGGCAGTAGGCACAACGTTGACCAGTCCCACAGTCCGTTATGCGCATGCTGAATGGGCTCACCACACCCAGGGAAATTTCCAATATTCGGTAACTTCAGGTCATCAACAAGTATTAACGATGGTACTGTAAGCTCACCAGGGATGTTATTTACGTAGACGGGGAACAGTAAGGGTTCAATGAGGGAGTCCTGTGTGACAGCGCGAGGGATCGGTCGTTTGGGGGAGAATCTGCGACTCACACCGCTGTGTTCTCCACAGGAATGCAGATAACCAGTAATGGACACCGCGACATACGCCGTAGGAGCTCATGTGTTTTGAGAACCCCAACTGGGGTTCCTTATCAATAGCTTGCCAGATGTAGACGGAAAGCAAATGCACTAAGTGGCCATTGTATACCGCATGGGCGCTAAGTTCACCAGGACCCCAGGAATTCATCAGACACGAGAACCCCTTCCGGAATAACTGTTGTGCACTAACGATTACATTAACTATACTGCGGTGACCTTCAGATTGTCATAACATAATTTCCAGCAAATCGACCACGACGCCAATGAGGCTGACAGCGGCATAATTGGATGACCGACTGCTGTCACCATTTTTGTAGGAAGTACAGATGGCAGGGTAATTCCATTCAGAAGGTTATTTACCGCTGACCACCCGCTTATGCGACACTATAGTCAGCTGTCCATTTAGTTCCAAGGCCAACGCATGCGGAAGCTTCCGGTGAACGTAATCACCCCACGTGCCTCATAAGGGTTGATCCATTGCAACAGACTAAGGCACATTAATTTGCGAAACTTATGCTTTGCTTATTTATGGGAAAAAATAAACATTGATATAGATGTAAGGCCAGCGTGCTAGATGGCGGGTTGTCCGCGTGATTACTTCACCTTTTTTCTTATCGGAGGGAAGATCACTGACGTCTGTGCTAATTGTTTCCCCCAGGGGCATCGCAATGCGACACCGTGATATGCTGTAACATGCGACCGCATTATACTAGCATCACTCAGCGACGTAAAGCTCGTTGGACAGAGCACTTAGAAGTTCAGCCGACATGGACACCTGGTTAACTGCCTGTCAATAATAATGTGATGCCCGATGATCATTTGTCCGCCGCAGCTCCTGATCGCCTTTTTGCTGGTCATTTTAAACCCATAAAAGGAGCAGTTATGAAGTAACCTTTCAAGGCTCTCCTTGTTGTTCCCTCGGTATTCAGTATGCGTTACCGTAAGCCGGTGGTAAGATTGACTGAGCGATGCTTGCGCCTTTTCTACTACATGCGTTCTTCGGCGGGCAATAGTGCTGTAATCTTGAGGCTGCGGTACCTATCATTCTCAGCTCGAATGATGAGACATGCCTGTTTCATTGGGTTCCCTTCCGCAGCCATTCACATGTCATAAGTTACACAACATATAGTAAGTGAAATGCAACATTTAACAACTGACACCGTTTCGTTCCTCGTTTCTGGCAAACGCTCACACCCATTTTGGTCTTAGCTTCGTAGGCGTCTCATAGTGATTCATCATCGTTGTTTGAGATTCACTGCCGGTGGCAACAGGGTGCTTGCGAAAACAAACTAAGTTTATCATTGCATTTGGCATACATGAACACCGCATTCCATTATGAAAACAGATAGCATGGGATCAGTTGCGTTGCCTGCCATACGTACGACGTATGCATGGTGACCGCTTACCTAGGAAGCCACTGTCCCCTCCATCAAGCATGAGGCACCGCCAGACCGTAGGTGGACAACAGGTCAGTTGGCAACGGAAAATGTGGTAACGGACGATCAAAATGGATTCCGTCTTACCTTCCAGGTTGCTGTCAAACTGACACGCATTGGCCTTCGCGTGAAACTTCACAGGACATCGCTAGCAACGGAAGCCAGGGCCGCGTCCCACCTACCCGCGATGCACAACTGTGCTTCTTACCGAGTTCCCAGCGGATAATGACGCAGGGCATGGAAAGCCGCTAAAAAGCAAACTCCCGATGTACCCACCCTTTGTAACTGCATGCGGTTAACACAAAATTTTGGCACGTTGGCACCGATAGTTTGCTTAGGGCATCGAGGTTCTCAGGTACGTAACTTCTATGCACCTTCATTACTCCTGATATCATACGTCATCATGATGGTATGGCATCGAGGTGTCCGCTCCATTCAGTAATGTCCTGTTGTTGTTGTTGAAGCCATCTTAATTTCTGCTATCCCCTTTCCCCTTGTCTTCTCCTTGTACAATGTCGTTTCATTGATGTTCAAAGGTGTGCACTAGTACATTTCAACAACATCGATTTCCAATAACGCATCGTGCATCCTTTTAATACAGGCACCTTGTGCACCTGTTGAAGGAAGAACAAGCCATTTTTCAGGGTTCTCGCTTCGTGGGTTACGAGCCATTAACAAGGTCACCCGCGAGGTCGGGAATATTTGTGAATGATTTAAACATCCTTACCGACCAGTGCATCCACTTTTCATACTTTCTTTTAACAACGATGTCAATCTCCCGTTATCAAGCATTACGTCATCGTGTTTGTATGAGGCAGTGGCACTTGCGTTACACGCCTGGCGGATTACCATTCTCATGTACCAGTGCCGAGCGATCAAGCGCAACAAAATACCTTGGAAAACTGCAGGTTAGTAACTTATTGTGAACACCGTGTTGCTAAATGTCGTCTCGCTTCGTTCCCATATACACTGCTCTTGTGTACCACTGTTAGCGATTGCCAGGCTTAAGACTTTTTCTCGGGATTCACATCAACCGACATGTTTCTCTGCACTGTAGGTGATTTCCCCTTGTAAATGTACGTGGATAACCATAAAATCCACCAAGTGCAAGCACATCTCGTTGCCAACATCGTGACTCTATATTTCAGCCATTATTTCTTGCTAAACATATTGCTTTCACGTGCGTCCATGGGTAACATGCATTTGCACGCTTCCTAAATGCTCCCTGTTTGTGGGTCAAAAACGCTTTACACTTTCCCCCAAATGGAGTGCATATGTGGGCATCCGTATGAATGTCCGCTGTAGCCTCCGCACGCACGCACGCACGCACGCACACACGCACGCAAGCACGCGCAGACGGGACGTGCAAGCTTGGCCGATACAAGGTCACTTGACCTATCGAATCAGGTGAGACTTGAAAAGACTCACAACATAAGCATCAAGTGCACCACGGCCGATGAACGTCAACGGGGCTGACTACATGCTATACGATTGAACAGCGCCTTGTGCCCTACCGTGATACATTGTTAAATTGTGTCAATCTATTGTCACTTTTGACAATCTATTTTCCTACCTAATCTCGGCGTTTTCATTATTATTTGTTGGGTCGTTAATTACGTAATAATACGCAACCGTATTTTCCAATAAAACCCCAACACCGCTTTCCATGCCTTGCAATTCCTCGTCCGCATGACTATCTCTCAGCGCATATACAGCGCCAAGAGTTGCATGCTGTTGCATGAAATAAATGACTCCAATTGATAAGCTTTGCCACCTGGATATCACGAGCCAAAGTGGGGTCATTTTAATAGATTCCATCCAGGTTTATTTTGTGATTGTAACTTGCTTCGGCAGTGGTTTTAGTCATCCTGAACACATGAATATAGGCTTCACAAACACTATCCATACATACCTCACTATTTCTCAGGTTCACCGGATGCGAAACACAAGAGTCTATGGATCATTCTTCTTGCTTATGCACAGGCAGTGTCCACCGATCAATGTTACCCATGAAGATATCTTAGAGTGATGCTCCAATGACCCTGCGCAACCTGAGTAAGAAAGTACTATGTAAAAGGATATAAATACAACGACGTTAATACTAGCAAGTCACACACTGTCATTGAATATAGTGTCGTTTAACTACGAGCAATGGTTAACCACCTTCCATTCACATAGTATATGTACATATATTTGGTTGGCGGCATCCGGTTTCGGATTTGGCTGTCACTGTGGCTAGCCACAGAACGCTCGCGCCTTCAGAGGGACCTGAATGGCTTGCGCTGCACCACCCACAGCTCCATCCACACACCCCGTATCCAGTGTAAACCCGATGGAATAAGACCCGGAGCCATGCGGATGCGAGCCACGTTTCCTCATAGGAGCCGGCTCACACTCCTTCACAGTCAAACACAAGCACGCAGCATTTGGGAATAAAGCGCAAACAAGGTGGTGGCTGGACCGTGGTCTGCTTCACACTGAGTGCATGGAACCACTCTTTGATCCTAGCACGGCCACAAGGACCGTGCACCCCGTCCCCTCCAGCAATGACCAACTGTCTCCTGGAGCCAGTATGGATGACGTAGTAGGTAATGGAGATGAAGGAACCATGTTAACATGCACATCAGGCGCAGCTACACCGGGGATATCAAGCAACGGCCAATTAACTCAAAAGGACGAAATAAAATAAGTCGGATAACGCAGATATATGCGGCGGCATAACTCTTCACAAAATGGGGATATAAAATAAACTGTTTACGAACGAATCCGTGATAAGTTCAAGAGGTCAGAAAATACGTTTAACGAAAATGCCACAAACACGAAAATGTTATCGAAATTAACTACAATTAGATTCAGCGACTTGGACAAGTTTACATAAAATAGTACAGGCGGACAATAATGCGAGAAAGAAAAATATTAGGACAAAATTGAAAACCCACCACCTGAAATAAATAGACTGAGCATGCAAGCACACGATTAGTAAATCGAATGAAGCCTGTCTACAAACGCTGCGCCGGTTCTGCCTACATTCTCTGCAGGACCTGTCGGCGCTTCGGTAGTGGCCCCGAACGGCCACGCTCATGGCTCATTAGGCTTGCCTGACTCAGGCACTCGCGACCGCATGTGCTACAGCACCATGCGCTCGATTTCGATGGAGTACAACCCATCGGTGCTTGCCGCTTCCGCACTTGCCGCTTCTTCTCTGCACGCATAAGATCTTTCTTCGCACTTCGGCGACTGTCTTCGTGATTAGATCGCACCATGCACGCCGATCAACCACCCTCGATTCCCATGATCTGCAATTAAGAGTAGGACTTTGATCATGTCCTGGTAACGTAACTTTGGTTGCTCCACATGCCGCTTCCCAATACTCAGCGGACTATGTAAGAGTTGTTACGGTATCCGCATCGGATGCACACACCACACATGACCGATGCACCTCAGGTGTCGCAGCAAAAGCATGCAGTTCACTGCATACATTGCAATTTGTCGCAACACTTCCGTGTCAGCAACTCTGTCACCCCAACCGATGCGCAAAATTCGTCGCAGACACTGCTGATGGAACCGCTCGAGATATCGCACATCACGCCGGTACATCGTCCACGTTCCACTGCCGTATAGAAGAACGGACAGCACCAAGGATTTGTACACCATCAGTTTCGTGCCAATTGTAAGCTGATGGTTGTTCCACACTCGGTAATCAAGCTTCCTGAATGCCGCATATATATATATATATATGTATATATATATATATATGAGGGTATGCGCGTGTTCTCCGCGCTAGATGATTTGGCTGCAAAATTAGAACACACCAAGATGAAACCAGAGGCTTCGGTGTTACCGCGATTCTACGGCCTGCCACTAGTTCACAAAAGTGTAGTCCCCCTCCGCCCTATGGTGTCGTTACTTGGAGTTCAGAATTACAAACTTTCCAAGGAACTCTGGGAGAGATTTAAGCACCTGATCTCTGGCTCGGAACATTCCATACAATCTGCAGAACAAGTCTTGTCTACGCTCAGGGAAACAATAATAGAAGGACGAAATCATGGTTTCCTTTGATGTAACAGCTTTGATCACTTCAATCAACACCAATCTGATGAAGCAAACGATGTCAAGTCTACTAGACCAACGCGGATCCTCAGATACGAACAATTTATTTATTTATATTTGTTCATTTATTTATTTATAGATGCCATCCACATGATGGAGTTGTTGGATTTATGCTCCACGACACACTTTAGTTACAACGGCCAAATCTACGAACAAATAACAGGCACGCCAATGGGTTCACTGATATCTGAACTAGTTGCCGAGGCGGTGATGCAAGCATTGGAAGAAACCGCACTCCCGGTCACAAAACCTAAACTCTGGCGAGGCTACGGGGACGATACTTTTGTCATCCTAAAGCGCTCGAAACCAGAACAAACACATCAGCTAATAAAAAGCACGTTTGCTGGTATCCGTTTCACTAAAGGAGAGGAGAACAATGGTCAGCTACCATATTTGTATGTTTTAGTAAAAAGACATGCTACTGGACAACTGGAGACAACAGTTTATTGGAAAGCGACGCATGCAGACCAAATCTTGAATTATCGTAGCAATCATCCAACAGTCTAAAGCGCAGCTGCTTAACAACTCTATTTAAAAGAGCGCAGACCCATTGCAGCACCCCACAGCTGAGAAAAACGGAGGAAGATCATCTGTTCGAAATATTTACACGGAATGGGTATCCTAGGAATTTCATTCTACGTTGTTTAACACCAATAAAACGACCGACACAAGAACAAACATCAGAAACGGATAAAATAACAACCACTCTACCATACATCAAAGGCGTCTCTGAGATGGTGGCGAGACTGCTACGACCTCTCGGAATCAGAGTTGCTCACGAGTCGACAGAAACCATCAAAGACAACCTCTTCAATAGTAAGGACTGGCTTGGCAAAGAAGAAACAAGTGGTGTGGTTTACAAAATCCACTGCAAAAACTGTAACAAGTACTATATGGGCCAGACAGGAAGAAAGCTCGGCACTAGGCTACACGAGCCTAACCTCGCCATCCGCCGACATGACCAGAACTCCCCGATGTCGGTACGTATGTACGCCGAGAATTATTAATTTGATTTGGAGAGTGTCAGGATCATAGGCAGGGGAGAAAGTCGAATAACACGCGAGTTCATCGAGGCTTGGCACTCCGGGAAGAACTCAAACAACAAGCACTTAGATCTAGACATTGCCTATGAAACACTGAGGGTTACAAGAATAGTCCGCCTCAGATCAACAAAACGAAGGAACCTCATTGAAGAGGACTCTAGCCAACAGTACGAGAGAGCTCACGTGGACCAATCGACTTCTGACGTTCGAATCAAGTGATCAATAATCAATTGGATCTGTAAGTGGTCCGCATAAATCGAACTGATGATGTCGTCTAGCATGATGATGAAACGTTTGCAGCCAAATCAGCCAGCTCGGAAAGCACCCGCATACCCTTATCCGCATCCAGAGCTACAAATATTCTCACGGATTTCCAATATATATATATATATATATATTTGACACATTCATTCACAAGAATAAGTTGCAGTTGACGCAATATGACAAAATGCAAGCTGCAACATGGATGGTGTTTACCTATTCCATATAAGTGCTATGGATGTGGTATAAAAAGCTGCACAAGGAAATCACAAGCTATTCGGCGCGCAATCCTTAGTCTCCGGTTCAAAATAAGCGCATGTATGTTTGCGGGCGTTGCTATCGTTCTGTCTGATAGGGCATATGTAATGGTTAGTGCCTTAGGTCTACCCCGTCGGGGTTTTAGGTAACCCATAACGACCGCGTAGTAGCGTCATGAATATTTGTTCATACACGCACACATACACACACCCACTTGTGCATGGATTACCACAAACTGGATGGAGTAACAATAACCTCTCATGAGGGATAACACAACGAACGTGCGCGAGTATAGATTGAATGCCAGATTCCACTAGTGTTGGAGATCTCACGTACAAATATAAGCAAGCAATACCACTGTTGTTGGTTAGTTAACATTTAAACGTCCACCTAAATGGCAGCCATAAATGTAGTCAGAAGTGTGATCATCAACGATAACTAGAGACAGATAGAGGAATATGGAAGCGAATGCCATCAACACGGTCAGCATATGAGATGATGCACAAATAGGAGGTATAATAAAACTGTGATGTCTTTTCATTAGTAAGCGCTACGGATGCCATATATATATATATATATATATATATACATATACATATACATATACATATCATCGCAATGAGGCTGGACCTTACCGTGGTGCGATGATTTGTGTGCCTCAGTGATCCATTGAGCTATACTGTGTGGTGCATTTTTGCACCTTCAGAGCCACTCATACCAGATTGGTCAATGGTTAGAGGCCAGACAAACTCAGCCTCCTGGTCCTCCAGGTTGGGGTTGGAATGAGGGTGGCTCCTTACTCCTTAAAACGGACTCCTGGTAGCCCAATGCCAAAACCGCTGCCTTGCGGAGAGGTTTCTGAACCAAAGGCTTTGGTTGAGAACCCTAATCGTTTTCCTCTCTAGGCCTGCATAGCCTGACAGTATCCTGCCCACGCAATACGATGAATTTCTCTTCAAACAATTTTTTGTTGCTCTGGCCATCGCAGAGGATAATCAACGGTGCCCTATCTGCTGCATCGAGCAGGATGGATAGGGGTTTGGATGCCACTGCTCAAGCCTTCCCGTCTTCTTATTCCCCCTCTTACGCTTCTTCACTCTTATCGTCCCTTTAAAGCTTTACATTTATCTCCCCTGTTTTCAACCCCCAAATTCTCGGCCCTCCCCCTCCTTGCTTCAATAGTCGCTTGTCTTTTATTTTCAACTCCCATGTGAACGCGTAGCGTCATTCCTGCCCTGTCAACAGGCCCATGTCCAAGCAAGCGGTCAAGCCCAGTTCATCGGCTTCCATTTGGAGCGTTCGATCTTCCTTCAGATTGGCATGCCTCAATGTTCGCACCCTGCTTCAGGTCGGTCAACAGGCAGCACTTGCCCGAATATTGGAGACCCTCTCCATCGATATCTGCTGCTTATCGGAGATCCGCCTGCAAAACTCGAATTCTGTACTCACTCTGTTATCCCCTTCAGGTGACACTAGCAGCAATTTCTCAGTGTGCCTATCCTGTGATGATGCATCTTCGAGCACCGGCCAAGGCGGTGTTGGTATTGCCCTGAGTCTCCGGGCTGAAGCTACTCTGGTTGACTGGATTCCAATCAGTAGCCGGATGTGTGCGGTTCGATTGTCTGGCTCGTTCAAAGATTCGAAGTCGCGCGGGACTAGTAGGTGTCTGTTCGTTATCGCTGCCTATGCACCGACAAACTGTAGCGATGACTCGGTAAAAGATGACTTCTATCATTAACTGAACGAGCTCCTTGCCACAGAAGAAGCTCGGACCCTGTAGTGCTGGCTGGGGATCTGAACGCTCAAGTTGGAAAATTATCCACAGATGAGCTGCATCGGGCAGAGCAACATAGTATAGGCTCCCGTAATGATAACGGTGAGCGGTTAATACATTTGTGTGAGGATGCTCGCTTATTTCTTGCGAGCACTAATTTCCGATACAGCACCCGCCGGAGGGTGACTTGGCGCCCACCAGCCTCGAACCAGCTATAGACGCAAATGGCTCACATTGCGATAAGTTACCGATGGAGTGGCTGCGTCCCAAACTGTCGCTCAATTTGGAGCACATGTGTGGACACCGAGCATGTACTTGTATGTGCTGACCTGCGAATGCGTTTTGGCGGACACCCACGACGACGTTGTGAGCGCATTGACACCAGCCAACTGGAGAAGCCAGCTGTTCGGAATGCCTATCAAAGTACGCTGTCATGCGAGTTGAGTAAGCGCTCACTGGAGACAATTGATGGTCACTGGTCTCATATTTTCCAGACCTTACTAGCAGCAGGAAAATCCTATTGTTGTAATTCTAGTCACCAACATGGACATTGGGTCTCTACACAGTCTCTAGAACTTATAGATGCTCGCCGGCATATTCCGGCCGGAAGCGAACACAATGAAACTCGCAAACAGCTCCGAGCAGAACGTGCTAGACTGAAGAGAGACCGCGAATCTTGGTGGTCTCATCGTGCAATAGAGATGGAAATGGCCGCTGTCCATGGTAAGCATCGTAAGTTATTCCGTCTGATACGGGAAACGGGCAGCAGGAGATCTGGTGTTAATGAAACTATACATGACGAGAGTGGACAGCCTATTCACAACTTATCAAAACCCTTAGAGCGTTGGGCTGAGCACTTTGAAAGGCAATTTAATCGGTCGGAATGCTTAGATTTCTCGCCGGCCGCTGATCGCCCCGCTCCCTGGGCTGTCCTTTCAGATCCACCCTCTCACTCAGAAGTCGAACGTGAAATCGAAATGTTGAACTTAAATAAAGCTGCAGGACCTGATGATCTTCCTCCAGCCCTCCTCAAATTCGGGGGCCTGCTCTTGTGGATGATTTACACGAGTTACTAGTGAAACTGTGGGAGCAGGAGACTGTCCCAACCGATTGGAGCCGCTGCGTCATAGTCCCAATTTTCAAGGGAGGCTCACGATCGGAATGCCGCAATCATAGAGGGATCAGTCTGATTTCACTTGCCTCTAAATTGCTTGCGTCTGTCATCCTTCACAGAATGACTGGAACTCGTGAAAGCCAGATTCGTGAAGTGCAAGCTGGATTTCGTCGAGGTTGTGGCTGCATTGACCACAACTTCACCTTGCGTCAGTTGTTGGAGCACCGTCACATATATTGGCGGCTCACCATTGTCGTGTTCCTCGATATCAAAGGTGTATTAGATGCGGTGGATAGGCATGCACTTTGGGACTGTCTACTCAGGAAAGGTGTACCTGAGAAATATGCAAATATTATCCGAGCATTATATGCGTAGCTCGGGCAGAGTGAGGGCTTACGGCAAGTTGTCGTCGCCCTTTAATATCTCCAGCGTCGTGAGACAAGGATGCCCGCTGTCACCTTTCCTCTTCAACTTCGCTGTTGACAAAGTCATGGAAATTGCATTTACAGGACATGACTTGGAAGGTGTGGAGCTACTCCTAGGAGAAGGAATTCTTAACTTGGAGTATGCAGACGACATTACCCTCATCTGTGGCAGCTTCCACACGTACTAAGCCACGCTGGACAGATTAGCACTGGCTGTCAGTCACTTCGGGATTTGCTTCGTACTCGCAAAGTGCAAAGCGTTCGTCCAAGCTTGGTCTGGACCGCCTCCTACGCTGACCCTTGGTGGAGATCAGATAGGAGTCGTTCAAAAATTCAACTACCTGGGAAGTTGTATCAGCGCCCGTGGGATTGAAGATGAGATCACGAACCGTATAGCAAAAGCTCGGGGCGCTTTTGCTAAACTTCGCCACCTATGGCGCCGGCGCGACATCATTCTCGCCCTGATAAGTAGAGTATACAATGCAGCAGTACGCTCGACCTTACTGTACGGTTGCGAAACCTGGCCGCTTAAAGCAACGGATCTGAAGAGGCTAGTTACGTTCGACCACCGGTGCTTTCGTAATTTTGCTCACATCTGGTGGGAACACCGCGTGAGCAACGAGCGTGTTCGACGCCTTATTCACGGCACAAGAAAAGGAAATAACCCGCTCGGCACCGTTATTTCACGCACCAGGCTCCAATGGCTCGGTCACGCGTTACGCATGCCAGCCCACCGACTCCCGCGACGTGCGTTGTTTGCGCGCCGTGGGCGTGGATGGAAGAAGGGGGGTGGCTAAGCGATGACTTGGTCCAGAGGAATGAAGGCCCTCACTTCTGAGCTGGCCTCGATTGGAACGTCTCGGCTCCCTGGCTGGGGTCCGAAAGACGATGAACACGTTTGGTTGGACACACTTGGTGGCATTGCAAGGAGCCGACCTCACTGGCGTTCGCGCTGTGAGTTTCTTTGTCCCTCCCCATCCCTTTTAGCCTCCCCCTCCAAACACGATCTCATTATTTAGACTTATATACTTTTGCATAGTAATATTTTTTTGTTGCACAGTAGCCGGCTGGTAGCTTACCGGAACGATGCCCATTCGTTACCGGTAGCTCAGCCGGCTTGCACGAATTACTTTTTTCTCCTTTTTTCTGTGTATTGCGGCACAGTAGCTGAGGTGTTCCCCACCTCTGGCTAACGTGTGTGATGATGATGATATGTTGAGTGGGATCGCTTGCTTATGTTTGCACGTGAGATCTCCAACACTAGTGGAATATGGCATTCAATCTATACTCGCGCACGTTCGTTGTGTTATCCCTCATGAGAGGTTATTGTTACTCCATCCAGTTTGTGGTAATCCATGCACAAGTGGGTGTGTGTATGTGTGCGTGTATGAACAAATATTCATGACACTACTACGCGATCGTTATGGGTTAAGTAAAACCCCGACGGGGTAGACCTAAGGCACTAACCATTACAAATGCCCTATCAGACAGAACGATAGCAACGCCAACAAACATGCATGCGTTTATTTTGAACCGAAGACTAACGATTGCGCGCCGAATAGCTTGTGATTTCCTTGTGCAGCTTTTTATCCCACTCCGGTCGCATCTAGATGAAATAAGCAAACACTCTGCATGTTGCAGCTTGCATTTTGTCATATTGCGTCCACTGCAACTTATTCTTGTGAATGAATGTGTCAAATATATATATATATATATATATTGGAAATCCGTGAGAATATTTGTAGCTCGGGATGCGGATGAGGGTATGCGGGTGTTCTCCGAGCTGGCTGATTTGGCTGCAAACGTTTCATCGTCAGGCTAGACGACATCATCAGTGCGATTTATGCGGGCCACTTACAGATCCAAGTGATTATTGATCACTTGATTCGAACGTCAGGAGTCGATTGGTCCACGTGAGCTGACCGTGTAGTCAGCTCTCTCGTACTGTTGGCTAGAGTCCGCCTCAATGAGGTTCCTTCGTCCTGTTGATCTGGGGCGGACTATTCTTTTGACCCTCAGTGTTTCATAGGCAGTGTCTAGATCTAAGTGCCTGTTGATTGAGTTCTTCCCCGAGTACCAAGCCTCGATGAACTCGCGTGCTTTTCGACTTTTTGCCCTGCCTATGATCCTGACATTCTCCAAATCAAATTGATGATTCTCGGCGTCCATATGTACCGACATCAGGGAGTTCTGGTCATGTCGGCGGATGGCTAGGCTATGCTCGTGTAGCCTAGTGCCGAGCTTTCTTCCTGTCTGGCCCACATAGTACTTGTTACAGTTTTTGCAGTGGATTTTGTAAATCACACCACTTGTTTCTTCTTTGCCAAGCCGGTCCTTACCATTGAAGAGGTTGTCTCTGATGGTTTCTGTCGGCTTGTGAGCAACTCTGATTCCGAAAGGTCGTAGCAGTCTCGCCGCCATCTCAGAGACGCCGTTGATGTATGGTAGAGTGTTTGTCTTTTTATCCGTTTCTGATGCTTGTTCTTGTGTCGGTCGTTTTATTGGTGTCAAACAACGTAGAATGAAATTCCTAGGATACCCATACCGTGCAAACATTTCCAACAGATGCACTTCCCCCGTTTTTCTCAGCTATGAGGTGCTGCAATGGGTCTGCGATCTTTTAAATAGAGTTGTTGTGCAGCAGCGCTTGTAGACTGTTGGATGATTGCTGCGATAATTCAAGATTTGGTCTGTATGCATCGCTTTCAGATAAACTGTTGTCTCCAGTTGTCCAGCAGCGTGTCTTTTCACTAAAACATCCAAGAATCGTAGCTGACAATTGCTCTCTTCTTCTTAAGTGAGACGGATCCCAGCAAACGTGTTGTTTATTAGCTGATGTGATTCTTCCACTTTTGAGCGCTTTTGGATAACAAAAGTATCGCCCACGTAGATTAGCCAGAGTTTAGCTTTTGCAACCGGGAATGCGGTTTCTTCCAATGCTTGCATCACCGATTCGGCCACTAGTCCAGATATCGGTGAACCTATTGGCGTACCTGTTATCTGTTCGTAGGTTTGGCTGTTGAAACTAAAGTGTGTCGTGAGGCATAAATCCGACAACACTATCATGTGGACGGCATTTATTTTATTGTTCTTGTCTGGAGATCCTCGTTGGTCTAGTAGTCTTGACATCTTTTGCTTCGCCAGTATGGTGTTGATTGAATTGAACAAAGCGGTTACATCAAAGGAAACCATGATTTCCTCCTCTTCTACTATTGTTTCCCAGAGCTTAGCCAGGAATTGTTCTGCAGATTGTATGGAATGTTCTGAGCCAGAGATCAGGTGAATCAATCTCTTCCAGAGTTCTTTGGAAAGTTTGTAATTCGGAGCTCCAGGTAACGACACTATAGGGTAGAAGGGGACTCCAATTTTGTGAACTTCTGGCAGGCCGTAGAATCGCGGTAACACCGAATCCTCTGGTTTCATGTTGCTGTGTTCGAATTTTGCAGCCAAATCATCTAGCGCGGAGAACACGCGCATACCCTCATATATATATATATATACATATATATATATATATATATATATATATATATATATATATATATATATATATGGTTGGCGGCATCCGGTTTCGGATTTGCCTGTCACTGTGGTAAGCCACAGAACGCTCGCGCCTACAGAGGGACCATGAGTGACTTGCGCTGCACCACCCACAGCTCCATCCACACACCCTATATCCAGTGTAAACCCGATGGAATAAGACCCGGAGCCATGCGGATGCGAGCCACGTTTCAACAACGGAGCCGGCTCACACTCCTTCACAGGCAAACACAAGCACGCTGTATTTGGGGAATCAAGCGCACTCAAGGTGGTGGCTGGACCGTAGTCTGCTTCACACTGAGTGCATGGAACCGCTCTTTGAGCCTAGCACGACCACAAGAACCGTGCACCCCGTCCCCTCCAGCAACGACCAACTGTCTCCTGGAGCCAGTATGGATGACGTAGTAGGTAATGGAGATGTAGGAACCATGTTAACATGCACATCAGGCGCAGCTACACCGGGGATATCAAGCAACGGCCAATTAACTCAAAAGGACGAAATAAAATAAGTCGGATAACGCAGATATATGCGGCGGCATAACTCTTCACTAAATGGGGATATAAAATAAACTGTTTACGAACGAATCCGTGATAAGTTCAAGAGGTCAGAAAATACATTTTACGAAAATGCCACAAACACGAAAAGGTTATCGAAATTAACTACAATTAGCTTCAGCGACTTGGACAAGTTTACATAAAATAGTACAGGTGGACAATAATACGAGAAAGAAAAATATTAGGACAAAATTGAAAACCCACCACCTGAAATAAATAGACTGAGCATGCAAGCACACGATTAGTAAATTGAATGCAGCCTGTCTACAAACGCTGCGCCGGTTCTGCCTACAT
The DNA here is from genome assembly GCA_944474145.2 of Dicrocoelium dendriticum. Taxonomy (NCBI): domain Eukaryota; kingdom Metazoa; phylum Platyhelminthes; class Trematoda; order Plagiorchiida; family Dicrocoeliidae; genus Dicrocoelium; species Dicrocoelium dendriticum. The sequence continues at coordinate 27,767,184 of OX104063.1, forward strand.
TCTCTGCAGGACCTGTCGGCGCTTCGGTAGTGGTCCCGAATGGCCTCGCTCATGGCTCACTAGGCTTGCCTGACTCAGGCACTCGCGACCGCATGTGCTACAGCGCCATGCGCTCGATGTGCTTGGAGTACAACCCATCGGTGCTCGCCGCTTCCGCACTTGCCGCTTCTTCTCTGCACGCATAAGATCTTTCTTCGCACTTCGGCGACTGTCTTCGTGATTAGATCGCACCATGCACGCCGATCAACCACCCTCGATTCCCATGATCTGCAATTAAGAGTAGGACTTTGATCATGTCCTGGTAACGTAACTTTGGTTGCTCCACATGCCGCTTCCCAATACTCAGCGGACTATGTAAGAGTTGTTACGGTATCCGCATCGGATGCACACACCACACATGACCGATGCACCTCAGGTGTCGCAGCAAAAGCATGCAGTTCACTGCATACATTGCAATTTGTCGCAACACTTCCGTGTCAGCAACTCTGTCACCCCAACCGATGCGCAAAATTCGTCGCAGACACTGCTGATGGAACCGCTCGAGATATCGCACATCACGCCGGTACATCGTCCACGTTCCACTGCCGTATAGAAGAACGGACAGCACCATGGATTTGTACACCATCAGCTTCGTGCCAATTGTAAGCTGTTGGCTGTTCCACACCTAGTACTCTAGCTTTCTGAATGCCGCCGGTGCCTTCGAGACCAGGATACGTAGTTCACTGTGTATCTGCTGATCAGTCGACATCACAGTCCCAAGGTAGCAGAAGCGGGAGGTGATTTCCAATACTTCAGCACCAATGCTGATTCGCGGCAATATTGAAGATTGCACCTCCGGTGAAGGCTGAAAGAGACAGACAGTTTTGCATGTGTTGTTGGTGAGCCCGAATTTGGCCGCTGTCGAAGCCAGAGCACTAGTCATGTGCTGCAACTCATCCGCGCTGTGTGCAAACAACGCACAGTCGTCAGCAAACAGCAACATACGGATAGTTGTCTCACAGACTAGAGTTCTCGCACCGAAACGACGGATGTTCAGCAACCCACCATCAATACATGCTCCACACGAACACCGTTAGCACGAGCGGCATCAACAGCACAAGACAACATTGCATGAAGAGATATATTAAACAGGGCATGATCTAAAACACAGCCTTGCTTCACACCAGAGACAACTACCATTTCATCCAAGGTCTCTCCACTCATCTGCACCCTCGCTCACATGCCGCTGTGCAGACATTCAATTAAACTTACAAAATTGCGCGGAGGACCAAACTTACCCAACACCAGCCACAATGCCTCGCGGTTCACCGTATCAGATACCTTGGTGAAATCAACAAAAAGCGAGTACAATGGCTGGTGTCGTTCTCTGCACTTCTCTTGCAACTGACGAGCCGCAAACACCATATCTATAGTGCTGCGACCCGAACGGAATCCACACTGCTCTTGCGCTACGTTAGGTTCCACAACCTGACCGACGAGGCAGTTGAGCAGGATTCGGGCAATCACCTTGCCCACACAACTCAGCAAGTTGATGCCATGAAAATTTCGTGCAACATTGCTTGCTCCCTTTGCCCTTGTACAGTGGTAGCACAAGGGCATCCTTCAGCTCAGGAGGCACCTCCTCCTCAATCCATACACGTTGCACCAAGTGGTGCAGCGCAGTCAACAATGCGGGCCCGCCGGACTTCAATACTTTCGGGGGGATCCCATCGGCCCCGGCACATTTGCCGTTCCGCAGCTGAGCAAGTGCTCTCTGCGTCTCATCCAGTGTCGGCGTCTCTGCCAGACTCACATTCACATCGTGCTGCTTCAGGCAGTTCAATGTAGGCCAGTCGATGTCTGAACGGTTGTTCAAGAGAAAGTCAGAGTGTTCTCGCCAGATCTGCATTATGTCTGCAGTCTATGTGCAGGTAACGCCTGAACTACCATCGATCAGCGTCCTCAGCGGCTCCGATCTCGGTCCATACACCTTCTTCAAGAAGTCAAAGAATTCCTTGTGTCGGTGGCGTTCGGCGTAGCATTTCATTTGCTTCAGCTTCTCCGTCCACCATGCATTCTTTATGCGACGGGGCTCTCGGGTCAGTCGCCGTCGAAGTTTACGAAACTGACTCCTCTTCCCCAAGTCACTGGGATCTGCAACATGTGCAGCAAATGCTGCATTCTTTCCCGACACAACAATGCGCCAATCATCGCATTGTTCTCATCAAACCAATCAGACCGCTTACAGTTTGCGCGCTCGATGGTCTGTTCGGCAGCAGCTGTCACTTAAGCGCGAGTGTGGTGCCACAGGTAGCCCACTGTGGCTATGCAGTCCACCTTACACAGGCGTGCAGCCATCGCCTTCTCCAGCTCAATACGTTTCTCCACAGTACCCATGGAGACAATGTTAAATTTGTGCCCACCCACGGCGGGAGTGCAATACACAGAGTTACGAAAATACATGTACAAATTGGTCCGCACCAATTTATGGTCAGTGCCACACAGCTCCACGCAGTACACGTGTCATGCGCATTTCACGCATATCACGCTGATGTACGATGACATAGTCGAGCAGGTGAGCGTGACCACTCCGTGGGTGCATCCAAGTTGCTATATCACTCACACTCAGTGCAAACCGAGTGTTGATGATGGTCAGGCCGTGAGTGGCACACAGTGAGAGCAGCCTGTCACCGTCCGCATTTGCTGAACCAGTGTCATGCCAACCGATAACATCTGTCCACACTGATGCATCGCGACCAACGCGCGTTGAAATCACTCAGCAGAAATAGTTGGTCGCTCCTCGGCACAGACCGTATCACGGAGGATAGCTCAGTGTAGAATTGATCACGCGTGTCATCAGGATAACACATGGTCGTACCGTACGTGCATATAAAGATGGCAAACTTACCTCATCCGAGTCGTAGGCGAACAGTCATCAGTCGCGCGCTGATGCCGGTTGGTTCACCTACCAGCTGGCCATGGAGGCGATCGGATATTACAAATCCGACCCCATGTTCACGTGGTGCTGAGGCGGCGTTGCCCACCCAGTGGAATGTGTAGCCAGCACCTGCTTCACGCAGTTTACCTTGCTCAGCGAGCCGAGTGTCAGTGAGCACCGCAACATCGATGTTGTAGCGCGCCAGTTCCATCGCGACGAGGGCAGTGCGTCGCTCAGGACGCTCGCTAGAGTTCCGATCCAGTATTGTACGCACGTTCCAGTGCTGAGTGCTTTGCGCGCAGACATACGATTGCATTGGTGGGCAATCGCAGGTGAGGTGATCGATGTGCTTCGGAGGTTTGCTTGAGGGACTCCGCCCGGAGCCTTTGGCTCAATAGTCTGACCCACAAGTCAGTGGGGAGCAGATCCAGCTCGGGAATGTGATTGCAGAGACAGATGGGGATCTGCTTGACGACCTTCACACGCAGCCTTTGAGGTTCTGGAACAATTATTATGTGTTTTGCGACCGTAATTGGATACGCATCTGCGACCACGGCCAGACGCATGTGGGTTTTGGCGGGTTTGCACCAATTTGACCAGGGGCTGCCTGGCTTGAGGCGGACAGTAGCAAACCATTGAACACTCGGAGGTGCCCTCCCACAGTCAGAGACAATGCGTGACGCTCGTGCTCTACGCCAATCGAGCTGTGAGCTTATAACCCGTAGACCTAAATTCTCACATGGCTAGGTTTTACGAGAAGAGGGCCATCGACCACTTCCTAACCTCCGAAGAGGATGGACTAGGATACTGCCAGGGGCCCACTCCTGACAGGAGAAAGACTCGGGTCCTCAGCCAAAGCCTTCGAATAAATGTACACCCGAAAGGCAGCGGGTCTAGCATATGGTCAGTTCACTGACTCATGCGGATTGGTGTCCTGGATCTTAGCAGGGAGAAGGGCGAAACCCAACTCCCACCCAGCGGTCGCCACGAGGAGGCGTCCAGGACATGAGCCTATGGCGCAACAATAGCAGCAGTGGGTAGATCATCTGTCAGGATCTATCCGCCACCAGCCTCAGCACACCATAGGCTCTCCCGCCATATATATATATATATATATATATATATATATATATATATATATATATATGTATATATATATATACACCCTTGTGCACATTAATTGAAACAAACTGCGAAAACACTGAAAAACCTTCTTTTCAAAATTGTTATAATGAATTGCACTAATGTACTCACATCAATACACATCATGACCTCCTCGACTTTTGAGTAGCATTTTAATACGGTTTGGCATGGAATCCAGTAAATTTGAACAAACTTTAGCCCATCTTGGGTCCCTGTACCAAACTTGAATTAAAGCTTGATTAAGTTTCTCCTTTGCCACGAAGGCGTTGCTTGCAAATAGACCACATATTTTCAATGGGGTTTAAATCTGGTGAATTCCCAGGCCAGTCCAAGATGGTTATTTGATTGGTGTTGAAAAAATGCTTGACCATTTTTGATGTGTGGCACTGGGCCAGATCTAGTTGAAATACGCCATATCCGTCCGGAAATGTCTTTTTTAGTTCTGGAACAGCTCTTCTTTGGAGAACTTCTATATATTGTGGAGAGCGCATCATGCCCTGGACTGGATGCAAGGCGTCGACGCCGTAATAACTAAAGCACCCCCAAAACATCTGCTTTTGTGGCTGTTTCACAAAATGGTCAATGTGGGAATCACGAACCTTTTCTCCCTCTGACCTCCGAACATACTGACTTCTCTGACCATGAACATAGAAATGGCTTTCATCGCTGAATAGGACTTTTCTCCAAGCTTCTTTCGTCCAGTTTTTGTATTTTAGTCCCCATTTGTAACGCTTAACTTTCGTTACTTTTGTTAGAAGTTGCTTTTTCACAGGCCGTCTGGCTTTCCGACCAGCTTCCAGGAGTCGCCTGCGAACCGTTGCAGAACTGATTTCTATTCCTTTCTCCCCAAATCACGTTTTAATGCGTCACTAGTCTTTCGAGGATCTTTAACACTTTCCCGTATTAGGTAATCGTAATCCCTGGCAGTGGTTTTCCTCTTAGGACCACATTTCCCTTTGCGTTTTGACGAAATGCATTCCGTTTCCTTTTTCATTTTGACCACACGGCTGACGGTTGCCGGACTGACGTCTACTATTCTTGCACACTGTCACGCACTACAATGTGTTGTCCAAGCTTGTTAAGAATACATCTTGGACTTTCTTATTCGAATGCCCCCCAGATTTGGCCTGGGATATGTTTACAAGGACTTTGAGCACACTGGTAGCGCAAGCATCGGAACAGAAGTCCTTCCAACCCAAAAACCAGAGTAAGTCAATTCTGAGGAGCAGAACACGTAAATGTATGTCCCGGAGGGATTTGGCATGGCGAAATCACCAGGGTTGCCCGAATGCCGAAACCTGGACTGCATACGTGACACATCGTAACTTCTGTGTGAAACTGATCCGCGAGGACAAGGTCACGCATCAGCAGAAGTTAATGAAGCGATTCTGCACTAACCACAAACTCCTGTATAGGCACATTAACGGCCTTCGAAAGGCAAAGCGAGGGGTTCCGGCGCTAGTCACAGCTGATGGATACACGCGGTCAGCAATGGAAGCAGCTGATCTCCTACGGCTTCATTACTCTCAAACGTTCCAACAAGTGTCGAGCCCAAATATTCACCTCATTTCTAATACTCCACCATCTGGTTTAGAAAACATCACCTTCACTACGGAGGCTGTGTTGAAGAAGTTGTTATCCTTGCGTATCCACAGTTCTCCCGGAGCTGATAACATCCGTCCAAAGGCTCTACAGGCAGTAGCTAGTGATCTAGCAGAACCACTGGCTGTTTTCTATCAGCGATGTCTAGAGGAAAACCTTATTCCACCAGTATGGAAGCAAGGGGTCATCACTCCTATCCATAAAGGAGGTAGCCGCACTGATCCTGTCAACTGCCGTCCAATAACTCTACTTCCAGTACTATCCAAAGTGATGGAATCAATCGTCGCAGACGCGCTGATGCAATATTTGGAAAGCCACAATTTAATAGCCCCAGAGCAACATGGCTTTCGTCAAAAGCATTCGTGTAACACTAACCTATTAATTGCACGTAATAGCTGGACTGAAGCTGTTGATGATGGAGTTGGAGTCGATGTCATCTACCTGAACTTTTCAAAAGCGTTTGATCGTTTAGACCATCGAGTTCTCCTTCAGAAGCTTCGGAACTACGGCATTGGCGATCCAATCCTGAGTTGGATTAGCAATTTTCTACAAGAACGACGGCTAGTGGTGAGAGTCCGAGAATCATTTTCTCATGCAATCGACGTGACGTGTGGAGTACCACAAGGCTCGGTTCTTGGACCTCGTCTATTCTTGGTGTTCATTAACGATTTGGCGAGATCAATTACTTCCGATTTCTTATTTTTCGCTGATGATATAAAGATATGGCGAAGGATCAGAGGACCGGATGACCATGAACGGCTCCAGCACGATCTTAACACAGTGTCGAACTGGTCAGTTCAAAACGCTCTACCGTTCAACGTAGACAAATGTCGCGTAGTACAATTACGCCATAGACATAACTACACCTACATACTTGGGACAAAGGAATTGCAGAATAGCTCCCAGGAACGTGATCTTGGTGGGATCGTACAGAGCGACCTCAACTGTTCAAAACAGGCTGAGGTAGCTGCCAAAAGAGGCAACCAGCACGTCGGCATGCTGCGAAGGGCATTCGGGAGATTTGACCCATCAATCTTCCCAATGATGCTCAATTCCTACGTGCGCCCGCAAGTTGAGTACGCAATCCAAGCTTGGCAACCTTGGTTGAAACGCGACCTAGAAGCGATAGAGGCACCACAACGGAGAGCAACAAAGAACGTGATGGGCCTGCGGTATCACTCTTACCACCGAAGGCTGAAGTTGCTGGGAATTTTCAGCGGACGCTATCGAAGGCTGCGCGGCGATCTCATATTAGCGTATCAAATATTGAGTGACCCCAACCACGTATGCCGCCATTTGCTGAAACTTAGCCACAACACGCAGCTCAGGGGTAACTGCTTAAAGTTGAAGGAACAATATAGCCGTCTAGAGTGTCGACGGAATTACTTTTCCCTTCGAGTTTGCAAACCATGGAACGCACTCTCAGACTCAGTAGTATCCTCTCCTACCCTGGATGTATTCAAAAAACGATTAGATGTTGCCCTCAGCTCCCAACATTTTGTTACCTAAGCTCCTCTGTTGTGGATTACGCCAAGCATGTTTTCAACAGGACTAATGTATCAAATGGACCTAAGTGAGCGACCATATTTTATTTTCTCACTCCTTACCTCAACTATCACTGCGCCCCAGTGTCTTTCTGAATGTTTACGCGCGATATTTCTTTTTCATTTCACACTGATGTTAATTATCAAAGTATTCATCTCGGCAGACGTTCGATAGATGACCCACACATATTTTAATTGCATCATATTCACCGCTACCATCCTACGGGACATGTCAAGCACTTGCTTTTATCTCGTGATAAATCATTGTTCATTGTTCATTGTTCATTGTCTGTGTGTTCGTGCAAGTCACGATCTTCATGCGCCTTCTGGGGGTCACGTCCATCTCAAACAATGACTGAATCACAAAAAACAAGAAGTTGAAACAAAAACCTTGCTAACCATAAAAGGTATGACGCAATCTTGGGTGATGTAACGAGTAGACATGCGCAGTTATTACATCGTCTGATTCACAAACAACGATGAAATATCTATTCCCAAAATAAAATAAAAAAAATAAATGCAAAACGGCAGCTTTCATGTATAAAACATGATATTCATAGAAATAGAGACACAATCGTAGTGTTTCAATTAATGTGCACAAGGATGTATATATATACGCATGCATAAACGTAGGCCTTTTTATATCCCGTTATCCCGAAGTACCTGCGCATATGAAGAAGTGCAAATGATTCCTGCTTTAATTATTGCATCCACCTACACACACCCTTAAATGTTACACAGTTGCAAATAATCCCGTTCACTAGTACTACTAACAAATAATCAACAGTGCATGTGCGTAATAAAGCCCACCTTGATATACTCACTAATGCGGTAACATAGATGGTCCGTTAATCGCAAACTGATATTACTATCTCACAGAATCTTACGTTTGCCATCAAGGATGCATATACGGATGAGTTTGTCATAGCAGTCATTCCTTTTGGATTTCACCAAACATAACTGATTCCATTTACTTCAGTTTTCCTACTAAAAACAGTAGGTAAGTTCCACATTTCTTGTTTACATATATCAGGCTCAGTATGATTTCTACAGGTACCTACGTTGCCTTACAGTACAGTACCATTTAATGCCTTCCGTTTATACTACTTGTGCGAAAATGTTCAATGTGTATTTCTTGACCTTTTACCTGCTGCATTGCTAACAGTACAAATGATTGTGGCTGATGCTATCGCCACAACCTTTGAACGTGAAGAAATGCATTTTAATACATACTACTAAGGAGCTTGTCAATAGTGTGAAATTTAACCGTGGCGAACTTCCGTGAATTGACCATTCTGATGGTGCCTGTGGCGCTGAATCCGGTGGGGGTTACAGTTTCGGGTTCCTAGGTGATGAATCATTGAGCAATGGGGAATGCCGCTGCGGCTGCATCGTAGGCTCTTCCTCTGGGGGCTTGGCTAGCGTTTACACTAAAGACTTTTGACTTCGAAAAGTTCACTAAAATCTTATGACGTCGACATGGCATTATCACCAAAAATGTCTAATTTTGCCATCTTTGGACATGAAGTCCCACCTACAACTTCCCTTACCCCGTCAGAACTGGAGCTACCTATTTCTTAGTCAGACAGTTGCTATCTAATTAATCAGGATCAACGAATCACGTTGCGCAACCCAACGCCTTTGCATCGTTTGCATCCATGCTCACGCTCTTCTCCATGAATTAGTCTTTTGCCTTTCTGTGCAGGGTTGTAGAGGTATTGCTGAAGCCTTCCCTTACTCAGCGTGCTTCAGCCCTCGTCTACCAGCAATACGGAATCAATTTAGCCCGCAGCATGGAGTAGCGCCTTAGCTTACTACCTTCTGATATCTACATGGCATTATCACCTCCACACAAACTGATCCTGGCAAGTTAATCCGAGCGACATTTCACATCGTTTCAACATATTTTGGATATGTGCACTAAATGACACTTCCCTGTTTCTACCTTACGTCTCCACTCTATTTGTTACGCTTTCACACATTTTTGATCCCAGACTTTCGCCACATCATGAACGATTTCGTTCCTGACCAGTGCATCAGTCATTACGTTAACTATCGTTTATATATTGTGTGAACAGCGCATTTCATGCAAAACAACGTCCCTGTTGCGAAACAGTCACTTGTAAAGTCTTGATCATGCCAGATTTGGTGTGTCTCGAAGTATTCGAGAATAAATTAGTTATTTATTTACATACCTATTGTTTTCGCCAGCATCGGATATCCATAGCTGCCATCTTCTAATTAACCAAGACCACTGAATCAATTGCGTAACTCAGCGCCCCTGCAATCGTTTGCATCGATGATCAATTTTGCTTTCCTTCATGAATTCGACTTGCTTTTCGGTTAACGGTCGTGGAGATTTAGCTCAACATTTCCTTTACTAAGCATAGTTAGCAATCGTCTACTAGCAACCTGGGAGCACCTACTCACTAAGCTCGACGTGGCGCCTCAGCTGCGTGCCTTCTGGTATCTATGTGGCTTGGTGACCACCAAAAGCCATTTCATTTCGCTATCATCGAGCACTCAGTCCCACGTATGTCCCGCTTTCTACACCATCTGTAGCTGGCGTGGCACACTGATCCTTCACCCGGAAACAATTATACCAAATTATTGCACTTAACATGCACGGATATGTCTGCAAAGCAAAACCTTACCTAACCCTGGCTTTGTCGACGTAGTTGTCTTTAGTTTTTTCGCGCTACAGCCTCATCTCTGAGTCCGATGCCATGACTATACGACATTGGTCTAGGTGTAAAATCTGACACTATCTTCATTCCTCCTTTTTCCAATCATACCCCTGAACCATTCCTATACGATTACATCTGTTGTACCCATCTGCTGCTACCTTCACAGGCATGCCTCGCCCCGTCGAGGACAAACCATTTATTTATTTATTTATCTCCTTCAACCTGTAGGATATCTCTAACGGTCGCACTGATACCCATAGTGACAACACCGCACTGGATGGCTGTAGCGAAACCTGGAAGCGGAAACTTTCGCCGGAAGAATGCGGTGTCAATTGTCACAAATGCTGCATATCCCCAAACGTGCTGACCCTGAATGGTAACCCACTAGGCAACTGCACAGCAGTAAGAGAACTCGGAATACGCTACTCAACCTCACTTAACTTTAAAGAACAAGTGAGCTACAGCACTGCAAGTGCTAGTTCATTAATCGGACGCATCTGTAGAACGATGTCCTTCGCAGACTTTAAAGCCACAGTTTACAAACTCTGTGCACGACCCTTTTAGAATACTGCTCCATAGTGCTATGCAACGCAAAGAAAGTGGACAGAAGGGCAGTAGAATAGGACCAGCGTTATTTTCCGAAACAGCTATCGCCCCCTCCATAATAAATTGCCGTAGAAAGTGCGAACAGTTTGAGCGGAATCCTTTATGGGTACGCCGCAGAATGATAATTTCGTTTGTTTGTTTAAAATCCCAAAATCTCTAAAGCCAATAACCATTGAATTTAAGAAATTCCTGAACTAAGAGTTTGCCGATATAAAATATATCGAGCGCACCCCAACGTAAAGGGGCTTTGTCCCTAAATGACATCAGGTTCAGCTACACAGAATGACCTCTACTTGCTGCTTCCGACTAGTAAGCAGTAATTACTCAAACGACCATTGATCATCGATATCCCCTGCTAAGTGAACCATATTCCTTCATTCTAACAAGTGCCAAATGCAATATACGAGGTAACCTTTTCGTATGCAAGTATGCATTCGCATGGAACCGACTACCATTAAAAATAAGATTCTCGGATTCCTGCTCCCTCTCACTAGAAACCTAACACCCCTTACACACCTTACGTAACACAGCGCATTAGGGTTTCCTTGGGGAATATACACAGATCCGTTCAACTTCAAGCGCACCCAGGTTATTACGCACTGTAACGTTCTTCAAACTTATGCTGCCGGTTCAGATACCTAGGTCCAACAATCCACTGCCTCCTACCCCGCAACTTGCGGGTTTTTTAAAGCAGGTGGGGATGAGCCACTACAGGTTCATCCCAGCACCAAACACGTCAACGCGCAACTCAATACTGTAATTCCTTCCCACTCACTTCCTACACTTTCTACAGATGGCCAAGTAGCTATCAATGCACTGCCACATCCGTTAAGCTAGTAGACTCTAATTGTTCTTCCTCAATGACGCTTATAAATACTAGGTCCCTAAACAATAAAATACTCATCCCGCGTCCACTGTCCTTTCTCGCCGACCCGGATGCAATATTTGTTACGAAAACATGGTTTTCCCTTCTGCTAAAGAGAAGGTATACTCACTTCCTGACTTTCAGCTTTGCGTGCAATCTGGTGTGCATAAACGAGGGGTGTAACCCGCCATTTATATCAAAAATACAAACCAAGAAAAATTGTCCGTAATCATGGACTCAGTATGGATAATGGCTGATATCCTGGGATCGACGGAGCCATTTTGGTGTGTTTACAGACCACCTGATACCTCAGCTAATAGTGACAACAAACTTATGGTTACTTGTGATCAGTCGTCAAATGTTTTGTGCGAATACAAACTGGTTGCAACGGCTTTCAACCTGCTTGAGTTAAAGTGAATCCCACCTGCTGCAACAACGACGTATGCAAGTCTATTAGCACGTTTCAATTTGGGCGGCTGGACGCAAGATGTAACCGCTCCAACCAGGGCGTAGTATATATTTGCCTTAATGTTTACTCTGGACATTCCATCAACCCGAGTGTCAGTTGGCCATGAGTTCTAGGGTAGTGATATTAGATTAGTGCATTGCTCGGTTTATTTAAAGCGACCTACTGACTATTCCACAACAACAGATGCAGTCGTAGTCTACCGTCCGATTCACCTCGTTAACTGGACAAGCTTTGCCGTACTCGTGAAAATAAGTAATGGGGATGAGTTATTTATATCTGATTCTGTGTATGAGTCGGCTGCACTGTTCTATAATGAACTAATTTACTGTCTCGACTCGCTATCTCCAAGTCACCTTTAGGTGTTCGCCGTAAAAGTAACCAACACTTATCCAACTTATTCGCACTGCAATGCTGGCTATTCACACCGCACATTCATTCCTGCTCCAGCTTCTGCCTTGAACACAATTAAGGAGCAACTACCATATCGACACCATTCCACGCCTTTGTTACCCCACACCGTGTGCATTATGTCAATGATTGCCAATCCGGCTAGAGCTGCCCAAATCGCGCTCCAAGCAGAAGACATGTGTTAAAATTTGCGCACCTAATCGTCAGCCCTCGGTAGCTCAGGTGGTAGAGCAGCGGACCGGAAATTCGTGGACCGGGGTTCGACTCCCCGTCGAGGCATATTATTGTGCGTGAATTTTAATCGTGGCTTCTACTTTCTTCGAACTGCCCAAATCTCTCTATCTTGTTCCAACTCCATTTTATGGGACTAGCATGCACACCTCCCGCACGTCACATCTGACAAGCGCACACACCCTCCCGCACCCACCACTGCTGACTGCTACACCTGTTGGAGTTATCCGCATACAAGTAGCACCAGTGCCTGCGGCTACATTGCCTGAGTTATAAAACCTGAGAACTGCAGAAGATAATGCAGTAGAAGCGCCTCTACTACCTTCTTGTTACGACACTGCTGCAGAATCTGGAGACCGGACGACGGGACACTGCGAATACCACACGTACACTGCACGCAATCAGTTCTGCTGATGTCATGAGTGCGACCAATTATGGAGCCTCATATGCATGTTCCATGTATGTGTGCATGACAATTTTGATGCTCCTGCGAGTGAAATACGTGCACATTTGATGCAAGCGGTAGTGAAGGCACGCCCTCGCAATCAGCTGTGCTTATTTCGTTGACAGAAAAAGCACCAGCAACTTGTTCTTCCACCGATCTGTTTACTGTGTACGATGGAACATTTAAGTTGTGTGCGTATTTATCACCACACCGAACTGTAATGTCCGCTCAGATACACGCAACCTACGTAACGCTGCTATATCCCTTGCATCAGCCTTATGTGATGTATAATATGCGATTAGTGAAGTTACTGACTATCGTCCCATGACGGAGCACGACGTAGCACGAGGTAAGATATTGGGATATCAGACTAATAAGGACAGATTAATTTGAGGCCATTGTCCTCATGTATAAAACGGATTATCCACGCCAGATGAACGTGCAAACCATACAGAAGTCCATAGGTAAGTCGTTCAGATACATTAAGCTGAACAACCTGATTGCATCGGTACGCTGTTAAAAAATTGGTGCAGTTTCAGAGTATTGCGCAATATGCCAGAAGGCATTATAGTTTTACAATACACTGTAAAGCTTTATGTGTAACCACATTTGCGTGGTTATTCTGCCCCGTACGCAATTAGCAGCGAACAATTTGAAAGTGCGGGATTTCATATACCTGGTCAATAATTGGCCGCTGTAAAATTTCGTTCATTTTCGAGGTTCCTCCGTTCATGCCGGAACAGGCGAGCCTTGCAAGTCTGCACAGGCACTCAGTTCGCATTTCAACGTTCATTTGTGATAAGGGTATCGACCGGCCTGGATGGTAAGGCTGTGCAGGGAGGCTTGTAGACGAAGTCACTGAATCTTGCCCCGGCGTAAAGGCCACATGGATGTCTGTAGGGTGGTACCGTTAACCCGAGTTTCGCGGAAATCCTTGATAACAGGCGTACGCGTTGGTAAGGAATATGATGGCAACGATAATTACCCGAAGAAATAATCAAGTGTACACATGATTGGAAACACCAAAAAGAGTGTGACATGATTCATTCCCGTACCTGACATGAGAAGTCTGCGTAGCATACAAGTCGCTTTTTCGTGCTTCCCGATCACGCTAAATGCAATGCTATGAGTGTCCGGGCAATCATGCCATGGCGAAGCTTAGCTCCATTAAGCAGGGTGTTCTAACGGTTTATAATGGTATGTTTGGTGTGCAACGGGCCAACGCAACAATGGTAACTAATAAGGATGCGGAAACAGAAAGGAATATGCATAGTTTGGGCCAGGTTCACTTAATAGGCCAACTGCATAAAAACAATCGCACTGCGGTGGTGTAACCAGTTGTACACTATATCCAGTGAATTCCGGTACCATGATGAATGTGAGCGCATGCACAGGCTCAAATTCATAAGTCATTTCTCTCATTCCAGAAGCACTTGCTGCGACAATATAAATAAACAAATGAAGTTTCTTCTAGACAAATGAAAGAACGCCTGCTCCAGCATGATCGGAGGTACATGGTAAATGAGCGAAATTTTACAGCGGCCAATTACGAATAGAAGGCTCTTACTATGTTGACAATATGCGAGATTGCAATACTACAGAATTGGACATTTGAGTCAGCTCATTGTGAAACATCCGTTGTCATATGCAGAGTTTCATGGGGAAAGGAGCGCACATGTCGTTATCAGACGCACAAACTAGCCCTTACGCAGATAATATACTGCATGTAACAGCAGGTGTCACTGAGAGGATAAGCCGAATGTCAAGGTGTCGCAATTGAGGCCATTTTTAGTCTTAGGTGAAAAAGAGTTTACTTCAGTAAAACCGTTTATCACACACTCATAAGTGCGCAATTGTGATGTCCATCATCTTTAAAATTTATAGATCTGGTTTATGAAATCACATGCAGTTAACATGTTCTGTGGTAATTGCATATAGGTCACAATAACTGCTCAAATATGGTTACGCGTAGAGTTTTACAGGGTATGATGAAGCTATAATGCTGTCTGGCATATTGTGCAATACTCTGAAATTGCGCCAATTTCTTAACTGAGTACCGATGCAATCAAGTTGTTCAGCTTAATAAGCCTGAGCAACTTAGATATCGAATTCTCTATGGTTTGCGCGTTCATCTGGCGTGGATAATCCGTTTTATACATGAGGACAATGGCCTCACATTAACCTGGCCTTATTAGTCTGATATCCCAGTATCTTATCTCGTGCTACGTCATGGGACGATAGTCAACATGTTCACTAACCGCATGTTATACATCACACAAGGCTGATGAAACGGATATAGTAGTGTTACGTAGGTTGCGTGTATCTGGGCGGACATTACAGTTCGGTGTGGTGATAAATACGCACACAACTTAACTGTTCCATCGTACACAGCAAACAGCTCGGTGGGAGAACAAGCTGCCGGTGCTTTTCCTGTCAACGAAATAAGCACAGCTGATTTGGAGTGCGCGTTTTCACTACCGCTTGCATCAAATGTGTACGTATTTCACGCGCAGGAGCATCAAAATTGTCATGCACACATACATGAAACATGCAAATGAGGCTCCATAATTGGTCGCACTCATGACATCAGCAGAACTAATTGCATGCAGTGCACAACGACCTAACGCATCGTGGTTTGTCGAAAAACTGGAACTTGGTACAACCTCTCAATATGCACCTCTGTCTTTTGGCTACCATACTTCTCTTAAAGTAGTTTGCATCGATTATTATGTACGGTAATTTTTCTCTACTGTGTTCTTCAAAGACGTCATAGATTAAGACAAATACACTCACTGCCTCAGTCGTTTGGCTTATACATTATCCATATGACTGTTGACAATAACCGGTATATGTGGTGATTTCTCGCCAGTGCGTTGGCAACGATGTGGTCCATTGTGAACACTTACGTTCGCTGCCTTCGGTACCTGTCTAGTTTTGTCATTGAGTTTTTTCCCAACCACTGCTTTCACATTTTCCAGCTGCGTTTCATTCCACCGCACCTTCTGTTCTTCCATGCACCCACCTATACTACCACATCATTGCAATTGTTATTCTCATTCGAAGGTTCGGCTCACTACTGTTATAACTGCACAAGCAAGGTCTGTTTAGTCGTGTATGCGTTGACATTCACTACTATTGGACGTCATTTTTCCATTTTTTATTGGTGTCCGTTGGCGTAGACAGCGGTTTCGCTAGCGAACATCATACTCTGGCTTCAGCAGTTATTACGGCTCTGTATTCCGTATCATTCCGTGGTTGTCATACTATCCGTCTCTGCTCGTACGCAGCTGGGTTATAAATTGTTCACGAGGTTTACTGCTAACCATTACCACTAGGGTGCCATGAGGACAATAACCGAACATTTATCTCGCCTTGGTATTGTGCTTCTTCCAAAGCACTTTCAGGTAGTAACGTTATGCGACTGACATTTCGTTACCAAGCTTGGGATTCAACTATCCACCTAGTTAATCGCTGTCTACTTAGTGCATTCACAAACAATCCCCCGTTTCATCGATTACTAGCATCGGTCGTCCGCATTTGACTGGCACAGTTGCCTTGTTGTGTTCTAAAATATGACGACAGCAGCACTGCTTTTTAATCGTTGTGGCTGCAATATGTAACCCGATTAATTGCCAAAAAGTGGGATTCTGTAGCTGTAATTTATAAATGGGCACGGGTACAAAGAGAGCGGTCTGTTCGGAAAATAGTTACACTGGTTTTTGCCACACAACAGCATGCAGCCGATGCTAAAAGCCACTAACTGTTGGCTGCCTAACGACATTCACTACAATGTAGTGCTAAAAGTTCGCACGCTACGATGGAATACACCAGTTCGAACTGCTGCCTCATTTAAAACCTAAGCGAACAACTTCTTCGGATGTCACGAGGCTGTATGTGCGGTTGCAACATGCTCACACTGAGCATGTGCAACAACGAACGCGACACCCTTCATCCGTGGATAAGTGAACACAATGGTGCGCGAAATTAAGCGCGGATCTCAGGAGGCAACTGGAGTCTGACACAGCGGACTGTATTCGATGGGCTACAAAAAGGCGCGGACGGATGAAGCAAGACCGTGGGTACACGTTAGCGCGGGAATTAACAAGGCAGTCGAGTGTCTAGCCGGTTGTAAGGAGGATGAAAAAAAGAAAGAATAATGAACAATTGGTCAACAATTAAATAGTACATAAAAGCTAGCAGTTAACATTTTTGGCGCTACAGAGCTCCCCCTAGAAGGCTGAACATAGAAAGCCTTCCATTTCGAAAACGACAGGTGAATTGCGGTTCCTAGGGCAAAATCGTGCCGAGTACGAATGAGCGAGCATTCATGTGAAATGGGGGTTCGCCGGAAATCGCAGCCCGCTGTGCCGTTTGTGATGTATTATTTATTGATTGCAGGACAGGGTGCATTTCGGCGAGCCGTTAGAGCGGACTATAAAAATCCTGGCTAGCCCAGAAAAAGCCCGACAGGACCGCAACCTCCGCTGCTGCCAAATGGTGCGCTTGGGAGTGGTCTCTCCCCCCGCCGCACCCTATCACGCACCAAAACGACCCTAGTCCCAAAGAGAAACGGCCATCGTCCCGCGAAGAAGCGACACTGGTCCCGCGGAGAAACGACTAGCGTTCTCGCCAGGATCCTCGAAAATATTGTGCGTGTGGAACAGTCGATCGAAGGGGAGGGTTGGGGCGTGCAGAGAAAGGAAAATAGACGAACATGCTAAGAAAACGCCAGAAAGAATGAACAAACGATCTGCCTTTTTAGATTGTTTGGTTTTCGAATATTTTTAGAAATGGGTATTTCGGAGGTTCTTGATCTTTTTGTTTGTTTTCAAAACGTTATTCAAATTCAAAACTGGGTAAATATACACTATATATACAAACCTAAACGTATTTACAAGGCGATGGGTCATGGGAGGCGACGGGCTGGTTTCGGGCGATGTCGGGACGTCTGAAGATTATAGACTGGGATCGTGGTCTGTTTGAACTATACTAGGCTGCTGAAAGTCGCTGCGATGAGTTGTGACGTCGCACGAAACGCTACTAGACGAAGTACGCGAGGTGGTTTATTTCGTAAAGGCGGCCTTTAGACGGTCGCGTCGACCGCTGCGGATTTGACTCGCCACCGAATCAAGTCACTGTCCAGAACTACATACTGGCAAGTCGGCAAGAGTCATAGTTCAATAACTTCTTGAACGTACAAGAAGATACTCTCTGTCTACATATACCGTTTTCCCTACACCTATCATGCCATCACAAGGAGGCTGCACCTTACCGTGGTGCGATGGTTTGTGTGCCTCAGTGATTCATTGAGCTATTCTGGGTGATGTTTTTTCGCACCTTCAGAGCCACTCATACCAACTTGGTCAATGGTTAGAGACCAGACAAACTTAGCATCCTGGTCCTCCGGGTTGTGGGTTAGAAGGAGTTAGCTCCTTATTCCTTAAAACGGACTCCTTGTAGCCCAACGCAAAACCCGCGGTGTTGCGGACAGGTTTTTGAACCAAAGGCTTTGGTTGAGAACTCTAATCGTTCTCCTCTCTAGGCATGGGCAACCTGACAGTAACCTGCCCACACAGTACAACGAATTTCTCTTCAAACAGTTTCTTGATGCTCTGGCTACTGCAGAGGATAATCAACGGTGCCCTATCTGTTGCATCGAGTAGGGTGGACTGGGGTTTGAATGTTACTGTTCAAGCCTTCCCAACTTCTTTTTCCCCCTCTTACACGTTTTCTCTCTTACCTTCCCGTGCCAGCTTCACGTTTATCCCCCTGTTTTCAAGCTCTTAATCATTGGTCCTCCCTACTTTGCTTTGTTAGACTTTTACCTTCTAGTTTCAACTCACATGCGAACACGGAGCGTCATTCCTGTCGTATCGACAAGCCCAAGTCCAACCAAACGGTTAAGCCCAGTTCACCGACTTCCATTTGAAGCCGTCGATCATTTTTCAGATTGGGATGCCTCAATGTACGCACAGTGAAACAGGTCGGTCAACAGGCAGCACTTGCCCTAACATTAGAGTCCCTCTCAATCGATATCTGCTGCTTATCGGAGACCCGCCTGCAAGCCTCGAGCTCTGTGCTCCTCCTCGTGGTGCCAGCTGGGTGGTTCGGGATTTTCCCGTTCCAGCAAATGGTTCGGCGGCAGTGTTCCAGGACGTGGTGGGTTTTCGCCTGGCAAGCGTTCTCCCTATAAAAAGCCACATATGTCCGTTTAACAACACTGTGACGTGGCGGACGTGACTCGCCACTAAATAAAGTCACTGCCCCTTGCTTCATCCTGGCGAAGCATTGTATTCCAACAAGCTGATGCTGTAATTTCGGGGAGCATTGGGCCCCTGTTTGGCAAAGGAACAAACGAAAGGCGTATAAACTGATCAATCAGTCACCGGCTCCCAATGGGCACGATTCCCTGAATTCGCTCCGCTGCCTTGCGGACAGGCTATTCAGCCAAAGGCTCAGGGTGGTGTCCCCTAAGTCAACACCCTACTTCGGCTTGGGCAACCGGGTGGTATTTCGCCCTCTGACGCAACCGTGGACATTGTTGTGTTGTGTTTTCTTTTAATATTTCTGTACCTTGTTTTGAGTTCCATGGTTTCCGATGGTGCAATGTCTATTCATAGACTGTCGCAAAATAATATATATATATATATATATATATATATATATATATATATATATATTCAGGTGACACCAGCAGCACTTTTTCATTGCGCCTATTCGGTGGCGATGCAACTTCTAACACGGGCCAAGCCGGTGTTGTTACTGCCCTGAGTCCCCGGGGTTAATCGACTTTGGTTGGCTGGATTCCACTCAGTAGCCGGTTGTGTGCGGTCCGATTGGCTAGCTTATCCAAAGCTTCGGAGTCACGCGGGACTAACAGGTATCTATTCGTCATTGCTGCCTATGCACCCACAAACTCTAGCGATGACTCGGTAAAAGACGACTTCTATCGTCAATTGAACGAGCTCCTTCGCCACAGAAGAAGCTCTGCCACTGCAGTGTTGGCTGGGGATCTGAACGCTCAAGCTGGAAAATTACCCACTGATAAACTGTATCTGGGCGGCCAACATGGTGTAGGCTCCCGTAATGATAACGGTGAGAGGTTACTTCATTTGTATGAAGATGAGCGCTTATTTCTTGCGAGCACTAATTTCCGACACAGTACCCGCCGGAGGGTGACTTGGCGCCTAGCAGCTTCGAACCAAGTATGGAAGCCAATTGATCACATTGCGATAAGTTACCGATGGAGTGGCTGCGTCCAAAACTGTCGCTCGATTTGGAGCACGTGTGTGGACGCCGACCATGCGCTTGTATGTGCTGACCTGCGGATGCGTTTTGGCGGACACCCACGACGACGTTGTGAGCGCATTGACACCAGCCAACTGGCGAAGCCAGCTATTCTGAATGTCTATCAAAGTAAGCTGTCATGCGAGTTGAGTAAGCGCTCACTGGAGACAATTGAAGGTCACTGGTCTCATATTCACCAGACCTTACTAGCAGCAAGAAAATCCTATTGTTGTAATTCTAGTCACCAACATGGACATTGGGTCTCTACACAGTCTCTGGAAGTTATTGATGCTCGCCGGCATATTCCGGCTGGAAGCGAAGACAAGGAAACTCGCAGAGCTCCGGGCAAAACTCCCTGATAACCTTAATAGAGACAGCGAATCCTGGTGGTCTCATAGTACATCAGAGATGTAAATGACTGCTACCTTTTGTAACCATCGTAGGTTATTCCGGCTGATACGGGAAACGGGTAGCAGAAGACCTGGTGTTAGTGAAGCTATACTTGGCGTGAGTGGACAGCCTATCCACAACTTGTCGAAACGCTTGGTGCGTTGGGCTGAGTATTTCGAAAGGCAATTTAGTCGGTCGGAATTGTTAGATTTCTCGCCGGCCAGTAACCACCCGGCTCCCTGCGCTGTCCTTTTGGATCCACCATCTCGCTCAAAAGTCCAAGGTGAGATCGCACTACTGAGGTTAACTAAAGCTGCGGGACCAAATGAGCTTCCTCCAGCCCTCTTCCAATTCGGGGGACCTGCTCTGATGGATGATTTATATGAGTCACTAGTGCAACTGTGGGTGCAGGAAACTGTCCCAACCGACTGGAGCCGCTCCGTCATGGTCCCAAATTTCAAGGGAGGCTCACGATCGGAATGCGGTCATCATAGAGGGATCAGTCTGATCTCACTTGCCTCTAAATTGCTTGCGTCTGTCATCCTTCACAGAATGACTGGAACTTGTAAAATCTAGATACATGAAGAGCAAGCCGGGTTTCGTCGGGGTCCTGGCTGTATTGTCCACACCTTCACTTTGCGTCAGTTGTTGGACCACCGTCACATATATTGGCGGCCCACCGTAGTCTTGTTCCTCGACATTAAAGGTGCATTCGCTTCGGTGGCTAGATGTGCACTTTGGGATTGTCTGCTCAGGAAAGGTGTACCTGAGAAATATGTAAATATTATCCGAGCCTTCTACGCGCGTAGCTCAGGCAGAGTGAGGGCTTACGGCAAGCTGTCGTCGCCCACTAATATCTTCAGCGGTGTGAGAAAAGGATGCCCGCTGTCACCTTTCCTGTTCAAGTTCGCTATCGAAGGTCCTGGAAATCGCGTTCACAGAACACGACTTCTAATGTGTGGATCTGCTCCCAGGAGAACGACTTCCTGACTTAGAGTATGCTGATGACATTGCCCTAATCTGTGACAACTTCCAGATGTACCAAGCGGCACTGGACAGCTTAGCACTGGCTGTCAGCAGCTTTGGGCTTTGCTTTGCACCATCGAAGTGCAAAGCTTTCCTCCAAGCTTGGCCTGGACCTCCTCCTTTGCTGATCTTTGGTGTGGATCAGCTAGAAGTCGTTCAAAAATTCAACTACCTGGGAAGTTGTATCAGCATCCGTGGGATTGAAGATGAGATCACGAACCGTATAGCAAAATCTCGAGGCGCTTTTGCTAAACTTCGCCACCTATGGCGCCGGCGCGACATCACTGTATCCCTGAAGGGTAGAGTATACAATACAGCCGTACATTCGACCCTACTGTACGGTTGTGAAACCTGGCCCCTTAGAGCAGCGGACCTGAAGAGACTAGTCACTTACCAGCACCGGTGCTTTCGCAATTTGGCTGACATCTGGTGGGAACACCGAGTTAGCAACGAGCGTGTTCGACGCCTTATTTACGGCACAGGAAAAGGACATGAGCCGCGCAGCACCGTTATTTCATGCACCAGGCTCCGATGGCTTGGCAATCTGTTGTGCATGTTAGCCCATCGAATCCCGCGACGTGCGTTGTTTGCGCGCCGTGGGCGTGGATGGAAGAAGGGGGGTGGCCAAGCGATGACTTGGTCCAGAGGAATGAAGGCCCTCACTTCTGAGCTGGCCTCGATTGGAACGTCTCGGCTCCCTGGTTGGAGTCCGAAAGAGGATGAACGCGTTTGGCTGGAAACACTTGTTGATATGGCTAGGAGCCGACCTCAGTGGCGTTACTGCTGTGCGTTGCTTTCTCCTTCCCCATCCCTTTTAGCCTCCCCTTCAAGTACGATCACATCATTTAACATTTTATAATTTTGCATACTAAATTATTATTTTGCTGTTGCATAGTAGACGGCAGGTAGCTTACCGGAACGATGTCCATCCGTTACCGGTAGCTCAGCTGGCTTGCACCTGTTGCATTTTATTCCCTCTGTTTCTTTTAGGTATTGCGGTACAGTAGCTGAGGTGTTTTCCACCTTTAGCTAACGTGTATAGTTGTGTGTATGACACTTATCGTGCCTTGACTGTTTGCACTATGTGCACTTGAACCCAAAGTATCGTCATCCATTGACGACTTCATTTCTCATGATTACTTCCTCAAGCTCCGCAGCCAGTACATCTTTCGGCCACTGCCGGGTATACAACTAGCAACGTGTCTGTTGCGAAACATAACTGCCTGTAAATTTTGCTCATGCCTGATTTGCTGTGCCTCGATAACTTCGAGAATAAACCAGTTAGTTATTTGTTTAGTTACAATGTGTATTATGTGTGTACATTGCACAAGACGATAGTATGGTGAAACGTACCGGGTTAATCATAAGCGTTACATTCATTTTACACTGCACACCGAGGTTTTTGTCTTCATACTTTCTTCCATCCCATTCCTTGATACCTTGGAAAGATAGACGAATCTTCTATGGATTATTATATAGCATTATTCACTCATATGAAAACAATCGGAGACATGTTGGCCCAATTAACATCTGATAACACAACCGCACCACGTTGACGAAGGGTTCACTTTATACGGTAGACGTAAACAGTAGAAGAAACTACATCCGCCTTCACTGTTAGATGGCAATGGAGTTATTATTAAAGTGGCGGATATTTAACGACATCATTAGTGCACATACGGCTAAAGAGAACAGGAAAAATATCTTGACATGTTGAGCTTGAAAAAGGCCACCAACTCACTGCGTAGTGTCATTCAAATATCTGTTCTCAGAAAAAGCCCCAGACAACAGTTATCATTTGGGGGCTGCAGACGACGGCTTCGATGATACCAGCGGGTACAATACGGGCATTGAACCCAGTGAATTGCTCGCCTCTCGTTTTCTTCCGGATCTTGTAGGCCGCATTCAGCGCATATACCTCCGTCGATCACCAAATCATGCACACTTGGATGGTTGATTTGTTCGCTAGCTGGTGCGTTCCTTGCCTTGCTTCGTAAACAGCAGCCGTCGGCTGTGCATCATGTAGTACTCCTGGCATAGTGCCTTCTTCATCCTAGCTTGCAATTGACACAATCCATTGGTCGCTTATACCGCGTTAGCGGTGGCCGATGTGACAAACCCCTCCGTTGATGCCGACAGATGGAGAGTTGTAGCGTCTAACTTCAGAAATGTGGACTCCGGTACCTGACTGTAATCGGCAATGTTTTCGTCCGTGGCCAGGTGCACTGTAGCGGAAAGGTGCACGGAGGCATTTCTTGCGGGTCGGCTTGTTGAACAAAACTACGTTGCCACGCGACATACAGAGC
>OX104063.1:27791599-27825115 GCA_944474145.2 Dicrocoelium dendriticum
TATATACCTATATAGATATTTGAGTTATATACACACGTAGACATTTCAGAATCCGGAATAAAATTACCCCAGTTTATATGCAGTTAACATATTTATCTGGCAATATGAACACGTTCCACATGACGCCTACTTGCCTAACACTTCGTAACAAACCCAACCTAACAACAACGCGTTTCCACAAATACGTATTCCCTTTCACTGAAACCAACAATTAATCCTATTCACCACATGATCACTTCCAAATACCTGCTTACAGGCAGTGCATTACGGTAACCTAATCTTGCATTCCTTATTAACTTTGAATATCTCATTCCGTATTTCATCAACTATGCACATTGTGATGCCCTCGTCATCCCAGTTACTCCTTTCGCACTTCTTACCATTTACCAATTAACATTGACTTGCAGCTTACCTTCAAGGCATCCACCTTTTAATTACGTATTTCCCATAATTAGGAATAAACTAGGTACATGCCTTGCCTTAGAATGTCGCATTTCATGTCCTCCATGAACATTGTTTATGCAAATAGGATTCCGTGCAGCTTTCTCAACCTTATATCTGCTCCATTGTAAAAAGTGCTTCCTGTTTACGATAGACAGTTAGTTGCAGTTTCAATACATACAACATTTTAAAACGTTACGTTATCAGAAATAACGGCATATTGGTTGAACGCAATTTCCGCACGGAACTGTGTGATCGGAGGTCGGAAAAACTTGTGTGGTTTCGGTATCATTGGAGTATCACTGGAGTGGTAGAGAGCAGATAGGGCATCCTGTGTCAGCTCCATCACATCCCGTTCGGAGCGAGGATTGTGCGACACGCTGCGAGGCGGTATTCCGCAAGGGACCATTACGATCACATCGAAAACAGCAGGATCCTTGCATACTCAGCGGCTAAGAGTCTAACAGTTTCTTGAAACTTTCCTCACATTGTGCACTAACGACCAGTTCAGGCAAGCTGTTCCAGTCCTTTACCACTCGAGTTGCTAGGGTGAAATCAGAATGAATCCGGACCCTCCTCGGCTTAAACAGTTTCCAAGAGTGACCCCGTGTCGAGCTATCAGCGCAGAGCTGGAAGAACTCTTGCAGTTTACTCCCCATCTGTCCTCGCAATATCCGTCTGGTGTAAATCAGTTCACCCCGACATCGACGGTAGTCCAAGGAAAACATGTTCATCTGTGGAAGACGCTGAGTGTAAGGCAGGTCACGGAGCGCTAAGATGGATTTCGAGCCTCGTCGCTGAACTCTTTCAATCATAACACGTTCAGTCTTTGTAAAAGGGTAGGCCGCAGGCAAACCGTACTCGAGGATAGGGCGCACATGGGAAGAAAAAAGAAGTCTGCAGACCTCTGGAGTCATCCGGGAGAACGATCTCCTAATGGCACAGAACATCCTATTCGCAGCCGCTATCTTCCTCAAGGTGTCCTCGGTGGTACGCAGATCAGGAGATACGAGTATACCAAGGTCTTTCTCACAGGCAGCATTCCTGATCAAGAAACCACCAACGTTCCGTGGTACAAATAGTACATAGCAACGGTTGCGTAGCGACATTGCCAAGGTGGCTGAATGTGTAATAATGGTAAACTGGGTTTCAGTTGGCTTGGGAAATGACATTGTATTTGAGTTACGATGCTGTAGAAATGATACCCTGTATTGGTGCATGTGCGAGTGTTTGTTTTGTTTTTTCGGTCGCCATACTGGTTTTTCCTGCTATCGCCATGGCTGTTGATGATAGTGAGCTGTTCAGGTCTATGGTTATTGGGAAGTATGAAAATGTTGAGGACCTTGTGAAGCGGTTGGAACGTTTTCAGATTGCGACGACGACTTGTTTTTCCCGTGCATCTTCCAAGTATGCTGCGGCATACCATCGTGGAAGGAGGAAGCCGGTTCCCTATGGGGAATGCTGCGGTTAAATCATGTACCGTTGCAATCATCGTAAACGTTCAGCACCACGCGGCAAGCGGTACGTTGTGTAATTTCTTTGCATCAAGGCTCCTAACGCCTGTAGATATAAATCGTACGATTGCAAGGCTCGGTTCTCCGTGGTTTTTAAAGATGGGAAATATGTCGTGGGGAGTTACGTCATGACGCATAGTCATGATTTTCACTTGGGCAACCCATGGTTGTATGCAGCGAACCGTCGTCTTTCTCAGGAGCAAGAGAGGGAAGTTGTGCGTTTGATGTATAGTTTCCATAGCACCCCGGATTTGCGTCGTTTTAGTTACTTGGAGTACGGAAAAAGGATAACTCGTCTTGACCTGTATAATTTGCGCATTCGTCATCAGAATGCGAATGCTTGGGAAGTGTCAGACGTGGAAACGATGTTACAAGGACAAGGTGCGTGTCGGTGGGGCTCGGAGGGTAGTCAAATACGTTGTTTTTTTCTCTCCATCGTTAGTTGGCGGCATTGTAAATCGTTATGGTGAGGTGCTGTTATGCGATGCCACCCATCAACTGAATTATGGCGGCTACATTTTGTGGCACTGCATGCTGGTTGATGTCACCGGTCTGGGTATTTCCTTTTTCTACGCCGTATTACCGGATGAGACATCCTACAGCTATGGGCAAGCGGTTGAGGCGAGGCGGGATATGGTGCCTAGCACCTTACGTTGCCCCACAGTGGTGATGGATAAATGCGCCGCTCAGATCCGCGCGTTCAGACGATTTTATCAGAACGCAAAGGTGGTTTATGATGATTTTCCGCCACCATCTCAGCCCTCCTTATTTCACTAACTTTACCTCAGTAAAATGTCTACACATCATATCCCATGTAATACTACTAAGCAATTGACATTAATTTATACTACCTATCCATAGTACTATGAAGGCAAATTATTCACGCCGCAAAACGGATGTACCAGTTGGCACCACAGAAATTTAAATTTAACCGCGTTAGTGCAAACAAACGGTTCCCTTAGCCGTATTTATGTGCATTCGATTCAGCGGAGAGCAGGTAATAAGCTTCTAGCAAACTAAAACACAGTTATAACGGTACGCTAGACTAGAAGGACAGTGTCTAGATGTCAATTCGTTCACTTCAGGCCAACTAAGCAGGAAACGTTAATATCTTTAAAGTACCCAATCGGGTCTGCTACTACTGGGCGGCGCTGTTCTCTTCGACAAACCACACCTAAGACGTGGCGATAGTGATATCCAATGATTGTCACTTTACGCTTCACTGCATTTTGACTACAAAACATTCCGTAAACTACAACACTTATCTACCTGTCGCACGCAATTGCTGTAATTGCCATCTCTTGATTTTCCTTTGGATTCTTGTCCTTAATTATCTCATTACCTTTGCCTCAGTATAGTACGCACATGTCATGTACCACTTTAATCTACGCGACGGATATTAATAAGTGAAACAATCAGATATATCCCTCAAAGCACCAATTATTCCCTCCATAAATTGGATGCACATACTAGTGAGAGTGGCTAATTTTTGACATGAAAAATTGGCCTGGAGGGACTTTGTTTTCCGGTACACCCGGCTAAATCGTGATGCTTTCATAACTGGACTTGAAAGAGATGTGTATACGTCGCTTTGTGCTTAAGTATGTACAAAAATGTTAGTTGGTAAGATTTATTAGTTGTAAATTTCGCTTTCCTTCATCGCGATTTTAAAAAATACAAAAAATACATTAATCCGACAAGAGATATGTATACCCCTTATCCAAGCAAGTAACTTCGCTGCAAGAATAAACTTTACATATATGAAAAAAATTGTATAAACACCTATGTGCACCATAAAACAGCCGTTTTCACCACTTTTATTTAGCAGTTGCCTGCTTTCCATTATACTGTGAACTTCAACTACGCCTGTAGTCATCACTTTAATTTAGCAAAACCGTTTTCACGAAGCAAATCCATATAGCATTATTTTCTGTTTCCCCGCACTTTAATACCACCAAAATTATTACGTACCCTGCAGCCACTTAAACAGTCTTGATGTTACCAATGATAACGGTAGCGAAATCCTTTCCCGCTTTGACAAATGTTAGCACTTCCCCTAGCTTGTACCAAAGCATTTTAAATTTATCTGCCATGGTGCAATCAAACGGTCCCCATTTCTTGGCTATTTCGTTATTTTGGCTGGGGACATAGCATAGCATCAATTGGTGCATTAAAACAAAAGTAGATAGTGCTACTCTAGTTGTATTGTAATATTTTAATTTTATTCTTCCTGCAATTTCTGAACGCTTAAAATTTTTTGTCGCTTTTAACTGAGCTTTTCTTTTTTCCTTTGTTTGAATTAGTCAACTTATATGCTGCTTCTGACGGAATTTCCTGTCAGTTTGCATTAATTTTCCTTGTTAATTTAGATTATTTTTGATTTCTAATTATTCTAGAACTTTCAAATAGGTTACTTCCCATCTATAGAACAGCGTTACTTATTATATTTCGCCTTAATTTTTACTGTAGCCAATTTCAGAACAGGCACTTTCTTTAGGATTTGGTCCATTTATATAATATATTCCCCACTAGTTTCCTTTACTTTAACTGTCAAAGCATTCAAGCGACTGAAGTAACTTATCCTCAATGGGTTTAATATCATTATACCTTTTAGTTCACACTATTATCTCTTCTCGGGCGGATCGCCTGAGCCTCCCTTTTTGGATACAGATATTACGCACTACCAACGTTTCCTACCCTGGGGCGTATCTTCTATTCAGTCTTTCATGCTATTGCCTACTCTCAGCTACACCACATCCATATTCTTCCTTTTCATATTGTATGTCTATCATGTCTGTTTCATCTCTTAACGCCCACTTTTGGCCGAACGACATTACCTACGTTTCCTTTTATACCTCCGTTGACTCAACACCAAACCACCATTGACATTGTATGTCTGCGAACTTTGTTAGCCCCTTTCCTTTAAAGCAGCCAGCTACGCCTTACTTTTTTACTCACATTGCTTATTCGTGGGTTTATTAGCACTAAAGGCTCTAGCTTCTGATTACGTGTCCCAAGCGCTATGCCCAATCGTTTTATGAATTCGTCAGAAGACGTGAAAAACCAGACTCTATTGAAATGCACGGTCGGTTGAACTGGGCCTCTCAACCTCCCAGCCTAATACCCAGATTATTCCTCCCGACAAGGCTGCTCCCATTGTCCACTGAATTACCCACCTCGGGCTGCTTTACTTCGGCATTAACGCCGGCTGCATCCAAAAAACCCTGGAGAAGTTAAGGTCAGAAATAACAGCGCGGCTAGAAGGGTGGACCAAGCAAGTGGCTGAGGAATTAGAGTTACGAGGTAGATGAGCGCCCAGTACGGAATCGGAAGACACTGGTGACAGCTTAGACACTGGACTCCGTAGAAGGACGAAAGCAGTTATCATGAGAAGTCCATAACTTCCGAAATGGAAGCGTCGGTCTACACAGCCAACTCAACCAAGACGGCGGAAAGAACTACCTACCACTCGTCAACTGTTAGCACTTACTCTAGCCTTTCCCCGGGATTGCCGGGCCATGCTGAACGCCGCTCACTCTCCAGTATCCTCGCCCACGACCTCCGTTTCCGGCCGTTCCTCTCCTGCTGTTGCGACGTCGGTTGACCTATTCGCTAAACGAAATCTCGAAACCCTATCAGGACCAAAGGCCTCTGCGCACGCATCAGAGTTACATCTCCTCTGCCCCTGGCCATCCGGTGAATTTACTCCAGTCCCACCCGCCGTAGCAAACACTTCTCCCCAGAATACGGGTCCCTCTTTTCCAAACTCACCACACTCAAAACATCAGCCACGGCTCGGGGTCTATGAACAACCCGCGGCGCAAGCTTCGGCTTGTCCACGTATGTCTCCTGGCTCGCACCATTGCACCAGCGGGACTGATGGATACTATACCAACGTTGCAAACGGAGCAGACTCTGCTGCAACTGAATCCAGCCCATGGAACCGCCTTTCTATGTTACCGCCCTCCACACGTTTCATGACAATACTACCATATGTCCCGGTTCCTCGTCCTTCCTACTCGCAATTGCCTTCTTACCAGGACCAGGAATCGTATCACTCTAGATCTTTTCCCGCAAAACGTAGGCCACCCACCCTTCTCGTTTCCACCGTTCCACAACTTAGCACTTACGATTAGTGCTCACGGACGTTTAAGACCCACAGTTGTCTCCCGAGACATCTCGCAGCTCACCGAGGAACTCCAAAAGTCGTTCTGGCTTCTGCAGCCGCAGCCAAGTTCCACGATATTATTAGCCATATCTGCCGATGTTCCCTCGCTTCGCAAAGTGGCCTATCACAACATCGGCGACATCGGTTTTCCATCCCAAACAACGCAGTCTGTCTAGCACGATTCCCTGCACAACCCTATACTTGGTCGACCAGGGCATATAGGCAGCTAAGTGAAGCGACCTCGAACCTTGTTGCATCCTTCCCTAAACTCATTACTATATTTCACTAAATACAGACCGTATTCCCGTCGCAGACGCAGGAGGGTATAAGGAAACTTCTGCAACGCATCGGTTGGCAATGTGCTGATTGGCGTGCGCCGTGTGTAGAGTCTCGGGTTTCGCTCCCTCCGATATTTTACAACCGGCCCCCTTCACCGCCGCAGCAACGCCGGTGTACACCCGCGACCTCGTTTCGCTTGACGTCAGATGACGCAATAATACCACTTACCCAGAATGAGGCAACCGAATACATCCAGTCTGGCAGCACCCCACCACGGACGAACAGATTGCCTCGCGTTAATACATAAAATCATACTTTCACTGCAACATTTGCTTCATCCGCAATACAGGAAGCCAATCCCACCATCCTGAATGGGTTCTAACTACTTCCCGTGGACCTGGATGCATTACAAAGCCCCCTGGACGACCTTGTTTTGAGGCGAGAGGAATCGCCTTTAAACGCGGACAATAGGCTAAACTACCAATCGGAGCCAAGGCTCAAGTCCACCCTGTTGCCTCTCAGTGCTTCCGCTGACTTGGTCAATCCTCAGTCCCCTTCCGCGGTCTTAATTTCGCATTTTACCGCACAGATGGTCAATGACAAAGGCCCATTCCGCCTTCTGCTCGCGGAGGCTCGACGATGGGCGCGCGGGTGCAAAGCTGCAAAAAATGAACCGAATTCCCTGCTTCGCAACCTGCTGCTTTCCCTACCGGACGTCATCTCGAGGGAATAGTATAGTATGGGGCTTGGTGCCGCATGTACAAGCCTATCCCCACATAGATGGGCATCCACAAAACACGAAGGGGCACTTTCAGTCATTAAGCATAATCAGCAACTTTGACGCCTACGATATGGCAACGTCCAACGGCTCTACCATACGAAGAGTAAAGATGCGGCAGCAACTGTTATGGATGACAGATGGCGAACGGCTTTCCTCCAAGAAGGCGAGTGTATCCCTGGTATTACCGACTTTTGGAAAAAAGTTATTGCTCAGCCTCCAGTACATGACGAATATCCACCTCGCAATATCATCCCCAGTTACCCAGATTTAGGGAGACTCATCACCTAAGAGAAGCTGCACTCAGCGCTTCGTCAGGTGCAAGGCTCCGCACCGGGGTTGATCGTGTCACACCACGGGTTGTATTGAGGATGGAACCCTATGTTTTAACTCCGTTACTCAAGTCTCTCCTCGCTTCCTCGCCCTGCTCTTCCCACCTGAATACCGCACGGATCACCTTTGTTCCCAAGGCGGGTGCACCCTCTGCTCCTGACTTATTTCGGCCTACTTCCGTCACTTCCATCTTTCCTCATCGGCTTCATCGAATCCTATTTGACCGCCGGTTCCCCCTTTCCCTTCCAATCGTCTACAATTCGGCTTCCTGCGTAAGCACTGCTGCCTTGCAGCTCCTGCCATACTGGACGCAGCACTGAGACACGCTCATGCTTCATACTTTCCACCTCTTTTGCCTTGATTGATATTTCCAAAGCCTTTGACACTATCTCTCATCAGCCCTTACTGCTATTGGCGCACCCTCACTGCTACTGGGTTACCTTGATTCGTACTACCCGTCAGCTACTTTAACTTTCAACGCTTTTCGTTTCCATCCGGAACTAGGAGTTAGACAGGGAGACCCTCCGCTACTATTTATCATGACGCCGGACAAACCTTCTCAGGAGTTATCCTCTAAATGCTGGATATCCTCAGCAGGTCCACATGATTATCTCGTCTACGCCGATGACGTCCTGGTCATTGCTCAGGACCGGTTTTTGCTTTAAACTCGCTGCGACATTTCAGTGCTAAATGGGTCCATTAACTAAGTCAAGTCAACCCTTTTTAATATTGTCGTGTACCGTTCAATAAAGCTGACGATACTGCACACGGCCCATTTAGACGTTGAAGATACCATTATTCCTTCCTTGCAACCGGAAGAGAAATTCATGATGTTAGGCTTGCCTTTTAGTTGGAAAGTTAATCACCCGCCAACTTCCGCAGGCGAGTTACAGGCATAACTGGAAGAAGTTACTAAAGCGACCCTAAAACTTTACCAGCGCTTGGAGCTTCTGAAGACTTTCCCGCTTCCAAGGCATCTTCATAAACTCTGCTTGGCCATTGTTCCCAAACATACCTTAAGCCGCATAGCTGGGCTTGTTTGTCTCCATGTGAGAAAATGTCTCCTGTTGAACACTGACACAAACCTGGCTTATTTCCACTTCTCAATCGAGGACGTTGTATCGGTATACCCTGCTTGTCCGTCAATATTCCATTGTTACGGAAGGACCGATTAGAATGACATCTTAATGATACACACCCAATTATTAGCTGACCATCCGAAATACCGCAGCTGGTTCCATTCATCGACTGGCACACTCTAATGTTACCATCGTCAACTGATCTTTGATGGATAAAGAATCAACCACTTACGTATGGAAAGACACGCTACTTTCCTCAGCAGACGGATTCTCGATATGTGGAGTGGCCACCACAAACCTGCACCTCATTGGCTGCGAAATCCAAGCAGGATAATCCCTGGACTGTTTTTTTAAAGTGTACAGATACAGGGAGAGTTACTCTCTACAAAAGAACGACGCGCATGGGGACAACCGCCTGTTAATAAATCCGAGCTACTATGTCGCCGCAACCGCGGACAAAGGGTGAATCTGTCCCATATCCTACAATCATGTGGCATCAATCATGAAGCATGATACAAACGCCATAATGTCTTTGCTGAGCAATTCGACAAAAAGCTCCGCACACGAACGGTTAACCTCGTTTTCAAACCAAACCTTCCTAAAGCGGCCTCATTCATCCAGGCATGTATGTTCGCATTAAAGCGATCAGCGGCGCACTTCATGCGCGTCGGAATTTGTGACGCCGACCGGATGGCGCGTACGCACCAGTTCAATATAGGCGAACATGGCCCCGAAAATAACGCAGCAGTGGTCCAGAATTATATGGGCAAAAATATTCCCAGGAACACGCGAGATTTACCACAATCCAACTATCTGAAACTATCGTGGATTTATATATCGGGCTTCGGCGAAATATTTATCGGCTTAACCAACTCGTCATCTCGGATATCTGCTTCGCTGCCGTCCGACCATCACTGATGGTATATGATACGGATATGAGGGCAGATTCCTCCCCGCCGCCCTGAAACGAGTCCTGCAACCTGATATTTCATACCTTCAGTGTCGGAGTACATAGCTACATGTGGCGGCAAAATCGGCCCCGCCAAAACTTTTTGAAGTCTACTTAAACCCAATTATTTTAATTATTCCGTGGCATTCGCTCATACTCGGCAAATTGTTATAAGCCTCAATTCAAGATTCCCGCATGTAATTTACCGAAAATATAACGTTCAGAGCGTCGATTATTATGAGATATTATTTACCGTAAACTGGACCGGCAACTTCTACATGAACACGAGACCAGTTACGGTTAGAGCGGTTACGGTAAGAGAACTAGGCTGGTAAGCGTTCGTGTCACCATAGCACATTGTTCTCACAGCTTACACAAGTGCACGACCTCATTGCCAATTCTTGGCAACTAGACATTAACTAGTGCTTTAGTGCGGGTGCTTTCTTGACGCCCCTTATGAAGTTAAATGCAAGTCAGACGTTGTAAAGTTGTGGGGCTACGCATTCATGCAGCGAAAAGCAAACACGAATGAATGATGGAAAACGGTTCTGGCACCGAGGATAGGGGATGGGTTCGGAATCGGTCGTTTGTGATGGCCAACCATCCCTTACATTCTTCACTACGTTTTGAAGTATGGCATCCTGTTCGGTGTGGTGTCGTGTGGATTTTAGCGAGATTGGTAGGTATTCCGCGGTGTCGTGAATTACCTCATTGATCTGCTGGTCCATTTTAATACTAGCAATCACTGTCCCATTGTTGTCTGCCGGATGCTCAGCAATTAACCGAGACAAGACATTGGCTTATCCAAAATCGTTTGTCGGTTGGTAGTAGATGCTAAAATCGCATGCCATCAAAGATAGAGCCCACCTCCGTGAACGGCTGGCGGTGGTTGCCGGGATACCTGTAGTTGAGCCGAATATGGTCAGCAATGATTTATGAACCGTAAGTAACTTGCTACGTCTACAGTGTAGACATTTATGAGTCGTATTAACAACAAATGCGTTAGCCAAGCTAGCCATTTTCACCTGCGTGTAATTCTTATCCGTTGCTGCTAATGCTCGAGCTGGGTGGATAAATACATTCCCAGAGCTGTCTTGGAAATGTGAACTAACAATGCTCCAATACCTTAGTTGCTTGCATCGGCACCTACCACCATCGGAAGTTAAGGAACAAAATATATGAGAAGGAGATGGGAATTAAATCGAGCTTTACTCCGATCAAACTCTGTTAAGTAATCGCTTGACCAGTTCCACTTGACCTCTTTCATGTGTACTGCGTTCATAGGTGCTCGCAGTTGACGCATTTCCGGAAGGAAACAAGAGTCATGACTACCTATACCAAGGAAACAGCGTAGTGTGCTAATGTCTGTTGGGGCTGACATGTTTACAGTAGTTTAATGTCTCCTAGGCCTAGACAACGTCTGTTCTGGTCAATGACAAACCCCAGGTATTTAAGCTGTGATAAGAATAAAACTGCACTTCGCAGGTTGCAGACGCAAACCGTAGTCCGTTATTCGATCCAAGTCCTGGTGCAACCTAACTGATAGCTCCTCTGGATTCGTACCCACAAATAAGATATCCCACAACCAAGCTACAACACCGGAGATGCCTTTGAGCATTTTAACCATTAGCTGCTGGAAAATAGATGACGCTGTTTCAATTCCGAACTGTAATCGGATAAACGGCAAAACTCCATGACGTGTGTTAATTGCCAACAATTTGTTTTAGCTACCCTCCACCGCCAGCCGTAGATATGCGTCCGCTAGATTCTGTTTGGCAAATAACCTACCACCGAAAATTTTCGCAAAAAGGTTTTCTGGAACTGGTAGTAGATAGTTATGCGTCAGAATGGCCTAATTAAGAACTGTTGTAAAGTCTACTTATACACGGATGGAGCTATTAGCCTTTTGCATTATATCAATGGGATAAGCTTAGTCCTTATAATTTACCAGTTGTGCGACCTCAGCAATTTGTAGACGATTAAGCTCATGCTCAACACTGGCTGGGCAGAATACGGTACAAGACGTTTTGGATGAAAATCGGGTTTCACATTTGTTCTCAACTGTAATTGGACTTTCATTTCGGGACAGGGTCCAAAGCCGTCCAGAAAAACCATGGCGTATTACTGAAACCATCGCTGTGCAATCGTTTGCTGTAGCCCTGCATAGATAATTATGGGTGGAACAATGATACCCAGTGTAAGTTTTCACACATTATCAAAGGGAATACACTAAAGATTGAGCTTATCTAGCCAGTGAATACCAAGTATGGTCAGCCCTGGCTGATTAGTGAGCTATCATATATACTCAAACGTTTGCTCAATGTAGGTTACCAAAGAACTTGCCTCACCAACCAATCTGAAAGTAGCTGCTGTTGCACTAAGGGCAGCTTGTTGGGTTGGAAAAGTGGAGGAGGTCCGATGGCTTCCCAAATAGACTAAGAATTGCTGGTTAAGTGCTATCCATTGTGTACCTGAAGAGTTGCGTCATACCAATTAACGTTCAATGTCAGCTCGTGGCTTCGCGATATCTTTGCAACAACAAAAATGCTTTGGATAGCCTACTTGAGTGGTGACTTCGAAGGTTGTTTGTAGGAATTATCAGTTTTGAGCGGGTTATGTGGCTTGCAGCTACCTTCTTTGTAATCAAATCTCTGATATTGTTTACACCGATGTCGGCGAAATGCGCACCGTGCTGCATAGGGTCATACGCTGCAGTTCAAACTTGTTTTATACAGCATTTTGGACTCCAGCTGGTCTGACCTTACAGGTCTAACATCTATCATGTTGCTCCGCCGCTGCTCCACCATACTGGAATCACGCTTCAGCTTAAGCAGTCGTTGACACTCCCCGGCCGTTTACTGCAGCGTGATGTCTAGGTCTTACTCAAGTTTGGCGAGAAGTTGTGTGCGTATGTCCGCCACAGACGGAGACTGTAGACCACAGATGAACATCAGACACTTGAACTGTGTCTCAGTCATGGATGTCAGTTTAAAGCGTTCGCACTTTCGCTCGACGATACATGCATAGGTAATGTCGGCATCCAGGTAGTGTTTTCTAAGCTTTACTCAGTGATAAAGTGTGCTGAAGAGTGAGAAACGTTAGTCAAAATTCGGTCGAAGACACTGAACCGTGTTATCACATTAAAAATCAGGTGGGTATTTTTGAAAAATGTAATTTTCAAACCGGTCGTGTTCCGTGGCCTTCAACCTAAGAAGCTGTGTTCGTGATAGTAATGCTTCCTCCAGGTCACCGAAAGCAACCCGCAATGTGTCCTCAAAGCGTATGAACCAGAACACCAATGTAACACCAGACGAAACGTCAAGTTGAAAAAACTGAATTGCAGACAATGGAATCAGAATA
Organism: Dicrocoelium dendriticum; assembly: GCA_944474145.2. Taxonomy (NCBI): domain Eukaryota; kingdom Metazoa; phylum Platyhelminthes; class Trematoda; order Plagiorchiida; family Dicrocoeliidae; genus Dicrocoelium; species Dicrocoelium dendriticum. Next base: position 27,804,501 of record OX104063.1, read on the forward strand.
TTTTGTTCATCATGCGGTCCCTTGTTCTTGGACATTATCGCAAGGTTACTAGTCAGAGTAACCAGTAGACGGAGTTGAGCGGCTTCGGACTGCGGCTGCTGTTGTAGAACTGCCACACGGAGCTAGTCTGCAGAAATCGCCATTTCAGTTGGCAATTCCGTCGCCGGTTGCTCTGACCTGAACGACTCCAATTAGGTGTAGAAAAGACTAGATCATAGATATGGTTAGGTAGTATGGACACACCGAGCTCAGGAGTCAAGTGTTGTAGGTGTGTATTGTAATAGCTGAGTTATACGGTTCATTATTGGCTAACTCGCTGATGTTTGGCTGGGCAGTGGCACAGTCTGTATGGGTCAGGGGATACTTGGGATCGGGTAAACTGCAGAATTTAGGTTAGGATTGCGTACCCGAGAAAATAGACGGAGCATAAATCAAGTGAATAAATAAATAAATAAGTAGTTTATTCTCGAATTTGTCGAGACACCAAACCAGGCATGATCACCATTTACTTGCAAGTATGTTTCGCAACAACCACGTTGATAGGTATGTAAACAGCAGTGAGCCGAAAGGCGTACAGGCTGCGGAACTTGTAAAATTAATCACGAAAAACAACGTCGTCAATGAATGATAATACGTTGGGTCCTAGCATATGTAATGCAAAGAGTCAGTGCACTGTATGTATGGTGAAAACGATACACGTAGGCAGAGAGTATCTTATTCTTGAGGGTGGCAGGAAAATATTGAATTATGATCCTAGTTGACCTGCCAGTATGTGGTTACGGCTAGTGACTTTATTCGCTGGCGAGTCACACCTGCCACTCGCAGTGTTAGTAAACGGACATTTGTGGATTTTATGAAGAGAACGCGTGCCAGGCGAAAACCCACTACATCCAGGAACACTGTCGAAAATCCGTTTGTACACTAATGTACAACTGGCAGAGTAGCCTGCCGACTGATTACACGTGCGGTTATCCGCAGGCAAATGGCATCCAATCTCCTCTGTTAGTTGATCAGGTTACTGTGAGTAGTAGGCGGTAACTCGATTATTTGGCGTGCCAAACTGAGCGAGTTTTTTTGCTGAAACAACGTGAAAAACAGTGTTTGAATAAACACTTGCAACAAACTTTGACGATCGTCAAATTTTCTATTTTTGCTAGATACCTTGGATCGAGTAAATTGGTACTGGCCAAAGTGCCTTTGGCGCTTCAAGTTCAATTGCAAGCGGGACTGGAACGATAGGAGTATCCCGTGAGTGTTCCTTCTTCGGCGGGTCGTTGCACCAGGGGTTGGCGAAATTTGAAATACTGATGGATCTAAAACAAAGACCGCATCACACCCTGTCCAAAAAAAATAATGCCCACGTATCCTGCCCTAATAGTCCCTGCTGGGCCGGTTACGTGAAGTAAGAAAGAAAAAAGTAAACAGAAGACAAAAGAGAAAGTGGAAAGAGCTAAGCAAGTGGAATACCAAGATATTTGTGTCAGTGAAATGGGAGCTGAAAAGTGAAGGTAAGTCAACTAAGAAAAAGGAGACGTTTGCTGTCGCTACCCCAGAGCATCAAGCTGGCGCGCACAACCCTTAACCATAAGTTCCCTAGCCACGTGATATGGAAGCAAATTCCAGCGATCTATAACTCAGCGCGACAGAGAGTTTCCGTCCTAATCCTATCAGACCGTGGTTTATGCAGTTTCATTGGGTGACCGCGGAGATTAGGTAACGTGGCTGGACTAAATAGTTTAGAGGGTCGCCAGTACCGGGAGCCCAGAGAGCGATTCGAGAAGACGGATCGAGTTGCAGGGAAACTTTTATTGGTACAGTAAAAGATTCCCTGTTACCTAGCTATAAAAGAACGACACCGTGGACGCTCTAGCTAGGTGAACGGATCAAGCACAGCACACGGGGCAGTTGCGCGTTGCAACCGAAACGAGCGCCAAGCAAAAAATGACGATGAGTAAGTCAAGCATTCGAACTCAGCAATCAGTTCAACCAACCACACCGGTTGCCTAAGTGTACAATGAAATAATTTCAGTTAGCATTTTACCCAGGCAAACCGGGGAATCTCCAGATTGCTACATATCCCTCTCCCAGCAGGGACTGTTTAAGCAGTCCTTCGATCTACATGAGGACTGTCCGTCGCGGGCCAGCCTTCTGCGAGACCAGATTATGAAACCTGATGCAGCTGCTGGGGGAGAACCATGCAATCGGACCCTAGCGGACTCCCACCCATGTCTTCCCTACGGTGTCGAAACGGTAAAAGAATGTTTGTAAGGGGACAGTTCGTAAACTTCACGTAGGCGGTTGAGCCGGAAGGTTTTTCCACTGCTAGTTGACTTGCGGAGATCCAGCGAAAAGTGCAACCGAGGTGCAACCAACCGACGGTGTTAAGGGAAAGCAAAATGAAAAAGCAGCATAAACGCATAGCAGTACACAAAAGAGTGCAAAGCGAAAAAGATGCAAACCTGTCTTTGGGTTTTCAATAGGTTTTGTTCCGTTTTGGTGGCTTCAAAACGTTTTGGTCTTCTTTGTGGATTCTCAAAAACATTTAGTAAGAGCAAAAATGTCAGTGACATGTTCTATGTAAAATAGTGAATACTAACAAAGTCCGAAAAACGGACTGGAGGCTTGAGCTTCCTACCGCGCCAATTGATAGTAAGGCGAGTAGGAGCGCTGTCGCTTGAGGTTGTCGGTTCTGCTGGAGCGCACTGACTCGTCTGAGGTGGCGGTGCGAGCTCTGACGGCAGGCTGTAAAGGTGCCTGCTGCACCGATGAGTAAGACTTGTCGAGTACTGCTGGCTTGAGTCGATCAATGGTGATCGTCTCAGTGGTGTTGCGTCCTAGCTTGCCTATGTCGGGATCAGTTTGTTAGGCAGCAGCCATAGCGGCTACATCAATGTTGTTGCCAGGCGATAAGCTGATCTGCTGAATGCTTGAAAGCTCGTCCGCGACGGGATTAAGAGCATCAGAGACATGTCGTACGTCTGTCGTATATTGAGAAACGTAGTCTAGGTGTCTAGTTTCTCAAGGAGAATACCTGTCTGTTGCACCATTGCTTGCGTAGATCAATGGCTTGTGGTCGGTGAAGACTGTAAAATGTCGACCTTCGAGATGGTGACGAAAAGGTCTAATACCTAGGTAGATAGCTAACAGTTCCCTACCGAAGGTGCTGTAACGCGATTCGGCAGGTTGTAAACGTCTCGAGAAGAGACCTAGAGGTATCCATCGACGGTCGATGAGTTGCTGAAGAACTGCGCCGACGGCAGTGTCGGATGCGTCCGTTGACAATGAGAGTGGTGCAGATGTGTCTGGATGGGCGAGAAGCGCTATGTTGGAGATAGCGTCTTTGAGCTTCTCGAAAGACAGTCTAGCGACGTCTGTAAAATGAAAAGACCGTTGTTTACCGCGGAGCAAGTCAGTCATTGGTTGAACAATGCTCGCGCAGTTAGGCATAAAGCGTCGATAATAGTTGACCAGGCCAAGGAATCAGCGTAACTGTTTGAAGGAGTAGGATAGACCTTAAGTGCTTGGATTTTGTCTGACAGAGCTTCAATAACAGAGGCGAATATGCGGTGGCCAAGAAAGTCGATGGAACTTTGGCCAAGCTCGCATTTATCGGGGTTGACGGTAACCCCATGCTGTGTTAAGCGTTGAAACAGAGCGTCTAGGTGATGAAGATGTTCGTCATTAGAAGCGCTGGCAATAAGAATGTCATCTAGATAAGGATAAAGGCCTTCGAGTCCTTGCGTTACCTCGTGAATGAAACGCTGAAAAGTTTGGGCAGTGTTGCTGAGGCCGAATGGCATTCTGAGATACTCGAATAGGCCGAATGGTGTGAGGACTGCTGTTTTAGCAATGTCATCTGGCGCGACAGGGATCTGATGATAGGCGCGAACTAGGTCGACTTTGCTAAAGTAGACTTGCCAGCTAGAGCTGAGGACAAGTCGTGCATGTGCGGAATGGGATATTCATCCGGGACGGTAACTTTGTAGTCACCACAGGGGCGCCAGTCACCGGATGTCTTCGGTACCAAGTGTAATGGTGATGCCCATGGACTTTTGGATGGGCGGATTATTCCCAGTTCGAGCATTTGCTCGAACTCCGCCTTAGCAGCTTTGAGCTTGTCCGGGGCTAGTCGGCGAGGGCGGGCCGAAACAGGTGGGCCCTTAGTGCAAATGTAATGCATGACGTTCAAAGTCACAGGAGGCAAGTCGTTCAGGACGCGAACGAGTTTAAGATGCTTACTGAAAAGTTCCAGAAAAGGCTGTGAAGCTTGAGGTAGGACAATAATGGGAGTGATAGCAGCCACGTTGGCGCTAGTCCCGATAACACTGAGCTGTGTCCTGGCGTCGATAAGCTTCTTCCTTTTAGCGTCGACGATGAGGTCGAAGCGTTGCAGAAAGCCTATGCCTATGATGGCGAAAGGCACAGCAGCGATTATGAAAGGCCAGCGAAAGGTTCGCCGGAGGCCTAAGTTGAGCGTTAGCAGCTTTTCGCCGAAAGTTGCGATTGGTGTGCCATTGGCGGCACGCAGCTTGGTCGGCGATGGTGAGATGACCTCATCTGAGCTACGGGGTATAACGCTAACTTCGGTTCCAGTGTCGACTGGAAACTCGGTGCCGGAAGTTAAATCCCTAACGCGGATGAGGCGACTTCGGTTTTGGCCAGGCGCGTCCGTCGCCGTTACGGACCGGCCGAGGCTTTCCTGCTTCTCGGCGAAGTTTCAAGGCTTTACACATTTATGAGCTGCGGTACCAAAGCGCTGATGGTACCAAGAGCTAGCTTGCCTGTTGCTAAACGCAGAACGTTTGCAGGGTGATTTTGAGCGGCTAGGACTACGACGGTTCGTAGTAAGCTGTTGAACCTGACGACTAAGTGTCGCAACTTGTGTTTGCAGAGCTTCTATAGTTGACTGTAAGCCAGTGATAGAGGTGCCCTGGGACGCGACGACATTCATCTTGCTGGCGTCGGCTTGTGGCTGTGATCGGTCAATAACTCGCTCTGCTAAGTCTGCTAGTTGAGTGAGCGAAACGGAGCTCACTGTAGCGAGAATCGCTTGCGTGTTTTCCGGTAGCCGTTGTAGCCATAGTTCGCGAAGTAAAGTCTCGTCCATGGTTGAGGAACCAAAGAGTTGCTGCATCTCCCGTAGCAGGGTTGAGGGCAGTTTGTCGCCCAGCTGCAGATCCCTGAAAAGCAGCTGCAGGCGAACTTTCTCAGAGGGCATGACACGCTTGATCGTGGCTGTCTTTAGAGACTCATAGCGGTTTTCAGTCTGAGAAAGGATAACGTCACGGACCTGCATTGATATCTCCTTGGGGAGATAGGACAGGAGCTTGCTGTACTTCGCATAATTGGAAGTGATTCTGTGGTTATAAAACAGCCTCAAGATGAGCGAACCACAAAAGAGGATCCATGTCCCAAAAAGGTGGTACGGAGAGAGATACAACGCTAAGCAGAGACTCTACCTTAGGTTCTACAGAATCCATGGCTTAAAAATGACGCAAAAAATAGGCTACCGTATGCAAAAGTAAACCGGAAAATATGAAAAATAAATGGAACGAGCTCACCGGAGAAAGGTTCCAATATCCAGCGCTGAGATTGTGCCGGAGTCGGGGTCACCAATTTAGAGGGTCGCCTGCACCGGGAGCCCAGAGAGCGATTCGAGAAGACGGATCGAGTTGCAGGGAAATATTTATTGGTACAGTAAAAGATTCCCTGTTACCTAGCTATAAAAGAACGACACCGTGGACGCTCTAGCTAGGTGAACGGATCAAGCACAGCACACGGGGCAGTTGCGCGTTGCAACCGAAACGAGCGCCAAGCAAAAAATGACGATGAGTAAGTCAAGCATTCGAACTCAGCAATCAGTTCAACAAACCACACCGGTTGCCTAAGTGTACAATGAAATAATTTCAGTCAGAATTTTACACAGACAAACCAGGGAATCTCCAGACTGCTACAATAGTCCTGACAATTCCGGGCCAATCTTGCCCGCCAAAATACGATAAGTGAGAATCAGGTCCCCTCGTATCCTTCGGAAGTGCGTTGAGTACATCTCCAAACTGAGCAAGCGTGCAGGCTACGTCTGTTCCCGTAGACCCTACACTAACCAAGTACCCACTCGTAACACTATCTCCAAGTCCAGTTTGTCTCGTTTAAAACCTGTTGGACAAGCATGAATAAAATATTCCAGGTGGGGTCAGACGAATGCCGAAAATAGCTTCACAAACAAATTGGCCGTTAAGATTCCGAAAGCGCGGCGGACAAACCATATCATAAGAAACCCTCGACAAGCAACCTTCTTCCAGTTATCTCAAGAATGAAGCGCTAATGCGTGTACGACTCCTAAAGCCACCTGCTGAGTGACAATAGGGAGTTCACCACCGCCGACGACATATCGGGTGGGAGGATTAGCAACTCCGATTCGGAGAACAGAGCACTTGGCCTTATTTATATGCATCAACCGTAAGGTAGACCATTCCAACAGCCTATCCAAGGCAAGCTGAATTACCTCAGGACCCCCGGACTATCGACATTATTCCAGATCTCAAGGTCGTCAGCAAACATTAGTGATGACACCTCTAGCTCTCCCGGCAAGTCATTTACATAGATCGCGAACAACAATGGCCCCAATACCGAGCCCTGCGGGACGCCACTAAGCACAGCTTGCCTGAGCAAAAGGCTACGCCCTATCCGTACGCACTGTTCCCTTCCCTACGGGCAGACACAAATTGAAGGGCGCGACCAGATATCCCGTAAGATCTCAACTTTAGTGAGAGCCGAAGGTGTGGAACAGTGTCAAATATTTTCGAAAACTCCGCGAATAACAAGTCTGCAGCGTGACCACTGCCTACCGCTTCGGCCCAGCTTTCACGAGCTACAAGTAGATTAGCCAGACATGAAATTCCTTTGTGGAATCCATGTTGCGCAACCCTGAGAAGGTTGAATCTATTCAGGTGGTTCTCTACTGAATCCCTTATCAGCTTTTCAGACAGCTGGACTACCACGCTTGTCAAACTGACAGGCCGGTAGTTCGCTGGTAGAAAGCTGTCGCCGCCCCTAAAAGGCGGAAAGATGATTGCTTCCGTCCATTCTGAAGGTAGGGCGCAGTTAACTAAATAAATAAATAAAACTTTTATTCTGGACGAGGCGAGGCACAACTTTACAGGCATGGTCATTTTGACAAAACAATGCGTGATCAAGAATTTGCAAAAATCCGCTATGTTTGCCATAACAGTGCTTGTTTGTGCAGGGGAATGTAAGTATGTAATTGTGTGTGCGTTTATGTAGCTGTGTAATTTGCGCTTGTAACTGTGCTGCTACATTCTTGAATGTTTGCTGTCGTCAGCAATGTGCGAGTAGAAGATTGGTGTCCGTGGGTTGGAAAGGATTATCTAGATATCCACTGGGCAGTGAATTTATTTTGTGGCGAGCCACGACCGCCACGTCACAGTGTTGTTAAGCAGACATTTGTGGCTTTTTAGAGGGAGAACACTTGCCAGGCGAAAACCCACCACGTCCTAGAACATTGCCGCCGAACTATGGGCTGGAACGGGTTAAACCCGGACCACCCAGCTGGCACCACGAGGAGGTTGTTTAGCTAGCCAGCGATCTTGAAAACACGCATGTAAGAGGACCACTCAGCTCAGTGGCCAGTTCATGCAACAGCTTCGGATGAATTGAAGCAGGACCGGAAGCTTTAGAAGGATTAATGCCTTACAGTAGCTCAAAGACTTGGGTCTCCGGTATGCTAAATTCATCTAAGCAATAATCCTCTAAAAATCTGGAAAATAATTCAACCTGTGATAAAGAGGTCACCCGAGCAAAGACCCCAGTATACTGACCACGAAGCCTGCAACGCTTGTCATAGTCAGTTTGCGCAAGAGTCCCGTCTGCTCGCACTAAACTTGGTATAGCCAGTTTTGCCCCGTTGCGTCTTTTAACGTAAGCAAAACTTCTTGGGATTAGCCGCGGCCGAGGTCGCTAACCCCTGCTCTTCCTGGAGACGAGACGTTGCTTATATTTATTTCTAATCTCGCGATAACTATCATAGGTACTGGCTGATATAGCTGCTTGGTAGATACGCCAGCATCTAGACCGTTGCTTGAGTAGGTACTTGCATGTGGTATCTATCCATGGAGGCTTGCACTTAACCCAATTTTCCTCATTAGTTGAATGTAGGGCGTGGAAACCTCGGAAAAATATGCCTTAAATTTATCCCAGGCTAACCGGACAGAGTCAGACAGTCTCACAGTACAGAACTGAAGCCCTAACTCGTATGGAACTAAAGTCAGCTCGCCAAATATTCGGGAGTAATAAAACAGCGGTTTGTTGGTGCATTAAAAGAGCACACCAGTTTTAATCCAGTTTAATCCACACCGGAATGCACACCGGAAAATTACTCGACATTTCTGTGAGTACTATGCGGTAACTCGATTTTTTGGTTTGCCGTATTGCTCGAGCTTTTCAGCTGAAATAACCTGGAAAACAGTGTTTGAGTAAACACTTGAAACGAAATTTAACTATTGTCAAATTTCCTCCGATCCAAGTTATCTTGGATCGATTGAAGTGGTACTGGCCAAAGCGTCTTTGGCGCTTATTGGTAGTTTTTCCGGTTGTCCCAGTTTTAATCCCGTTCTGCCCCCTGTTTTTGCCTTTTTATTGCGGTCATCTTACTATTGTATAATTGTTGTAATTCTACTCTGTTTTCCACATGAACATGGCTGTCTCGCTAAACCCCGAGACGGATGGACCGATGGGGTAATCGTTTGATGAGTCTACTGCAGCTTGCGGACAGGTTAACTGTTCAGAACCAGTAACAGATTTATGTGGTGGTATGCAGTGTGACGTCTGCTGCCGCTGGTATCACGAAAGCCGTACCGGCCTACAAGCTGACCAGTACAAAATGCTAACTTCAAGCGTTCACTTTCTTTTCAGCTGTGCTGAATGCTTCGCTCAAAGGTCGACGCGCCCGGCTATCACCGGTGCTAAACTTTCAGTGCTGGCTTCAAGTTTGGCAGATGTTGAGAAGGCAATAGCAAAACCCGACTCTATTGCGTCGCTCGATACGAAAATGGATTTGCTTTTAAAATCCCTGAATATTTCGATTGAAGACCCTGCATAGACGGCAACGTTGCTGAGGATCCATCCACTGGAGTCTGTCACTCGGTCATGAAGTCGCATATTCTACCGGCCAATCCAGGTAGCATTGCTGTCTATCCTCATGAGCCGATCAAAGTGAAGAAATATAGGGTGCGGAAATACCAAATCCCTCTGATAAACCCAGAGCATTGGTTATCACGACATCGAAAATGATGCCGTCTTTGACAGTCGTAAAGTCGTCTGACGATTGTGCACAGGAGAACTTTCCGAAGATGCTGACCGTCTTGACCGCCAGTGAACCGGCCCGTTCTGACGAAGTGCTGGTAACTACTCGATGAGATACGAGGTCAACGACCCCTGCTCCAGTGAACCAAAAGAAGGAGCGGACCAGATCTGCTCGTAAAGCTTCGAAGTAGCTTGAAGACCCAGGAACTAGTAAGACGCCGGCAACAGAGTGGAAACACTACGCTACCGTTGCTTCGACGTCGTTTGTGAAGACAGGGACAGTGCCACCGCCAGTGGTGAAAACAGCTGGTATAGGCGTCGACTCCAATGGTTCAATAGTTCAATAGTGTACGATGGGATAAAAAGCATTGGCTTTACAAGACCCATAGGATGGTAAATGCAAAATAAGTACAAATCATTAGATTCCGACATGGAACTGAAATGCCAATAGTCTAAACCTGGTACATTACACCACAATGTGTTGTTTGTCACTCAGATGAATGTCTAACAATTGTTTGAAGGCTGTAATGTTCGGAGCGTTTACCACATGCGTTGGCAAGTCATTCCATTGTGAACAGATTCTAAGAGAGTAAAAATATTTTCTACAGTCTAATCGGGAGTGTTGGATTATCAGCTTGAGGTTATGACCTCTCGATCGCTTATATGAGGCTAGGGTGAGCAGCGATTTGCACGGGTGATCGCTTTCCGTTAATATCCGGTATGCGAGAATGAGATCTCCGCGTAGTCGTCGGTATTCGGAGGAAAACATTCCGATTAAACTGAGACGCACTTCATAATTGAGACCAGATAATCCGCGTGTTGCCTTGGTAGCTCTTCGTTGGGGCTGCTCTAAGAGATGAGTGTCCCGTTTTAACCATGGGCACCAAGCCTGGACGGCGTATTCGACGTGGGGACGGATATAGGAGTTGACAATCATGGGTACCAGCCGTCGTACAAAAACACCAAAAGCTCGCCTCAAAAGTCTCAGGTTCATGTTCGCCACGTTCGCTGCTTTGGAACATTGGAGCGAATTCCCCAGACTTTCTTGCACAATGATACCTAAGTCTTTTTCTGTGGTCACGCGCCGTAAAGCGTACTGCCCCAAGAGGTACGTGTTGGCAAGATTGCTGCGCAATGACAGTAGGTGACACTTGGCAGGATTCAGGGGGAGGTGATTTATATCTGCCCATTTGTTGATTCGATCCAAATCATTCTGGAGGAGGGCACAGTCTGATGTTGAGCGAATAACTCTCCAGATTTTTGCGTCATCTGCAAACATTTGCATCGAGGATTGAATATTATCCGGGAGGTCGTTAATGTAGACCAGAAAAAGGAGGGGACCAAGGACGGATCCTTGAGGAACACCGCCGGAGATGCAGTGGGTTTCCGAGAGGGCATCGGCGACTCTGACCTTGATCGTTCTGTCATGCAAATATGCTGCTAGCCAGGTGAGTAGGGAACCATGGATACCGTAGGCACGAAGCTTATGAAGCAGAGCTAAGTGATTGACTCTGTCGAATGCCTTCGAAAAGTCTAGGTAAATCACATCAAGGGGAGATCCTTCATCAAGTGCTTTGGTCCATGAATCCCGAGCAAGAAGCAGATTTGTGAGGCAAGATCGTTTGCGCCTAAAGCCGTGTTGGAGGTGAGCAATTAGCTTCAGACTCTCAAAATATCGTGTAATTTCATCTGCAACTAACGATTCCATTACTTTTGATAAAACAGGGAGGAGAGTAATGGGTCGGTAGTTGGCAGGATCCGATCGCTTACCTCCTTTGTATATCGGAGTGACTATCCCGCTTTTCCACTCAGACGGAAGTGTTTGGGAATTGAGTAGACTTTGGAAAAAGCTTGCGAGGTGTGCTGCTATGTTGGGAGCAAGAGTTTTAAGAACTTTGGGTCTGATCTTATCGACTCCCGGAGCGCTATTTTCTCTTAGAGACCGTAATTTGCTAGCGGCAGCTGCTGAGGTAAAAGTGACAGTTGATATGCCGACCACGTTGGGTGAATGCTGGTTTGGCAAAGGTTCTATGGCGTTTGCAGTCACTGTGCCAAACTGCAGAAGTAATGCGTTCGCAGCATCCACAGCAGTAGTCGTTAGGCCACCATCCGTCTTGAGTGGTGGTATTCCTGTTTTAACTTTCCTTCTGCTGTTCACGTACCTGTACAGCAGTTTTGTATTGTTTGTGAATTTAAGTACCATGTATTTTCGCCATTCGTACTTATCGGCTCTAATCAGTGATGTGCAATAGTTCCTCACTATTTTGTAATTCTCCCAGGTGGCGTCGCAATTGTTCAGCCCATATTGTCTCCAGATCTCGTCTCTGGTGCTAATCCATTTACGCGTTCTGCTTCGGATCCAGGTGTTGGTCCGGCGCGGCACTCGTAATGGTATGACTTTTGACGCTGCTTGCGTGACACCGCTAATTTTGTCTTTTAGTTCGTTCCACGCGTCGTCTGCCGTGCTCTCTAGATTGAGGTCCCAGTTGACGGTCGTCGCTAGGCTGTGCAGCACGGAATAGTTGGTTATAGTTCGTCGGTTTTCATGTCTGATTTCAGTAGTATTGGCGTAACACACATAGGCAAAATTCAACACTGAGTGGTCACTGTTGCCTAATGGTGGATCGTATGAAATTGTCTCAATCATCAACTCTTCGTTGGTTAGGATTAAATCTAGAAGCGATGGCTTATTTGAACCGCGGTGTCTAGTTGGTCGGTGCATGTGGTTGTACAGAGCTGCTGTATCCATAAACTCGAGAATCTTTGATTTGAAGTAAGGACCGCTAGAAGTCGCTGAGACAATTGAGGGTATGTTAAAATCGCCCATGATTAGACAATGTGAGTACTTTTGAGAAACTGCATAATGAAGCGCGTTTAACAGGATGTCATCTTGGTCTGCGGTGGAGTTCGGTGGCCTGTAGACAACTGCCAACAGACAAGCATCCCACGTCTTCTTCGAAGGTTCACCACCTCGGCAATTTAGCTGCATTTGGCAAAACAAAGCGTCGGAGACAGCAAGGTGACGTTCGTTAATAGCCTCACATCTCAGACAATTCCGATAGTACAGAGCAACGCCGCCACCGCGAGATGGACGATCATTGCGAATAACTGACATATCACTGATTTCGATTTCCGTGTCAAGCATGTCATTGGAGAGCCAGGTTTCAGTTACAGCTATGATATCCCAATTGATTGTGTTATGTCGATGGCGCAATTCAGGTAGCTTAGAGTTGAGCCCCTGAGCGTTTGTGTAGCAGCACTGTATCTGTTGACACATTAGGAGCTCGGTTCGTTGTGGTTGACCGGCACAGCTTGTGCCGGTCTGCGTACGTTTTTTGTCACAGGCGTTTGCACATTTGTCTGACCTGATTTAGGAACAACCGAGTCCGGTTCGTCTGTATCCGTAGCTCGTACTTTGTTTAGGAACGGTCTTAAACGTATTTCAGGTGGCCCACCTTTTCTGTTGTCGTGCCACGCTTGGACGGCCGTTGATACCATCTCAGGTGTAGCCACGGTGACTTTCAAAATTTTTGGCTCGTTACCCTGATAGTTTAAGGAGGCCGCTAGACGGGTGACATCGAAAGTCACGATATTTTGTAGGTTGTAGAGCTCCGTTATGTACCTCCACTCTTCGATATCGTGCTTCTGATGTTCATTTATATCGCCATGGTTAAGTTCTGGAACACCGTGGACCAGCACTACTTTCTTCGTCGCATCATGTTGTGACGCGACTGGGTCGGATTTCCATTTTTGCCTTTCTATCCATGGTTTATCTGGGAAAATGCGGGCGCTGAGAGAGGAATTTGTTAGCTTGTGGCCTGTCAGGAGCACATCATCCAAGACACGTGAGGTAAACACACCCCGTCGTGTCGACTCTTTCATGAATAGTACCGTTATATTCCGTAAAGTTACTGAATCTGAGGCCGCTCTCCCAAGGGGACGCATCTTTGATGACATCAAGTGGCTGAAACTGTGTGTCAGCAAGCTGCTTCCACCTGGCTTCCCTGGTGTCACTGTCAGAAAGCTGACCAGATTGGTGAACGTCCCTATCGCTTTGCCAAATCCACGACCCCGGCTACTTCGCGTGGTCCTTTCTACCCAGGAGGAACGCAAAAATTACTGCGGTTCGCATGCAAACTTAAGAGTAGTGGTGTCAGCCTTCAGCCGAACCTACAACTGGCAGATAGATTGAAGTTAAAGGAGGCTATCAAAGACCTCAAAACTAGACGGGCGACTAGCGAGCAAGGCTTCCGTCTGGTGGGTTTTCAGGTGGTCAGCCGGAAGTTATTTTCCGCCCTATCAGAACCCATCCTGATGGCGCACGACCCATAGATTGTCGTGCCGACTTCCTTGAGGTAGTACTTAGCAACGTGCGTAGCCTGAGGAACAAGGCGCACGAGTTGGGTCTACTTGTAGACAAATCTCGTCCCGAAATACTTGCTTTCACTGAAACGTGGTTGTCTCCGGATCTCACGGACGGTGAGCCATGTTTAGCTGGCTACGCGCTGCTTAGAACTGATCACACCGTTGGTCACCAAGGCGGAGGCGTTGTACTGTATGTGAGCTGTAACTTAGATGTGTTGAGGACCTGCACACTCTAGTCATCGGATCAGACTGTTGAAGCCCTACCGACGGTTTTGTGCACTTCCTCTACCCAGATTACAGTTATGGTGACTTATAGAAATCCTGGAATTTCTTCTAGGGGGATACTTGAATTTATTCGTATTCAGTGTGCGAATAAGGGTTTAGGTCTATGGGATTTCCACCTAAGCTTCCGATCCTGATTCAGTTTATCGGAAGCTGTTACATGAATTGGCCACTGAGATGGGTGATCCTGTCACATGCAGTTGGAGCGTCTAGCTTTCTTCTTCGGCTTCGGTTCATAGCTTACCTTGGCTGTTGAGCTGTTATCGTGGCCGTATTCTCTTCCGTGGGATCGATCTTAGTAGTTAAAAAACGCGCGCTGAGCTGTGTTATTCTACCACGCTGTTTCATGTGCAAGGATATACTGTTGACAACTGAAAGGATTTGGTATATTTGGCAAAACCATATTGTGTCTGCATCTTTGTTTCTCTGTCTTACTTCTTGGACGGACATGCCTACACATTACGGACAGTACGAGCTAATGTATTTGGAACGGTTTACATTGATCTTAAGGACTTTACTGCAATTGTCTGCGAGACAAAGGCCAAGTTGAATCATTCGAGTGCGAGGCGTCCTCTTGTCGTTTGCAGCAAGTCCTATCTGAGCGACCACCTTGATGAGTGTTCGTTGAACTAGGCGTGAGGCACAAACACGTAAGAACACGCACACTAATTGAGCGTTGTGCAACCGCACCAAGATTAGCCGGTCGAGAGAGATGGGAGTGTAATGCGTAGACTGTCGGGTTCAAAGATCAATGGACTCGAATATGAACACACACACACACACATAAAGCGGCAACGTGTGTTGATCTGCCGGCCTTAAGCGACTATGCAGTGGAGCACTGATAAGCTTCCCTAGAGCTGTTCAATTGATGAGCGGAGCAAAATATGTGTAACTTGTTATGCTGCAACTTGCAGGGATGGCTGTCGCGTAGTTTGGGAGCCCTCAGCTTCTACTCCCGAATGAGATCAAACTCTTTTCTGAAAACTCCGGTTTGCTGTAGTTACACACGTAGAACCCGGCAAATAATATGCCGAAACTGGGAACTAGAGCAAGCATACAATCCACACAGGTCAGCTCCAAGAGCTGTGAAACAGTGAGTAGAGCTCTTTTAATTGGTTCGAACGAGCGCGCACATTATTGTGTGAGGAGAAGTAGAGTGGCCAGGGAGAGCAAAGCGAGAGCCGAGTTAAAGCGCGGTCGCACCTCTGTTATCAGGCCTTTGGGGGGCGGAAACAACTGTGACTGGATTTGTCTCACTAGAATGTGACCCGGTGGTTACGTGATTTCCCCTGCTGAAGTGTGAACTTCTACCGACAGTGGAGCTGCTACAAACCTGTTAATTATCCGAGAGATGGACTTGTAGCTAAAGTGTCACCAAGGTATCCTAGAACAGATTCAGTATATCAAGAGCAATGGTGTTGAAAGCAATGTATGGTTATAAAGCACAAAAGAAATATGTTTACAGCGAGGATGCTTGGTTCCGAATCGGAATAGTAAGTCTGATGGATTGCTGGAGTCGGCTGCCGAATGATGTTACTTGGGAATAAATTGAGCGAAACTGGTTCCGGTAGATGTAAATTCGTTGGGATGATACCGAAAGCATGGATACAGTTTGAAAGAATGAGCAGAACACACAACACTATGATGTGCAACCTGGAGCAAGTCAAATAATGAACGGACCTGTATTTTCAAGGTCACCGAAATGAAACCCAAACCACAAACCAAAACATATAAGTAGCAACTCATCACATCCATACCCAGCTACAGAACCAGTACAATTCCAGAGAAGCCCTACTCGAATTTGCAACTCGATTATCACCAGTCTGTGGATAAGACCACTGAACTAGGAGGGAAAGTAACTGCGGACGTGACTAATTTACTCCAGGGATATGGAGCTGCTCACTATAAACTAATTTGCATGGTAATGCCATGCAGAATACAAGGTTTCCCGCTCATTGTGCGATTGATACTTCGTGAATCACTGCAGCAGAAGTGTACAAAATAAGAGTAATCACCGTTGAGATATATGATGTGAATACTTCAACAGCCAGTAGGTTGTGACGGTAGCTAACGAGCACTGCGTAGAAACCATTCTTTAGTTCTGATGACCGAATCTATCAGGATGGTGATCTTATAACCACTGCCAGGCAAATAAGCAAGTGCTGGGAAGACAAAAGTAATCACGACCTGAACCATGCGGCTATAAGTAAACATTCATTTAGCTGGATACTTGGTGCTTTATGAAAGTCGCCAGACGATTCCGTGAAATACTTATCTAACTCAAACAATTAGAGCGCTTTCAACGAAACAGGGAAATGAAACCACCATCAGGTGAACAAAAATAACAAAACAGGACTTCAATGTTTTCGTCCCGTTAGCTCACAAGCTACGTAGCACAGCCTAGTCCAAAAAGAGCCAGCCGCGTTCCGCCCTATTAGGGCTCGTCAGTGGTGCGCGTTCCCACGGTCCCCTACTAGGAGTTGAACCCATGATCGCTAGAGCCAGACGTCAGCTAGCCAGCAGCTTGAGCCACTGAGTCATGGGGGATGTCGGTTGGGCTTCATAATTTGCAACCTAACTGGGATATAGCATGACCTATCTTCCACTGCCACGCAGGTTATTACCTTAGCAGATGACACGGACCGTTACCTAATGAGTTCTAGTGCTGGGGCAAAATGCAGTCTTAAGCAAAAACACAAAATAGAGGAAAAATCAATGCACTTGCGGTATAGTTCCTTCTTCAATCGATGTTAGTCCGATGCCGACTAGAGGTTCTAACACATAATCCGAGTGATGGATAGACGGGGCAGCAGCACAACCACAAGCAGCAGCAAAACCGAAAGCAGCACGACGCGAGCGCGTAGAAATTATTGTGTTCAAAATTTGTGAATTTAAACAAATGGTACAAAGTGATCGGTAACGGAAATGATAAAAACAAAGATAAATTACCGTGTAATCACAACCACTACAAATTCCACTCTTAATATGCCACGTCCATAGCATTAGAAACGAGGAGAGGCTATAGTTTAAATTACTAATGAGCAGGAGGATTTTAATTTTACGATTTTCGTCCCAGTAGCTTGCAAGCTACATTGCAAAGCCTAGTCCGGAATACCACCGGACGCGTTTGCCCTTTTGGGGTTCGGCAGCGGTATGTCAAGCACTTAGCTTCTACTGAGATAGAGCCTTGACCTTCGGGGGCTAGCCACTATCATCTGCTAAGGTAGCAACCTGCGTGGCAGTGGAGGATAGGTCTACTATACTCCAGCTAGCTTGCAAATAATGTAGCCCAACGGACGTCCCCCATGGCCCAGTGGCTTAAATTGCTGACTAGTTGACATCTGGTTCCAGCGGTCATGGGTTCAACCCCCAGTAGGGGAGAGTGGGAATGCGCACCACTGACGAGCTCCAATAGGGCTAAACGCGTCTGGTGCTTTTCCGGACTAGACTGTGCTATGTAGCCTGTGAACTACTGAGATGAAACCGAGTTCAACAGGTTGCCAAGATCCGTTTCAAGTGTTAGTCTTCACTGTGTTTAGAGAACAAGAAACAATGCGCAGTGACAGTGTTACACTGGAACCACGTTAACCGCCCCTCTGATAAGGTTCTAATATCCGAGGTAAATATGAAGAGACTGTACTGGAAAGTTTCCAGATGAGAATCGCAACCTATCGATCAATAAGGCGCGCGTACTTGAAGGAATCCAAGAATAGGCAACTGTACAGAGTGCATCAACCTTACGTCAACTCTGTGAGATTCTGTCTGTGTGCCAGCATACGGTATCGTTCGTCTAGTTAAAAGGGAGTGCGGGGGAAACAAAATAAGAGCAGACAATACTATACTTAGGTCACAGCAAACCCGATGTTGGAATGTGTACTGGACCCGAGGCTGTTAGTAAAATCAAGTCACTAAATTGATTTATGCATCCAGAATGAGTGGATATTCAGCCGAATACACACGCCTTCAGTGATACAGCATTAAATGTAATAGTGGATCAATAATTGAAAAGGATAATGACATCATAGCATAAACCGGTTGCTCAATCCTTTGACAACTTTGTTATTGTCTGGCCAAATATATAGACGTAAATTTCTACAAAGTGTGGGTGTTCCTAAATCAGAAGCAGATCAGTATGTACAGAAATGAACATGCTGTTGCATGAGTGTCTGCTGACCCTAGTTTTTAGCTTTCTAAGTATTCTTGGACCATTCTGGGATATTTCCTCAGGTGAGTTGTCGGATTATAACACGGATGATAACACCGTTAAATCTAAGAAGCTGTTGAGTTTGGTATGGAATGATATAGAGTTTTCATATGTCCTGATTGCGGTTGGTAAACGGTCCCACACGACGGCGTATCTGATGGGGAAAAAGTTGGAGCGCATGGCTGTTCTGGCCTTTGGTATCAGCAAGGGCAACTTTCGCTGCGGACGTTGTGATAGTTATTGTCTGTTATCTCTAAATTAAGTATGTAAAAGTGTGCTTTCTGGCGTAACAACCTGGGAAGAGACAAAGCGAAGGAGCAAATCAAGGGGAAAGCGGAAGCTCGCAAGCATGAAGGGTAGAAGGAGAAACTCCGGACTTTTATGAACGCTTCTTTTATGTGGTGTGACCAAGCTAAATTGTAGCATACTAAAACGCTAAAATATTTTACTAATGTGGAACAGTGTAACAGCTAGCCATCAGTGTTCACTTCCGGGCATTGATGGACAAGCTGTTGATATCGATCGCCTCCGCGCAGTGAAAGATGGCAGCATTTCACTTCGACACCTTGAGCTGCCGCTCATGGGTTTTTGACCAAAAGGTAAGATCGTTAAGAATATCTTGCAATCTGACTGAAGAGGCGATCCTCCATTGATTGACACCCAGGAAAATGTCGTCTGTGTATTTCAGCAAGGTTGCCAATTCTGGGAAAGAGAAATGGAGACTGAATAGCTCCATGAAGAACCCCGGTGTTTGTGATTAGGGGCGAGGAGTTTCTGCTCCCAAATTAGGTAACCTTGGTACGAGCGGTAAAATAATCTTTCATAAGAAGGGCTCTGGAAGGATGTATCGTAGTTTACACAGCCGAATGCGTTACAATATTCTAAAACACATTTGCAGGTGAACTTGATTCTATTGTCCAAGGATAGCAGAACCAAATGTACAAGTCAGGCTACTGCGATTTGGGATGACCTCGAAATTCGGAAGGCAAATTGAAGAGAATCATTTGGCTTCTGTTGTGTCAGCATCCTCCAAATAACGATTTTTTCGAGCCTCTTTAAGGCTACCGAAGTAAACCAACAGGTCGATATTTACTTGAGTGCTTTTTTGTTATTGGTGTGATATTGTTGCCTCTCCCTCGATCGGCAATTTTATGTTGTTGAGTGAATATTGTGTGTAAAGTAGCCATAGGTCTGGTTAGAAAGTCAGCACACTCCTTGAGGACAAGGGGAGACGGTCTGGACCACTTGTTTTCCATGAGTGAAGCTGTTTCAGCAACTTGTGTGCAGTGCCGCTGCTGACAGCGGGCAATGAGTTTGCAGCCAATTTTGGCTGGGAAAAGGATGATTCAGAGTTCGGACTGATTTAGCAGTTGCAGAAGTCAAGGTTCAATTTCCCTACATCTATGTCGGAGGATGATTTACGTCGAGTAGGCCCAATTAGTTGTTGTAACATCCTTCAGAGTTCATGGGAGCTACTATTCCCAAGTATAGCCTGAACGCACATGTTGTTGAGACGGCGTAACTCCTCATTTATTAGAACATATAGTGACTTTCCTAAAGTCTTGTCTTTTCCTTTGAAAGCTTTTTTGTTTTGTCTGCGGTGCTGCTTTATTTTGGGGGAAGAGAACTTGTCTATACGGTAGTACAGAGTTTCGCATGGACAACAAATATCAAAAGAAATTTGCAAGTAAGTTGTCAAATGATAGCAGTACGTAGATACATCAGTGTCAAAAAATAAAATGATGTCGGTGGATGATGCCATTTACCGCGATCGGTTAATATTCTGTGCAGAACACTGAACTTGCGGTGGTTACAACGAATATTCATTCACCTTACGGTTTGTCTTAGGTAAACCACTGGACAAATTTAGTTGTTGAGTACTCACAGCTACCTAATGGCGCCCTGTTACACACCGAGAACAGCGTGACGTTGTTAACAACTACTAGATCAAGAGTCGTATCGGATCTAATGGGGCAATTTACGACGTTTTGTAGTCCAAGAGTTGTGAGGAAAAGCGGTGTCAAATCGGTCAAAATCACCAGCAAAAATACCTAGTGAACAATCATTGTGTTCTAGTACAGTCGCGGTAAACTCACCATAAAACGCTTCTGCTTCAAGTTCCGGACAGTTGTAGGAAGCATAAATGATGGTTGTAATAATGAGCGGTTCCCATTGATACACCGCGGCTTGCTTCTCAGGATTATGCAATTTATGCGTTGAGAAGAGAAGCAAGGACGGTCGTCCCGATGACATTTAAACCCTTCTACTAATACAAGTGCGGCATTCAGGTCAGGTCAGGTCAGGTCATGTCGAACGGACGACATAGACTTCCGCCTAACGAGCGTCCAGTTCTTGTGCCGGTAAGTGAAGCCGCTCCCGGCACTTCGACGTTGGATTGTCTCTTCTTGCTTCTGCAATGGAATGAAGCAAGAACAAGCAATTT
>OX104063.1:27825615-28319335 GCA_944474145.2 Dicrocoelium dendriticum
ACTGTGAATGATGTTTGCAACCCTTCGCCATTTACTGGCCAGTCCCGATTTCTCAGCGCTGCATTGCAGTGAGTGCTATGCAAGGTACCTGTTGTCAGGAGGAAGCGTAGGGACTAAGATTTGCTAACTGAGGAAGGTGGCTGACATCGCATTTGCGAATGAATCGTCGAATGAAACTAAGAAAATATTTATGTGCAACGGCGTTCAATAACAAGGAATTTCTTTCCTACCGTAACCTTCGAGCTTCTGGAAGCAGCTTTAGATACCGGCGAACGATTGGAATAAGTTGACGCAGCAATCGTCACGCAGATCTCCTGTTGTTTTGTATTGAAAAGCAGCGGCTCTCGGTCTACGCCACTGGAAAAGTAGCCAGGGTTCTATGCAAAGTACCACTTTCAAGCTCCAGGACCACACTTATTAGACGCCTTTGTAAGCTACATAGAAGCTGTACCCGGTAGTAAGATCTGTTTTATTTCGTTGTCAATTGGTTCAGGCCTTCAAAGGCGCTTGCTGTCATTAGAGTATCTCACATCACGATATTCACTTATGCTTTATAGTCAAGCTAACATTTTGTTACCCAATCATTTTTATTCACCCTTTCCTTTGGACATATTCTGTGTAACTCGTCTTACTGTCACCAAACTAGGGGTGCGGCAGGCAGGGCGTATACCGGCCATAGCTAAAGCTATCAGCAAGAACTCACCTGGTATATCTATACCATGCACTGATAACCTAATGGCCACATTTTCTCTGTGCTCCTAGGTTGCAGAGTTTTAAACTGACATAGTGAAGAGCAAGGGGATCTTCAACACGTTAGGACCACGTACTGATAGACTGGCAGCCTTAGCAAGCATGGTTCACTCAGAAGGCTAAATGGATGATAAGAAGGCAGGGTCGGCTGGGCGGTCCTTCAACACGATTTGCACCGAAGGGCTGAATAGGCTAAACTGTCTTACTGATGTCGCGGTGTATAATGTTCTAGACCGTCTGAAATTGCGCATTATTAGCAACATGCTGATGAAAGCCTTTGGCTTGCAACACAACCTCTGGCATTGCACCTGGCTGAGCAACTTGGTTACGAAAACCCAAGGCCCCTTTTTGCAAAGTTCGATCCTGGGGGCTTGACGATTAATTTTCTCCCTTATCAAAGTAAAGTGAGAACTTGAACGACGTTCAGTGACTTAAAGTTGGTTACAGCGAGGACGGCTTTGCAACGCTGTTGCGATTGCCAAAGCTAGAGCTCCGCATAGTGTGTGTGTGCAAGCGAGCTATGACAACTTTCCAGCTCCTGTGAACATAAATGACTCCCCTAACATAGACATAGATGTTTTGCCTGTTATGTATACTAGATTGTTTGACGCCTTGAAAGACTTTGCAAACACTGGAGCCAGTATAACCATAATGCCGCAATAAACATGAAGCAGCTCAACCAAACTGAAGACACTGCAGAGGACGTCACATTTAGTGCTACGTGCTTAGCTGCTAGTAAAACTCGATCCGCTATACCGGAAGGGACAATGGTTTGGGGAGAGGTACTACAGATTTTATATAGCCCCACTAACACGAAAATAGTAAGAAAATTCTACGTCGATGGAAGTGAACCCACCATACCCACCATTCAAATAACATAGCCGGCAGTGCCTCGAGACAAAATGCCTCGTGTATAGACCGCATTAGAGAGTTCACCTAAGCGGTTGGGGCCCTGGACACCGATTTTAAAAATAACGAAGGCAAAGGCTCTGGCATCAAATAATGCTGCGTGCGGGAATGAGTCGTGTAGCTCATGGGTGTAATTTCTAGACGATATACCTGTAGGAGCATCTAGGAGTGCAACCATCGCGGTTACTGGCCGTGCAGGTTATACCGCTGACTAGTGCGCAACCAAATTTGCGGCTGCTATTAAAATAAATATAAAAAATGAGGTAGTTTTGCCTACACCTCTAGTTAACCTAGAACTTCGACACACAACAATGCTGAGCTAGCTTAGTTTGGAAGAATGAAACGTAGCGTACGTTGGGCTGCGTTCACCCTAATAGCTATACAAGTTTCAGTCAACGATAGCCCAACACATTTAAAATGCGACGAGATATATTAGATCCCTTTGACAGCGTGGTGTCTATGACCACGAAGGTGCTAGTGTTAAACAAACTCGAGGAAAGGACAAGCCTAGACATTTACCTGTGAATGTTATGTCGCCTGAACGCTTTAAGTAAATAAAGGTCCGTAGCCAGGTGCTCCCAGCAATCTGGTTGGGGAAAGGTGGAGTACAGTGCACTTGGCTTTAATGCACTGAATAGCATACGGCGGGCGTGTTAGAGAGCATAATCGTCGCATTTTACGGTATTGCGGAAAATTCCATACAGGTGCAGAGGATAGCTAAAAGAAACAGCAAATTTCCAGCCCTATACAAGCTGTGGATATGATATAATAGAAACCTGCGCATTGTCATAGCCAACTGCAAACAAAGTTGAAATGGTACCATGTTAAGACAATTGTATTTTGCTCTACCTTGACGGACTCTGCGGAATCCTTACATAAATAATAGTGAACTGGCCTCGCGTATCATCAAGGCAAACCATTCGCTTATGGCGAGCACTACATTTAGCAAACTACCCAGCTTCTTTCAACTTCACGCGTACCCAGGCTAGTGCTCACCTGCTATATCCTTCAGATACCAAGCCCAACAACCCATTGCTTCCTACCCTGCGTATTTTTAGAGCAGGTGGGGATGAGCCACGACAAGGTCATCTCGGCCCCAGACATCACAGCTTCTAACTACCCACTGCATTGTCTTCTCATGCACTTTCTACATTTATTGCAGATAGCGGAGTAGCTATCAACGACTTCTTTGCGTCTCCCGTTACGTTAATGGACTCCAAGTGTTCTAGCGCATTCATAAATGTAAATGCTCCTCCACTGAACCAGAAAACGCACATCTTGCATCCACTAAGCCTACCCGTTCGGCCCGGTGCAACATCTGACACGGAAACATGGTTTTCCTCTTATGTTACAGAGAAGGTTTACTCACTGGTTATCAGCTCTTTATGCAAGCGCGTGTGCGTAAACGACGGGGCGAAAGCGCCATTTATATTACAACTCCTTATCTAACTAAAATGTCAAAAATCATGGTCGCAGCTGAAGCGATGGATTCAGTATGGATAACGGTTGACCTCCTTGGATCGGCGGCTACATTTGGAGGTGTTTATGTACCATGGATACCTCAAGTAGGAGTGCCAACACATTCTGGTTACTTTTAAGCAGGCATCAAAACTTTCCTGCGGATACAAACTGGTGGCAGGAGATTTCAACCTGCTAAGTTAAACGGATTCCCACTTGCTGCATCAATGAATTAGGTAAATCCATTAGTACTTAGCAATTTGAGCGGCTGGACGCAACATGTACCTACCTAACCGGAACGAAACATTTACTTGACTTAATATTTACGCTCGGCATTCCTTCAACCCGGACGTCACTTGGACATGAGTTCCTGGGTAGTGCTTACAACTAAGTGCATTGCTCAATTTGATTGAAGCTACCAAACGTCTGTCCCTTAGGAAGAGATGCGGTCGTGGCGTACCTCCAGATGCACATCGCTAACTGTAAAACTTGCGATGCCTGTCAAATAAACTAACTGGGTTAACACTTTCGTATCTGACTTTGTGGATCAGTCAGTTGAATTGAATTTTGTAGAAATACTTGACTGTCTCGGCTCGTTAGGTCCAATGGTAACGTTAGTAAGGCACTCATGTAAAGTGTAACAACACCTAACCATGCGTCAGCTCTTGTGAGCTTACACAAAAGTAAACTTTGACCATGCTACGAGAGCGAATGAGATTGCGAATGATCTTTCAGCTAGACTTTAGCGGAAGCCGGCCAATCAAACAAGCGTCGCAATAAAGGGGCAGCACAGCTAAGCTACTCAGCCACCAGCTGTGTTTCGTATCCACACTAGAAAATCAAAATTAATAATTTTGTTCTTGAATTCATCGAGGTGCATTAAACCAGGCGTTATCAACCTTTAAAGACAATTAGGTTGCACAACTGTACGTTACAACGCACGTAGTTGGCCGTGGGTAAAATTGGTACAATTTGCTGAAACAGAGGAAGCCCTCATGACCAGCAAACTCCTCAGTTAAGTGACTATAAACTGGATTTATGTATGCATAGAGCGAATAGCAAAAGCACAGTAGGTGACGTGGTGACAGTAGGTGTAGACTGAGTCCATCTTGGTTTTACCTGCCAGTAGAATAGTGGACTATGCCTCTACTCGATATGCTAGACTATAACTGTGGGCAGCGACTTTATTCAGTGGTTAGTCACCTCCGCCACGTTGCAGTGTTAATAAATGAAATTTTGGGACTTTGTTAGGGAGAACATTTGCCAGGCAAAACCCACCACGTCCTAAGACACCGTCGTTGTTGGCTTTGAACGGTCATGTACAACTGGCAAGCCACTTGTCAAGCTTCTGTACATTCAGTTATCCGCAGTTGAATGACTCCTGTTGGTTAAACAAATAACACAGTCCTGGCCCACCCTGGACGTTGAGGTTAAACGAGTAGGACAAATAATTGTGCAGGTGAGTAGGATTTCTACTCTCTGGGGCTCACTCTCTTAATATGTATATTTGCTAGAGTGTGAAGCATTTGTGTCCAGCTATCCTTACTGGACATTGGTGTTTGAGGTGTTTGGTACAGATGCTTGGGTTTGCTATAAAGCCGTTTTTTAGATAACCCCTGTTTGGTCGCTTCCTGCCATTCGGGACGGAGACAGTCCCTCAGTTAAATCCTGGATCTCTAAGAAGTGCAAGACCTAGGAGAAAAGAAAGAGATTAGCTCCCAAGACACTTCCAGTGACACAAGGATTATAAGTGAAAATTCCAACGCACAATTAAAAAAGCAGTGCCTAGAAATGGGTCCAACATTTCAGACACTGCATGTGCCCGGCAGGTAGTCACAGTCTTCTGTACATTTTGACCTAAATAGTATCCGTTATGCGATTTCAACCCTCGAGTAATCCTCGAAACCTTGTCCAGACGAAATACCGCCTATTCTGATTAAAAATTGTGATGAAGATGTGCCTGCTCTTCTTAGTTGCATATATAAATAGTTAGAACAAACTACTAACAAAGCTATGAGGAATCCAGAAACTGCAGGCTTTCAAGATGGAAGTGCAAACGTTCCTGTGTCTGGATAATCCAAGGTGACTCTTTAACGTCTGTGACTTAGATGGTCGTCTTTTTGGGCCCGGATTAAATGGAGCATGAACAACGTCGATGTACCCCAGTGTAACATCGTGTGTTATCCGAGTGAAGCATGCTATATATTAGTGCGAGACATCTGCATCATCCTTAGTTTAATATATGTCCTTCCCACCTCTGAGGTCTTGCTTGGATCAACTGAACGATAAGTTTAAGATTTAAGACCGCACATCCGTGTATACGACTGGCTTTACTAATTTTCATTCGCGTCTGACCCATTTCAAGCTCTCTTGCAGTCCCTAAGTACATTATAACCCATGTGGCAGTGGTTAGTGTAGCTACAAAGACAGCATTTACGCCCAATGGGTCTCTTTGCCTCCAAGGCTGTCTACCTCGCTGGCCACTTGACTCATCATCATCATCATACACGTTAGCTAGAGGTGGAAAACACCTCAGCTACTGTGCCGCAATACAAAGAAAAAAGGAGCGAAAAAATACAACTGGTGAAAGCTGGCTGAGCTACCGGTAACGGATGGGCATCGTTCCGGTAAGCTACCAGCCGGCTGCTGTGCACCCAAAAAAATTATTATAAAAAAATTATTATGGAGCTCTGTAGGAGTCGCTCAATTCTTACAATATTCAATCACTTGGAATGTTTGCTTTACAGCTCAGATGGTTTGCCGACCTATTATGTGCCACCGTAGGATACACTAGGAACTGGAGGCTTAATCCGAACTCCAATGCTGGCCATTCATTTCTCTCCTAGCGCGCCATTATCCGTCGTTCATCTTACTCTCCCCAACTTTTCTTGACAATAGCTAGACATTGTTGGCTCCATGTAGCCTACAAGGAGCCACTTCTTGACTCTCCAGCCTTCATTTTCTTCTGCTGTATGTCTCTCTTAAACATCCTTCGCCTGTTGACTTCTTCATCGAAACTGTAGGTATCCAATAGTGGAAAAACGTCTTAATACTATGGCTGCACCAGCCACTGATTCATTCTTTTCTGGAGCCACTATCTCTGCTTAGCAACAGCTAGTCGCCATAGCTTCCATTCAACTCTGCGGATATCCGGAGATCTGTAGGAGTAGCTCCATTCTTACAATGTTCATTGTCTTAGAATGTTTGCGTCACAGCTCAGCTGTTTTGTTGACCTATTATGTGCCACCGTAGGATCCACTAGTTACTGAAGGCTTAGCCCAAACTCTATTGATGGTCACTCTTCTCTCTCCTAGCGCGCCGTTATGTTTCGTTCGTCCCACTCGCATCAACTTCTCTTGACGGCAACTAGTCATTGTTGGCTCCATGTAGCTTACAAGTAGCCACCCCCTGACTCTCCAGCCCTCATTTTCTTTTGCCGTCTGTCTCTCTTAAGCTTCGCTCGCATGTTGATTCCTCCGTCGAAACTGTAGGTATCTAATAGTGGACAAACGTCTTAATACTATGGCTACACCAGCCACTGGTTCACTCTTTTCCAGAGCCATATCTCTGCTTAGCAGCAGTTAATCGCCATAGCCACCATTTAACTCTGCGGATATCCAAAGCTCTGTGGGAGTCGCTCCCTTCTTACAATGTTCATTCTCTTGGATTGTTTGCATCACAGCTCAGATGGTTTATCGACTTATTATATGCCACCGTAGGATCCACTAGTAACTGAAGGCTTAGTCTAAACTCTATTGCTGATCACTCCTCTCTCCTAGCTCGCCGATATTTGTCATCCGTCCTACTTGCGCCAACTCCACTTGACAACAGCTAGCCATTGTTGGCTCCATGTAGATTACAAGAAGCCACCCACTGACTCTCCAAACCTCATTCTCTTTTGCCGTCTGTTTCTTAAAGCTTCCCTCGCATGTCGATTTCTTCATCGAAACTGTTGGTATCCAGTATTGGTCAAACGTCTTAATGACATGGCTACAGCAGCCACGGATTCATTCTTTCCTAGAGCCACTATCGCTGCTTACCAGCAGCTAGTCGCCATAGCTTCCATTTAACTCTGCGGATATCCGGAGCTCGCTCCCTCTTACGATGTTCATTCTCTTGGATGGTTTGCGTCACAGCTTAGCTGATCTGTTGAAGTATCACTTACCCTCACTGGCCTATAGATACACTCATCGACCCTATAGGCATACACTAGTGACAAAGCGTCTGATTGGAATAGCTGCATCTGGCGACTGAGTCCCTCCTAGCGCCAACATCTGTCGGTCGTCATAAATTCGGCATTTCTCTTCAGAAGTAGCTAATGGCCATTGGCCTCATGCATATGCGATGATCCAGTGCTTCTTAGCAGCCACCCCGTATCTCAATAACCCTTACTCCTTTAGAATATCTGCATCCAGTCCCTCCGCTGCCCTGCCACCAATTGAGCTTTAAGACTCTCTCGCAGCAACCTATTTATTTTCGCTTATTATGCCCCCCTCTCGGATTACACTAACTACATGCTGTTCATGCACCTGTCAATCACTACCAACATTCCAACTCTCTTTGCTCTATCCCCACGCAACTATCGACTCATATCAAACGGATACTCGTACTTTACTTACTGGTGCAACGTTCTTGTCCCTACGCAGGCAATAGCAATCCACCTATACCGCTAATTATTCTATAGGATATTCAAAAGACATTTTCAGCATAATTATTGTTGCACAGTGTACATGCTTTTGTCTCAAGCCCAAATGTTATAACACAAGACATTAACAATATTCAACTCCATGCCTGTTCTTGCGGTCTTCTCTCGGTTGTCTCTCACTTTCCCTTTTCTCTGAGGTCCGGGACATCTTGGAGATCTGGGATTGGACTGAGGAACAGTTTTGGCCCAAGACGGACGTAACAACCAACAAGGACTGACATAGAGGATGGTAAAACTCCGCAAGGACCGACCTACAATCACCATAACCCTCGTCCAGTATGGAGAACTGGACATACCTCATACTCCCATACATTATACATCTGAAAAATCTGGACAGCGGAAAAGTTGAACTTTTGCTCATCTGGACATACGACAAGAAGGAAAATCGCGATGTCCCTCTCCTCCACCGACCTCAAAAACCATGGCGACCCAGATCAAAATACCCGTCCAACTAACAGAGGAAATTAGAAGCCATTACCCCGTGAAAAACCGAAGGTGAAACCAGTCGTCAAGCGGCTTTGCCAGTTCAACATTAATGTTCAAAATGCTTTACGGCAGTGTTGCAGGACGTGGTGGGTTTTCGCCTGGCAAGCGTTCTCCCTATAAAAAGCCACAAATGTCTGTTTAACACACTGCGACGTGGCGGATGTGACTCGCCACTGAATAAAGTCACAGCCCACAACTACATACTGGCAAGTCGACTAGATTCACATATCAACTCTTCTTGACACCGTTTCAACTACACACGATTGAACCCGATGTATCATCGTGATACACAACAGTTTTTAAACCTTGATCATGCCTAATTTGGTGCGTCTCTATGAAACTGAGAATAACTATCTATTTATTTATTTTATCATGGGCATACGACCAATTTTCTACTATTACTGTCACAGTTGCCATAAAATGTTTGTACAGTTGTACATATCTGATCATGCCTCCATGGGCGTGCCTCGCATAGTCGAGAATAAAGTATTTATCTATTTAATTATTTATATAAGTCTAAGTAATGAGATCGTGGTTGGAGGAGGAGGCTAAGAGGGATGGGGTGGGACAAAGAAACTCACTTGCCTACAGCGCAAATAGAGCGATACCTAGCATAGCAATCTAGAACAGTGCGGCAAAGCTGCATGTTCGATGTATGTGACCTTTTCGTTGCAACGGTTTACTTACGTGCCACCATTACTTTGTCTCACCTTGACTTTCTTTACGGAGTACTGCACAGCAACTTTAACCTTAAACTGCAAAAGCCCATTTACACATCCTGCCCCCATGTTCCACGCCTGGCTTTCAACTGGGATCAACTCTGACTTGTTACTTAAGCGGCAGTTCACCTCGGCGGCTCGTTCACCTCCCGCGGAAAGCAGATTGAGCTACAGCCTCCAGTAACTTATCCTAAGGGGCCCACTTAAAAGGTCACCTATAGTTACCTCTCCAGTACTTTTCTCCGCCTGCTGTTGCATGCTTCTTCCAAAAGGCTACAGATATCTGTCGACTAAAACGTTTCATAATACGTAGCGCTTCTTTCGATCTATTTATGTCCCACACTTATTCATCTTGTTTTAGGTTGTGCCATACAGATTACTGAGCACAATGGCGAACCCCACGGATTTGAAGTATTATATGCCTAAAACATTACTGGCTAGCCGAACAAGCTGCTCATGGTCCAAGCTGAGTGGTTCGGGTTCAACTTGTTCCAGCAAGTAGTTCTACGGCAGTGTTCCATGAGGTGGTGGGCTTTTGCGTGGCAAGGGTTCTTCCAATAAAAGCCACAATAGCCGCTTAACAACACTGAGGCGTGGCGGTCGTGACTCTCCACAAAATAAAGTCAATTCCCCGTGGACCTCCGGACAACCCTTTCCAACGCACGCATGCCCACCTTATATTCGCACATTGCTGACGATATTAAGCATTCAAGAATGGAGCAGCACAATTACCAGCACATCCTACACAGCTACATACAAACACACAATCACGTACTTATCTTCTCTGCCACACAAACCCACACTGTTATGGCACACCTATCGGATTTTTGCACATTCTTGATCACGCATCGTTTTGTCATAGCGAGCATGCCAGTAAAAGCTGAAACGTCTTGTTGATAATGAAAGTGGTATTAGCTTTATTTAACCATTAGCACCACTTAAACAGATTGTTCTGCGGCTCTGCGTAAGTAGGCCAAACTTGTTAAACCCTTAGCGGGTGATAATTTCCGTAACCGAAACCCGTGTAGGCGCACAGCAGTGCTGATAGTTCGTGGCATCTGTCTCTCACATGCACATAGCAGAGCCAAACTGAACCCACCTGTATTTTGAAACCAAATATACTTTCTTAATTCTTCAGTTATTTGCCTACATAGGCGCATTTTATCAACCTGGCCTTAACCGTGTCTTCAACCCTATTCAGTAAGCTGCCATATATCCTTCCTTACTGTCTCAACCGTTCTAACCTTGGCTCTGCGAAAGTGGTTGCACCTAACAACACTACAGCTCTGCCTACTCAGGGACCCCCGCTAGCCCTTATCCTCGTAGTGGCCGAGTGCATTGCGATGGCGCCGCTACTAGAAGCATAGATTATCCAAACCTAAACAATACAAGGAATAAACAAAACTAGGTTGATGGAGTTTCTGAACCAAGCGTAAAACCATGTGCACTGTCAGTTGGGTCACCGACTTCCAAACCAGACATTTCCCAAGCCAGTTTATCTTTCTTGGCCTTATATCTCTTAGCATTTATCTAAGTGGAACAGCTGTCAGTCACTATATGAACCACTGGCAGACTGGCGGCATGGTAATTCCGATCCCTGGTTGATTGCCATTAATGCCGAACTAGCATTTAATGCTTCATATTCACTGTCAGTGGTACGTAAGCTAGTCGTGTGCCAGAGACCCCGTCGCACAGGCTAACTGGACAGCCAGCTATATTGGACCACCTCGTGCGTTACCTTGGTCAACTGTACAAAAGTTATCCATTAACTGGCTCCGTCGCTCACCCTGCGTCATACGTAGCGGTGGGCTGACCACCAGCGCACATTTCCTGCGTACCTTGCTGTTCCTGGCTTATCCAATTATTAAGTTTTGCTGCCTAAAGAACTAGAACAGCTCTCACCCGAACACCTACCCACTTGACAGCTCGTGTGACGTTCAAACCTTATTTCACTTCAATGTCACTCATACTGGACCTCCAAAAGTAGATAGTGCAAGCTCAAAGCGCAAACAGTTGCGTAGTGGAACTTCCCAACACCTGGGGCAAAAACTGCTTTACGTCTGGATAACCCTAACCCTTGTAACCAAAGTGCTTGAGACCTTACCCGTGCAGGCCCTAGCAAATTATACGCATAGATGAGTTTGCCGTTTTCTTGGATGCTCCTTTTTCTATTCTTGTTGATAAACGTATGTTGATTATCGGCACTGGGTCCGTGTATAGGAATGCAGAAAATAAACTAACGCTGACAAACCTTGGGGAATTTAGCAAATAAGCTGAGGACGTTTCCAGGCACCTTCTTGCCAAAGGAACACTGAGCTGTCGTGCCTTGTCCATGTAGAGCTAACTCACGTGGTCTGGCGACAACATTTAACACCGAAAAGCGACGCTTACTCGTTCTGCACAAACCCGTGAAACCCGTGAAATAGTTTTATGGCTTTTGCTTATCCAGTAGCTGCTTCGACCGACTGGCCGTTGAAAACGCCACACTGAAGTCCTTTTACCAGAACCTAGGTACAAAGCTTCATCTAATTTCCTGCAGACAAAACATTCTTTATTGGCTTTCAAGTGTTTACGTGTATATTCTTTACCTGCTTGTCCATGTATTATTACCTGAGCAAGGAAAGGGTGTTTTGCTGTCACCTCGTCGTATGTCGTATTTGCTGCTATTTTGGAGCTATATTGTAGATTTCTGGATACGACACTTTAGTAAGATTTCATCGCAAGGAGCTACTTTTATAATTGTTCTTTGTTTCTCTGGAGTTGCTTTAAATGTAAGACTTTGTTTGAAGCAAGTTGTTGGCTATGGTGTTGGTATTTTCTCCAGAAACCGTGAAATACCGTAAGCACTGCGGTAATTTGGCTCTTATTGTGTAAGCCATTAAACTGTTTTGACTAGCTTACCTAGTTCTTATTTTTAGTGATACTTTCGCTTCAACCCAGGATTTTAATTTGGCTGCCATTAAAGTCCTCTGAGTTTGGCGTTTGAGATCCTCCGTTAATCGGTTATTTTTGTTATATTCTACGCTAATGATTTCCAACTAAATATGCTGAATTGCCCTCCGGGATATGAAGCTTTTATGCCTTTTGCTTAATTTATTTTTACTGAAATTCATTAAAACTTCCCTTTTTTGACATTTCTGAGACCATCGCTTTGCTTCTCTTTCTATGTTTCATTATACGGGACCGTTAATCTACCAAAAATGGCTAACGACGCTTAAGTAAAGAACTGTAGGTGATAGTCTACAGCGTTGGCGTAGGGGGCTAGAATGTTCACTTACATGCCCTTGTGAAAAAGAACGCCACTGATACTGTTGAGAAGCTCAAGTATCGGCTGCGAAATACATCCACTATATCACTGGTCGTGTTGAAGCCAATTCACTGTTTGCAGGCAGCTAAAGCAACCTCACGTTGAGCTAGTACATGCTGCAAGCGCCATCTTTGACGTCCTGGTGCAGTTCTCGTGATCAAATAAAATAGGTATTTATGTATAAAGTCAACTAGTAGTACTCACGCAAGAATGTGATTACGGTACCTTAGTACCTGGCTACTCGAAAGCGCAGCCTCAAGCCAAGGTTGGAAGTTTTTGACAAAGTCGGCTGAGAGCTGAGCGAAGAGTAGGTGAGCTGTACGCCTTGTTACTGCAGTTTCAGAAGGTATAATGTAGAAAGGAGCGTATATGTTATGTCATACGTGGCTACGAAGCTGCGTTGCGTGGTTTTAGAATATAACTTGGTTGCGAAATGTGGCTAGAAAAGGTCAGTGAACTATTGGAAAGCCGGTGGCATGCTGAGCGTAGAATTAAGGCTAAGCTCAACAGCCTTGTAGGCAAGTAAGTGCAAGTTTAGGTGACGATAAACCAGAAAAATGTTTAGTGGCCATATAAAGCTGATACTATGCCAAGGAGCACGTAACTTGGAAGTAAACAACAGCAGCTTCACGGCTACTGTGCTGCATCGCGCGTTGTGCATGCAATGCTTGCAGACCAGTGCGAGAGAGGTAACCTCAATTTGAGGACAGCCGATTAAGAAGACTGATGCCTCAATACAGCGGCATGAAGGCGGGTTTGCTGTGGAGATGGTTAAACATACGTATCTGGGTTGATAGGGCACGGCAGCCCGCCATGTTATTAGGTCTAAGAAGGCTGCGAGGTGAGGGTGGAAGAACAGAGTTATGTAATGGAAAGCCAGTAGCATGCTGAGCGCACCGTTATCCCAAATATCGAAATCAGTGGATGCAGGTACTTGTAAGGTTAGGTGCCCGAAAACCAGTAATGCGTTAAGCGGCCGTTTAGCGCAAAGATAATGGGACTTGGAGGTAAGTAAATAGGAAGTGAACGCCAGAACCTGCATGGCTAGTGCGCGGCGTCGCGCGTTTTAATTGTCGTTCTGGTGGACCAGAGGGACTGAGCTAGCACCAGGTTGGGGAAAAGAGCTGGTAGGGGAGCTCGTCGCTCATTGCAACGGTGGGAAAATGACTCCGTTGTAGAAGTAGATGAATGTCAGTATCTGGGTTTTTGAGTCACTGCGTCGCGCGGGTTTATCAAGTGTAACAAGTTTGCGAAGTGAGGGTATAAGCAGTGAGTTATGTAATGGAAAGCCAGTGACGTGCTTCCAGCAGAAGTTTAGCAAAAAGCAAGAGCAGCGGGGCAAGTAGGTGCAAAGTTAGTTGACCGGAAGTTTTTAGCTGCCATTTGCATTTAAGAGGAATTCAACGTTACAGACACTCAAGAAGGAGGTACAGAGGTTTCTATGTGGTGACAAGTGACAAGTCATCTTCAATGTCTGCGATGCACAAGACCACTACTTCAACACTAGCCTCGAAATAGTTTAAAGACGTTTAACACGTATTGTATTATATCTAAGCACCTTGAGTTCAAAGATCCTCCAGCTTCACTGTATTTACGATTGTAACACCTGCTAGACTTTTTCGTTATCAGTCGCACGCAGTGTTGTATTTTAGCAGAATACCTAGTGCAAGATGACGTTTCTCATCACTGACATCTTTTGATCTGTTTTACCTTCGCCTGCGAACACTTTGACCTAACGACTACACTATTGGAAGTATAGCAACCACCTAAGCAGTTGACAAAAGCTAAGCGGTACCTCAACCTCTAGGAACTGTCCCCATCAACGACTGCCTTATTGCTATCATGCCGAGCCACCTCCATCTTGTGCCACCTGAAGGGTTCGGGTTAACCACTCACCAGCTATTAATTCGGCGGCCGTGTTCCAGGACGTGGTAGGTTTCCATCTGGTGAGCGTGCCCCATTAACAGCCAACTATCTTTGCTTAAACGCATTGTGACTAGGCGGATATGAGTCGGCACTAAATAAAGTTATTGCCTCTTTCCATAACAACAAACCTTACCTACTTGGTGAATGTCACTTACTACAAATATTTCATCTGATCCATTCTAGATGAGCGCATTTGCCGAACAAACTCAAAATTCCCAGCAAAGTAACAACTTTCAATTTTGTGCCTTGTTCATGCACAAACGTGCATATACATGACAGCATCCGGTTCGGATTTCCTGTCACGGTGGCCAGCCACAAGACGCCTGCGCCTACAGGGGGATCAAGGGTGGTTTGATTTGCACCACCAGCACCTCAAACCACACACCCCATTTCCCTTTGGGAAATCAAGCACACGCATGGCGGTGGCTGGACCGTAGTCCGCTCCACAATGTGTGCATGGGACCGCTCTTCGAGCCTAGCATGGCCAAAAGGCTGTGCACCCCGCCCCACCAGCGACGACCGATTGTCTACTAGATCCAGTATGGTAGTGATGATGGGTAATAGACAGGTAGGCACCTTGTCAACGCATACACCAAGCGCAGCCACCCCGGGGATATTAATCTACAGCCAATCGCTTGGAATAAATGTACCAACCAAGGTATATCTGTTAAAACATACGGCTATGCCTACCTAACTCGGCTAGAGTAGCGTTTGAAGTAAGTTAGTTAGCAATGAATACATGTTGAGTCCAAAATATCTAGAAGTTACCTAAAAATGCTACAAACGAAATAAAATTAACGAAATGCAATTAGCGTAAGCAACGTGTGCCAATTAATAAGAAATTATTCAGCTAGGCAGAAAGAACCAATGAAACTGAAATGAAAATTCTCCAGCTTCAAAAGCAATCGTTTAGTGTAATTTTTATAGGCCAACTGCGGTGGGGAAGCAGCGTTAAGGCCAACTCAGCTTTAGTATGGGCACCCACATACATGGAACATATACACACATGTAGCTGTCCATTGGGTACTGACTAACTTGCAGCCTTCCTGTACCACTACTGAGATTACACCTTTGGATTGCCATGATCATAAATTTTAAGTCGTGACTTGCATCTTTGAGAATAAATACCTTAGTTATTTATTAACAGGTGGCACAGCCTTGTAGTGTTGCTATTCGTTAGCACTTCCGTCTAGTATATTGTGAGCCATAGCAAACCCAACAGCGTAGGCAAATTTCATTCCTACCTCCTATAGTCACTTTCATCCCTTTGCTTTCACCTTATCCCTTACCGCAGCCACAAGACCCAAGAGCTCTCAACCGGGTCAGTCGTATGCACCTTACAGGTGCTTAGACTAGAAAGCTGGGTACAAAATATTTGTAGCCATTCCCGGTTAGTTTTGACTTGTTTAGCTAACCCACTGACACTGGTCCAAAGACTGCAAGGACCAACCGGTATCTACATGCCACGGCTTCTCTTCTTCAGAGACATCATTGTAAATGAGCAACAGCTCAACACAATGTACAGCCTCAATGCACGGACTGGCGGCATTGCAAATCCGTAGACACACCCCATATAGGATATCGCAGGGCAACACCTAATCCATCCAAGTAGGCAAACTACAGTCCTTACATCTTGCTTAGACCGTCATTCTTTCGTCGCTAGCTTTATCATAAGGCATTTTCCAACTTAGACCACAGCGTTCATGAAAAGATGTCAAGCTTATGACCTTAAGGCACGCTTCTTAAACGCATCCTACCAAACCTAAGCCTTGGGTAAAATATTAGTGTCTTGTTGATGGCGAGACGCAGTGCATCTAAAGTTAACATTAGAATGATTCAGAACATCGTCTAAATGCCAGCTATACGCGCACTTCTATGAAACCCTCGTAGCTGGCAAATGTTAGCTGGTCTTAATTAGTGCATTTCAGTAAGCCTGTGTACTCGGTATATTATTCCGCCTATTCCCATTCTAATCGTTATATCAGTCACAAACTTCTATGTATAGATATTCCACCTGGTCGATAAAGGGACCAAGGTAAGAGCCAGTGGTACAAGAATAAAATATGTTGCTCTCCACTCAACCTCTCTTGGCTTCATATACTTAAGCTTTGCTGTGGTAAACATGTGCCAATCACTATTAAGAACACTAGTAGGCAGGCATCCCGGAAAGCAGCTTCGCTTCTTCAAGCGTCTTTGCCAGCAAAGCTTTCGCACTTCCAGGTTCCATTTCACGGGCACCAAAACTAACCAACAACAAAGAGGTCCCTGTCAACCTTGTTAGCTAGACATCCAGGAAATTTCGACAACGACTTTGTCTTTTATTGAACGCCTGCGCGGGATTCTATCTGTTTGCTGGTTACGATGCCCACCATGCTTTATGCGTAGTGCTGGATGAACAAGCAGCACCCAAGTTTTGCGAACGTTCGTACACATGATTTACATTATTACTCTTTGTTAACGGAGCTAGAACAGCTCTCACCAGAGGGATCACCAAGGTAATAGCTAGTGAGAAAGCATTGTCCTACCTAACATTGCTGCCTTGCTAAACTCCTTTGACACGCATTTCAGACTTTATACTTGGAGAGTCAAAGCTCGAGAAAAAGCGCAGAGTTGCACAATAGGTAGTATCAATAAATAAGGCACAATAGTCTTTCAGGTTCGAGCAACCTCAACCCATAGAAGCTGGCTTGTTACTGCCAACCAACACACAACCAAATCAAGTTCGCGCCCCGAAGCAGTTTGGCAGGTTTTACTTTATTGTTAGAGGCAAGCTCAGATAGCTCACTGGGATTGATGAAATATGCATATGGATATATAAAAGCGGCTCAAAGCGCCTCTTATGCTCTGGTATCCTCAGTGCCTTAATGTGTGTTACGTTCCCCCTTTCACTGCCCATCATGCATTGTCCCACCTTAGCTAGCTTCTAGCTGGCAAACCTAAGCCAAGTTGTCAACTCGCAGCCGCTGCCTGACCTCTCATTTTTAATGTTCAGTCCCCTTACTCCTTGCAACTACTTGCTCATAGACCAGCCCTTGTTGATATTTCCTGGCTCAGTCTACATTAGCACCCTAGCACACTTTGAGTTTCTGCGCGCCGCTACACTTCAGTCACTTATGCTCTGACGAACTTAACAAGCTTAATATATACTTACGCTCCTCTAGTTTGTTGTCCTTTCAGCATGCAACCTTTCTTAGCTCTTTTCTGTCGAGAAAACATAACT
This sequence comes from Dicrocoelium dendriticum, assembly GCA_944474145.2. Classification (NCBI taxonomy): domain Eukaryota; kingdom Metazoa; phylum Platyhelminthes; class Trematoda; order Plagiorchiida; family Dicrocoeliidae; genus Dicrocoelium; species Dicrocoelium dendriticum. The sequence continues at coordinate 27,843,096 of OX104063.1, forward strand.
CCACTGGTCGGCGCACAGCTGTAATTTATTCTGCTATTACTAGCTGTTCATGTATCTATTCCTCGTTGTACCGCCTTTGACGCTTTAACCTGCGAGCCTCCAGCTCTCAGACTAGCTTGTCCTGGCTTTATCCACCTCGGTATATTATCTCGGCCCTCTAGCGGGACTTGCTTAGCTGCGCGCCGCTGCGTTTTTGTCTCATATGATATCACGTCCTCAGCAACTCCAATAAATGCTTACATTTCGACTGTTCATTGCCCTTTCTTCAATGCATCTAGCCTAGCACATTAGCTGGCAATGGCATCTCAACTGGTCACCGCACAAAAGCCCTTTAGCCTCTTATTTCCAAGTGTTAAACAAATAAATAAATAAACTTTTATTCTCGACAAGGCGAAGCACATCTTGCTTAGCTCACATAGTGTGATCAAAATGCACAAAAATACATGTTTGGCATAACAGTGTATGTAAGTGTATGAGTGTATATACGTATGTAATTTTGTATGAATGTAGCGTGTGTCTTTAAATATGCTGGAGCATTTTTGACTGCTTGTTATCCTCAGGAATGTGAGCACAAGCGATTGATATCTGCGAGTTGGATAGCACTGTCCGGATATCCAGCGTGTATGGGTGTATATACGTATGCAATTTTGTATGAATGTAGCGTGTGTCATTGAATATGCTGGAGCATTTTTGACTGCTTGTTATCCTCAGGAATGTGAGCAAAAGCGATTGATGTCTGTGAGTTGGGTGGCACTTTCCGGATATCCACGTCTGCGACCCTTGCTCAGGTAGAGGTTAATCTCATTTATTGGCTTTTCCTGGATCAGCACACTTTGGTACCATTGCCTTAGCAACCTAGAAGGACATTTTTCCCTGCACAAAGCTGTACTTATGTCTCCTACGTTTTGAGGTCCACAGCCACTTTAATGTATACTTTCGTTCCGCACGTTTGCCTTGTTAATTGAGCTTCTTTGGCGCCCTTTTAACACGCAATCTTTTCTCATTTGGTCGGCGCACAGCTTCTCATTCACCACTCCTTTGTAGGTTTTCAGTTTCCGCTTTGAAGCAAACTTCTTGACACTTACTCAATTAGGAGTCCGGCTCTCTCACTGGCGCTTCCCAGCTTAGTCGGTCTTAGCACTATTCTCTCCCTACCCTTGTGTCTATTTTATGTCTAGGTCCCCTGAACATTGTTCCGTCGCGCTTAAGTGTTCTTTTTGCTGCATAACCAACAATTAACATTTAAATCTCTCCTCGTAAGCTATTTATATTTTTAATTACTTATTCTGCTCTCCATATCAAATTAGGTTAACCACCTGCTGCTTCTTCACCATTCGATCACCGCCAGCCTCCTCAATCTTTTTTCTCACTTCCCACACGATAGTTGCATCATTTTAATCTGCTACTTCTTAGATTGCTTACCGGTACAACTCTTTTCCGTATGTAGATGCTAACAACGTACACATACCGCCATGGATTTTGTAGCAAGTGCAAAATATGCTTTCAGCATAACCACTATCGCACACGGTATCATATGTTGTCTCAACCCTAAAGGTTCTATAATACGACTGTAACAATGTTTAATGCCACGCCTGTGCTTTGCGGTCCTCACTCGGTTTTCCCGCACTATCCGTCTTCTACAAAGTCCGGAACTTCTTGGGGACCTGTAATTGGGTTGCGAAACAGCGTTTTCGCCCGAGACGGACATAATACCCGTCCTGGACCGTCATGAAGCATGGCTGTACACTAAAGTGATTCATCTGCACTCGTTACCACGACTGTTGTCTAGTGCGGACCGCTGAACACGGTGTCTTCACCCTCCCGAAATGCGTGCCTAAGCTGAAAAATCCAGCCGCCAGAAACTTTGAAATTTTTGCACACTTGTACACTCAATAAGGTGACTCTTCTTAAGGCTTCCATCCTCGACCAGTATCAGCGATCACGGCGGCCCGGACAAAGCTATGTGGTCAGCCTACAGACGAAATTCGATGGCATTCGACTGCGAAGAACCAAACGTGGAATTAGTCGGTAATTTGCATTGCCAGTTATACATTAGTGTCCAGAAAGATTTACGGCAGTGTTCCAGGACGTGTGCGTTTTTGCCTGGCAAGCCTCCTCCCTATAAAATGTCACAAATGTCCGTTTAAGCATATTGTGACCTGGCGGAGGTGACTCGCCACTGAATACAGTCACTGCCCACAACTACGTACAGGCAAGTAAACTTGGGCCGCCTACAATATTTTCCGGACAGTACAAGGATAAATTGCTCTCTGTCTACGTCTACTGTTTTTGCCATACCTATATCGATTTGACTGTATGCACTGCGCACAATTACACTCAAATTATCATCATCTATTGAGGACCTGATCATGCCTCCATGGTGTGCTCCGTATAGTCCAGAATAAAATACTTGTTTAGTTATTTGTTTACTTTATTCCTTTTGCTTGATACTTTAATTTCAGCAGCCCGTAGACCGTTCGTCCAATGCCGATCACATACTTAACAACGTGTCCGTTTTGAAACACAACTGCCTGTCATTGATGCTTATGCCTGATTTGACAAATACGAGAATAAAATCTTTATGTAATCAGTTGGCTAAAGATATGTGCGTTTTTCAGACCCATACATGTCAACTGATCCTAAATGTTTCCTGTATTAGCAAGGTAGAGCTAGCACTTACAGTCTTGCTATAACCTTTCCTCATTACTACAGCAATTCGCCGTATGCTCCATGTCCCTTCTGCGCAGATCTTGAGCTTGCTTGGATACACTCCTTGTCTCCCCATCATACATTCCGCTGGAATGTCAAGCACTTACCTTCACTGGCCTGTTGATACACTCAGCGACCCTATAGGCATACACTAGTGACCAAGCGTTTGATTGGAATGGCTACATTTGGCCACTGATAGTCTCTCCTAGCGCCACCATCTGTCGGTCGTCGTAAATTCGGCATCTCTGTTCAGAAGTAGCTAGTGGCCATAGGCCTATGTGTATGCGATGATCCAGTGTTTGTTAGGCGCCACCCCGTATCTCAATAACCTTTATTCCTTTAGAATATCTGCATCCAGTCCCTCCGCTGCCCTGCCACCAATTGTTCTTTAGGTCTCCCGCACGGCAACCTATGTATTTTCACTTATTCTGCGCTCCCTCTCGGATTACGCTAACTACGTGCTGTTCGAGCACCGGACAATCACTACCAACATTCTAACTCTCTTTGCTCTATCCCCACGCAATTATTGGCTCATACTAAACCGGTACTTTGTACTTTACTTACTGATACAACGCTCTTGTCTCTACGCAGGCAATAGCAATCCACCTATACCGCTAATTATTCTATAGGATATTCAAAAGACATTTTCAGCATAATTATTGTTGCATAGTGTACATGCTTTTGCCTCAAGCCCAAATGTTGTAACACAAGACATTAACAATATTCAACTCCATGCCTGTTCTTGCGGTCTTCTCTCGGTTGTCTCTCACTTTCCCTTTTCTCTGAGGTCCGGGACATCTTGGAGATCTGGGATTGGACTGAGGAACAGTTTTGGCCCAAGACGGACGTAACAACCAACAAGGACTGACATAGAGGATGGTAGAACTCAGAAAGGACCGAACTACAATCACCACAACCCTCGTCCAGTATGGAGAACTGGACCTACCTCATACTCCCATACATTATACATCTGAAAAATCTGGACAGCGGAAAAGTTGAACTTTTGCTCATCTGGACATACAACAAGAAGGAAAATCGCGATGTCCCTCTCCTCCACCGACCTCAAAAATCATGGCGACCCAGATCAAAATACCCGTTCAACTAACAGAGGAAATTAGAAGCCATTACCCCGCGGAAAACCGAAGGTGAAACCAGTCGTCAAGCGGCTTTGCCAGTTCAACATTAATGTTCAAAATGCTTTACGGCAGTGTTGCAGGACGTGGTGGGTTTTCGCCTGGCAAGCTTTCTCCCTATAAAAAGCCACAAATGTCTGTTTAACACACTGCGACGTGGCGGATGTGACTCGCCACTGAATAAAGTCACAGCCCACAACTACATACTGGCAAGTCGACTAGATTCACATATCAACTCTTCTTGACACCGTTTCAACTACACATGATTGAACCCGATGTATCGTGTGATACCCATCTGCTTTTAACCCTTGATCATGCATGAGTTGGTGTGTCTCTATGAAACTGAGAATGAACTATTTATTTATTTAATTATAGTTTTTAAAACATTGAACTACATACTATTTGACTTATGTGGCTCAAACTCATCGGAATATGATACAATGTGGCCTTATGAGCATGGGTTGATTGTATGTTGTGCTGAATTCGCTTGCAAATATAACACACCTTATTAGATTCCTAGCGTATTCGAACAACATTTTCACTTATTTTCCTACATTTGACAGCTGTTCAAGAAAAGTATGCTTTCTTGCCAGTTACGTCGTACCTAGTTTTGGCGTGGAACTTTGGGATAGATAGGACATTTATAGATAGGTATGCCTATTTAGAACTTATATTGCTTGGCCACATTGAACATGTTATTTTCTATTTTCTGTTATCTTTTTGCAAAGCTGAAAGCTATTTTTAGCGAAATAACATAAGGGCTTTGTTCGTGGGCCACTATTCAATCGCAACTATGTTGTGAACTGCTGCAGTATCACGTAGCTTTTGCTTTTACTGTAAGCAGCGGTTAAAATTTGTTTGGGTTAGCCTAATGTTGCTCTATGTTTCGTAATATTCTAGCCATACAAAATGTTTTTCTTTTTGTGCTGAGCTTAACAGTTTGAATATTGGTGTTAGAGATAAAACGTAGAGCAAGTATTTTTGGTTATATTTTATGTTAAATTGTATTTGTACAGTTAAGTATGCCGTCTTAGTTCGTAGCTTAAGAAACACGTTTTATTTATAAGTGCCGTTCTAAAATTTATATTAACCTTTTCTGCTGCTTCTAATTTCGCCACTCATATTTCTTTCCACGCGCACACCAATAAATAGGAACACTGAGCGCACCGGAATAGTCTAAGGAATTTATAGTAAAATTCGTAAAGTACTGGATCCTGCTTCCAATGAAAACATGTGTAACTAAGGCTCTGCAGCTTTTAGTCACTAATAATATCAAGAAGCAAAGCGAGCACCCGAAGGAGACAGCTGAACTTTATAATGTGCGCCCACAACACCTTCAACTGTAAAATAGCCTGTACATTCGTTATCATAAGCAAGGTAACGTTGCACGCAGTGCTCTCACTCCCCAAGTAAGTGCATGTGCTTTGGGTATAGATTGATCTAATCCCTTGGGGTGCAACATCTGGCAAGTCTAGCGTTTTACCTTCGCGTTTTATTTTTTATATTTTCTTTACTTAATTCCATCAGATCCTGGCTGCGCCGATTTCAAGTCCGCACGGCGTGTTACAGACCGGCTTTCTCGTTCGAAGACGTGCAAGTACGTGTGCTTCTGTGTCAACTGGTTTCAGACCGCCTTCCTCCGCCTTCCTACTACAAGGTGAACGTCGACAGTAGAATTACTAGTTGCATGGGTCCGGTTGACAGGCCTTGTAGATCAGTGCGTGTAAATTTCTCATTAGTTCTAACATAACCAGATAGGATAGATTGCGCGCGCCTTTTGCCATTAGCGTCTACCTGCTGCTAACGGAGTATTATTACGCGTACCGGAATCGGTAACAGCGTCGTCTGACATTGCTGCTGTGCACTTGAGCCATGTTTTCGTTGTCGCCGATCAAATAGCGTTTGCTTTCGTTGTTAACGTGAACCGGAGGAACCGGTTGAAACGTTGGTGAGATCCAACGAATTACCAGCTAATAACGGATAACTGGGCAGTATTCAATAGTCTTTGCGTGGGTATTAGTTTGGAAGCATTTACGGTTTATGAGAGCACTTCAGACAATGGGAAATATGATGAGCATACATTAGTCAAGTTTAAATCTGTATGACTGGTTCAATCAGAGATTTGGGCCTATAGACCTGCGGAATTTGATCAAACGGGCATTGTGTAACGAACCACTGATATAGTCGATGCCAAACCAGTGTGAAGTGCTCCCAGGTGGATCCCAGTCCACTGACAACAAAAGATGTTTAACAGCCTGCTAGTGAAGAATGTCGTACAACCCGCCCCCTTTTCTGGGCTTCCTCCATTGTCTTTGTGCATAAGCAGGATTGTAACATATGGTTATAAATATATTATCCTAGACTTCCTCGGGGCACGCTTACACAGGCAGGAACAGCAGTTAGAAGCAATTACGTTGCAGTCAGCTACTTTACATTGCACGTAATCGGCTGTAGCCAAACATTGCACAGGTCGCAGAAAAGGAAGTAGTACTCAGGGTGAGCCAAAACGTCAGTGTGGTGAGTCTGAAGTGGATTCATGTGTGCATTGGGTAGAGGAAAAGCAAAGTAGGTAAGGGGAGGAAGTGTGAAAAGAAGCGGAGCATTTTTGTGGGTGTCAATAAATAGTGAATAATTTACTCTTGTCAGTATACCAGAACGTACTCTTGGGCAGCGACCTTACAAAGTGACGCGTCACACCGCCACGTCACATTTTGATAAACGTACTTTGTGGGATATTATAGAGAGAAAGTTTGTCAGGCGAAAACCCACCACGTTCGTAAAGTCGGTCGTCGATGTATTCGAAGTTTCATGTACACCTGGCAAAGACGAATAGAAACCATTTTTCATGGTTGTTCGCAATCCGTTGATCCCTCTGTTACCTGGTCAGGCAGTGCAGTCAGGGTCCGCCATAGAGTTTGAGGCCAGCCAAGCAGGGTGGATTATTGTGCAGGTGAGCTAAATTTCCAAAGTACCTGTGGCCTCACTTTCTCCGAGTGTGTATAGTTGCTGGAATGTGAGGAATTCGTGTCTGTCTATCAACACCGGACATCAATCGTTGTGTTGGGTGCAATTGGTTGCCTTTGGTACAAGGCCTTGGTGCAGGTGGGTCCTTGTTTGGTATTTCGTTTCACCTCAGATGGAGGCAGTTCCTCTGTACAATCCCGGATCCTACTAAAGTGTTCGGCCTCAGCACAATGGGAAAGAGAGGAACAAGTTCAGAGAAGTAAGAAAAAGACCATCAATGAACCAAGCATTGTGAAAAGCCTACTTTAAGGCAAACACCAGTGAGAATGCTGTACAAGGCGCGATAGATATTAGTTAAAAATTATGTTTGATAATGCAACAAGAAGCATGGACTAATGGGTAGGTTACTCTGATGTGCTTGCAGACCTAGAGCATGGTTCCAGTAAGCAGTCAACGAGGTATTAGTTAATGTTGTTGGGACTAATGTGTGAGAAGAAAACAAAAGGTTCAAAAACGTGTGACGATTGTAGGGTGAATAAACAGCAGAGGGTTAACTTATGAACTAGCAGTCGAAGGGTAAGTTGACGCATCGGAGCTCTAACAGCTTAGGTGCTCCAGTAGAAATTGGAATGCAACGGTGAAAAAAGCAAACAAGATGGTCGCGTGGAACAGTGGAGGCAAGAGCCGGATTAACTACGTAGCAGAAGCCGCGAGTCGTTAGGAGGTTACGGGTACGTGTCTTCCGAGCAATCAGTTAAGCGAAGGAGCGTAATCGTGAAAGAAGCGAGGCCGTAGCTGAAAAAAGATTGCGTTGTGGAACCAGCAATACCATGAGCCCACTACTGTAGAATAGGGTGGCTCCGCAGTAGATAAGGTGAACCACTCGATTGTGGTGTTCTACCTTGTCAACTTTAAGCCAGATGGGCGCATGGAGGGTAAGAGCTGGCTTAACTACGTAGCAGAAGCCGATCTATATTCGGTGAGTAAGGTAACATAGACTGCAAAGCAGTAAGTTAAGTTGATGAGCATTGTCGGGAGGAAAGAGAGACTGTAGTTGGAGCACGGCTTATGTTGAAATACTAGCAATACTAGCAAATCAGCAGTTGCGTTATAGGACGGTGCGTCGGTAAATAAATAAATAAATAACCCACCGAGAGTGGAAGGCTACGGCGTCAAAAGAAGCCATATGGGTGCAGGAAACCTTGAAAGTAAGAGCTAAATTAACTACGTACAAGTAGCCGCTCGTTGTTGAGAGAAAACGTGAACATGGGCTGCCGAGCAGTCCGTTAAGTGGAGGAGGGTTAAAGTGAACGAAGACAAGATGTAACAGAAGTGAAGGTAGATTTGTAGAATAAGCAATACTGCGAAACAAGAACCGTAAAATAGAGGAGGCCATTCGGCGCTTTACTATATTGGTAAAACCACCCAACGGTGGGATACTAGGGCAGGAAAAGGAAGTCAAGTGGACGCAGAAAGCTATGAAGGTATAAGTCAGAGTAACTACTTAGCATAAGCCACAGATATTGTGAGGCAACGCTTCAATAGATTAAGCGAACAACCGAAGATGCGATTCAACGGTGTGAAAAGAAAGCCCGCTTGACGTAGAGAGCGATGAGGAGAAAAACAGTGAGTAAAATTCAGCCTTTACGTCTAGGCAGCGGGAAAACGAAGGTTGCTTTAAGTCAACATTTCAATTGTTCTCTTCAGTCACAAACACAATAGAGCAGAAACACACCATGGATTATATACATGAAAAATAAGCATCAGCGATCAAAATGTCACAGTCAAACCATGGCAACCGAATTGATTGCAGCAACAGTTTCTGTGCATATAGCACGGGTTGCTAGGCCGTAAGTAAAAGCGCCTCAATATTTTTCATCCATCTTGGGCTTTTGCTACGTAATAACAGCTTGACCGTCGTCTCAGGGTTCACGTGATGACGGGTTATGATGAAGCGCTTGGGTGTAAACGAAGCCGCGGGCCGGCTGACGCTGATTCCTCCCACGTTGTTGCGTAATCACTTGCCCAACTAATTTGGCAAATGTTCAGCTACACACAGAGCTAACTGACGCTTTGTTCTGCCCATGTAAATGTCACCGCAACCGCAGGTGTAATGCTAAACAACGTGCGAGTCCCAACTAGCCGACTAGATGCACCGAAGGTTACGAAGAACAAGTAGTCAAGTGGTATGCCTGAGTCGTAACTGTGCTGTCGTGTAGGTTAGCGTAGAGGCGAACCGGAGTATGCGTCTGATATCACTTGTCACATGGTCCCTCTTGAACTACAGAAAACGGCATCTTCCTCAACCATTAACACCGGTGATATACGCTTGGAGGTCGGCTGTGTACCTGAATAAACATCTCAGGATATCTATTAGAAATTAAGGTCTTGCATAGAAATTCTTCTTCGGCTTGTAAAGATTCCGGTCTGCAAATACGTCTATCTCAGTAGAAGAGAGTTCTCAATAAGCCGCGTCCGTACGCGTTCGAAGCAAACTTGAAGCATTTTATTACTGTCCAGTCCAAGCCGATTTGCGGTGAACCGTGCGCTGCAACATACCTTCAGTCTGTCTGCTAATGCGTAAATCCAAGAAGGCCAGGAAATTGCTTTGTCCCACCTCATGGAATACCGACAGATTGGGGCGAATCTAATATCGGATAGTCGGCAGCCTGTTAAAATGTACCCTGCTAGAAAAGAGTAGAACGACCTCCACGTAGCGTCTGTACAACTTCGCTTCACCAAAGCTGGCAGCAAATTGTCTTTCTAACTGGCCGAGGAACAGGTCCGCCAAAGCTGATCCCAGTGGGCTGCCATAGCGATCCCGTCGACCTGTTTGCATGCGGTCCCCTCAAATTCAAACCGGATGTTCTCGGTGCACAATAAAAGCATACCCTTTAAATACTCCATTGGTAGGCCAACAGGCATATTCTGACTCAGGATAACATACCATAACTTATCAACCGTCTCACGTAAAGGCACATTTGTGAATAAGGAGTTCATATCTACTGAGTACACAAACTCTACACCCAGTGACAATTATTCCAGCGTCTCAGCGAGTTCAAAGGAGCCTTTCATGAAATACATAACGCGGAGTTAACGCACCAGATCTAAAAATTTGGCCAGCCACCGCGCGACATTGTGATAAAGTGAATTGCTCATGCACATATTTAGACGTAGCGGGAATCCTGCTTTGTGTAACTTGGGAGCGCCTCTCTTTCTATGTGTCTGTGTCCCGGTCGGTTTACAGTGCCTGTACTGCGACTCATTAATATACCCATGAACCAGGGGGACCTGGAGCTTCCTTGCCGCATGCTTCTCTACCAGGATTTTGTTTACCGGTGTATCTTCTAGCTGGAATTTCCGTGTGTCTCCAAGAATGTACTCCACCTTCAAAATGTCGTCCAGCCTGTTCAGTACTACAATGCCTAGTCGTCTGTCCAGCTGCAGAAACATTACGTGCTCCATTTGTTTCAACTCCGTGATCGTCGTATAATGTTCAGAAGGCAGACTGGACTTCTGACTTATCGGCGTACATAGGGACTTGTTCACCATATCTACCAGTTTCGCCGGAGACCAACCCGCATATGCAGTCGATCTTGGCGTTAAGTTACTGCGGTGTTCATTCAAATACGCAAAATGCGCCTGCGTGGTGACCTTATCTATCTCCCTTGGCGGCAGTCGGGATTTCATTTCAACCGGAAGAATTTCCAATTGAGAGGGCGTGAACTGAGCAGATGACAAATTGTATGCGTATTTCAAACAATAAGTAGGAAAGAAAGCATTTGAGGCTTTAGCAAGATGACCATGCAGACTGTGCGCTGTATTTGCTCTCGTGCGACGGAGAACTTCAGCGGAAGAGAGCTCAAATTTTAATCGAAGATTTAACGGCAACTCACTGCGTGTACACGCGAATAATCGCTACGTCTCATGAACTTTCCGTTCTCGTTTGAGGCAGGGGTCAACATGCGCCGACGCGATCCTGGCCGGATTTGTGCTGGATATCGTCAACCTGTTCCTAGATAAGGTATTGGTAAAAAGCGGCGGGAAAGAATCCGAGAGGGTACCTTCCTTAAACATCTTCACGCTGTGTTGCCGCGTATATACTTGGCTGTCTCTTTGCCACCTGTGGCCACTTTAATTCTGCCACACAGTGTTGTATATGTGCTCTTTCAAACCAGTTCGACGACGTCTACTCAGTGCTCCCCAACGCTTTGATCCAACCTGTGTGGATTATACGCTTGCTCCAGTTCCCAGGGTTTGGCGTATGCTTTGCAGAATTCCACCTGTGTAATTACATCAAACCGGTTTTCGGAAAATACTTTGGTCTCATTCGGAAGAAGAAGTGGCAACTATCCCTGCAAGTTGCAGCACAACAAACGTACAGCCGTTTGGTTCCGCTCATCAGCTGAGTAGCTCTAGGGATGCGTAGCAGCGCTCCACCAGCATTGTCGCTTAAGGCAGGCCGATTAGCACGCGCTGCCGCTTCGTATAGATTTGTGTTCAACTGCGAGTCGATTGATCACTGTACCAACAGTCTGAGCGTTAGGATCTCCACCTGCCTTTACCGCCGGACCTTATCGGTTGAACAGCACTCAATGCGTGTGCGCGTTCTGACTTGTTCGTGTTTCACACGTGGAACAGAGAACACTCCACAAGGTGAGCGCTTAGATAGGCCTTGCTGTAAACAATAAACGGACTACTAGAATTCAAATGCTTCAGCGTCATCTATGTTGCGCTGACAATTGCAGTGAAGTCCTTAAGACCAATGTAACTTATTCCAGCTGCATTAGATCGTTCTCTCCGCAATGTGTAGGAAAATCCGTCCAAGAAGTTAGGCAGACAAACAAAGTTGCCGACACAATTTGCCTTTGCCCAACATGTCAAGTCCTTCCAGTTTCAACTATTTTCTTTGCTCATGAAATGTGTGATAGGATAACTGAGATAATGGCCCATGTTATAAATACTAAGCTTTATCCCGCGGAGGTAAATATGGGCACGATAATACCTCACCCCACAAGAGTAAGCTCCCAATCTAAGCGGAAGAATAGAGCTAGACGCTCTAACTGCACTGCATCGACTGTGACTCCAAATCCACTGGGTCAACTCACTCTCATAAGTGCACAAGCCTAAAACATGTCTGCTTCCACTTCACCAACATAGACGCTTCACTTGGACATTCAGCCATGACACCAACAGCTCAGAGCCGAAGGCATTCCGGTGCAGATAACGAGCAGGTAACGTACGCAGCGAGGGCCTCGACAAACACACAAGGAGCGACACACCTAGGCCTACCTTCTGTACCGAGTAGGCGTGGCGCAAAGCAGCTTTCACCTTCAACTCCAGCGGTGACTGCTAAACAACTCAAATTGCCGGCCAACACTATAAAACCAACACTAGCTAGACAAAACCGCGCTGCGTAGACACGTGTGCACCAATGTTCTCGAATCCAAATCTGTCACAATAAAAGGCAAGTTGCAAGACGACCACAACCAGCTGAGTTCCATCTGCGTTGCGACTGGTATTCGGTTTGAATTTGCAATTCTACAATGCGTAGCGTGTTACCCGACCTCAATGCACTCTAGTGAACCTAGAATTCTTTGAGTAACATTAAACTCAGCAGATGAGACAGAGGCTGTCCTGCTCTCAGTAGTCCGTCTTCGCAACTAACCGAGTGGAGTGCGCATATTACCTGATCTACCTTGGTAAGATCGCCCAAAAGAAGCGGTTGACTAGCGCGGCATTCCTAATAGGGATAGCAAGCAAATAAGATTTGTTCATGGTGTTCCCGAGCTTCTGCCTTTTTCTGAGCACGATGAGCAAACACACGCCTGAGAGCAGTGGTGCTACATTCACCAACCACTCTCTGTTGACTACGTTATTGCCAAATCCTTGAAAAGATTTCCGTCGTCATCTAACTACAAGGGCTGCGATACAAGGCTAAGAAAAGCAATACTACACTCTTAGCGAATGACGCAAGTTCTGTTGGATAGCCGGTTAAAATTTCGAGCTAGGTTGCAAACAGGGATCCGACTAAGGGCAACAAGCGATCGGCCAAAGGTTGAAAGCAATTTGAAGGAACTTGCAAACGCTGAAAATTCTTTACCTGCACATTCCTGCGGGGAGACCGACACAACAGCGCCGACGGCACACAACAGGACAGAGCACAGCACAACTAAAACATATGTTCAAGTACGCTCAGTAATGTCATGCAACTTGACTGAACGTCATAAAACAAAAAGCGATTAATGGCCGGTCACCTAACCGCCGGCTTAAAAACTAACAAAATTTGACATTCATCAACGCGCTCCTAACAACAAAAGCTCTAGCATGCATATATACAACCGCCCAAAGCCTTCTAAGTAAGTGGGCCGAACTTAGTGTAACCCATGCCTTACAGCCGCGGGACCTCATTCTGATAACAGGGACATGGTTATACGATGAGACAACCGATTCTGAGAACAATTTACCCGGTATGTCACTGCTTCGGACCAATAGAACTGGAAGGGGCGGCGGTGTGATTCTTTACTATATTACTACATCCGATGTGCGGTTGTCGATCACCCGGAAATCCTTGCTCCTGATTCACTTTGGTGCAGCCTACGGTTGAGAAACAATGACGCATGTCTACCAGCTGGGAGTTACCGCCCACCAAACTAAACGTCGGAAATGGACGCCAAACTGAACCATGTTTACCAGTTTGCTTTGAACGAGTCCTACACCCACATTCCAATCGCTGGAGAATTAAACGTGCACGACATAGAAACCCCGGTAACCGAAGATACGCAGTTTAAAGCCTGCTTGCAAGAGCTACTTGCTGGCCACCCTCCGTACAACCACGTAAACTCTCCCACCAGATTTCCAACTGCTGACAAGCCGTCGACACTGGATCATTTGCTAACTAACGAAAGACTCATGGTTGACGGGATAGCCACAAGCATACTGCTGGGTCGTAGTGATCCTGTTACTCCAGAGGAATGAAGACCCTCACTTCGAAGCTGGCCTCGGTTGGAGAGTCTCGGCTCCCTGGTTGGGGTCCGAAAGACGATGAACACGTTTGGTTGGACACACTTGCTGATATGGCTAGGAGCCGAACTCAGTGGCATTCGTGCTGTGATTTTCTTTGTCCCACCCCATCCCTCTTAGCCTCCCCCTCCAACCACGATCTCATTATTTAGCCTTATATAATTTTGCATAATAATTTTTTTGGGTGCACAGCAGCCGGATGGTAGCTTACCGGAACGATGCCCATCCATTACTGGTAGCTCAGCCAGCTTTCACCTGTTGTTTTTTCTCTCTCTTCTTTTTTCTTTGTATTGCGGTACAGCAGCTGAGGTGTTTCCCACCTCTAGCTAACGTGTATGATGATGATGATGATCCAGTTACGCTACTCTATGAATATATATGCTATGCGGATTACCCTGAAATGGAGGTTGATAATGTGCATACTTTCACGCATTACAATGTGTTAGCAATTTGTTAAGGATACACCACGTGCTTTCTTAACCAAATTCCCCCAAGTGTTGCCTGAGAAACCTTTGCAGGGAAGTTTAGTGCATTGGTTGCGCACGCATCGGAACAAAATTACTTCCAACCCAAAACAAGCATGTCCCTCCTGAGGAGCAGAACAAGTGAATGTACATCCCGGGGGGATTTGGTGGGGAGAGATCACCAGGACGGCTCGCATGCCAAAATCTGGACTGTATACGTGACACATCGTAACTTCTGTGTGAAAATGATCCACGAAGACAAACTCGCGTATTGACTGGGGTTAATGAAGCGATTCTGCATGAACCGCAAACTCCTGTAAAGACACATTAACGGCCTTCGAAAGGTGAAGCGCGGTATTCCAGCACTAGTCACGGCTGATAGCTGCACGCGATCCGCATTGGAGGCAGCCCATCTCCTACTGCTTCATTACTCCCAAACTTTCCAGCAGGTACCGAGCGCAAATATTCTCCTCATTTCTACTACTCCATCATCTAGCTTAGACAACGTCGTCTTCACTGCGGAGGCTGTGTTGCAAATGTTGTCATCATTGCGTATCCATCGTGCTCTTGGAGTCGACAACCTCCGTCCAAGGGTTCTGCAGGCGGTAGCTAGTGATCTAGCAGAACCACTGGCTGTTTTCTAGCAGCGATATTAATCCTTCTTCATTCGGACGGCCAACTCTCAGTGCCCTACTTTAGCCTCATCTGATCAGTCAAATTCACCGGGACTACTGCCAGGCTACCGGGAGGTTGGCGGTCTAGGCTCGGTCGATTCAAAGCAGTGTCTCCCTCCCTTCGACAGCCTGTTGGACTTGTTCGCCCTATGCTAATATGGCCACTTCTACATCTGACCTGTCAAATCCTACTGACACACTCCACTTATATTTCCAAAGGGACTATTTGACTCAATCACAATGCGCCGACTAATCCAGTCCCGTCTGATATGTCTCATTCCCTCCGACCATTGTGAGGTGAGTAGCCATTGTTCAGGAGACTTAAATCGCTGTCCCCATTACCTGTAGAGCCACGTTGACTTTCCCATCTCTTGCCTATAAACATTTTCTATCTCGACTCTGTCCTCCCGTATCGCGCTCAGTCTTTATTTCTCCCTCTGCCGGAGAGCCAGCTCACAGTGGCCTTACCTAGTCTAATCTGACCAGTTTGCTTCTCTTTGACTTCTTCGAGACTACAGAGATACAAACGGTCTAGGATCTGTAGAATCAAAGCCATGCCTCCCTCAACTTGGCAGCCTGCTGGACTGGTTCACCCTTCATAATTATAGCCAATTCCCTCTCTAATTTGCTCATTTCCTGATCCACACCATCCGTCTTCCAACGCTAAGTGTACGACCCCATCTCAGTGTGTCCACTTATCCAGTTGTATTTGATCGGTCTCCCGCTGTCCGACTACTGTGACATTACCGGCCACTGTACTGAAGACTGCACGCTCTGCTTTCAAGCCTTCTTCAATCGGACAACCAACTCGCAGTGCTCTGCCATAACCTAATCTTATTTGACCAGTATGCGTTTCTTAGTCATCTTCCAAACTACCGAGATATACACGGTCTACGTACTGTAGACCCAGAGCTAAACCTCCCTCATGTTGACAGCCTGCTGGACCTGTTCACTCTTTAGTAATGTAGACACTTCCATCTCTAACCTGTCAATCTCTTGACCCGCTCCATTTTTTCTCCAAAATTGGCTGTAAAACTCAATCTCACTGCGATGGCTAATCCAGTCTTGTCTGATCGGTAAATGCTCACCAAATTTTCTCAGACTGTAACATTACCGGCCGTTGTTCATAAGACTGAACGCTCTATACACGTTCACAAGAAAGCCTCGTTGGCTTCTCCACACCATGGCAGTAAACCTTTTTCATCCTGATCCTGGCGTTTCCTTGCTTCTGTCTCGGTTTTCGATCCCTCTTCAATCAGACAGCCGAATCTCAGTGCCCCGCCCTAGCCTTATATCTTCTGACCAGTCTGCTTCTGGGAATTCTTCCAGACCACCGGGATGTTAACCTTTTAAGCTCCAGAGATTCAATGCAATGTCTCCGTCACCTTGACAGCATGCTAAACTTTTCACCTTATGTTAATATAGCCACTTCTATCTCTGACTTATCCAATCCTAATGCCTCCACTTAACTTCCCTAATTAACTGTACGACTCAATATAAATGCGCCGACTAATCTAGTCTCTTCTGATCGGTCGGCTTTTCTCCGACTTTTGTGACGTTGCCGGCCATTGTCCGGAAGACTGAACGTTCTGTCACCATTACCTCGAGAGCCACATTAACTGTCGCATTTCTTATCTGTAAACGTTTACTCTAGACTCTATCCCTTCGTTATCGCGCTCTGTCTTTAGTTCTTCTTCAACCGGAGCGTGAGCTCTCAGCGCCCTGCCCCATTCTCTTCTTTACTGCTTCCTGCCTATCAAATGTAGTTTTAGGATCTGCATAAGCAACACACAACTTCTCTCACATTGCGAGCATGCCTGACTTGCATACCTTATATTCATATCGCCTCTTCCATCCCAAACTTGTCCATCTCTGCTGACACTTTACTCGTCTTCCCACCTTAATTGTACGACTTATTCGCAATGTGCCGGATAATCCAGTCTCGTCTGATAGCTCCCCTGCTCTCCAAGTTCTCTCAGACTGCTGTGACCTTACTGGCATTTGATGAGAAGACCGAACGCTCTGTCTAAATTACCTCGTGAGCCTCATCGACCTTTCCACACGTTATAAGTAAACCTATTTCTATCCGAACCCTCTTCTCTCCTTATGACGCTCTGCTTTCATTTCTTCTTTAATCGGACTGCTAACTCTCAGTGGCATGCAATAACCTAGCCTCCTCTGACCGGTCTGCTTCTTTGACTTTTTCCAGACCAGCAAGCTTTAAAAGGTCTAGGCCTTGTAGACTCAAAGTTATGTCTCTCTTACGTTGACAGCCAGCTAGTCTTCTGCACCATTTATTAATATAGACACTTCCATCACTAGCTTGTCAACCTTTGGACCCACTCCATTTGTCCTTTAAAATTAGCTGTATAACTTAATGGCACTACGTCGACCAATGCAGTCTTATAGTACTCATTAGTAGCAGGATTTTAGTTGTAAATCTGATAAGGCTTTCATCCAAACAGTTCACAAGCTACATAGCAGAGCCTAGTCCGGAAGCGCGCCAGGCGCGTTTCGCCCTATTGGGGCTCGTCAGTGGCGCACATTCCCTCGGTCCTTTAAGAAGGATCGAACCCATGACCGCTAGAGGCAGATGCCAACTAGCTAGCAGCTTAAGCCACTGAGCCATGGGTGACGTTGGCTGGGCTACATAATTTGCAAACTAGCTTGGATATAGCACCACCTAGCTGATCGGTAGCTGCTCACCGAATCTCCTCAGACCCTGTGACACTACCGGCCATTGTTCGGAAGGCTGAACGATTAATACTTCTTCGTACGAGAGCATCGTTGGCTTCCCCACACTTTAGTAGTAAATCTTTTTCACCCGGAATTTCATCTCTTTGCTGCGCTCTTTGGTTTCAATTCTTCAACCGGGCAGCCAAATCTCAGTCCTCTTCCTTAACCTAGCCTCATCTAACTAGTCTGCTTCTCTGTGATCTCTTCCAGTCCACCGGGATGTTAACGGTTGAGACTCTGCAATCTCAATGCTGTTGTTATTACCTCAAGATTCTACTGAACATACTCATCCAATGACAAAATAGCCTCTTCCCTCTCTTCCTTACCCTTTACTACTGATCCTCTCTATTTTCTTTCCATTTTATCTGTTCGACTCAAACTCAATGCACCGATTAATCAAGTGCCGTCTACTCGGTTTCCCTCACTTCGAGAGGCTTGCCGTACATAAACACCCCTGTACAGTATAGTCTCTGAAAGTTAACCTGTCTTTTCAGCTGACCCTCCCCACAGTTGTTCTTACCACAGTTGTACGACCCAATCTCAAGGCGCCGACTAATCAATTCTTATCTGAACGTGCTTCCGCCCTTCTGTTAGTCCCAGATGTCCGTGCCATTTCCGACCATGGTCTGACAGTGATTTTGCTCTCTTCCACTTGCGTCTAGACACCTTTTGCTTTTATTTTCCTCCTATCCATGGCCTTTTCTGTTGTTGCGCTCCATTTTTATTCCCACGGCTTACACTCATTGCGCCGAACCAAGTTAGCCTCCTGCATATGATCTCCTCCGTTCCGACCTCGCTCGTACTTACTGGCGGCACTCTGACCACTGCTGAGTGTTTTTTGACCAGTACTTCCATTAGTATGCTCACCGTACCACTCTTCATATGCCTCTACTCTTTACCTTATGTTCGCGTTTGCCTGTTAGTGTGATCGTACGTGGCATAGCGACTCCCAGTGCACGGCAGTTTCGACCCTCTGTGACACTTTTCTAGATTCTAACGGCTTTTGAACTGTGGAGTCATCAGCGCTTTAACGTAATTAGTCTCACGAATTACGCTTCGCACTGACGTACGACTTAAATTGCACCTTACCGATTCGTTGAATTTCCTTTTCCTCTTTGAGCGTTGAATTACCTACTGTTGCTCCCTCATTCGATCTCAAAATAGTTCGTCTTAGTTTCGCCTTAGGTGCCTCTCTCATTCGGACTGCTGGCGTCACCATCGGTTTATCAGTTCCCCTCCAACAATCGTATTATTCGCTCAATTCTGTAAACACGCTTTGTTATCTCGGTCTCTTGATCCTGCGCGTGCAGCACCTTCTTCCCACGCAGTAGGTGTAGTCTGAGCCACACCGGCAATGTGACGTATAGAACGCGCTTGCAAATAATGTATACTAAGCATAAGTACATACGCTTTAATGTATCATAGGCACAGTTGTGCGCCACCAGTCTTTCGATAGTGCTTCTTGGTTCATTGCTGGCTGCCTGTTTGGATGCCTCTTGTCCGTTGCGCGTTTCTTCCGAGGTTTTCAGTTACCTCGGCCAAAACAAGCATGGTTATCTACTGGGACTGGTCGACTCATTCTCAATAGGCAGCTGGCGTAAACACTTGCTGCCTTTTCCGGGAGATGAAGAACCCACTCATCGTTCCAAATGGAGCTCTTTCCGCCATTCTGGCGACGCCACTTTCACGGGATCTAAACAAATGGGTTAAGCTCGCCTCGTACTCACAGTAACACAATGCACTCGCCTGAAATATCTACATGGATCCCCTGTTCTAAGACGGAAGACAAACAGTTTTGGCGTGATTACCTCGGTTATCTTTGCTCATTCCCACCGGCATTCAAAATATTGGTTTCGGTGCCATACGTTTCCGAAAGAACAGTCCGATTCTCCATATACCCGGAGCTTTTTTGATGTCATTCCATCGACAGTTTTACTCTCGTACAAATGGCTTTCCGATGGCCTTTCATGGAGTTTTCACTTGACCACAGAAACAATAACGCTCTCTTACATTCGAAGGAAGTCCGATTCCATTTTGCGGAGTTAGAAACCCGTAACGATCCCGCACTGACAAGGCAATGGCATTTTTGCATTTTGTGGACGTATTTAGCCACAAGGAGCAACTGCGCTCATCATTCCCATGACAGGTCCAGTGTGGATATCTGGACACGGGTTGCGAACCAGAGAAGTACGTAACGGGAGAAATGCAGCCTATATTAACAATGGTTTTACTCACCTGCAGCCTTTATCATTCGACTCGCATCATTGACCGGTTTTAATGACTACTGCCGGTACACTACCAAGCCAATCGGTCAACCAAGGAAGAATTTTGGTTACCAACCGACTGCGAATACTGGAGTGCAAAAGCCGTCTGTACGAGGTATAGCCGGTTAGCACTACAGTTCAACGGAAGCTACGGCAGTGTTTCAGGACGTGGTGGGTTTTCGCCTGGCAAGCGTTCGCCCTATAAAAAGCCACAAATGTCCGCTTAACAACACTGCAACGTGTCGAATGTGACTCGCTACTGAGTAAAGGCACAGCTGAACATTTTACACTGTCGCAGTCCTCACTTCTATATACAACCTGTGCAGCGTATTTTATTAAGAGGAATGCTTTGATGGAGTACAGAACATTCCGATTTCTTAATGCTCATTGACTGCACCAAAACTTTGTTTGCGCTCCTATGCTCATAGATCATTACATGGCGAATTCACGCTCAACTTGTATCTTGACACAACAGTTATGACTGATTTTTACGCGCCCCGGCGCCATCATGTTTCTTGGTCTAACTATTACCTAACAAAATGCGCACTCGCATGGACTACATCTTTTCTGTTATATCTTTCATTAAAACGAAATATTATACTATTCCAAAGAAGTTATGCTTGTATGCCTAGTTGATCGCGCCTTCACAGGTGTGTCTCATTGTACCGTGAATATACCATTTATTTATATATTTAGTATGAAGCGTGGGGTCATTACTTCTATTTATAAAGGAGGTAGCCGCATTGATCCTGCAAGCTACCGTCCATTAACGCTACTTCCCGTTCAGTCCAAATTGATGGAATCAATCATCGCAGATGCACTGATGCAGTACCTGGGAAACGACAAATTAATAACCCCAGGGCAACACGGCTTTCGTCAAAATGCAACCGTGTAATACAAACCTATTAATTGCACGTAATAGTTGGACTGAAGCCGTTGATGATGAAGCAGTGGTCCATGTCATCTTCCTGAAAGTTTCAAAAACATTTCATCGCTTAGACCATTGCATTCTCCTTTAGAAGCTTTGGAATTACGGCATTGGCGACCCAATTCTGGGTAGGATTGGCAATTTTCTACAAGAACAACGTCTAGTGGTGAGGGTCCGAGAATCATTGTCTGATGCAACCGATGTGGCGGGTGGAGTACCACAAGTCTTGGTTCTTGGACCTAGTCTATTCTTAGTGTTCGTTAACGATTTGGCGATATCAGTTGCTTCGGGGTTCCTAATTTTCGATGATATTAACAGGATATGGCGAAGTATTAGCGGACCGGAAGACTACGAACGGCTGCAGTGCGATCTTAGCAAGTGTCGAACTGGTCAGTTCAAAAGACCTACCATTCAACGTAGACAAATGTCGCGCTGTACAATTACGCCATATAACTACACCTATTTGCTCCGGACAAGCGGATTGCAGGCAGCTCCCAGAAAAGTGACTTTGGTGTGATCGTACACATCGAGCTCATTTGTACAAAACAGGCTGCGTTAGCTGCAAAGGAGCCAACCAGCACGTCGGCATGCTGCAACCGGCTTTCGGGAGGTTTGACCTATCAAGCTTCCCCATGCTGCGCAATTCTTAGGTGCGCCCGCAGGTTAAATACGTAGTCCAAGCATGTCAACCTTGGTTGAATCGCGACACAGAAGCGTTAGAGGCACTAAGGTGAAGAGCAACGAAGGGCTTGAAGAACCTGCGCTAGCACTCTTACCACCGAAGGCTGAAGTTGCTGGGAGTTTTCAGTGGACGCTATCGAAAGCTGCGAGGCGATCTCTTATTAGCCTACCAGATATTGAGTGACCCCAACCACGTATGCCGCCATTTGCTGAACCTTAGCCACAAAACGCAGTTCAGGGGTAACTGCTTAAAATTGAAGGAACCATATAACCGTCTAGAGTGTCGACGAAATTACTTTTCCATTCGGGTTCGTCAACCCTTGGACGCATTCCCAGACTCAGTTGTATGCTCTCATGCTGTGGAAGTTTTCAAGAAACGATTAGATGTTGCTACTAGCTCCCAGCATTCCTTTACCTAAACTCTTCTATTATAAATTAAGCCGAGCATGCTTTTCAACAGGATTTCTGTATCAAATAGACTCAAGTAAGCGACCATGTTTTACGTTTCTCACGCCTTACATCAATGATCAATGCACCCGAGTGTTTCTGAACGTTTATGCTCAATGTATCTAAATTGAACACTGATGCAGATTATCAAAGTATACAGCTGAGCAGGAGTTCGGTAGAGGAACAGGACATATTTTAATTACATCACATTCAACCCACCAATCCTAATAGACGTGTCAAGCACTTGCTTTCATCCCTCGCTAAATCATTGCTCCTGGTTTATTGTTCAACACCTAACTTGTAGCTCAGAGAAAACCTTCGGTCAATTGCTCACGAAAGAGTAGCGGGGAGTAAACTTATCAGAAACGTAAATGAGTGGGTCCAATTCAGTCAATTCCTTAAGGCAGCAAGGAGGCAGAGGTTGCGATATGTTCACATTTAAATCTTTCTCTTAAGCCGAAAACACAACAAGCGCAGAAAACACAAGGGATTATGTACACGGAAAATGTGCACCACCAAACAAAATGCTACAGTCAAGACCACGGCCAACCAATGGATTGCCTCAAGGGTTTCTGGGCACATAGCATTGGTTGCTAGACTTTAAGTAACAACGCCTCACCAGTTGCGAGTAGTATCGGTTTTTGTTACGTAATAACACTTTGAACGCAGTCTCAGGGTGTACGTGATGACGGGTTATGGTGAGGATTCTGGTGAAGACAAAGCCTTGCTTCGACTTATTCTCAGATTCTTCTCACGTTGTTGCATATGCACTCGTCCCAACCACTTTGGAAACTGTTCAGCTATACACAGAGCTAACTTACGCTTTGTTCTGCCTATATGTCACCGCAACCGCAGGTGAACTGCTAAACACCTTGCGAGTCCGAACTAGCAGGCTAGGTGCTCTGACGGTTATGAAGCACGAGTGGTCGCGTGGTATGCCTGAGTCGCAACTGGGCTGTCGTGTAGGTTCGCGTAAGGGCGGACCAGAGCGTGCGTTCGATAGCATTTGCCGCAAGGTCCCCCTTAAACTAAAAGAACAAATATACCTCCATTCTATCCGCCGTCAACACCCTTGTTTTCACGCTGGGACATCTGTCGTATACCTGAATAACCTTCTCAGGATATCCAAATATATGCCACTCTTACATTGACAGCCCGCTAGACTTGTTTACCCTTTATTAATAAAGACACTTCCAGCAGTATCCTGTACACTCAATATTTCTCCAATCGCACCACCATCTCTCAGTGCCCTGTAATAACCGAGTCTCGTCTGACCGGTCTGCTCCCTTGATCTTTCCCAGACCAGCAACATTTAAACGGTCTGGACTCTGTAGACTCAAAGCTAGGTTGCAAGTACGTTGACAGCCTGCTAGACTTGTTCACCCTTTATTTATATAGGCACCTGCAACTCTAACCTGTCCACCTCTTGACCCACTCCATTTGCCCTCCAAAAGCAATTTGACTTCGCCGACTAATCCCGTCTCAACATATCGGTCTCCTGCGCTCCGACTGCTGTGACGTTACTGGCCATCACTCAGATTACTGAGCGCCGTCTGTATTCCATAGTACTTCAATCGGACGACTGCCTCTTCGTGACATACCCTCATTGAGCCTCATCTGATCAGTTAAACACTCTGGAACTACTACCAGGCTACTGGGATGTTAGCGGTCTAGGCTCCGTTGATCCAAAGCATAGTCACCCTCACCTTAACAGTCTGCTGGACTTGTTCGCCCTATGTTAATATAACCACTTCTATCTCTGACCAGTCCGATCCTACTGACTCCACTTACCTTCCCAAATGAATCAAAGGACTCAATCACAATGCGCCGACCAAATCCAATCTCGGCAGATCGGTCTTCTCTTCTACTTCTGCGACGCTGCCCGCCATGCTCGGAACACTGAACGCTCTGTCACCATTACCTCAAGAGCCACGTTAACTGCCGCATTTCTTATCCGTAAACGTAAACTCTCAAATCTGTCCTCTCCTTATCGCGGTCTGTCTGTATTTCTTCTTCATCCGGAGAGCGAGCTCTCAGAGTCCTGCTCTATTATCTTCTTTGACTGCTTCCTAACTAGCGAAGTGTAGATTGAGGCGCTGTATCACCAACACACAACATCTCTCACATTGCGTGCCTGCCTGACTTGCATACCTTATATTCATGTAGCCTCTTGCATCCCAAACTTATCCGTCTCTGCTGCCTCTTTATTTATCTTCCCACCCTAACTGTACGACTTACTCTCAATGTGCCGGACTAATCCAGTTTCATCTGAGCGGTCCCCTGCTCTCCGAATTCACTCAGACTGCTGTGACGTTACCGGCATTTGATGAGAAGACCGAACGCTCTGTTTCCATTACCTCGCGAGCCACATGGACGTTTCCACACCTTATGAGTAAATCTCTCTCTATCTAGACCGGCTCCTCTCCTTATGACGCTCTACTTTCATTTCTTCTATAATCGGACTGCCAACTCCCAGTGCCTCGTAATGACCTAGTCTTACCTGACCGATATGCCCCTTTGACCTTTTCCAGACTAGCAAGATATTTCCATCTAATCTCTGTAGACTCAAAACTATGCCTTGCTTACCTTGACAGCCAGGTAGACTTGGTTACCCTTTATTAACATGGGCACTTCCATCAGTAACTGCACCCTCAAACCTTCAATCGAGCGACCAACGCTTAGTGCCATGCACTTCTTTGTCATCATCTGATCAGTGAAATTCTCTGGGACTACTACGAGGCCTCCGGATGTGTCGATTATTCAAGTCTCGTCTGTTCGGCCTCCGGCTCTCAGCGTTCTCTCAGACTACCGGGATATTACCGGTGATTTTTCAGAACTGAACGATTCATACTTCGCACGAGAGCGTCCTTGGCTTCACCACACTTTAGCAGTAAACCTTTTTCATCCTGACTATCTTCTCCTAATTACTTCACACGAGTTACTCTTCGCACTGCCGTGTGCATTCATCCGCTCATAGCTTATTCTTTAAATTTCCCTTTCTTCTTGGAACGTTGCGTTACCTATGTTGCTCCCGCATTCGGTCTCAACCTAGTTGTCCTTCGTTTCACCTAAGATGCCGCTCGCATTCAGACTGCTGTCATCATCATCAGTTTACCTGTTTGCTCTCCAACAATCGTATTAATCGCTTAACTTTGTCAACACGCTTTGTTATATCCGTCTCTTGACCCTGCGCTTGCAGATCCTTCTTCCTACCTAGTAGTTGTAGTCTGAGTCACACCAGAGACGTGATGTAATGAACGCGCTTGCAAATCATGTATACTAAACAAAATTGCATAAGTTTTAACATATCATATGTACCGCTGCGCGCCACCAATCAGTGTTTGTGCTTCTTGATTCATTGCTGTTTGGCTGCCTCTTGTCCGTTGCCCGTTTTCTCCCGGGATTTCTACAGTTACATACGTCCAAACAAGAAGGATTATCCGTTGGGACTGATCGACCCACTCTCAATAGCCAGATGGTCTAACCACCTAATCTTTTCTCCGGGAGATGAAGAACCCACACATTGTTTCAAATGGAGCTCTTTCCGCCATTCTGGAGAAACTGCCACCACGGGGTCTAAACAAATGGGTTAAGCTCGACTCGTACTCACAGTAGAACAATTTACTCACCTGGAATAATATATTTACATGGGTCCACTGTTCCACAACCGAAGACAGACAACTCTGGCGTGATTACCTTCACTGCCTCAAACATTCCGATTCTCCAGTCACCTGGGGCTTTTCTGATGTCACTTCACGGACAGCGTTGCGCGCGTAACAGCGGCTTTTCCGATGAGCTTTAATGGAGTTTTCCCTAGGCCACGGAGATACTTACACTTGAAGGAATTACTAGTCCACTTTGCGGAGAATAGCATTTTTCTTTGTTGTTGACTGTTGTGGCTGGCTAGCCGAACAGCCTCCGCGTGATCCCAGCTTGGCGGTTCGGGTTTAATCCGTTCCAGCAAATAGTTCGGCGGCAGTGTTCCAGGACGTGGTGGGTTTTCGCCTGGCAAGCGTTCTCCCTATAAAAAGTCATAAATGTCCGCTTAATAACACCGCAACGTGGCAGATGTGACTCGCAACAAAATAAAGTCACAGCTATACATTTCACACTGACTCAGTTCTCAGCCTTCTACATCCAACCTGTGCAACTGATTTTACTATGAAGAATGCTTTAATGGAGTACAGATCATCCCAGCTTCGTAATGATAATTGATTGCACCAAAACCTTGTTTAGGCTCCAGTGCTCATGGATCACAAACTGGCAAATTTACCCCCACTTGTATCTTGACGCAACAGCTTTTGCGCGCCACAGCGCCATCATGGTTCTTGATCTGACTATTACCTGACAATATGCTCGCACATATGGACTAAATCTTTTCGTTTATTCCTTTAATTAAAACGACATGTTTTAAGATGCCAAAGAAGCTATGCATATTTGATCATGCCTTTAGACGTGTGTCTAGTTTTACAGAGAATACACCATTTATTAAGTTATTTATTTATTTACTAATAAAAAATTAAAGTTGCGTAGAAGTTCTTCTTCGGCTTGTAAAGTTTCCGGTCTGCAAATACGTCTATCCCATTAGAAGAGAGTTCTCAATAAGCCGCGTCTGTACGCGTTCGAAGCAAACTTGAAGCATTTTATTACTGTCCAGTCCAAGCCGATTTGCGGTGAACCGTGCGCTGCAACATACCTTCAGTCTGTCTGCTAATGCGTAAATCCAAGAAGGCCAGGAAATTGCTTTGTCCCACCTCATGGAATACCGACAGATTGGGGCGAATCTAATATCGGATAGTCGGCAGCCTGTTAAAATGTACCCTGCTAGAGAAGAGTAGAACGACCTCCACGTAGCGTCTGTACAACTTCGCTTCACCAAAGCTGGCAGCAAATTGTCTTTCTAACTGGCCGAGGAACAGGTCCGCCAAAGCTGGTCCCAGAGGGCTGCCATAGCGATCCCGTCGACCTGTTTGCATGCGGTCCCCTCAAATTCAAACCGGATGTTCTCGGTGCACAATAAAAGCATACCCTTTAAATACTCCATTGGTAGGCCAACAGGCATATTCTGACTCAGGATAACAAACCATAACTTATCAACCGTCTCACGTAAAGGCAAATTTGTGAATAAGGAGTTCACATCTACTGAGTACACAAGCTCTACACTCAGTGACAATTATTCCAGCGTCTCAGCGAGTTCAAAGGAGCCTTACATGAAATACATAACGCGGAGTTAACGCACCAGATCTAAAAATTTGGCCAGCCACCGCGCGACATTGTGATAAAGTGAATTGCTCATGCACATATTTAGACGTAGCGGGAATCCTGCTTTGTGTAACTTGGGAGCGCCTCTCTTTCTATGTGTCTGTGTCCCGGTCGGTTTACAGTGCCTGTACTGCGACTGATCAATATACCCATGAACCAGGGGGGCCTGGAGCTTCCTTGCCGCATGCTTCTCTACCAGGATGTTGTTTACCGGTGTATTATCTAGCTGGAACGTCTGAGTGTCTTCCAGAATGGACTCCACTGACGGTAGAGTTTGTGTACTCAGTAGATGTGAACTCCTTATTCACAAATTTGCCTTTACGTGAGACGGTTGATAAGTTATGGTATGTTATCCTGAGTCAGAATATGCCTGTTGGCCTACCAATGGAGTATTTAAAGGGTATGCTTTTATTGTGCACCGAGAACATCCGGTTTGAATTTGAGGGGACCGCATGCAAACAGGTCGACGGATTGCTATGGCAGCCCTCTGGGACCAGCTTTGGCCGACCTGTTCCTCGGCCAGTTAGAAAGACAATTTGCTGCCAGCTTTGGTGAAGCGAAGTTGTACAGACGCTATGTGGAGGACGTTTTACTCTTCTCTAACAGGGTACATTTTAACAGGCTGCCGACCATCCCATATTAGATTCGCTCCAATCTGTCGGTATTCCATGAGGTCGGACAAAGCAATTTCCTGGCGTTCTTGGATTTACGCATTAGCAGACAGGCTGAAGGTATGTTGCAGCGCACGGTTCACCGCAAATCGGCTTGGACTGGACAGTAATAAAAATGCCTCAATTTTGCTTCGAACGCGTACAAACGCGGCTTATTGAGAACTCTCTTCTAATGGGATAGACGTATTTGCAGACCGGAAACTTTACAAGCCGAAGAAGAATTTCTATGCAAGACCTTAATTTCTAATAGATATCCTGAGATGCTTTTCAGGTACACAATAAATTTCATAGCGTGAAAACACGGGTGTTGATGGCTGATAGAATGGAGGTATATCTGTTCTTTCAGTTTAAGGGGGACATTGTTGCAAATGCTATCGGACGCATGCTCCGGTCTGCGCTTAGGCGAACCTACACGACAGCCAATTTGCGACAGGCATACTACGCTGCTAAATAAATAAATGAATACTTTATTTCTATCTTCATGTAGGCCCACCATATCAGGCAGGATCAAGGGTTAACTGCATAGGTGTGTCACGACGATACTTTGGGTTCAATCGTATGTAGTTGAAACGGTTAAGGAACTATAAGTGCAATGCTACGGTGCGTTTAGACGGAGAGTATCATACACTTGCGTGTGTCGTGGTGAGTTGAAATATTAGTCGACTTGCCAGTATGTAGTTGTGGGCAGTGACTTTATTCAGTGGCGAGTCACATCCGCCACGTCGCAATGTTGTTAAACAGACATTTGTGACTTTTTATAGGGAGAACGCTTGCCAGGCGAAAACCCACCACGTCCTGCAACACTGCCGTAAAGCATTTTGTACATTAATGTTTAACTGGCAAAGCCGCTTGATGACTGGTTTCATATTCGGTTATTCGCAGACATATTGTTCCTAATTGCCTCTGTAAGTTGGACAGGTAATTTGATTGGCGCCGCCATGATTGTTGAGGTCGCTTGAGGAGAGGAACATCGCGAGTAGTCGTCTTGTTGTGTATCCAGGTGAGCAAAAGTTCAAATATTTTGCTGTCTGGATTTTTGAGATGCATTATGTATAGGAGTATGAAGATTTGTCCAGTTCTCCATACTGGACAAGGGTTGTGGTGATTGTAGTTGGGTCTTATTCGTTTTCAACCATGCTCCATGTAAGTCCCTGTTGGTTGTTACGTTCGTCTTGGGTATAAAATTCCTCAGCCCCATCCCAGATATCCAAGAAGTTCCGAACCTCGGAGAAAAAGGAAAGTTAGGGACAACCGGGAGAAGACCGTAAGAAGAGGCATTGAGTTAAACCTTGTTAAAGTCTTATGTTATAAATAAATAAATAAATAAATAAATAAAGTTTTTATTCTCGACAAGGCGAGGCACGCCTTTACAGGCATGATCATTATGACAACAATGCGTGGTCTAGAATGTGCAAGAATACGTTATGTTTGCCGTACCAGTGTATGTTTATGTAGGGGGTTTGTAACTATGTAACTGTGTGTGTGTGTGTCACTGTGAGGTTCCTGTTTGTAACTGTGCTGCTCTAACTTTGACTCTCATGTCGTCGGCAATGCTCGAGTAGAAGATGGATGTCCGTGCGTTGGAAAGGATTATTCGGATACCCACGGGGCAGTGGCTTTATTTTGTGGCGAGTCACGACCGCCACGTCACAGTGTTGTTAAGCAGACATTTGTGGCTTTTTATAGGGAGAACGCTTGCCAGGCGAAAACCCACCACGTCCTGGAACACTGCCGCCGAACTATTTGCTGGAACGGGTCAAACCCGAACCACCCAGCTGGCACCACGAGGAGGTTGTTCGGCTAGCCAGCCATTTGAAACGTTTAAAACTGAGACAAAAGCATGTACACTGTGCAACAATAATTATGCAGAAAGTGGCTTTAGAATATCCTACAGAATCATTAGCCGTATGGGTGGATTGCTAACGCCTGCATAGAGAGAAGAGCGTTGTACCAGTAAGTAAACTACGAAGTATCGGTTTATTATGAGCCAAAATTGCTTGGAAAAATAGCAAAGAGAGGATATTGGTGGTGATTGCAAGGGGCATGAACAGCAAGTAGCTTGCGTAATACAATGTGGAGCGCAGAATGAGGGAAACTAAATAGGTTGCCGCGAGAGAAATCTAAGGGTCAGTTGGCGGTAGGGCAGCCGAAAGATTGGATGCAGCTATTCTAAAGGAATACAAGTTATTGAGATAAGGATTGGCTCTTAACAAGCACTGGATAATCGCATATGCATGGAGCCCATGACCACTAGCTACTTCTAAACAGAGATCTCGAATTTAAGTCGACCGACAAATGGTGGCGCTAGGAAAGCCTATCAGTGGCCAGATGTAGCCATTCCAATCAGACGCCTGGTCAATAGTGTATACCTATAAGGTCACTGAAGGCATCAACAAGCCATCGGAGGTAAGTGATACAGACATTCCAGGAGAAGGTATGATGGAGAGACAAGGAGTGCATCCTAGCACGCTCTAGATCTGCGAAGAGGGGACATGGAGCATACGGCCAATTGCTGCAGTAGTGAGGAAGAAAAGAAGAGAGACAGATACTGGCGCTAGGAGAGAGTATAAGTGGCCAGCAAAGGCATTCGGATTAGGCCTACCAATTACCAGTGGATACCTACAGTGACCGAAGTATTCAACAAACCAGCATATGTATGATGCAAACAGTTCAAGAGAGTAAGTGTTGGAGAGCTAAGAAGTGACTCCTGTGCAAAGATCAATTCTACCCACAATGACGCCACAGATGAAAAGTGGTGACGAAGAACTGATAATGGTACTAAGGGAGATAGAGTATCGACGGCTGAAAATGGCATTGGGGTGAAGCTTACTAGTGGCCAGTGGATACCTAAAGTGTCCCAGAATATGTCAGCAGACAGCAAATGTATGTGACGTACGCAGTCCCAGAGAGGAGAAAATGAGTGGCTCTTAGCAAGCTTCGGATAGGCGCAGAGATGGCTGGAGCCTACGAAGAATGGTTCCTGCTAGACAGAGGGGCCAGAGGTAATACGAAGAACTGATAATGGTACTAAGGTAGAGAGAGCATCGTCGGCTAGCATTGGCAATACGGTGAAGCCATCTAGTTGCTAGTGGAAACCTAATGTGTCCCGGAATAAGCCAACAGACAGCA
This sequence comes from Dicrocoelium dendriticum, assembly GCA_944474145.2. Lineage (NCBI taxonomy): Eukaryota > Metazoa > Platyhelminthes > Trematoda > Plagiorchiida > Dicrocoeliidae > Dicrocoelium > Dicrocoelium dendriticum. The sequence continues at coordinate 27,874,181 of OX104063.1, forward strand.
AATGTACGCTACGCAGTCAGTCTCAAAGGATGAAGGTGAAAGAAAAGGGCTCAGTGAAAATGCCAGAAATGCTTGGATCCTATGACCACTGTTGTTACTAAATAGAGATGCTGAGCGTAGGAGGATTGACAGATGATGGTGCTAGGAAAATCTTTCGGTGGTCAGATATGACCATTCCATTAAACAGATTGTTCACTAGTGGGTTCCTACAGTGTCACAGAATACATCAGCAAACCAGCGAAGGTAAGTGATGCAGACATTTTAAGATTACAGGATGGAGAAACAAGGAGTCTTCCAGTAGTTCTGGATATGCGCAAGACGTATGGAGCCTACAACGAATCACTGAGGAAAACGTGTTGAAGATAAGAAGAAGGAAGTATAATGGTGCTAGAAGAAAAAGCTAGTGGACAGCAACTGAATTCGCATTAAGCCTTCTAGTTATTAATGGAAAGTTACAGGGACAGAAGAGCCAACAGAACAGCCAAGGTGTGTGATGCAAACAATTTAAGGGAGTAAGTGTTGGAGAGATAATGAGTGGATCCTAGCGCAAAGATGTATGCTACCTACAGTGACTCGCTGCAGCTGAAAAGTGGTGACAGGTAATACGAAGAAGTGATAGTGGTACTAAGGGAGAGGAGGGTATCGACGACTAACAATGGCATTGTGGTGAAGCCTTCTGTCTGCTAGTGGATACCTCAAGTGTCCTGGAATAAGTCAACGGACAGTAGATGTATGTGATGCACGCTGTCCCAGAGAGACATAAAAGTGTGGCTCTTAGCAACCTTCGGATATGCGCAGAGATTGTTGGAGCCTACGAAGAATGGCTTCTGCTAAGTTAGCAAACAACAAATGTATGTGGCGCAGACAGTCCCAGAGAGCAAAGGTGAGTTAATTGGTGAAGCCTGTGTCCGATATGTTGGGTTTTCGGATTTAGAGGTGCTCTGGGCCATGTTCCCAAAGTTCATCCTCCGATATATGGGTGTTAAAGAGCTCGCAGTTAGGCAGGGTTGTAAGGTGTCTATGTAGGGATGGTCGAAATTCTGCAGTTTTCTTGGCTGCTCTAACTTGTAATGGTACCCTGTTCCAGACGCTAGCGAACCTGTACAGAAAGCTGTTACGCACGTTGGTGCGCGCTGTAGGTAGGGTAATGGTTAAGGGTCTATGTCGGAGTGGGTACCGAGAGTCACCGTTTTGTTGAATAAGGCCTGCAAGGTTCGTATTTGGCTTGCTTCTTGTCTGGAATAAGAAGGTGAGGTTGAGTCTCACTCTTCGTAACCATAGAGGTTCAAGACCAAGAAGTTTACAGCGCTCACAGTAGCTGACAGTAGAGGGGCAAAGCAGGCGCTTTGTGAATGTGCGTTGTACTTTCTCAATTGCTATTCAGTCACACTTTCTGGAGTTGGTAAATATCACTGAGCAGTATACCAGAAGAGGTCTAGCGCAAACCTATTATAGACTGAGCCTGGATTGGTTTACGAGCATTTTCTTGCAGATATGGCCAATGAGAGATCTAGCTTTCGCCACACTATAGCTAACTTGTTCCGAGAAAGTTAGTGAGCCTGAGTAGTGTACGCTGAGATCCTTTATGTTTTGACAGTTGGCTAGTGAAACGCCATTCAGGGTTAGCGCACTAGGCGGTACAGTGCATCTGTAGGACAGGGCGCTGCACTTTGAAGGAGAGAAGTCAAGCTTCCATGTGTTACACCAAGAGTCTAATGCTTTAAGGTCATTTTGAATATTGAGGAGACCGCTCCTTAGGTTACCCCGATCAAAGGAGAATACGACTTTGCTGTCGACCGCGAACAGGTACGCCTTTCCATATTCAAAGAGTTGATATACGTCGTTGATGTAAAGTATGAAGATTATAGGGCCCAGTACACTTCCCTGGAACACACCACTCGTAACTGGTTTCGGTGATGATTCAAAATCTCCTAGTCTCACCAACGGTGTTCGACAGGAGAGATAGGAAGAGAACCAAGATAGCAACTGGTCCGATATACCGTAAGAAGTCAATTTAGTTAGCAGTCCATTATGAGGGACTCTGTCGAACGCTTTTTTCATATCCAAGAAGATAATGATCAAAGCTTTCCTGCAGTCAACCATGGCTGTAACATTTTTCAGGAACTCAACCTGGCATGTTTGACAGGATTTAGACGAGAAAAATCTATGCTGGGATTTGTTGATGAGATTACGATGTGTCAAGAACCGTAGGAGGTCTTTCTTAACGATCCTCTCCATCACTCGTGAAGCGAATGGGGTGTGACTAATGGGCCAGTAGTTTTCAATGTTTTGGCGGCTTCCCCTTTTGTGTCCTGGCAGAACTACTGAATGTTTCCAAGCAGCAAGGAAGGTTCCATGTTTCCTGGAAAGGATAAAGATGTTAAGAAGAAGGACGGCTATATCCAGACCACCTAGAATTAGCAGAGCCGATGGGCGGCCATCAGGTCCGGCATGGAAGTATAATTTGAGGGCTTGAATTTCCCGAGTAATTGTGCGCAGATCAAATGGTACTGCGCGTAGAGTAGCATTGGTGCAACTAGGAATATAAAGAAGCAGGGTCAGGTTAGCAGAGGTGAAAGAGTCGCAAAAGTAGCGGTTCATGACCTCACATATTTCAGCTTGGTTACTGGTAACTGTGTTGTCTAGACGAATAATCGGGTTAAGCGAATTCAAGGCGGGGTTGCTTCTGCGCTTCATCAAAGAATTGCGGGCTTTGATACGGTTGCTAGAATTTAGGGCAGGGTGTTCTCCGGACAGATATGCGGTAGTTAGTGAATTTCTCCACTCCATCAGGACTTCATTGATGCGAATAAGGAGGAAGAATTCTTGGATCCTGTTGTACTTTGAACTTAGCTTTTTGTGCTTGACAAGTAGTTTACGAGGGAGAGCTGCATACTGCGGTGGCTGCATTGCATTTTATTTCATTATTGGTGCAAGTATATCCAAGCAGTAAGTGAGATTTCCATATAGTACAGAACAGGCAGTGCCCACATCTGTAGCCAGAAAGAATGCATCCCAGCTGATGGATCTCAGAAGTAGAGCAAAGTTTGTCCAGTTGATGCGTTTGAAAGGCCGAACAGAACTCGCTGGTCCAGCCACTGAGGGACGAGTGATGGGTAGTTGGAAAGAGTGTTTTACCACTTTGTGATCGCATCCAGGAAGATTGTCAAGGACGCTTGCAGATGCATGAGCAACACCGGTTGTGAAATGTATATCGAAGGTAAATAAATAAATACTTTATTCTCGACTATGCGAGGCACGCCCATAGAGGCATGATCAGATATGTACAACTGTACAAACATTTTATGGCAACTGTGACAGTAATAGTAGAAAATTGGTCGTATGCCCATGATAAAATAAATAAATAGATAGTTATTCTCAGTTTCATAGAGACGCACCAAATTAGGCATGATCAAGGTTTAAAAACTGTTGTGTATCACGATGATACTCCGGGTTCAATCGCGTGTAGTTGAAACGGTGTCAAGAAGAGTTGATATGTGAATCTAGTCGACTTGCCAGTATGTAGTTGTGGGCTGTGACTTTATTCAGTGGCGAGTCACATCCGCCACGTCGCAGTGTTGTTAAACAGACATTTGTGGCTTTTTATAGGGAGAACGCTTGCCAGGCGAAAACCCACCACGTCCTGCAACACTGCCGTAAAGCATTTTGAACATTAATGTTGAACTGGCAAAGCCGCTTGACGACTGGTTTCACCTTCGGTTTTCCGCGGGGTAATGGTTTCTAATTTCCTCTGTTAGTTGGACGGGTATTTTGATCTGGGTCGCCATGATTTTTGAGGTCGGTGGAGGAGAGGGACATCGCGAATTTTCTTCTTGTTGTATGTCCAGGTGAGTAAAAGTTTCAAATTTTCCGCTGTCCAGATTTTTCAGATGTATAATGTATGGGAGTATGAGGATATGTCCAGTTCACCATACTGGACAAGGGTTATGGTGATTGTAGGTCGGTCCTTGCGGAGTTTTACCATCCTCTATGTCAGTCCTTGTTGGTTGTTACGTCCGTCTTGGGCCAAAACTGTTCCTCAGTCCAATCCCAGATCTCCAAATGTCTCGGACCTCAGAGAAAAGGGAAAGTGAGAGACAACCGAGAGAAGACCGCAAGAACAGGCATGGAGTTGCATATTGTTAATGTCTTGTGTTATAACATTTGGGCTTGAGACAAAAGCATGTACACTGTGCAACAATAATTATGCTGAAAATGTCTTTTGAGTATCCTATAGAATCTTTAGCTGTATAAGTGGATGGCTATCGCCTGCGTAGGGACAAGAGCGTTGCACCAGTAAGTAAAGTACGAGTATCTGTTTGATATGAGTCGATAGTTGCGTGGGGATAGCGCAAAGAGAGTTAGAATGTTGGTAGTGATTGCCAGGTGCATGAACAGCATGTAGTTAGTGTAATCCGAGAGGGGGGCATAATAAGCGAAAATAAATAGGTTGCTGCGAGAGAGTCTTAAAGCTCAATTGGTGGCAGGGCAGCGGAGGGACTGGATGCAGATATTCTAAAGGAGTAAGGGTTATTGAGATACGGGGTGGCTACTAACAAGCACTGGATCATCGCATATGCATGGGACCAATGGCCATTAGCTACTTCTGAAGAGAAATGCAGAATTTATGACGACCGACAGATGTTGGCGTTAGGAGTGACTCAGTCGCCAGATGCAGCCATTCCAATCGGACGCTTTGTCACTAGTGTATGCCTATAGGGTCGATGAGTGTATCTATAGGCCAGTGAAGGTAAGTGATAGGTCAACAGATCAGCTAAGCTGTGTTATTGTGCCTAGGTGGTGCGTGCACGTGTTGAGTCCACACAAATGCATATGTGGTGTCCACAAAGGCACGGTATTTGGGTGGCGCAGATTGCCTATGCCAGGCCCCTAGAGGCATATTGAAGCACCACCGATTATCTTATATTGGGTAGGCAATAGTGAAACTTCTGTGAATAGTTCTACTAGACTGCGTATACTGATTGTGTTAGTGTGTGAAGGGTTATATAGACAGCCAATTAAGATACCGTGCTGTCCCCTACTAGTCTGAATCTAAACCGAGTCTTCCAGAGGGCCGATTGGAAGCTCTTGAAACGATGGCGCCCCGAAATCGTCACGCACGTAAATGAGGCATCTGCCAACACGTTGGTTGGTACGTTCATTGCTGAAGGAAGTGTAGCCCGGGATTCGCAGCTGTGTATCGGGATTGTTAGCATCATGCCACGTCTCTGTGATGCGCACTATCTGGAGCCAGATAGGATAATGACGGGGTTGATAAGGTGCACCTTATGTTGGATGGACTTCGCGTTAATGAGAAGTAGAGTGAGTGCCTCGTTGCAGAAGTGGGCATCTGCTGCATTAGCAGAGACAGAAGTAACCTGAGTGGTTTGCGTGGGTATATTTGCTGTTGTCTCATAGGGAGTGATGAGAGTTATGGGGTTACAGAGGTCAGACAAATCTTACTGTCCGGGTCACCATAGAGCAGGTCGGGTTGTAGGAGTGGGACTGCTTGATTACCATGCTGAAACGAAACAGAAACGACAGGTTTGTGGGTGTGGCGAAGGTTATTGTCGATGGCTAAGCTATTAGCAGGGGTATGTTGTACGAAAGCAGTAGAAGGTAGAGTAGAGTGAGTGTGCAGTCCTGAAGAGCATATTTCTGCTAGATGTGGGTTGGTTACTGCGGTCTCTGTATGGCATTCCAAGACTCGGAGAGGGTTGATTGCATGTTTGCATGCAATGGTGAGTCTCCTGGTTAGGTCGTCGGCTAGATGCGTGGAAGACAAGCTCGTAGGTGCGGCAAGAAGTGTCTCAGGAGAAGCAAAGACCTGCACTGTCGTTAAGCCGGGGCTGTTGAGTTGCGCAGCAGGGCAACTTTTGAGCAGGTCCACCTGGGGTGATAGGGACTGATAATGCATGCGAGTTCTGGAATTAGCTTTTAATGATCCGGCGACTACATGAGGTGTTGGAGGGGTAGGTAGCAATTGCTCAAGGGCATCTGTGGGATGTTTAAGAGCCTGTAAAGATGGTAAAGGGCAGCCTCGTCCAACAGTCTAGTGAGTTGTGGCGAGCAGTAGCCCGCCATAGTCCATAAAAAACAGGCGGGGATTCGTACTGACGTGTTAGGCAGTTCAGTAATCATTGGGATTGTAGGGCGCGGGCGGTTAATCTTTGCAGGCGAGGGTGGGTTGGAGTGTTTCGTTACTTCGCGGGATGTTCTATAAGAGGCAGGTTTGTAGCGGGGTACCTGCAGTTGATTATAGTTACTGTCAGCTTTATAGCACCGCGGAAATGGCTGCATTAGGGAGTGGCGTGCGGATTCACCAGCGGGCCGTGTTATATTGGACATTCTAGGGTTAAAAGACTGGTTGGGCTGGGGGCGGTGTACTGGTGCAGTGGTGTAGCTTGCATTACCGCTACCGGGTGCGGGGCGGGAGTAGCGCATGTTCTGGCTGTGGCTGAGAACATTGGCTTTTATATGGCGAGCAGATGGAGTTGGAAGCAAGTATGGTTTTCTGGGTGGCGGCACGTTTTTGTTCGTAGTCACGGTCTCCAACAGTGGTATATATTTGTTAGATATTGCCTTTAAGGGTGCCATCTGTCTATTCTGAGATGGGCACTTGTTAGGAAGCACGGAGGGTGGGGTCGTCTGTTTTCGTCGGTACGTTCACTGAGTTGATGTCTTGGCACGTAGGAATTGCAAGAGGCAGGCATTTTAATGCGCGTTCGTTCTGGGCGGTTGCGTGAGAGTAACTTAGTAGTCAGTGGGGTGCTTGTCATAGGTTCATTAGATGTGTTACCAGTGCCTTCATCTGTCTGAGGTTCGGTATAAGTGTCACACATGTCGGAATCGTTCGGTTTATCTACCTCAGCCTCATCTTGACCGCCAGCAGCTTCATACTGCACTACCGAGAAGGCTAGCGTCTTCACTGTGTTAAACGAAATTAGATCAGTGCTGTAGGCATTTGTGACGTTTGGGTCCGCGTGCTGTTTTGCCAGCTCAAGGTCTACTGGGAGTGAGGTAGCAAGTCCAGTCTCGGTGGAAGAACCTTCTGCCGTTTGCCTAGGCTGAAGTTTATTGGTTGATGCAAATGCTGTCTGCAGCGGTGTTTTGTCCGGCTTGATCACGATAGGCCCCAAACTGGCTGACGCTAGCAAAACGAATCGTTTTGTTATTAAATTTTTGGCCAGTAGTTGATCGCTAAAAGAGCTAAGTGTAGGGCACGAATTACATTTAGCTGTTTTTCGTAGACATTTAATTTCGTAAGAGTCAGGAGTCATGTTACAGAGATTGGTGTGCGAGTGCTTCACCTTCGCTAATTTGGTTTTGTCGGGGACATTGAATATCATTACGCTACTTGTACGACGAATTTTTTCGGAAACTTCGCTAGCAACGTGTGTAAGTAGCTCCCCTGCTAGTTTGAGCTCATTCACATCATTGGTCTGTGTGATTCCCGAGAGCTGAGCTAGTGGCATCATTTTTGCTAGGGTTTCGCTCAGTACAGAGACGTTGCTTTTGAGTGCGCTCAATTCGATCTCAAGAAAGTTAATTTTGTCATGTGCCTCTTTCAGTGGATCTGATAGGATTACTCTGCAGTCAGAAGTTGGGGCTGCGTCAGTATTATCAGGTTGTGGCTTAGTTGGTTTAGCCAATTTGTTAGCAGGTCTGTGCACAGTCTGCCTTGCTCGCATTGTCTTACTTGGATCTGACGGGAGAGTGGTAATTCAAGTTCTGTTATCAGTGTTTATTCTAACAATGTTGCCCACGTTAATTCTCCCCAGAAACAAGATAGTATGACAAGAGAGATAGTCTAACTATTCAACTGAATAGTAACAAAACCTAGGAATGACCAACAAAAAGTCGAAAACGAACAGTTTCAAACTTCGCGCGGTCAAGGTCGTTGTTCTTCATAACCGTCAGAGCATCTATCCGGCTAGTTTGGACTCGCACGTTGTTTAACAGTTCACCTGCGGTTGCGGTGGCATTTACTTAAACAGAACAAAGCGTCGGTTAGCTCTGTATGTAGCTTAACATTTGCCAAAGTGGTTGGGACGAGTGCTTATGCAACAACATGGGAAGAACCTGAGAATAAGTGGGAGCAAGGCTTTGTCTTCACCAGAACCCTCACCATAACTAGTTATCACGTAAACCCTGAGACAGCGTTCAAGTTTGTATTACCTACCAAAGCCCGATACTCTTTGCAATTAATTAAATAAATAAATAAATCTTTTATTCTCGACTTTGCGAGGCACGCCCATGAAGGCATGATCAAATAGGTGCAAATGTACAGACATTTTATGGCAACTGTAACAGGGACAGTAGAAAAGTTTTTGTATGTCCATGATTGGAACCGTACAATGGTAAAAATGCGAACCTATAAGTTGGCTGTCGTGAGACCGGGACCTGGGTTAATAAAAGACTGATTTTCCTGTATGTTCCATTGGGAGATAATTGCAGAGCACACTCAAGAGAGATATGACAATACAGTGTGTTTGTGCATAAGTAACGCAAAGATCAACGGTGAGATCGTAGAAAGCAAAAAGACGACAGTATATGCAGATTAGAAGTTTCAGTTTAACGAACCTATCTGGAACGGTGACGCCATTCGACCTGCCAGTGTGAAGTTATGGGCGTTGTTACTTGAAGCCTGGCAACCTGTGCTATGTGCGCAGAAACTCATGGTGCAATCAATTTGTTTGCCGTGGCCTAGACTGCTACATTTTGATTGTCGGTGCTTATTTTTCCGTGTACATAATCCCTTGTGTTTTCTGCGCTTGTTGGGTTCGCTGCTTAAGAGAACGATTTAAATGTGGACATATCGTAACCGCTGCCTTCTCTCTGCCTTGAGGAGCTGATGATGTGTGCTTGATTAACTTTAACGCAGAAGCCTCATGTTTTGAGAGATTAAGGGAAGTAGGACTGGGGAGCAGACAGTTTACTGGCGGGGGTGTAAGTGAAATAGGCAGGCCGTACTGGAAGAGAAAATTGTGTTATATAACTAGCGGTGCTATGAGAGGACCAGAATAAACAAGTAAATAAATATTGTATTCTCGTATTCATCGAGCCACACCACCTCAGGTAGAAATAAAAGTTACAAGCAATTGTGTGGCGCAACAGATAAGTTACAGCGCATGTAATTGGCGGTGGCCAAAAGTTGTTCAATTTGCAGAACCAGTCGAAGCACACATGAGCAGCAAACTTATCAGGGGAGTGCCAATAAAATGGTTTCAGGTGTGCGCAGAGTAAATAAAAAGGCACAATAGTTGGATTTGGACAGTATGCGAAGGCTGCGACTATCTTTATTGTACGTGACACTTAAATATTGACAAATGGCTAGTTGATACTCCAGTGTGTAAAAGTGGGCGGTGACTTTATTCAGTGGCGAGGCACGTCTGCCACGTCACAGTATTGCTAAGCGAACTTTTGTGGCTTTTTATATGGAGAACGCTTGCCAGGCGGAAACCCACCAAATCCTGGAATACTATCACCGATTGCTATGAACGGTCCTGTACAACTAGCAAAGCTTCCTATGAAGCATTTTTATGCGAGTATTCGCAGTCGAGTGACACCTCTGTTGGCTAGACAAGTGGCACGGTCAGAGTCCAACATGGACGTTGAGGTCAGTCGAGGAGGAAGTATAATGTTGAAGATAAGTAGAATTTCCGGAGAATGGAGCCTCACCTTCTCTGATTATGCATATTTCCTGCGGTGCGAAGAATTCGTGTCCAGCTACCTCCACTGGACATCGGTGGTTGAAGTGTTCCGTGCAGAGTTTTGCTTTTGCCTTGAAGCCATGGTCCAGGTAAGTCCTTGTTGGTTTTTCGCCCCTTCTCAGACGGAAACAGTTTCTCAGTTCAGTCCCAGATTTCTAAGAGATTCACGACCTCAGAGAAAAGGGACAGAGTGTAACAGGCCCAGAGAAGACCAAAAACGACAGTCATGGTACCAAGCATTGGGAAAATCCTATTTTAAGGCATCTACTTGAGACAGCTGGTGTACAATATGTAGCATATATTACGCTGGAAATGCTGTTTTGATTACGCAGCAAAAGGCAAGGCTCGGTGGATAAATTGCGTTCATGTACATGAGGATGAAGAGCAGGGATCCTGTATTAGCTTACGGCGCTAGACTTCAACCGGGAACCAGAAGGTGGGTGTGTAATCACGATTGGTTGCAATCGGAAACCAGAAGATACACAGACGATGTGGCGATATTTAAATATACTCCACGGGATGAGGATTACCTAAGACCACATAATAACAATTAGGTACATAGGTATATGCGGATAGTGGGCTGTGCATTTTAAAAGCCGGGTGGCTTAAATGGAAACGTACGGAGGACTAAGGGCCGAAGGTAAGACGATCGGGAGATGGCGCTAATGGACTGGGTTTCAGTGGTCAAATGTGCTAGTTTGGTTAATCATTCAAGTTAACAGTGCATAACTACAGCGTCAAAGAATAGATCAACAAACCAGCAAAAATATGTTATGCAAACAGTCGAAAAGTATACAGTTGGAAAGATAAGGATTGGCACCTAGCAAGCCCCGAATATGCACAGGGATGCGAGGAGAGTACGCCCAATCGCGGTAGCTAGGGTTGTTGAAGGTGAGACAACCGAGATAAAAGCTTTGGTGAACATATCCTCAGCGGCCAACTGTAGCCACTCGAGTAGGAAATTCGGTCACATTTGGATACCTACAGTATCACAGAATACGTCACCGAACCAGCTGCGTCGTAATGCAAGAGCATAAAGGTTGTAGAAAAGGAGTGACTGATTGAGAGCGTGTGATCTTCGCAGTTGCACGGAGCCTATGGCAAATAACTGCTGCTAAAGAGGGGTAACAGCTTTAGGAAAGGTAGTATCAGCGGCTGGTGTAGCCGTATTAGGACGTTTGGTCATTAGTGGATACCTACAGTTTCAATGAATAAAGCAACAAGCGAGCGAAGATTAGAGACAGACAATGAGGAAAGTGTAGGTTGGAGAGTAAAGGAGTGGAGCACCCCAAGCTAGAGAGATGCATGGAACCAAAAACAACTAGCTGCTGCCAAGAAGAGTTGACGACAGTAAGACGAACGAAAGATAAGGGCGCTAGGAGAGAGGTCAGTGGCCAGCAATGGCATTCAGCATAAGCCTTCAATTACCAGTGGAACCTACGGTAGCACAGAATAAGTAACCAAACCATCTAAACCGTGATGCAAACAGACCAAGTGAATAAACGTAGTAGGAAAGGAGTGACTCCTATCTAGCTCCGGATATCCGCAGAGTTGAAAGGAGCCTATGGCGACTGACTGCTGCTGAACAAAGCAAATGGCGCTGGAATAGAGAGTAGCAATGAGCGGGTAAGCCTATGCCATCAAGACTTGGTCACCAGTGGATACCTACAGTGTCACAGAATAAGTCACCGAACCAGCTGAGTTGTACTGCAAACGATCCAAGAGAAGAAAGTTTGGAAACAAGTGGTGGCTCTAAGCAAGCTACAGATATGCAGCGATGCATGGAGCCAACAACGACTAACTGCTGCCAAGAAGAGTTGACGAGAGTAAGGCAAACGGCAGCTAACGGCGGTAGGAGAGGGAGATCTGTGGCCAGTAATGGCATACGGAATAAGCCCTCAGTTACTAGTGGATCGCACGGTGGCACAGAATAGGTCAACAAACCAGCTGAACTGTGATGCAAACAGTCCAAGAGAATTAACTTTGTAGAGAAGGAGTGGTGAATACCGGGCTCCAGATATCCATAGGTTTGAATGCAGCCTATGGCGACTAGCTGCTCCTAAACAGAGCTACTGGCTCTAGGAAAGGTATTATCAGTGGCTGGTGTAGCCATATCATTAAGACGTTTGGCCACTAATGGATACCTACGGTTTCCTTAAATAAATCAACAAGCGAACGAAGATTAGGGGGACAGACATTCGAGGAGCGTGAAGGTTAGAGAGCAAAGGAAAGGCTCATTTAAAGCTACAGAGATGCATGGAGCCAACAGCGACTAGCTGTTTTCAAGAAGAGTTGAGGAGAGTAAGGCGAACGACGTACAACGGCGCCATGACTTGAAAGTGTAGTTGTGGTGAATTGGATCCTGTTCCAAAGAAAAACGGTACAACTACAGCTCTGAGCAACTTGCACAACAAAAGAACAAGGAGCTCAATATGGCCCGAAAGAATCAGAAGAATTTCAAGTTATGCGCCTACGACCCCATCAGCTATACACCAAACAATGCCAATTCATTTGTAAGTGCCGAGTGGGAACGTATACGCGTAGTTAGCCTACTTCCATGCCAGAGCATAGGATTGATGTAAAGGTTGATCTGATCCCTCAAGGTTGCGGCCTCTAGCCAGTCTAGGGACATACCTATTTTTATAATTGTGGTTTAGGATGGCGCGTCGGCGCAGCAATAAATTAGTTGAAGCACCGAGGGTGTAGTGAGACTGTGGCAAAAGTAAGCCATATGGACGCAGTGAACCATGAGGGGAAGAGTCAAATTAACTACGTACCAGAGGCCGCGCATGGTGTAGAGCTTACTTAAAAATAAACCGTCGAGCAGTAAGTTGAGTATAGGAGGGTGGGAGTGAAAGAAGCCAGGCCCTAGCAGAAGAGAAGATTGCGTTGCAGAACAAGCGATACTACCGACCAAAAATTGTAAAATAGGGTAACACATCGGCGCCTTAGTATATCGACGGAACCACTGAAGGCGGGACTCCACGGTGTAAAAGCAAGCCAGATGGAAGCAGAGGGCGATGAGGAGAGGAACCGGATTAACTACACAGCAGAAGCCGCTCTTTATTGAGAGTTTAAGGGAAGATGGACTGCCGAGCGGTCCGTTAAGTGTAGGAGGGTTAGAGGGAAAGAAGTCCAATAACAGCAGAGGTGAGGGTTGGGTTGCAGAATATACAATCTTATGAACAAACAACTGTAAAATAAGGTGGCGCATCGGCGTTTATATAGCTTGGGAGAACCAACAGAAGTTGGGATTGTAGTGGTGAAAATGAGGTCAGCTGGACACAGGCAGCGCTGAGAATAAGAGCCGGCTTAAATACACAGCATAAGCATTTCCTTATTGAGAGCCAACACTTCATTGGATTACGCAAACCACCCGAAGGTGGGATTCTACGGTGTAAAAAGGAAGCCAGGTGGACGCAGAGAGCAATGATTGTAAGGGCAGGAATAACTGAATACCATGAGCCCTTTTTATGTGAGGCTGCTCTTAAGTAGCTGAGGGAAACTATCCGAGGGCGGGATTATACTGTGTCAAACGGAAGCCAGAGGGACACGGAGAGTGCTGGGATAACGCGCAGGATTAACTCCACAGCAGCATTCACTTTTATTGAGAGATTAAGGGAAGACGGACTGGCGAGCAGTCAGTTAACTGGAGGTTTAACCTGAAATAAAACAGGCCGGAGCAGAACGGAAAGTTGTGTGTTAGTACAAGGAATACCATGAAGCAACCTTTGTAAAATAGGGTGGCCCGTCCGCGTTTCAGTAGCTTAGGTGAATTACGCGATGGTGGGATATTTAATATACCGGAATATACGCCCTTTCAATGTGTTGAAACATTGGATTTTACAGTTGTTTTAACCTTCAAAACATCCATTTGTTTTATTGGCGGCACAACCGTTGACACAAATTGTTTTGTTGAATACTTTACTGCACCGTTTCTTTTTCTGGTTGATTCGCTGCCTAGTGTTGTAGCCTGCATAATATTTGTCTGTTTCAGTCACCTCCAACTTCTGTACTGTCCTGTATATGACAAGCCTCATGCATTTCATTGCTTACCGACTAGTACCCTAAGCTCCACCCAACCATTTGTGGCCCGGTCATGATCGCGCCGTCAGCCCATACGAAGTTAGCTCTTTCCAGTTGGTTCTTATTTCCTTACTCGCTCCCTCTTACAATGTTCATTCTCTTGGATTGTTTGCGTCACAGCTTAGCTGATCTGTTGACCTATCACTTACCTTCACTGGCCTATAGATACACTCATCGACCCTATAGGCATACACTAGTGACAAAGCGTCCGATTGGAATAGCTGCGTCTGGCGACTGAGTCACTCCTAGCGCCAACATCTGTCGGTCGTCATAAATTCTGCATTTCTCTTCAGAAGTAGCTAATGGCCATTGGTCCCATGCATATGCGATGATCCAGTGCTCGTTAGTAGCCACCCCGTATCTCAATAACCCTTACTCCTTTAGAATATCTGCATCCAGTCCCTCCGCTGCCCTGCCACCAATTGAGCTTTAAGACTCTCTCGCAGCAACCTATTTATTTTCGCTTATTATGCCCCCTCTCGGATTACACTAACTACGTGCTGTTCATGCACCTGGCAATCACTACCAACATTCTAACTCTCTTTGCTCTATCCCCACGCAACTATCGACTCATATCAAACAGATACTCGTACTTTACTTACTGGTGCAACGCTCTTGTCCCTACGCAGGCGATAGCTATCCACTTATACAGCTAATGATTCTATAGGATACTCAAAAGACATTTTCAGCATAATTATTGTTGCACAGTGTACATGCTTTTGTCTCAAGCCCAAATGTTATAACACAAGACATTAACAATATTCAACTCCATGCCTGTTCTTGCGGTCTTCTCTCGGTTGTCTCTCACTTTCCCTTTTCTCTGAGGTCCGAGACATTTGGAGATCTGGGATTGGACTGAGGAACAGTTTTGGCCCAAGACGGACGTAACAACCCACAAAGACTGACATAGAGGATGGTAAAACTCCGCAAGGACCGACCTACAATCACCATAACCCTTGTCCAGTATGGAGAACTGGACATATCCTCATACTCCCATACATTATACATCTGAAAAATCTGGACAGCGGAAAAATTGAAACTTTTACTCACCTGGACATACAACAAGAAGAAAAATCGCGATGTCCCTCTACTCCACCGACCTCAAAAATCATGGCGACCCAGATCAAAATACCCGTCCAACTAACAGAGAAAATTAGAAGCCATTACCCCGCGGAAAACCGAAGGTGAAACCAGTCGTCAAGCGGCTTTGCCAGTTCAACATTAATGTTCAAAATGCTTTACGGCAGTGTTGCAGGACGTGGTGGGTTTTCGCCTGGCAAGCGTTCTCCCTATAAAAAGTCACAAATGTCTGTTTAACAACACTGCGACGTGGCGGATGTGACTCGCCACTGAATAAAGTCACAGCCCACAACTACATACTGGCAAGTCGACTAGATTCACATATCAACTCTTCTTGACACCGTTTCAACTACACACGATTGAACCCGGAGTATCATCGTGATACACAACAGTTTTTAAACCTTGATCATGCCTGATTTGGTGCGTCTCTATGAAACTGAGAATAAACTATCTATTTATTTATTTTATCATGGGCATACGACCAATTTTCTACTATTACTGTCACAGTTGCCATAAAATGTTTGTACAGTTGTACGTATCTGATCATGCCTCTATGGGCGTGCCCCGCATAGTCGAGAATAAAGTATTTATTTATTTATTTTTATTGGCTTTTTGCAACGGAATACCTAGGGGATGCGTCACCTCCATTCGTGGTGTGCGCCGTTGAGCCACTGCTGTTCAATTCTGTTGCGTTACCCCGTTTACCTTTTTGGTAGAATGGTCCTACGTTATGGCTTTTGCACTTAACATCCGTTTTTTTACATTCGTAGGATTTCTACTGCTTTCTTCTTGTAGTACCAGTTAATATCTCGCCGTCCTCAGAGTTAACTTTTGCAGGTGAGAGCCATCATATTTTGCTCCCTCTAGTAATGATTACGCGACTGTTAAACAGGCTGTTATGCAGCGAATCATGCCTTCTGGCAAGATCCGTCTGCAGCAACTATTTAGTGATCTGCAACTAGGAGCTAGGATACTCTCAGCCTTGTTACCCGAAAGGAACAGCTCATCAGTGCGTCCAACATGGACGCAGGGATTCGCCGCGAGCAGTGGGGGGACGCTTCCTGGACGTACTCAGGCTCTCCAGGCAGTTGCAAGTGCTTTAGCCGGTACAGCAATCGCACTTCTGGCAGACCGCGCCATCGAACTGCACCAGCCGGACTGAAAGCAAAGCCGCTAAGCAGCTCTGTGCTGGCGCAACCACACCGACACCGTCGACTAGCCAGCCGTCGGCAATAGGCGCACTAGCCTCCCAGATAGCTTCGCTTCAGTGCCAGTTGGTGAAACTCACTTTAAACTGTAAGTACCGCAACCGCTCCAGATCCTCACCCCGCCGCACAAAACCTGATGCCCCAGGTTACTGCGTGCACCACTGGAGGTTCGGTAAGCAAGCCCGTAAGTGCGTACAGCCATGTAGCTCCCCGCTACAGCTGATCAACCCCGCCGGATTGTAGTATCCACAAACGACGTCTGCGAAGCCCATAGTCATCTCACCTACTTTAGGGAGTATGCTTCCGAGACTCAGTTCTTGGTTGCTACCTCGGCGGAACTCAGCTTCATTCCTTCTGTGCCGGTGGAGCCTACCGCTTCTCTGTTGACGAGCTTAAGTGCTGCCAATGGTGCATCAATAGCCACCTACAGCCATCGGTCGCCTACCCTGGACCTAAGTCTTCGGCGCATGATCCGCTGGGTATTCATCGTCGCTGCAGTCCCCTTTGCCATCCTCGGCCTTGACTTTCGCAGATATGTCGACCGCTTGGTCGATGCGAAACGCCCCATGATGTTCCACCCTGCAACAAGCCTCAGTGTACGCAGCAACGCTGCCTATACCGCCTCTATAACACCTTTCTACGCCTTTTCTCAGACTTCGGCAGATTACGCCAACCTCTTTTCTCAGTATTCCAAACTCGTTCAGCCAAGGAATTCAACGTTGCTCTTGGCAACCCAAGTCACGCACCACCTTCAGACGAATAGCCTACAGGTCTCACGCTGTCTACTCCGACTAACGCCCGAGAAACTAACGGCAAATATGGCGGAGTTTCAACCCATGCTTAAAAGAGAAAATATCCGCATTCTTGACAACTCTTGGTCCTTGCGCCTGCAGATGGTCCGCAAGAAATCTGGTGACTGGCGCCCTAGTGATGATTACCGCGCACGTAATCGGCCAACCGCACGTATGTTGACAGCCTTCTAGACTTTTTCACCCTCTATTTATATAGGCACCTACACCTCTCGACCCGCTCCATTCACCTTCCAAAATAAGCTGTTAGACTCAATCTCGTTTCGCCGACCAATCCTGTCTCGTCTGATCGGTCTCCTGCTTTCCAACTTTTCTCAGAATCCTGTGACATTACTGGCCACGGTTTTGATGAAGGAGCGCCGTCTGTATTCAATCCTGCTTCAGTCGGATGATTGAGTCTCTGTTATCCGTAAATCAGCCTCAGCTGATCAGTCGGATTCTCTGGGAATGCTACCAGGCTACCGGGATGTTAGCGGTCTAGGCTCCGTCGATCCAAAGCATAGTCACCCTCACCTTAACAGTCTGCTGGACTTGTTCGCCCTATGTTAATATAACCACTTCTATCTCTGACCAGTCCGATCCTACTGACTCCACTTACCTTCCCAAATGAACCAAAGGACTCAATCACAATGCGCCGACCAAATCCAATCTCGGCAGATCGGTCTTCTCTTCTACTTCTGCGACGCTGCCCGCCATGCTCGGAACACTGAACGCTCTGTCACCATTACCTCAAGAGCCACGTTAACTGCCGCATTTCTTATCCGTAAACGTAAACTCTCAACTCTGTCCTCTCCTTATCGCGGTCTGTCTTTATTTCTTCTTCATCCGGAGAGCGAGCTCTCAGAGTCCTGCTCTATTATCTTCTTTGACTGCTTCCTAACTAGCGAAATGTAGATTGAGGCGCTGTATCACCAACACACAACATCTCTCACATTGCGTGCCTGCCTGACTTGCATACCTTATATTCATGTAGCCTCTTGCATCCCAAACTTATCCGTCTCTGCTGCCTCTTTATTTATCTTCCCACCCTAACTGTACGACTTACTCTCAATGTGCCGGACTAATCCAGTTTCGTCTGATCGGTCCCCTGCTCTCCGAATTCACTCAGACTGCTGTGACGTTACCGGCATTTGATGAGAAGACCGAACGCTCTGTCCCCATTACCTCGCGAGCCACATGGACGTTTCCACACCTTATGAGTAAACCTCTCTCTATCTAGACCGGCTCCTCTCCTTATGACGCTCTACTTTCATTTCTTCTATAATCGGACTGCCAACTCCCAGTGCCTCGTAATAACCTAGTCTTACCTGACCGATATGCCCCTTTGACCTTTTCCAGACTAGCAAGATATTTCCATCTAATCTCTGTAGACTCAAAACTATGCCTTGCTTACCTTGACAGCCAGGTAGACTTGGTTACCCTTTATTAACATGGGCACTTCCATCAGTAACCTGCACCCTCAAACCTTCAATCGAACGACCAACGCTTAGTGCCATGCCCTTCTTTGTCATCATCTGATCAGTGAAATTCTCTGGGACTACTACGAGGCCTCCGGATGTGTCGATTATTCAAGTCTCGTCTGTTCGGTCTCCGGCTCTCAGCGTTCTCTCAGACTACCGGGATATTACCGGTGATTTTTCAGAACTGAACGATTCATACTTCGCACGAGAGCGTCCTTGGCTTCACCACACTTTAGCGGTAAACCTTTTTCATCCTGACTATCTTCTCCTAATTACTTCTCACGAGTTACTCTTCGCACTGCCGTGTGCATTCATCCGCTCATAGCTTATTCTTTAAATTTCCCTTTCTTCTTGGAACGTTGCGTTACCTATGTTGCTCCCGCATTCGGTCTCAACCTAGTTGTCCTTCGTTTCACCTAAGATGCCGCTCGCATTCGGACTGCTGTCATCATCATCAGTTTACCTGTTTTCTCTCCAACAATCGTATTAATCGCTTAACTTTGTCAACACGCTTTGTTATATCCGTCTCTTGACCCTGCGCTTGCAGATCCTTCTTCCTACCTAGTAGTTGTAGTCTGAGTCACACCAGAGACGTGATGTAATGAACGCGCTTGCAAATCATGTATACTAAACAAAATTGCATAAGTTTTAACATATCATATGTACCGCTGCGCGCCACCAATCAGTGTTTGTGCTTCTTGATTCATTGCTGTTTGGCTGCCTCTTGTCCGTTGCCCGTTTTCTCCCGGGATTTCTACAGTTACATACGTCAAAACAAGAAGGATTATCCGTTGGGACTGATCGACCCACTCTCAATAGCCAGATGGTCTAACCACCTGATCTTTTCTCCGGGAGATGAAGAACCCACACATTGTTTCAAATGGAGCTCTTTCCGCCATTCTGGAGAAACTGCCACCACGGGGTCTAAACAAATGGGTTAAGCTCGACTCGTACTCACAGTAGAACAATTTACTCACCTGGAATAATATATTTACATGGGTCCACTGTTCCACAACCGAAGACAGACAACTCTGGCGTGATTACCTTCACTGCCTCAAACATTCCGATTCTCCAGTCACCTGGGACTTTTCTGATGTCATTTCAATGACAGCGTTGCGCGCGTAACAGCGGCTTTTCCGATGAGCTTTAATGGAGTTTTCCCTAGGCCACGGAGATACTTACATTTGAAGGAATTACTAGTCCACTTTGCGGAGAATAGCATTTTTCCTGTTGTGGACATATTCAGGCACAAGAAACAACTGCACTCACAGTCCCTATGACAAGTCCAGCATGGATAGCTGGACACGGGTTGCGAGCTGAACGATATAATAGAAAAAGCCGGCCTCTATTAACAATGCGTTTACTCACCTGTATCAATATCATTCGACTCTGCGACCCTTTTACATCATCGACAGACTTCAACGACTACTGCCGCATCATTACTAAGCCATTCGGCCAACGAAGGAAGAATTTTGGCTTTCAACCGACTGCAAATAATAAAGTGCAAAATCGGTCTATACGATGCATAGCCGACTATCACTACAGTTCAACGGAAGCTACGACAGTGTCCCAGGACGTGGTGGGTTTTCGCCTGGCAAGCGTTCTCCCGATAAAAAGCCACAAATGTCCGCTTAATAACACTGCAACGTGGCGGATGTGACTCGCCACAAAATAGTCACAGCTATACATTTCACACTGACTCAGTCCTCAGCCTTCTACATCCAACCTGTGCAACTGATTTTACTATGAAGAATGCTTTAATGGAGTACAGATCATCCCGGCTTCGTAATGATCATTGATTGCACCAAAACCTTTTTTAGGCTTCTGTGCTCATGGATCACTATATGGCAAATTTACCCCCACTTGTATCTTGACGCAACAGCTTTTGCGCGCCACAGCGCCATCATGGTCCTTGATCTGACTATTACCTGACAATATGCTCGCACATATGGACTAAATCTTTTCGTTTATTCCTTTAATTAAAACGAAATGTTTTAATATTCCAAAGAAGCTATGCTCGTATGCATATTTGATCAGGCCTTTAGAGGTGTGTCTCGTTTTACAGCGAATATACCATTTATTTATTTATTTATTTATTTAGATATGTATCGAATCGCACATATGCAAGCCATACTCCACGTCTCATAGGTAAGACGACCTTCAGCTAGCTCGCGCTGGTTCCCGTTTATCACCAGATACCAGTAGAATAAAATGGCGTTCCTAAAACAGCCATTATCACTATTTTCGGCCTACTTGAGATTTTAGGTATGTCATTTGGACTGTGAAACGGTGCACAAAGTTTCCACGCTTCGTACATTACGTTACTCGTGGTCTAGGCTTCGCCTATTCCTACCTCTATGAGATTTCAGTAGCCAGTTCATGGGACCAAGAGCACCACGAGCAGTTTCTAACTCTCTTCCAGTGATTGCCCCAACACAGTGCCACAGTCAACCCGGATACATGTGGACTCAGCAAATCAGCAGTAGCATTCCTAGGCCACCTTGTTTCATTTGGCATCGACGTCCTTCCTAATAAGATCCAGACCATCAAGGTGTTTCCAGCACCGACTTCCTTCAAGCACCTCCGCCGATTTTGTGCTTTGGCCAACTACTATCGACGCATCATTCCGCGCTGCGCCCAGTTCATGCAGCCTCTGACTGACCTACTCAGAGCGAATAAACGCAAGTTCGCTTTCCCTGACACAGCACAAATAGCCGTCGAGACTACGGCTCCCAGAACATCAATTACATATGCAGAGATTGCTGCAAAAGTCCATCGAGAGGCCGCCGTTGCGGCCTCTTCCATTGTAAACACCGTTAACGCGAATAGAGGGACAAACAGCAAACAAGCAACACTTGTCAGCAGTTCATGACAAACGAGTAGCATACCTTATAGATCAACGAAAAAGGGATCCAACGACAGTGCCCGGACTGTGGCTTGCTCAAAAGTCCCTGAATCTACCGCCATCACACTGCGGGATAAGTTATCAGACGACCAAGACCAAGGGAACTCATTGTGCACGCAGATGAGTATCAAAGCCAAGCCCATAAACTTATTAAGAATTACTCGTCATCCGAACTCGTAAAACTATGGAGAACCCAGACTTATTCGAGTGACACTAAAATCCTCTACCGACGTAAAAGAACGTTTTGATCACCGCAAGCGCGCTAAAACGCGGATTCTGTGGGATATGTATCTATCCTGATGTCCCTTGGGGCGCGCGACAATCAAAGAGAAACACCGAAGAGGGGCACAGCAAGCAAGACCGCCTAAGCGCAATCTTCATACATGGCGTGCTAGAACATCCTTCTAACGATGTTCGAGAGACCGGAAAGCACGATTTGGAACAGTGACGGTTCATTCGTGAAACACTATTTTGGATAATATTGTGGCACTCTCGCTCACCAGCATACCTCTTTCACCAAATTATAGAGCATGCGGCCCTCGAATCCTGAAACTTGTGGTTCAGTCAGACCAACAAGCAAAGGATGTTTTAGATCGATAGCGAGGAAATCGGAAACATTTTCCTTCTGAAATTTGGTTAAAGGTTGCAAACGCTTTTCACAGCACAAATATTAAAGCAACTGAATCAGCAAGCATACCGACGAATGTACGGAAGCGTAACTTGACTGCTGCTTTAATTGACACTGACATAGGTCTAAATGAAGGTTGGGACGCACCTTGGCCGAATCAAGTTGCAAACGAGGTATCATTATCCCATCAAATAACCGAGTAACTGCCGACATCCCATAGGTCGGCATTCTCCCACACGTGACCCCTTCACTCCTCTGTTGGCTCCCAGAGACCGAGAAACTGGCCTGCTTGTATACGAATGCTCAGAGTCTTTCTAACAAATTTGCGGAACTGAAAGATCGCCAAACTTCCGGGTCATATGATGTCATTGGTGTCTCCGAGACGTGGTTGAACACGAGAATGACGGACGCTGAAGTTTCGCTACCGGGCATATCGCTGATCCGGAACGACAGGCTCACAAAAGGAGGAGGGGTAATCCTGTATTACCGAAACGACTTACAGTGCGAAACCTTGGAGGATTCATACTCGCAGTTCCCCGACTCTCGTTGGTGCCGGTTACAGTTAAAAGGCAGGGACGCTTGCCTTATTGTCTTGGTGTACCGCGCCCCAAACTCAACACCCGAAACCGACTACCACCTACCACCTTTTCGCGACAACCTTCATTCATGAATTTTCTTTAATCTGTCTTAAAATTTGCATTATGCTTGTGTCGCTCACCAGTTGGATTATACTGCCGCCAGCATTAACTTGGTGAAGACTATCGTACTTAAGAGAGAAAATGACTCGAATTAGCCAACAAATCTGTTTACTGAGTTATTAATTTTAAGGTGTATCCTACTTATGTCCGAATGTGCACTTGTTCGCGACTTAGTTTCTTGGTTTAAGGCCAAATCGCTTAAACTTGCATTTGATTTTAATCCACCAATGAAATTATTCACTCCAAATTGTTCTCCTCAAGATTTTACTCGGCCTACACAAACGAGGTTGACAATATGCGGATAACAGATGCCAAGATATATCCAGACATGGGGAGGACTCAACAACTAATCCCAGGTGCACAGTCATTTGCAGCTGTGTCTAGAAAGTTGCAAGGAACAACCTAAGCAAATCATTAGGTTACCTCAGCCTCTGACGAGTGTCACTTCTCACAGAGCAGTGCTGATTACGGCTGGTGGCCAAGTGGTTAAGCGCTCGCCCCTTGTAATCCATAGGTCACTGCTTTTAATCTGCCTAGATGCAGGCCACCATCAACTATCCCTACCCCGAACACCATTGGTGGTTGTCGCGTGTAAGCGAAGCGCCGCTACCCATCACCCGCATATTGCAGATACCTTCCTTTTTCTCTTCATGTTGATGACATTTGCTGTTTCAGGCGCGCTTAAAACCCCGCTAACATCTCAGGTGATCAGCACAAAATTCATTTGACAGAAAGCATATCGTCGTCAGTCGGTTACGACCTTGAATTTTGGTGCATCAAAGTCACTGCACCCTGTAAGATATACCAAATGGATGAAAGAATGTACTTTCTCGATCACACTTCCTGAGCTGTCCAACAAATGCTCTATTAAGATTCCGGAAGAAGGACTTTCAGCGTACCGTATGTAAGTAACACCACCTTGACCTTTTGTGTGCAAATATGCTCACGCACTGTACGAACTTCGGGATATTGTGCCGTAAGGGTTTTGTGAATTATAAATGGTTTTTAATAGACTGCCAATAAAACGAGCAGAATGAAATAATCTGTCAAAGATCATTGTTCTGAACGAGGGTCAGCCATCTACTACCGGCTAAGCATGCATAGTAAACGCTTTAATTGGAGCAGATTGAATTGAGAAAACGGTAACTAAGTGGCTTTCATGCACTCTGCCTTTCTACATACTCCTTCTTAGTGGAAGGATCGTTGTACTAAGCGATCTTGTATAGAGGAAACTTGCGCATTGCCATGGAGTTTGCGTTACTGATGTTGCCTATTGTGATAACGGAACAATAGCGAAGGAAGCAACCAGCTTCTTAGCGTTCACACAGCTTTGGGTGACATTCAAAACGCATTTGGCAACAATAGTTAGCAATTACCTGAGAATAGGAGTTCGGCCTCATGGCTTACTGGTTGACATACCTGAAGTAAAGACCAACTAGTTGCCTATAAATGCATGCAGTTTTTGCCAACCTGAACAACACACAGTGTAGTGCTAACTAGCGAACGCACAGCAATGACCCCAAGTCAATCCCTTGCTTACTCGTGTCGATAGCCTCAAGTTGACCCCGAATGATCACGCAGACAACATCAAGTAAAAAAATAATGTGGAACAAGAACAGAATTCAAGTGGATGCTTGCCGGTAGCCGAGTGGTCTGCATGCCTTGTTTGCAACCATAGAGTCACCGGTTCCAGTCCGCGTAGGGATAGGCATCCTCGCCGTATGCTCAGCGCACGCGCGACTGCTGGTGGTCACGTGGCAGCAAAGAGCCGGTACGGGGTACACTTGGTGCATTTGCCGGCTCGTAGCCTAGAGATATCCAGCTTGACTTGTGATCTTAAGGCGAGTGTTCGAGTCTGTGTCGGAGCAGGGCAGGGCGACTCTCGCAGTGCCCTTAGCCCAAGGGCGTCCGGTGGTGGCTGCGCCGCAGCGAAGTGTCGGCACTGCGTACCGGGGAACGGCTGATGCCTTTCCTTTTTCCTCTTCCACCATGGAAATAGCCGGAAGAAATGCACCACATCGTGAGTCATTGGAATTCATATAATGTATAAAATGA
The DNA here is from genome assembly GCA_944474145.2 of Dicrocoelium dendriticum. Classification (NCBI taxonomy): domain Eukaryota; kingdom Metazoa; phylum Platyhelminthes; class Trematoda; order Plagiorchiida; family Dicrocoeliidae; genus Dicrocoelium; species Dicrocoelium dendriticum. The sequence continues at coordinate 27,898,823 of OX104063.1, forward strand.
TCATATAGCTTATGAAAAACTGATTTTGATCGAAACCCGACCTTGTTTTCGATTCTCGAAGGGCTACCAAGATACAAAATTTCCAACCGTGCAATGGCACGATTGAGCTTGACTGACGATAGTATCCCTATTATCTTTGTCCACTTCCGCCTCAAAACTTGATCAACCATAATTCAAAACGAAAGAATAAGGGGGCTAGGTTTACTTAGAACGCTGAAAAAACTATACGTCTTCAGATGCTTAACTTCATTTTGTGGTCTTTCAGCTTCTAGACATTGTGATGAAATATGGCGCACGCATGAATCGATGTTTTCATAGGGTGTAAAATTTGCGCTGGTTATGGTGTGTATAACACCTGTTGAGAAAGTATTATCGTGATTTTCAACTACGTTGCACACGAAAATAGATGCTGCTTGTTTCATGTCGAACGTTTCATGTGACTTTGTTCGGAAACTATCGAATTTAGATGGTGCCATTTAAGTAGTCAGGCTCTCTACACTAAGAGCAACGGTTTTAAATCAATCAGTCATCTGGTGCAAAATAAATATCAGCATGGGTTTCTTTCTATCGCATCTGACGATAGTGTCTGACACACATAACTACTAGTAGTGTTCGTTCATCTCCATTAGGATGAATATATTACCGCGCGCATCTAGGCAAAAATTACACTACTAGCAACATTGGATTAACTGAATAAGAACCACTCTCTGTTTGGCGTATCATTAATCCGGATAATTGTGTCAACAACGTGCACATTAGTTCCTGTTAATGTATCCATTCTAACATAAATATTCATTCGAGGAATAGTATAAGAGTCTGCATGTATGGCGGTTATCATGGAATAAAATGCCTTAATAGTGCAAACCGCTGAAGGCTTTTAAAGAGTAAATATTTAGTGTGTCAGCTGCATGCCGTAACGGCGCTTCGCTGCCGCGCGAGCACCACTGGTCGCTCGTGGGTTGACTATGCCGCGAGGACGCCCGCCCCTACGCGTACTCGAACCGGTAACCATATGATTGCAAACCAGACATGCAGACCAATTGGCCAACGGCCGAGCTGAACGTATTATAGCTTGGTCTAGTTGAACGAATGTGAGGTGGTTAGGCTATCGCGGTGAATTTGTGACTTTCCAAAGTGTCCCCTGGAATTAAATGTCCGATACGCTTGATTTCAAATCGTTATTGGAAGCTTAGTGACGTTAAGCGATATTAACTGTTTACTTTCAGTACAGGTTGCACTTCTCATCAGGAACCATCATCAATCGGGTCAGAAGGACATAGATAATGAAACAGTGTTGTATTGCGGGTAAAAGAAACAAACGTTAAACTAGTCCATTAGGATGGCCACAGTGGGAACCACACAGACTTTGAAAAGAAATTTGGAAATAGAATGAAGAGCGTTTTGGTGAACTCAGCATAATGTTCACACTGAGGCATGTGTAGATTAATGCTGGTTGTACAATGTTCGTCACATTATATCATCTGTCGATGTACACAGACTATATCTCCTCACAGCGCTTTTAAGCACGAATAATGTGGGGGCAGAAGTAACATAATTTGAATGAGCGTTCCATGGTTTGCAGACACGAGGAGAACAAAAGTTTCAACGACGCTCTAACCGACTGTATTGTGTGTCAACTTGTACTCGTAGCCCCTCAATTTGTTTTGTGTCTGTGTTGCAGTTGGTGGTCGCAGATGTGGTTGGCATTCCTCAGAATATGGTAGGTCACTTATAGGTCGCCACGTAGGTGCCGATACTGACCGACCTGTGATATCAGGACTCTCATTCCAAGTTGATATTGAAGAGAGAAAGCTCCTCTAACTTACTTTGTGTGTCTACGCTGTGGAGTCTCGAGCGCTGCGAGGTGTTGCTTATGCCAAAACTGGTGAGCCTGGATTACGTCCTCTACACGATTCCGCAAGTGTGTTTCAGACACCTGCGCGTCAAATGGATCAGACCGCGTGAATGCCACCCGCATGATACCAGCATGTTGCTTCCCTCTCTTTGGTTCTTTCTCAAATTGTGCTGAGCAACGCAAATCACCTCAACTTCAGAACGAGAAACAAAACACGAAGCTTTTAGTGAACAATTGTTTTCGATTAATTACTCGTCAGGCTCATACAATAATATACATTAGGGTAAGGCATGTTGCAATCGTCAGCATAACAAAGAAACAACTGATCAGCAAATTTAACTTGTGATCATGATTGAAGGTATCTGATCACATGGCTGAATTCAGGTGGAGTTGCGGAGTGTCATCACTCCGTTCCCGTCTGGTGGTCGGCCACGGAAGTTGTAGTGTTTGTATCATCTGCTTCTGGACACACAATTCCGGGTTTGTCAGGCGTATGCATACTGCCTCAGCGGTGGCAAGTAGGCTTAATCTTACATGATGGTTATGCCTTGATCAATTGTTTCTTTGTTATGTTGACGATTGCAACAGACCTTACCCTAATGTATATTATTGTATGAGCCTGCGGAGGAATTAATCGAAAACAACTATTCTCTTATAGCTTCGTGTTTTGTTTCTCTTTCTGAACTTGACGTATTAGATGGGCATTTCGCTAGAGTTCACCTCCAATCAGTTTGAATTACTACCTTACCTTCGCGCTCCTGAGTGACTGCTCGCAGGACGTGGTCTCCAACCTTCTGTGTGAAGTTCGGCTAATAATAAATGTGGGTCACCTTGCATTTGGAGGAATTAAACTGGAGCATATTGTGTAATGACCATTCCCACACACACTGTCCATATCTCGCTGAAGTGTGTTGTGATCTCTTTGATCGGTGATCGCCCGTCACATCTTAATATTATCAGAGAAAAACACGAAATCCGAGACGATCAGACGCGTAAGGTCGTTAATGAACACGAAACACGGAAGCCCTCATCCAACGTGAATCGGATCAGACAGCGCACTTTGAACGCCAACCTGCAGTTGCCGATGCTTGAAGAAATTCCTGTTCCATCCAAGGACTGGGTCACCAAATTTGTAGCTACCCAGCCTGTGAAGCAGAATGCAGCGGTTCAGCCGCTGGGAATCATTGGAAAAGTCAAAGTCACTTCCTTCCAACTAGTGTGTAATCAGTAGGTTGATTGTGCATTATCGACGCTTACGGAAACCGTCAGGACGTTCTGTTCCCTATTAACTTATACTTACATGCTCTCTATAGAAAGCATGTTGGCTTTGCATGAAGGCGTAATGATAGAAAACTTTGGAATTCCGCTTATTTTAACTTTAAACACTTGATGAATTAAGTAAAACACTAGTGTGTATTTCGGCTTGGATCATCGCAAGCTTCGCTTCTTGATATTAGTACATTTTATAACTGGTTATTCTGCTGCTTATAACCACAAAAGAACTGTGCCTAAATGTATTTACTTATCTTTGAGCAATTCTGAGCAATATTCCTCATTGACAAATGCTTCGGAAATGGACGCCCCTAATGAACAGAAATGTCAACACTCAGGCTTGTCTTACTTTCAGTCCTATAATCCCTCTAGCGTTTCACTTTTCTCCCCAGTTCCCTTCATTAATACCAGTCATCAAAGTGTGTCAAAAGTTGGGCTTCACTTCGTTTAATGGGACAGTGGCAGATATCGGGTAAAGTGCTAAACCTTAGCATGTCCATTAAGCTGGTCGAGAAGAAACAACAAAATTAACAATAGGGGTGTGTGGATAAACTCTGAGTGCGCGCTGAGGAACTAATTGAAACGTTTTCATAAAAACTGTCATAGGCCCACTTGGTTGGAATTAGAGTATACGCGCTTGAATGCTTTATGCAAATTTCTGGCTAACTAATTTTACGTAGTGAAGTCTAAATGACGCAAGAGGTTTTCCAAATATTGTTAAATAGGGAGAGGAAATGGTGTACTAAGCTAGGATGTTCCACGGTTTGTTCACTACAAAGCAGAAGTATTGGAGTTATTCCAACTGGTTATACTGAGTGGCCACCTTGAGGTGATGGCCTATCAGGTAAGTGCTATGCTTGTTTTGGTAGCGGTCGCATACATGGTTCGGGATCTGCAGGGTTTACTAAGTCTTGAGTTCGAGTCGAAATCCTGCTGTTTCTACCTAATGTATGCAAACAACTACGAAACCGGTCTCTGGGTGTGGCGTGGAGGCGTGATAACACCCATTCTGCTACTACTTGTTCCGTTACTCAGATGAGGTAGTTACAGCATATTAGTGCGTTTTAAGGCCCAGTTAAGTTTGCTACCTACATTTTGCTTCAACTGGTTTAAAACAAACTCCATATGTTGACCATCTCATACGACTACATACCCGTTGTGCAACCCCTATTTGGGCGTCAAATCTAACTTAACCAATATTTGTCGTAGCCATGAACTGCATTTCCTGTGTCTAAGTACCATTTATTAATACGTTAAAGGACATGTCATCGTTAAGCCTAAGCACACAGGTAGAGGGTGAAAAGGTTGTGCCTTCGCCCTAGTCTTATACATGGATTGTGTGAATTTAAAAAGGTCAGCACCGGTATGTTTGGTGTTGTCATGTTTGTCGTGGCATCCGACTTTATAGAATGACATCACCTGCTTAGCTAGTTCGCCCTTGGCCCCATCAAAAATCGACCATAGTAGGCAGCTTATGTCTTATCAGGTTTTCAGTAGCAAGTCCTCATTTGGCTAGAAGCGTAAGCACTTTAGCTTCATGCTGCACATTAGTATGACTTATTTAGTTTTCATGGGGTTCGAGTTGGAGACCAGGTAGCTGTACCGAAAACTTTGAGGTTTCTGTTTGTGAAAGCGGCAGATTTGCCCGAGTATGTAAAATCGCACACCAAGGACAAACCAACAGCGACAATGAGTGCAAGCTGGTTTTGACGTCTTAGATAATTTCGGCGTCGGTTGGATCAGTGAACCAGAGTCAGAACACAGAAAATGCGATAGTTACATTGTGGAACTCCGTAAACCGTGAAAATGATTGCGCCACTGCAACACTACATTCGCTTTCGGTTGCCAAAATATGAAAAAGCTCAGCTTAATTCGGTCATCTGAAATGATATAAAAGCTTCAGGAAGTTTTTCAGCTGAGAGTTTAATCAAGTGAAGTATCAACCAACAAACGGCATGGAGGCGGTTCCTTTTATGTGCTTGTTCGTAGTTTCTGCTTTCAACTAGGACTGAAGCCGACGGAACCTCTGACATAATCGTAGGGTCCAAAGGGAACAGTCTATAACTACATTTCGTGTTTGGGTAGCCGCAAGGTTGGTTGCATTCGGTTCCCTTTTCGCTTTAAACTGGACGCTTTACGTACCATACTGGGCGTTGTGCGAACCAAACGGGATGCTTTACAAATCAAACTGGCTACATTTTTTGAGCAGAACCTCAGCAATTTGTCAACAGGGAAGAAGGAGCAAGGTGGCCGGGCTATGTATGAACCATATTGCGGTCAAGCTAATGGAACCCAAATGGTTCACATAATAGGCACTAGTGAAAACCCTTCTTTTGTATCCTGTGTCATTTCCTTGAATGAAAGGTGGTCACATGGTTGTCCCATATTTCCCCATCGGTCTTCGTCCAGCTGTGCAACTATTTGAAAGTCACATTCGCATTCAACCGCGCATTCAACCCCCATCCGCGACGGACGGAGGCTCAATCACTCATGAATGTCATCTTACTACAGTCAGGAGGCACAAAGTGACACTGATTTAAGCAAGAGATAACCAAGGCAGCGTGCACTCAAAGATTATCAACGATATCAGTTGGAATTATGTAAAGTTCCCAAGGTTTTTCGAAGAGCTTGTGGAGCATAAAAGCTGCAGTTCGGGATGACCTGTTCATAGCTGATCATAGACAACACCAGAATCCACATGCTGGATAAGCAAAGGAGGATCCTGGGTTCGTACTAACATCTGAGTTTCTGTCGTCCTACTCCTGCATGTGGAATATACTCGAATGCCTTAAATACGGATCCTTGTAATGTTTATCAATTATAGCCTGTGTTTATATTGGCCGAACCCATTTCTCGACTTGTCTTCCTCCTCTGGTGCACCTCCACATGACTATATATGCATTGACCCACCCTGCATGCACAGATCGTTTCATCTATACTTAACCCACAGCCTGGAGCCTTACATCCTATTCTGCTTCGCTTATTATTATTATTATTATTGTTATTGTTATTATTATTATTATTATTATTATTGTTTCTTGACCACTTCTTCCTCACCGATCACGATTATCTGTCCACTCCTTCTTCTTAATCTCCTCAATTGGATCTGTGATCACTTTGGTGTGCCTCAGGCACTGACCTCATCCTACTTTGACACTCACGCAACACACGCTTTATATATGCAATTAGCCTATTCCATAATTTTACTTGTTTTACAAGAACACTGTGTATTGCTGCACCGGCACCTAGTGCCCCTGTCACTTTGAAGCCTAGCTTGTTAGCTGTCGGACAGACTTGTTTGCAATTGTTGCCGGTTTGAGTTGAAAACTTTATTGTAGATGTATGTGCTGTGGACACTTGCTTACCTGTTCGTAGGTAGTACCATTATCCAGCTCCACCATTGTTGTTGACTTCAGTTCGGGGAAACGCATTGCTAAAACCATTCCATGCGAATTTTATCTCCTCTACTACATACTAAACCCCCGAAAATGGAAGTGTGGACCAGACGCCTGCTGACCAACCCACGCCTAACCGGATGGTAGGTGAGATCATTAAAGAAAGCGTGGGAATACCAACCCGTCAAGATTGCATGAATTACATTCACAGTAGTATGCTAAACATGATTATGATAAACATGATAACATCAACTAACCGTCCTCCTTCTTACTAATTTGTTGATGTTCTGCTTAAAAAATAACTTGTATACTTTGTATTACAAAGCTTCCGGTTTAAAGTATGAGTAGCACAAAGAAATATCGTATTGTTACAAAGCCTACATGGGCAGTGATTTTATTGTACCGTTTGTAAGGCATCTGTCACACGTCTATCCATTCTGCTAAGCCTATCATCAAGGTGAAGTCTAGAAACTTTACTAGGATCCGAAAGGTCACAAAATTGCCATTGGGTTTACCCTTTTCCAACTGACAGATTATCCAGTTACAATCACCTCAGTTGGCCTCCTTATCATCCGCTATTTACCGGAAAATAAATATAACAACAACTGGGTTTGAAGTAGGTTATATAGAAAATGCCTGCTTAATAAACACTTCCAGCGCTAACGCAAACATAAAGTCCTTACGCTAATGTCCAGGTATACTTCATTGTAAGCAAGACAGCGTGGAAATTCAATGAACCAGGGCGCCCGAATTCCTCGGCTATTGTCTGGTATTTGGCAGCCCCATGTTAACTGAGCCGCAGATTGTTTTAGCTCAATTAGTACCGGAAGTTTATTTATCTTAGAAAAGCGTGGGATTATCTTTAAAATGCACGGTACTTACAACTCCAAAGCATAGCTCAGCATTACTGAGGTGCCTGTGGCCCCTGTGTCTAGCGCTGATAAAATGATTTTTGGAATCCCTTTTCGTTAGCAGCGGTTGTTCTCAAAAATATTTATTGGATGCAAAAATTAGAAGGCAGTTAGTGCGAAATACAAACAGACCACATGAATGTTTTCCCCCAACATCTATGTATTCCGACGTATAATTTCACATGCACCTTCAAGTAAAACGATGTATCTAACCTTTATGATTGAACAGCGACAACTGTTCTCTTTCCATATGGTTCCATTCATTTTCACCAACCGGTTTGACGTAGCAGTCCACTCGTGGTAACCATCAGAAACGGAAGCTCCATTTGAAAGAGATGTTGAAGCTTAAGTGGATAAGAAATGCAAATACAATTTCTCTTGAACAAAACGACAGCTGTACCACCATGGAATGATAGAACGATGGTTTTATGCGGGTAACAAAGCTAATGCTTAACAGGTCCCGTAGAATGGTTATGATGAAACTTCAAAATATAAAGAAATTAGGTAGAAATGCGTCACATCTAGACTCACTCAGACAGCCGCCACACGCCCGGAAAATCACTGTACGCGCGTTTCATCCTTTTGGGAATCATCAGCAGTGCGCATTCCATCGGACCCCTGGTAGGGCTCGAACCCGCAACTCGACTGTTGCCAGTCCGTGGTTGAGACCACTGAGCTACGGGGGACGGCAACGATTATCGTGAATAAGTTACCAGATGTGATATAGTGCCGCTCACTATCCACTGACTTACACGTTACTGCCGTGCAGAGGACATGGTAGCTCCCTCACCAAACGACGAGCCGTCCCCCGTAGCTCAGTGGTCTCAACCACGGACTGGCAACCGTCGAGTTGCGGGTTCGAGCCCTACCAGGGGTCCGATGGAATGCGCACTGCTGATGATTCCCGAAAGGATGAAACGCGCGTACAGTGCTTTTCCGGGCGTGTGGCGGCTGTCTGAGTGAGTCTAGATGTGGCGAATTTCTACCTATACCATTCAACTCCCCCTACTACTATTCTCTATAAAGAAATTGTTAGCAAAACTGTGTTTATGCTAGGGAACTCACTGCAGTATAGGCTGTAGATCCATAAGCAATGACGGCAAATGGGATGTTGGTAAAAATCGTGTCTGCTTCTGGTGTACACATAGAGGAGGTGAAAAACGTGGAACGGATCTGCGTTTTGACCGCCAGTGAAATCGCTTACAGACACTAGTGTTTATCCATGGGTACTGGGTCATATAAGACGGTGCAGCGAAATAAGGGCACGGTCAACTCGGACTTTGAACTCTGCCAGCGTGGGAGCACATATGGCAGATTCCGGTAGGGCATTCCACGTACTGCAAACGCGTACAGAGAAGAAATTCCGACGAAATTCCAAGCGACTGTGTTGCTCTGCCAATTTGAGATGGTGGCCTCTCAAATTGCTGGTCCCAAATGGATGTGATTCTGGGTAACTTTGTTACAGCACAGCTGTTGTATAAAATACTGAAATTACCCAAAGGCTTTTTTGCTCTACGGTGACGCAGTGATTAACTTGTCGCAGTATGTATGTCCCCAGAGCGGATTTATGGGATCTAATGATACTGCTTATTTTACTGCTGTCCATGTGACTGTCGTGGCTGAATTCGCATCATTTTGCTACCGAAGCTCGCTCTCTCTGCTGCCACTGACGCCTGTCCGCTCAAGTTCCATCAACTAGCGTAGTGTATTGATATTGACCAAACGCTCAACAGACCCGTTTACAGTATGGGAAGTCCAATACACATGGCTTCAAGTACATCTTGTGGTTTCTATTTGCAGGACATAAATTGTTGATACCATTGCATAGAAGTATCTCACGACCATTGTTTCCCCCTCTTCTTGTCGGATAAATCATTTCGGAAAACTACTATCTGTTCGCAATCACCTCGGCGTGCAAGGACCCCTCAGAAAGTGCTACGGATTACATATTCGTAACCGCTTCACTTCAAAACTGGTGAAATAGAATGTAAGGTGGTCAGTTTCTAGGCACGATTTTAGCGCATGGATTAATATCGAGTTTGCAACCCTCCTCCTCCATATCACCGAATCCCACGGACTATTTCCTCTTTAGATTATCCTCAGGGGACGAATTGACTATTGTGACCCAACTGCGCTAATAGGTACTTTCACGCCATAAATATGAAGACACCTTCATCCCAGAAAAAGATGTTCATAATATGTTTAGTCACTGGGCGGCTGCAGAACTTTCATCAATCAGCCAAAATGGTTTGGCTAATCTTCACATAAGCTAAAATATCTCTATATATGTGGATTCTGAGCAGATGTGCTGAAAATCTTACATTTAGTCATTTGCAGTAGAAGCATTGTTTAATAGGATTGCTGTTTTACGCCTGCCTCGAAATCTGGTGTCAATAATAATGATAATATAATAATAATAATAATAATAATAATAATAATAAAACTAAGCCCTACCAGCATTCAAAGTTGCTTTGTGGATTCACGACCCTGGCAAGGGAAGACCTGACCGTGACGGCCAACCACTGTCTTCTGCACGGGCAATAACCCGCACTACAATGAAGGATGGGTCGGGCTATATTGCAGTTAGGTTTCAATTCGTAATGGTCGTTTGTTGTACCCCATGGCTCAGTGGTATAAGCTGCTGGCTAGTTGGCGTTAGCCTCTAGCGGTCATGGGTTCGATCCCCAATAGGAGACCGATGGATGCACACCACTGACGAGCCCAATAGGGCGAAACATGCGTCTGGTGCTTTTCCGGATTGTTAGCCTACCTATGCTGCTTGGAATCTAATTGTGAGGAATCAAATCGGATCATACCCAAATCCATCTACCCATTGTTAATCAAGAATAATACTGTTGACTTATACTTTGGAAAGTAAAGTAGCCCAGTTAACATGTTCACCTTGTGCTTATGTACCTTTACTCTACATTGCCTCCGTATATTGAACTTTTCTAAGGGGAAACTACAATGAGCCTTTCTGCACGAGGAAGGAACAGACAGACGACTAAGTGGTTTACCAATAGACCGCTCTGGAAGCTTGGACTTTTGTTTAAACATGCACATACTTCATGAATAGAAGAGAAATATTGATATCCCGCAGAATGTGACTCTAAAATGGCAACTGAGAAAAAGGATTCTTGCTCGGACTAGTCTTCGGTTGCCTAATTTTTTGTGATCCGGTTGAAAAGTCCACTGAATTTCCTCTGTATTTCTTGGACTTGGACCATAAGGCAATAAAGTTTATTTTCAACAATTTTCCATTCTCGTGTAATACGCGTGTACACAGGCACTGATCATCATCAATGTATGGCAGTTTGATTAATTTCTTTACCGTGTTGCTTATGGTTCGTTACTGTGGTTTTTAACTAGAATTAAATATTCGCTATTTCACTTAGATCGAGTAGAAATAGCAATTCTACCACATTAATAGTCACATAACACTTAGGCTGCTTATTCAGATAAAAAAATCTTTAAGCACGTTTTCATCTCTCAACTTCACAAAACCCCAGCTGGAACCACATTAGGACATGGATCGTGGAAATCAGTCATACTATATCACGTTGGTCGCTATGGTTACGGACAACTACAAATCGCTCATTTGCTTGTACAACAAAAGGAAGACCACATTATGTGAACATATGATATTCAGTGTGTCAAGCTCTCTCACAATAGTAATGCCATTTAACTTATTGTGAGGTGAGATGTAGACCTTGATTCAGGAGATGTAAAGAAAGATTCGGTAGAGATATTGACTACCATATAACCCACCTGGCATTGTAATAAGCAAATATTTCAATACTGCTACCTAAGTCGTAGTCAGCAGCAATAATTACCATCATTTCAACTACAAGGGTGAGTGCAATTCCCCATTCAGAAATAAACCAATCGGTCATACAGAACTTAGCCAAACGGTTTCAGCTCTTAGGTGAGCTTCTTCGTGTTCAGTTGCCATGTCACTAACTGCTCAGTCCGAGGTTTAACCAAACTGGCTGGAATGTTGCCAAAAACCCTCACCGAAACAATGAAGTAATTGAGTATTGAACAATGAACAATGAATTTATACGGGCTAGGAAGCGTTGCTTTACAAGTCCCGTTGGATAGTTGCAGGAGATATCAACATAACAATAATGATGATAAGGATAGTAAAGTAGTTAATACTTTAAATATGAAAATAAGGACATCGTTTGCTTCGCTGCACTCCTGCGATCCTCTTAGGTTCACCGCATTCACAGGTAACAACAAATAATTCCATGGTATACTCCAGGTGTAGGATGGAGACGTGGTGGTAAGTAACAAAGTGTAAGTGAATGAGTGCATCGTTCAACCGTCTTTTAAATACTGTTAGTGTCGGTGCAGAGACGACCGATTCGGGGAGAGCATTCCACGGGTGACAGACACGGTTGGAAAAGAAATTTCTGCGACACTCCAGACGACTGTATTGTTCTGCGCGTTTTAATGAGTGGCCCGTCAGGTTTGTATTGCTGCTGAGTTGCCGTAAAGGGCGGCACACATGATGTGGGTCTCGCAGAATCAAGTATGCCATAATCAGATCGCCTCGTAGTCTGCGATAGCTTCTACTGAACAGTCCCAGTCGTCGCAGCCCCTCCTGGTAGGAAAGATTGCTCATTCTAATTACCTTCTTAGATGCCCTGCGTCGTGGCTGCTCCAGTACATTAAGGTCGTGTTTCAGCCGTGGATGCCAGGCTTGAATTGCATATTCGACATGGGGGCGAACATACGCACTGAGCCTTTGTCGAAATATGGAGCTGTTTATTTGTCCAAACGCCCGCCTCAACAGCCCGACGTGTTGGTTCCCGGTCTTCGAGGCCGTTTCGGATTGCCTGGAGCAACCCAAGTCATTTTGAACCAGGACACCCAAGTCACGTTCGAGGGTTGATTGTGGGTAAAAGAAACAAGCGTTAAACTAGTCCATTAGGATGGCCACAGTGGGAACCACAAAGACTTTGAATAGAAAGTTGGAAAGAGAATGAAGAGCGTTTTGGTGGACTCAGCATAATGTGCACACTGAGGCATGGGTAGATTAATGCTGGTTGTACAATGTTCGTCACATTATATCATCTGTCGATGTACACAGACTATATCTCCTCACAGCGCTTTTAAGCACGAATAATGTGGGGGCAGAAATAACATAATTTGGGTGAGCGTTCCATGGCTTGCAGACACAAGTAGAACAAAAGTTTCAACGACGCTCTAACCGACTGTATTGTGTGTCAACTTTACTCGTGTCTCCTCAAATTTGTTTTGTGATTGTGTTGCAGTCGGTGGTCGCAGATGTGGTTGGCATTCCTCAGAATATGGTAGGTCACTTATAGGTCGCCACCTATGTGCCGATACTGACCGACCTGTGATATCAGGACTCGCAATCTGTGGTTATTGACTATGAAACGATCCTCTAACTTGCTTTGTGGCTCTACGCTGTGGAGTCTCGAGCGCTGTGAGGTCTTGCTTATGCCAAAACTGGCAGGCCTGGATTGCGCACTCCACGTGACTCCGCATGCCTGAGTTAAGCACCTGCGGATAGACAGATTGATCTGATCACGCGAATGCTCTCCACAGTATGGTTCCCAGTCTTTGACGCCTTCTCAGATTGTCCTCAATAGCCTTGATCAATCTGGATTAATACCCGAGTGTCCCACTCCTGTGTGATCGCTTGCAGTACATGGTCTCTCTTAAAGATTGGGTTCGGCTATTGATAAATTAGAGGAATTAAACTGGGGAAGATTGTGGAATGACGGCTCACACGAACCGTCTAGGTCTCGTTGTAGTGCATCGTCATCTCCTTGGTAGGCGATCGTCAACCACATCGTAACACCATCAGCGAACAACATGAAATCCGAGGCGATTCGATGCGTAAGCTCGTTACTGAACTCGAGAAACAGACGTTGAACTAGAACTAAATTTGTGAAATTCCACATTCGACATGAAACGGATTGGACAGCCTACTTTGTACTTTAACCTACAGTTTGACGGTGCTGTAGAAAATCACTGATCTATCCCAAGACTGAATTCGCAGCTCCATGACTCTCGAGCCGGTGAAGCAGAGTGCTGTGGTCCAGTCGGTCAAAGTCTTTGGACAACTCGAGAGAAATGAGGACGGTTCTTGCCCCGTGGTCGGCCGCTTCTGTCCAACTACTGCGTTTAATCAGTAGGTTGGTTGTGCATGAACGGTGTTGGTGGAAACCGTGCGGCTCATGTGCTATGATGTTGTTGCGTTCTGGATGGTCGACTAAAGCCTCAGAGATTATTGCCTCCATCACGTTTGAGCGAACAGGGAGAAAGGCCACTGGAAAATGGTTTGCCGGTTCCGACCGACTACCACTTTTGAAAATCAACGTGATCAGACCATCTTTCCATATGGTAGGCACGATTTGTTCATCCAAGCACGTTTGGAAGAGATGAGATAATATTTCGACCAGCATTATAGTTAGGATGTCCAGCGCCCTCGAATGAATGCCATCGATTAGGGCAGAAATGTATGTGCTCAGTGACAGCAGTTGTTTCAACACAGATGTGTCATTAAAAGTGATGTTAATGCGTGCTGAAATTGTGGTTATGGATTTAAGTATGTAGCAGTGGTGCACATCTCTATGGAAGGTCGGAGCATACTTCATCCGTAGGGCGTTGGCTGCTTCCTCAACAATCTGTGCCACCAAGACTGTCGTGTCGGGGAGGACCTTGCTTCACTTTTTGAATTCCAGTATATTTATACAGAAGTTTTTGGGCTAATTTACAAGCCAAAATTGTTAAAATGACACTCTGACCTCATGACAAGTTAATTACGGTGGCTGCGCTGCGTCACATATTCGATCCTGGCTTAAGTACCAAGAGGGGCTCTGTAAGCGCGCGAAGCTTCATTGCTTAGTGGCATGCGTATACAAGTTCTGCTTCTGTTGAACGACGATGGATTGGTGGAGGGAACCAGATTATTTTCTGAATCAGCCGACTTGTAGTTATGCGCGGTCTATGATCAATCCAGAGACAGCGATTTCAATTTCCCACACACCGTGAGATACCAGATGGCGTATTATCAGACATCAGATGCAGTAATATGTTCGGCTCACTAACCATAAAGAAGTAATGTCGTGTGGCGCCCTCCGGGAGTCAAAAGAAAGTCTGGGCAACGATCATAGTCTTGTGTTGAAAAATCAGTGCATCGTTTCATACCGTACACAAATTGGGAACGGTTATCTGCCGATATTGGATGCTGCGACTTCGTATTTATTTGCGTTCATTGGTCCGTGAGATTTATCTGTCGGCTTCTGCTCTGTCTTCATTTATTCGCCTTGAGCAACGGCTGGGTACAGCAGCTCAGCTTTGTATGTCTGATCTGTCGTTCCTACCTCGTCTGCGTGTGGGTTGCCCGGCTAGACCGATCCGCTAATGAGCCAACCGCGTTTCCTTGCTCGGGATGGTTGATGAGTGCACCTGGTTGGCCTATTTGCCAAATGCTTCCAACTTCCTTTTGCTGAAGCGGCTATCCGATAGCATACCCGTCTGCAGTCGCAGCCCATGATTGGCCCGCAAGGATATCGCCGGCTCCTCCGCTTTGCTTAAGCGACTAGCTACTAACACAGTTAACACTGCGCAGTTATCGGGAGTTGGTACGATTTAGTTCGAACTATGGCAGCAATTTAGTAGCATTGTCAACATGGTTGTTGACAGCCGGTTCCGGATTTGATTGTTACCACGGCTTCCATACGATATTGGGAGCAGCTGCTGGAGGATCTATAAGAATCTCGCCTCCACAAACCTTTGCGCGCTATGGGGTTTTCCGCGACATGCATGGTGGGCGGCAGCCGTTTTCTGATTTGCTTGTCACCGTGGCCTCAATAAGGACATTTACTGAAGACAGTTGGTCGTTGCTGAAGAAGACAGGGTGTAGAATCCTCGTAACCGTGCTAGGTTCAAAGGGTGGTTCCATGCTTTCAATGTGGAAGGAGTTATGGCTCAGATACCGCCTTGTGTACGCCGGTTACGCATTATTTCCCAATTAGAGATGAATGCTTCTGCTCTGCCTGTTGAATGAGTGTGGGCCGGCTTTGTTGATGAAACGTGGCTCACATCCACATGCTTTCCGGTCTTATTCCTTCGGGTTTACACTGGACATGGGGTGTATGGATGGAGATGTAGGTGGGGCAGCGCAAGCCACCCGTTGTCGCTCTTTAGGCGCAGGCGTCCTTTGGCTGTCCCCCTGGAGGCCGCAGAGACAGGCAAATCTGTAACCGGATACAGCCACCCATATGATCCTAGTTGACTTGTGATCCTCATCAGTAACAGCAGTACGCTGAAATGTGAGACAATAATATTCCAAATAAAATTAATTCAATAATAAGTTTATTCAGTCGCAGTCATTGTGAAAATTGTTCCGGTCAAAGAATATAGGTCTTGTTTATGTACAAAAGAATGATGGGTAATAAGTTTAACCGCGAATAAGACGCTCTCTGACAACTTGGTTGCTAGTATACCCCAACAACTTCTTTAGCTATCAAATTCACCAACGCATTGTCCTTGGCTTGGCAAAAATGTTAAGGTACTGGTTAATTGACCCAAAAGAAGACTAGGAAGAAACCGGCTGGATTTCTGAACCTAGTTGGACTGTACCGTGTAACAAAATGGATTCAATCATAGCAAACATTTAAGACACTTTGTAATCTGTCACCTCTGAATAACCACTGATGTTCTAACCGTAGTGCCGATTGGACTGTGATACGTATCACTCGAGTATTGCTGGTTTGCACCTGGACCCTTAGTCCGCGCAAGAAGTGAATAAGAATACACCGGATGGGACGTGTCAAAAATTGTAATGGTAGCTTGTAAGTTACACCAGATGAGTAAGTCGCAAAGGAACCAATCAGCACAAGGAAAAAAGTGGACGAATCAGCTATCGGTCAATCGATCTGTAGGTGTCTGTGTGTTGCTCATCGGTTTAGCAGAAGACACACATGTAACATCCCCTCGCGTGACAGATGGAATCACAGTTGTGAAATGTAACGTTCTATCGGCTTAGGTGAGCGGTGCGGTTTCCGAATAGCAATCGGCTGATCAATTTTTTCCGTTTGGTTTTTGTTTGTCTCCTCCAGATCTTCTGGAATCACTTTCTCTTCCCCAGGGTACGGTGTGACTGGGATGCGGGGTCGGATGAAATCATTGTGCCTGCGTACTGTCTCTCCACCCTCTAGTTGTATTTCGGCCTCCGTTTCTGAGCTCGTAAGCACAGTGCCAGGCTGCCATAACTGCTCATGTGGTAGTTTCGTGTAAACATCACGTTCCACTATCGACTTCTGGAGTTTAACTGGTGCGCGTCCACTTTCATGCACACGTTGTTGCTGGCAACGCCTGGTCTGACGAGGGTCTGGAAAAAGTAGGTCTAGCCTCGTACGTAGTCGACGCCCAAACATTGCCTCCCCATGGCTCTTTCCGATAGACTCTAGCGGTGTGATCCGATATGCCAACAAGAATCGGTCAAGTTTGGTTCATAACGAGCCATTACGCTGCTTTAGATGACCAGCTTTCACGGTTTGGACCGCTCTTTCAGCTAAACCGTTTGACGCTGGATGGTACGGTGCGGAAGTCATGTGATGAAGGCCGTTGCTCTGCAGGTATTGTTTGAACACTGCACTCGTAAATTGCGGACCGTTGTCAGTGACTAATGTTTTCGGTATGCCATGTGTAGATAGACTAGAACGTACGCCATTGATTGTAGCTTCTGCAGTAGCGTTTGCAACAACATGCACATCAATCCATTTGGAGTACGCATCTACTAAAAGTAGCAACATTTTTCCTTCGATCGGGCCAAAGTAATCGGCATGAACACGTTCCCATGGGCTGTCGGGCAACTGCCAAGGGTGAATTGGGCCTGTTGGATTATCTCTTTGATATTTTTGGCATGTGTTACAAGTACTCAAAAGTGCTTCGATGTCACGGTCAATCGCTGGTCACCAGCAGTAGGATCTGACGAGGGCTTTCATGCGGACAATACCTGGATGTGCATCATGTATTTCTTTCAGTACAGCTGACCTGAGAGTCAATGGAATAATGATGCGAGATCCACGTAGTATACATCCTTCTTGCAGGCTCAGCTCAAATCTACAATTGAAAAACGGACGCAGATCCCCAAGGGCTCGCGAACCCCAGCCACGCAGCAGCATACGTTTCACAGTCGATAGAACGGGATCTCTGTCTGTAGCTTTCCTAACCATGTCGCCAGATGTAGGTGTAGTATTCAGGTGTCGCAAAAGTTGAACAAACTCCTAGGGCGCGTCACTTCTTTCCTTCTGTTGGTCAATCTGTGGTAATCTACTGAGCGCATCGGCGACATTATTGTGAGGACCGGCAATGTATCGGATTTGATAATTGTAAGCAGAAAGTAGGAGGGCCCATCGTACCATTCGGGGTGCGTTAAGTTGTTCTATGCCACGTTCCTTACCGAGAAGTGATAACAGTGGTTTATGGTCAGTCTGTATCGCAAACTGGTTGCCCCACAAATACTGATGGAACCGCTTTACTCCGAATACTACGGCCAGTGCTTCCTTGTCTAATTGTGCGTAATTTTTCTCAGCAGGTTGTAATGTGCGAGACGCGAAAGCAATAGGGCGAACTGTTCCGTCATGGACTTTATGTCCCAGCACTGCTCCGACTCCGAAAGGTGAAGCATCACACTGTAGGATGAGGGGTTTGTTAGGGTCGTAATGTACCAAGACTGGTGAAGAAGCAAAGGAGACCTTTTGCACTGTCAAATGCTTGTTGCTCTTCCTCGCCCCATGCCCACTTAGAATCTTTTTTCAGCAAATTGTGAAGTGGTGCCAGAACAGAAGCAAGATTAGGTAGGAACCGGCGATAATGTGAAAGCATTCTAACGAACGAGCGTACCTGGGCTCCGTTACGAGGTGAGGGTGCAGAAATAATGGGTTGTAATTTGTCTTTCCGCGCGTGTAAACCATGCTTGTCCAGTCTATAACCGAGGTAGTCAATTGCATCAACTAGGAAGGCACATTTGGAGCGTTTCAAGCGCAAACCGTGTTCAGGGAGTTTGTGCAATACCCGGTCCAACAAGTACAAGTGCTCCTTTTCTGTGCGACCCGTGATAAGGATATCATCGAGATATGCGCAAGTGTTCGGTATGTCACGCACGATATTGCCAATTATCCTTTGGAAAATCGCCGGCTCTGAGTTAATCCCGAATGGCAGTCTAGTGTATTCGAATAGCCCCAAATGTGTACTGATCGTCCTAAGAGGTCGGGAGGTCTCATCCAACTCTACCTGCGAATAGGCGTGACTCAAATCCAATTTAGTGAACTTGACTCCTCCAGACAAGTTGGCATACAAATCCTTAATTTTCGGTAATGGATAACGGTCTATGCTGGCACCATCGCTTTACACGCCGAGCGCTATTTGCACTCCCAGGGAGCGTTGGAAAAAGTGCCGCGGTGGACAGCCGATGACGTGGAGAAGGAGTATGAAGAAGGCGACCTCAAGTTTGGCAGCAGTCGGACCAGTCCGCCTTCCAGGTTGGGGACCACGAGATGCTGAATTGCAGTGGTTGGAAACATTGGACGTCATGGCCCGCAACAGACATCAGTGGCGGCAATGTTGTTCCGCAATTTCACCATCCTTTTGATACACACGAAAACTCACAAAACAAAACAAAAAATAAAATGGCGTGTGTAAAACCAAAATAAATTTGTTTCCCATCTTCTTTTAATCGCATTAGTGTCCCCATCTTCTTCACCTTTTTCTTCTGCCGTGGTTCTAATGGCACAATGTCTGCTAACAGACTGTGAATATATATATATATATATATATATATATATATATATAATCACCACAGATTCGTACGTTACCGTCGGGCTTAAGTACAGGCACTATCGGGGCCGCCCATTCAGCTTGTTGGACTGGTACAATTATACCTTCTCTTTGAAGCCTTTTCAGCTCGTCTTCCACTCTAGGTCCTAAGGAATAGGGCAGTGTTCTGGCCTTAAAGAACTTTGGTGTACTTGAGTCTGTCATAAAGATTTTTGCTTTAAAATTATTGAGTCTGCTCAATTGCTGCTCGTCAAACAATTCTGGATATCGTTTAAGGACCGATTCTAAGGTATCCTCCCCACGGAGTGGATAGTATTTAATACTTGTGGTAACATTTTCATCCAATCGCGACCAAGCAAATTGACTGGAGCCTGAGGCACGACATGAAGTACCAGACTTTGTGATCTACCCTGATGCTGCACTCGTACCTGACACTTCCCAAGTAAATCAATCACTTCTCCTTTGTAGGTTCTAAAAACGGTATCAGTCGGTTCCAGGTCGGGTAACGATGAAAGCGCATTTTTACTAATCAATGTCACCGCGGAACCAGTATCCAATTCAAATAAAACAGGTTCGTTATTAACATGAAGCGTGATCCTATATGGAGACGCTTTCGTCATAACTGAGCAGTTTGAAATTATATGGTTCATAAAATTTAGCTGGGAATCTGGGCACTCACCGTCGTCGGAGTTCAATGAGTTCATCGAGACTTGTGACCGTGGGGAACGGCAAACACGTGCCAGGTGGCCAAGTTTTCCGCAATTTCTGCACTTTGTGAGAGTATGAGGACACTGGGTGGGAGAAGTGTGCTGATCCCCGCATCGGTAGCAGACGAACTTCCGTACCCTGTTTTCAGAGGATAACCGTGGTGACAGTTTGTTTACACATTCCACAGGCTGAGGGGGGTTGAAGGTGGATAGTTGGGATTTTAGGTTTTCCCTTTGACGTACAAGGTTACACTTCATTTCCCAGGGAAGGGTTTCTTCCTCCTGTGACAATAATTTTTCCCTCGCACCATCATCTGTAACTCCACCAATTAGGCACTGGATTTTCATAACTTCTTCAAACCGACTTGAGGGAATGGTATTGTACCGGCATTCCGGTGTAGCTTGATGAATGCGGGCAATGAAATCATTTACACTTTCTCCGCATCATTGCTGTAGCTTGAAAAACCGATAACGAGCGGAAAACACACTTTGTTGGACTCCCCACAATTCCTCAAACAACTGGATTACGTGCACAATACGGGTCTTAGCCGTCAAGTTCATAGCGTCAAAATGACGTTGTCCTTCTGATCCAAGGGCTTGGCGGAATAACATAATCCAATGGGTATCGGATAACATGATAGAGGGGTTTAACACAGGAAAGTGAGTCATCTGATGTTGGAAAGATGTTTTCCACTGTATCCACGACTGCAGAGAGGGTTTTTCTGCACCATCAGGCCACAGACATGACAGTCCCGCAAGAGGTCTCGTAGCAACCGTCGCCATCTGATACGTATCACTCGAGTATTGCTGGTTTGCACCTGGACCCTTAGTCCGCGCAAGAAGTGAATAAGAATACGCCGGATGGGACGTGTCAAAAATTGTAATGGTAGCTTGTAAGTTACACCAGATGAGTAAGTCGCAAAGGAACCAATCAGCACAAGGAAAAAAGTGGACGAATCAGCTATCGGTCAATCGATCTGTAAGTGTCTGTGTGTTACTCATCGGTTTAGCAGAAGACACACATGTAACAGACTACATTTTTGCTTTTGGAGAATGTTCCAACGCACTTGCAATTCCGTTGTTTCACTGACCCCAAGTCATCATTTTTGTTTTTGGTTGTTGCGCTGTTCTGAGTGCTGACCACTTGGTCGACTGTGCCTCATCGCCTGGATGTTATTCCTACGCTTTTCTCACTCCGTTGAGAGCCGGTGATTACCCCCGGGTGACGGCAAGATCATAACACACCGTTCCGCGTGTTCCTTTCCATAACAATCAATGGAGCTAGTACTGGATGCTGGAATTTCTAACACTTTCGCTTAACTGATCTATGCACCGAGTGGATGTTATCGTACAACGTCCAAATATTCACTTGCGTCATTCGTTCATGGTCAGAGCACTTTCTGGCTCATTCCTTCTATGTAGCTGAAAATTTTTGAAACCTATTAGTGTTGTTCTTGTAGTGCGACCTTGCTTCTTAACCAAGCTCCTGTTATTCACTTCCGGATGCTGCCACTACCTGCGCACCCACAGTTGCTTGTACTCGCGATTGGATAATTCCGGGCATTATAGCCCACTCTAGGATGATCCAGATTTTTCGTTTCTGCGTGCGGTCTAAACCGCAGCTAATGGCTGGCTTTATTTTTCAGCAACTAGGTTTTCATGGCTGCGGATTGGGATTGTGCCTTACATTAGAACGGGAGTTATTTGGCAAATGCTTGAACTAAATAGATGAATTGTTGGAAAGACCCATAATCGACTAAATAC
The DNA here is from genome assembly GCA_944474145.2 of Dicrocoelium dendriticum. Taxonomy (NCBI): domain Eukaryota; kingdom Metazoa; phylum Platyhelminthes; class Trematoda; order Plagiorchiida; family Dicrocoeliidae; genus Dicrocoelium; species Dicrocoelium dendriticum. Next base: position 27,920,550 of record OX104063.1, read on the forward strand.
TATGGGAAACCATCACCACCAAGAAACCAAAGTGACTTCGGGAAACAGTAACCTCTTTCTAGCGCCCGATGAACGCGAAAAAGTGAGCTGTTGAACAGGCTCCACTCATGCCGACATAGTGTCAGGTAATAATTCAAAACGGCCGTGTCTGCAGCTGGATATTTATATCTTTCATTACTTGAGGGTGAAAGAGTTACCCAGGCACTGGACACATGCAAATTCCCTGTGTAAAAGCTGTCGTCTCTAATGTTTCCCATCGCGATTGTCCTCACCTAACCAGTTTTCACTTGCTTTGCTCATCAAGCTAGTATGGATGCAAATCAGCTGAAATGCCGATGGAATTATTTTTCCCAAATAAGTTCTTAACCGTGCAACGCTCTTTCGACTTTTGTACTTCCCGAGTCTACTACTCGACGGTGTATTCCACCATCTTTAGTACTTACTTTAAATTCTTTTAATCGGTTAATAACAAGACACAGTTAAACGTTGTGCTCACTAATCCTCACGAAATCGGGCAAATGAATATATCATGGTGAACCCGTTGACACGCGTTTCTCTTTAGTGTCATGTTTTTGAACTCATATAATTCACGCACACAATTCCACGAGAGCTGTCGATTCTTGACTTTCGCACCTTTATTATAGCATTTTCCTATTGTTCAATATCCTGTTTTTGAACGGTTTACAAGGTCAGCGGATAAGCATCATAACTAGCTTAAGCGCTATGCAGGCAAGAGCACGTTTATTCAATTCATATTATAACGAAGTGTTTAAAATTTGTAAAGCAGCCTAATACAAAGAGGTATTCGTGCACCACTGAGCAAACTTGTAGACGGGCTACTCCAAAAGTCAATCCTCACTTTTTTCGCATCAAATCGTGAATGGAATTTTCAATCATTTGCCCCTAGATGAATGTTGTATAACTAGACCATGAATGGCCTAGTTTTTCCGACCATTAGTGACGACATTATCACCCTGTTATGTGGCAATTTTCGCCTTTCATCGACGCTCCTCTACTCCAAGCGACGCATTGGAAACAACACATTTCATTCTGAGGCAATTTAATGTAGAAGAGTCTGAATGTGCTAAAAGAATTTAAGCACTCCTCTATAATATATATATATATATATGTATACGTTCATTTGTCCACTTTTTGAATGGAAGTTTGCCTAGATAGTTTCTATAAAACACATGCTCCCAGTGTGCGCATTCCGCAGCAATTTCTGAATGTAGAGGTGAAGTTATGTACTCCTAAGATTTGTTGCATCGTATCCCACCTTCTACATGCTTGGATTTCACCCATCAGGGGCTATTGGGTTCATTCATTTGGTGAGTTGAAACCATTCATGGTGCGTAAATTTTGCCAGAAATGCATGCCCCCTATTACTGAACCTCAACTTGATGTCCTCGATGGCGGCTAACTTTGCATGGTCTAACACATAGACGAAAGTGGCAAATTTATTTCGTCATCTACCTGTTTAATTTTGGTGCACACCGGCTCAGTGGACCCTAACACAAAATCCTAAGCTTCTGTGATTACCGTTGAAAGAATGTTCAATAAATGTATGAACACAAGCTACCAAACAAACTACGGGGAGAACAGAAACGTGTGGGATTATATTGCTATTATTTATTTAATAAACACAATTTGTCCTACGTTACGTTGATCACGTTTCTCATGAACGATTGTATCGTTACCTGTATTCTGTTATGTGAACTGAATACTGTTAGATTTTAAAAGTACCCGAGTACTTATAGTTTAATTTTCTGCTAGTCCGCCTAGTGGCACCGCTGTCATTAATATAAATGGTGACTGATTTTATGGAATTTGGTCACAAAACGTATGTAACTTAGGTAACATTGTTTTTCAATAAGTTGGATATACGCGGGTACCTTCTGTGATCTTCTTCTTATGCAGTCACTCTATCAGTCTCCTTATAATAACGACGAAATACCCTTAGAGATTACCGGTATATTACCGATAAATGCGGTTTATCCACCTAACATGGTAGTTTTCACCACTGAAACTGAACCGAATACCAAGTACTTTCTCTTGTATCGTACTGTACCAGAACAAATACAGAAAAGTCACCGACACACATCGACCCAGTTCACAATGGAATCGGAACGAGTGAACGAAAGTGTCAGGAAAGCTGAGGATTTCCCTAACAAAACACATTCGGCTACCCAGACGTTGTCCACGCAGTCGTTTCCATCATGGAGTGGTGACCATCGCCCCTGGTGCTCAAGTCCTACTTTTGACCCGGAGACCGGCATGTGAGTTTTGAACAATGGGATTTAGTGCAGTCCATTCTTTCTGTTATGCACCACCTAATAAATGGTCGGTGTCTAACCGAGCGGTAAGCCATTATTTTGTTCGAGATGAGAGGTAATACATCCTACCTGTATAAACCCATAAAAAGAGCGTCAGCAACACGCCGGTATGCAGTATCGACCCTTCGCTGTTGCTTAACGATCACCGTTCGCACGTGGGGTAAGGGTACTGCGAGGGTCGCCCGGTCGTTACGCAGGCTCGAACCCGCGCCCTCCTTATGATCGTTAGGGCTACGAGCCGGCCTGAATAAATCCATGCCATCACTAGTATCGTATATTTAAGTACAATTTATACTCGCTCCAAATCGGGTCCCGTGCTGTTAGAAACGCCCTAATTAATTTGTAAATTGCAGCTTACCATTTGGATTGGGTTACACTACCATCTATGTTGGTTCTGCCATAATATGCATAATCCTGTCGGTATTTGAGACGGTGGCCTACAGAATTGTCCCAATCTTAATCAGTTACGGCGGTACGGTAGATGAAAGACAACACCGTTACACTCAATGGGTCGGTGCCTTATTGCAGCATTCACTGCGGAACGTGGAAACTAACCTTTCGTTATTTGGAGCTTTTATCACAACATTTTCATGGTCACTTGTTGATCGATTCTCCGAGCTTGATAAAGTGATTGCATACGTTTCGCCACCATGCGAGGTGGCATCTTCAATACGGTGATATGCAGTGTGTAATCCTGCTTATTGAGTCGTCAGTCCGTGATCGACGGCCAGGTGACTTTGAACGTGCCGATCTCGATTTGCGCCTCATGAGCTCTGTCCGTTCTATTCCGCGGCTGAACCACGTCTCTTTAATCTCCGGAGATCTTTCTTTCAGAGCAGGTGGTACACCGGATCGACGTCGATGCGCATGTTGATCAAATTATTAGAGGAGAAGAGGCATGGTAATATAATAATTCGATCATCAGGCGCATCGACATGGATCCAGTGTACCATCAGCTTAGGAAGAAAAGTCTCCGGCTAATAGAAAAATGTGGTTCAGTCGCGGAAGAGAATGGGCAGAGATCACGAGGCGCAAATCGAAATTGCCACTTTTGAAGTCGCTGGCCCGTCGGTCACGGACGGACGATTCAATAAGCAGGATTGTACACTGCATATCCCTGCACTGAAGATGTCACCTCGCATGGTGACGAAACGATGTAATGCATCAACAGGTGAGCAACCAACCCGGGCTAAAATTGTTCCAAAATCTTTCGAACAGTTTCATAGCTAAGATGGGATGAGGCTGGAACTTATGAATTGCGGCGGGTTGAGTACCATTTCGACCCGTTGAGGTATACTAGGTGGTGCCCCAGAGTCTATTGAGAGTTGGTTCTACCAGGTTAATCAATGGCTAGAGGTCAGTCAATCTCAAAATCCTTCTCCTCCATCTTAGGGGTTAGAAACTGGATGTCGTTCATTTCTATAAACCCAGGTCACTGCCATCCACCAGCTGCAGCCTTACGGACAGGATTTCAAACCATTGGCGTTGGTTTGTGTTCATAAATGTTCTCCTATCTGTTTGGGAGTCCACGTACAACTGCATGTGGTCAGCTGTGTTATAGGATGTAACGGGTTAGGTGAAACAGGGAATGTTAGACTATGTGCAGGGGAAGCAGAAAGAAAGGTGATGTCAGCTTTTGCATATTTTCGTTCATCCACCTCGTTGTGTGCCGCAGATAAGGCAACCCTTTTCCTAAGACCACTGCGCTTTGTTAGGGTTGGCCAAGGATACTGGCAGGGCGTCCACACCTGACAGAAGAATGACTAGGTTCCTCAGCCAAAGCCTTCGACAAAATGTACGTGCGAAATGCAGCGGGTCGTGTGCCATGAGTCGGTGAACGGACTCACACAGAATTGTGTGTACTGACTCATGGCTAGAAGAAAGATTTAACTCAACTCCCACTCAACGGTCGCCAATAGGAGGCTTCCAGGACTTGAGCCAGCGGCACAACATCACCACCAGCGAGTCGACGATCCATCAGGATGTCGCCACCATTGGCAGTATGCCGTAACACATGGGTAACAACAGAACAAAGCAGAGAAGTGGTAGTCAAGGGGAGAGGTACGAAGGTTTATTTGTTGTTTGGGCAGAAAGCTTCCCGGTTGCCCAGGGCGAAGACAAATTTAGAATAGGACTTATGCAGTCAGCCAGAAGGATTACATAAGCTAAGGTTAGGAGCGGCAGTAGGACAGGAAGTGGAAAGAGATGGATTGGAATAATGAATGAAGATAATTTGTTCTGCTACCTGTTCCCAAATCGTCACACAATGTTTATTGAGTTTTTGATATTTCCACTCGTTTTAACGCTTTGCAAATGCTATTGTTTTGTATTTTATGTGGTCTAGTCCTACTTTAAACAGTCCTTTTACCCGTCAGTCTGAATGCTTAGTATATTATCCACGCTTTCATTTGGTAGATAAACCATCGCCATTTTCTCAAATATGCACGGTTGTACGATGCATCTTATCTATTTAAACAGCTTATTCCATACGGTAAGGTGTCCGAGGACATGAAATGTTTAACCACGATGGGTGTTAAATCTGGGCAAGGTGACTACACAGTAGGTGTCTTTAATATAATATTTTATTTTATTCGTACGTGCAATTGTTAGTTTGCAATGAATTCTTGTCGCCAAACTAGTTACTGTGGGGAAATAGTTTTAAATGCCGTCTTCTGAATCTTAAGAGCTTGAGGTTCAGCTCCGCACAATTAATTCTAAATAAAACTACGGTCAAACAATGAATCCATGGTGTTATACCGATAAAATAGTGCGGCAGAACAACTCCCATGGATGGTTGAATAACCAAAGACACGCTTAGTGAAGATGCATTGTAACCTTTTAGTGGCCTTCAAGCCACATTTGCTCTGGTTGCTAAATCTATCACGGTAGCATTCAAGCATAGGTGTTATAGCAATCTTTGTATGTAATCAGTCTGCTTTCTTCCAAAATTAGCACATGACATATGAGCCCAACCGATGTCTTAACCAATTTTACTACGTGATTTGTATTTTTGCTTCATTTTTCTTAACTGGAATAACTCACAGCTAAGCCACGGTGAGAGGATTTAATGGCAATAGACTCGTAATGAAGCCTGAATTACCATGCCTCTGCTTAACATGTATGCACCGTGATATATTAGACCTAGAGGCTAAGAACGTCATCCGTTACATTGTAGCTCATCAATCAATATATTGTAACTCATTTCCTATATAGACTGTTTCTGATGTCACCTCGAAGTGAAGAGGACGTAATTAGCTTTAATATCATCAACGTACAGATAAGATTTTCCAATTGCAGTTACGTAGGTGCGGTCATTTTTGTACAATAAGAAGAGTAAGGGGCGCAAAACGCTGTCCTACATCACTCTGCTGGTGAGGTTGCGGGGTGTAATGATGGTGTGATTTATGTAAATAGCCTTGGATCATCCATCTAGATATGATGGAAGCCAAGGGAGAAATCAATTTGTTATCCCGTACGTACGTACTGGGTTCACATGCGTGGAACTCCGTCAGATGCTTGTTGCATCTCAAGGAATTTGAGTGTGCACTGAAGACCTGCATTAGGCGCATCAGCTGGTTAGTTTAGGAAATCGAGTTGGTAGGTTACACACAAGCGTGACTTTGGGAAACCCCAGTGCAAAAGCGAGGGAAGACGGTGCAGTAATGGAAGAGAGACTAAATGACACCTAACAATTCCTTGAAACATTTGTGATAAAATGACAGTGTGGCTAATCGGGCGGTAGTCTCGTATATCTGTTTTCGATCCAAACTTACATCGCGGTGTAACCGCAGACTTACTCCAGTGTTCAGGATATTGGTCGGACTGGAGGTACAGAGCAGAAATACACTAAGAGGACGGAAAATATCTTCATCTCCGTACTGGTTTAAGGCTGGGGATCACGTCAATGTCAGGGCTATCGGATATCCGTAGAGAGACGAAAGTACGTTTCATACTGGACACACTAAGGTCAGTAGCTGATTTGTACAATGACGTTTATCGAGGATGTAAATTTCGACGACACCATGTCAAGCGATTCAGTGAAATATGCCCTAAAAGCTCCAGTCATAGCATTCGAGAATTCCATACGTTCGCCCTCAGACTTAACGATATGGAAAATAGGTCAGTCATATCAACTCACGTTTTTCCAAAAGCGTTGACATCTGCCGAATCGTATTACGGCTATACGTAGCTCGTATTTCTTTCTGCCTGAGTCGAGTATGAATTTTCATATCTGCTTTGAAAAGGAATGCAGCACCATCCGTTATACTCTGAAGTGCATCATTTCCGAATATGAGAAAGAGTAAGTTCTCAAGGACGTTACCTTGGATAACCACAGTTGTGACCACATTGGATTTCGAAAAGTTGTTCCTCATGTACACTGCACGCTCTCTTTCAGTAAGATGTTAGTATAACCGAAAATGCGGAGGATCCTCGATAACAGTAGCTTTAATATCGCATGGTACCCTCAGGTGCGGCACTGTGTCAAATACTTTTTCCATTGCCCCGGTAAACATTGGCACACACGTTTTGTTAAATGCACTGTACTGTGATTTAAGAAATCTGTTTCGCAGGTTGCACAGTATTGTCCTTGTGGGAACACATACCGTGGCTTTTAATAAGTGTTTCCTCTACTGATAAAGTTGGACACTTCTGTTTCTCTACTTGACTTCATTACTATAAACATTTAGACTTACCCGGATTAATGCGAAGAAACTTTCGGTCCCACGAGAGGTTACGCTTTAGTGCCTTGGTTTAAATACTGTGGATTTCCACCGTGCAGAACACTACTTTGCCCTGTGATGAAGTAAAGATCTAAGTAGAGATGGGTCATCTCGACTACTATTAAGCAAAAAATGTGGGATTCCGTCTGGCCTTCCGTCCAAAGAGGAACTTAATCGCCAGCGTCAGTTTGTTCTTGATGTACCGAGGAGCTCAGTGCCCCACGGTTATTCGTTTGCCTGATGCGCGACTTACATTTGTACGTCATGGGATTCAGTTTCCAAGATTCCTAAAAGCTTGCGTTAACAGCCTCGCAAATAGTTTTTGGTATGTCTTGAAATAAATGCGAATATCCGTGGCTCGGGGTGTGGATGCGGATTTTGAGCTGTTCTCCGAGCTGAGTGATTAGTTTGCAGACGTTTCGTTGCCAGACAAGGCAACATTATCAGTGCGACTTCAGGGGCCTGGCTTGCAGTACCTCGTAAGCGACTTCAGTGTCCAAGTGCTTATTGATCGAGTTCCGCTTTGAATGTCAGGCTTCAATGAACTCACGTGCTTGCCGGCTTTCAGCCATCTCGAGGATGGTGGCGTGCTCCAAATCGAACTGATGGGTCTTGGCATTCATTTGCACTGACATCAGGGAGTTCTGATCGCGGTGACGGATAGGTAAGCTGGGTTCAAGTAGTCTTGTGCCAAGCTTTCTCACAGTCTGTCCCCTCGTATTTGTCGCAGTTCCGACAGTAAACCTTACAAATCACACCAGTTTCTTCCTCTTTGCTGAGTTTGCAGTTTACTGAAGAGTCACTGAGCATTGTGTTGGTTGACTGGTGTGCCACTTTGAGCGCAAAAGATACTAATAGCCTCGCTGCCATTTCAGAGACTCCGTTGAAATAAGGCAAAGTGGCTCTCTTTTCAACTGTTGCCTTTATCGAGGTGTGCTGAGGAGCGTTTTGTAGTGCGAGGCAGCGTAGATTGTAGCCATTTAGGTACGAGTTCCGCTTGAAGAGACTGAAGATTTAGTCTTCCTCCGCCCGTCTCAGCTGCGGTGTGCTACAATGTCTTGGCGCACATGACAAGAGACCATGGTGCTGAAATTTACGAGTAACGCCAAACTACTATACAGATTTGTGGATAAAAAATGAAAGGTTAAGCACGGGATACCACCACTCAAGACGGCCGGTGGTCTAACAACTACTGTTGTGGATGCCGCGAACGCTCTACTCCTGCAGTTTGGCTCAGTGTCTACAAATCCCATGGAACCTTCGCCCTATCAACTCCCAACAAATGTTGTTGGCTTACCCAGCGTCATCTTTACTCCAGCAGCTGTTGTAAGCAAATTACAGTCTCTCCGAGAGTACGACGACCCTGAAATCGACATGATCTGTTCAAACATACTGAAAACCCTTGCTCCCACCGTAGCTGTACCATTCGCAACCTTTTTCTAGGGTCTGCTTGCCTCCCATACATTCCCATCTGAGTGGAAAAATGGAACGTGGTAAGCCATCGGATCCTGCCAAATACCGACCTCTTACTCTCCTTCCTGCTTTATCAAAGGTGATGGAATCGATAATCGCCGATGAACTGACGTGATACTTTGAAAGTCTACAACTAATTTCTAAGGCCCAACATGGTTTCAGACGCAGACATTCTTGCCTCATCAAGCTGCTGCTTGCTCGGGACTCATGGACGAGAGCGGCTGATGAAGGAGTCCCCATAGAGGTTATTTATTTTGAGTTTTCTAAAACATTCGACAGGGCCAATCACTTCGTTCTCCTCTAAAACTTGCTGCCCACGATCTCAACGGGTCCCTGCTCACCTGGTTGGAAGACTACTCACACGACAAAGCAATCAAGGTAAGAGTAGCCGACACTCACTCTGTGCGTCTCCAGTAGTATACAACAAGGATCCGTCCTCGGCTCGCTACTGCTTTTAGTCTACATTAATAACCTTCCAGCAGATATTCTATCTCCGATGCAAATAGTTTCAAACGATGCTAAAGTATGGAGAGCAATACGCTCAGCATCCGAGCGTGTCTATCTTCAGGAAGACCTGTCTCAGTTTAACGAATGGACAAAAGGGAACCAGCTTCCACTGAACCCTGTAAAGTGCCACTTACTGAGGGGGCCCAGCAACTTCGTCAACACACCTTTTGGTGCAACACGTCCTGCAACACGTGACTTGTGCACGCGACTTAGGTATAATCGTTCAAGGGAGTCTTGGCTATTCGCCTCAATGTTGGAAAGTAGCAAGTGTAGCGAACTTGAACTTGAGACTTTTGAGGCCAGCTCTCGGCAACTTTGAGCGAGGGCTAGTACCAATGCTGATTAACTCCTATATTCGCCCTCACATTGAACATGCAGTTCAGGCCTGGTGTCCATGGTTAAAACGAGACATTCGTCTATTGGAACAACCCCAAATGAGAGCCACAAAGGCAACGCGTGGACTATCCGGTCTAAATTACGAGCTGAGTCTTCGTGTAATCGGTGTGTTCTCATCAGAATAACGACGGCTCCGCGGAGATCTTATTCTCACATACGGATATTAAATAAAACTGAGCATCCATGTACATCACCGTCGACCCTAGCCCCTTACAAACAAAGGCGATGCAATCGCCTGAAATTAATGACGCAACACTCCCGTCTAAATTGTAGAAAGTCTTTTTACTCACTTAGAATCTGTTCTCACTGGAATGCATTACCAAGATATGTGGTGAACGCACTAGACATGATGACATTCGAAAGACTCTTACTTTCATCTTAAAGATAAACGTTGCACCACAGTTTGATAAAGTGCAATGGTTTAATCACTGATACTTTACGTTCCACGTTGGAACATTTTGCTTTTAATTTTCTTTTGCAAATCCATCCTGTGGGTCTTGCAAACTTATGCTTTTTATCCCATCATACACTATTGAACTACTGAACTATTGCTGCCGCAGTTGAGGATCTGGTCCCTATGCGTGGATTTTCGGTAGACTGTTGTTCCCAATCGTCCAGCACCAGTCATTCGGATGAGAAAGTCAAAGAATGTCAACTGCTCGTTTTTCTCTTCCTCCCTGGTGAATTGGATGCCATCGAACACACTGGTGATTAGTTCGCGTGTTTCCTCCGATTTGGTACGCTTGTGAATGACAAAGGTGTCGTCTAAGTATCGAACCAAAAGTTTTGGTCCGGCGATCGGAAGTGCTATTTTTCCAGTGCCTGCATCACTGCCTCGGCTAACAGACCAGAGATCGGCGATCCCATTGGTGTGCCTCTTATCCGTTCGTAAATTTGGTCTTTGCAAGTGCAATGTGTTGTTAGATAGAATTCTAGTCACTCCATCGTCTGTTTGGCGTCCAGTTTACTGCTTGTATCAGACGACGTGTGATGCTCTAGCAGGCGTGCCATTGTTTGTTTTGCTACGCTCTCTTTTCAACCGTTTCATTTGCCGACGTGTGCTGAGGAGCCCTTTGTGGTGTGATTCACTGTAGATTGAAGCCTTTTGGGAACGAGTTCCGTTTGAACAGACTAAAGATATGGTCTTCCTCCGCCCGTCTCATCTGCGATGTGCTACATTGTGTTTTCGCTCATTTGTAAAGGGTTCGCAAGTAGCTGCGTTTGTGGACTGCCGGATGATTGCTGCTGTAGTTGAGGATCTGGTCCGTATGCATAGATATTGGGTAAACTTTTCTACTTGTTTTCCGTACTGCGTGCATTCGAAACAGTTACTTTGGAACGAAGTGAAGGAAGTTTGATAAAAATAAAGAATTGAAGTAATTGAATGAATTTTGGTAAAGCTTTTTTATTGCACTAACCTTTCAAGTCTTTACATTCTTCTTGACTGATACTTTCCTCATTCTGATGGCATTTGTGTTACGGCTCAAAATACTTCCGTCATTTGTGCATTACATGCATCCTTGAATTGACTTGAGTTGTTCATCTGTGGTAAACTGGTCAGTCTGTTCTTGTTTATCGTCACCGATGGGGAACACAGCCCTAAATCAAGCATTTTAGTCTCATATCTCCCAATCTTGATGCCAAGATCGTTCAGCGAATGCAGTGCCACTTAGTTACGGACAGTTTAGGCTGTTAATTTGCGAGACTGCAACGGCTACTCATGTATCTTCATTCTATGGTACTTGATCTCCTAGTACACAGTTCCGCAGATACACCCAATCAGATGTACTGATCCGGTGAGATCCATCAGCCATGAGACTTCTTCCGACTGGGAAATGGGTCTAGTTGCGGACTGCAAATTATTAGTTATAGTTGATAAGTCTTGACAGCTGTGGATTCTAGCAGATATTGGGATGGACTAATGTACGGTACCCCAAGCTACCTTCGTTAGTCCCTTTGAGTACAGTGGCTGCCGCTGCAAATCTGTGCTTTCGGTCGCTTGACATTGAGGCATCTTATAGAAGAGCAGGATCTTCCTGGTTTTACCCTTACCGTCGGCTGTTTGCTCTCGTAATGTAAAATAGGATTATTGGGCGGACCATGCGGAATGGATCTCCACTTTTAGAGGAAGGATATCCGTCGTTCTTATCAGTTTTATGTTGAAAATGCACCCCAAGGCATTCTGACTCAATGGCACAAACAATTAAGCATAGGACATACCCACACTGCCAGCAGAACTGAAGTGTCTCACCATAACCCCTGTTCGAGAAAGCAGATTAAAATTTGTGTAATCGCCTGCTCAGGTGTAACGTGTCAAAGGGGCCGAAAGCGGTTAAATCAACAATAGCTCATATCAGAAGTTGGCAGTTCAAAATCTTCTAGCCTGAAAAATATCGAAGCTCTACCGAGCTAAATAAACGGTGGCTTTTACTGGAATACACGAGCCGTGTGTGAGGTATAATATGCTAGCCAGCGGCTGCGCACATAGATTCTAACCTTCTAGATATCGATGATACATATCTTCCGTTGCTTTCGAAATCAATAGTGTTCATCATCAGCAACAATGGCACACAATTTTGTATCTGTTAGGAGCTTTTTTGCTCTGCTGATCTAAAGTTCAAGAGGATGACAAGTTGGTAAACAAGGAAACTTAAATAGTATCGGCCAATAATTATCAATCTTAATTGCTGTGTCATTTTTAACACGATTTGCAAGCATAGCTATACCGGCATCATCTTCTCAGAGGTTTCCTGATCATGAAGGACCACTGCTGAACCGTGTACTTATTCCAAGTTGCGAGGGAAGGGCATAAACAAACGCGTTGCTCAGTTGTTGAAACTGGCACTTAACTGAAAAAGGAATATTCCTTAATGATCACGACGTACAGGGTTAGTGTCAAAGAATGCCAGTTGGAGGCAAGTGGGATATATGCAAGGAGCTTTTCCAGTGAGGCTCTACCAGTCGCTCGCATTGAGTAGTTGAGTGTATTTTGCTCACAGTTTGATCTAGCTTTTGAGCAATAGTTAAATACATCATTTAATCTACCTGTCCGGAAACACATGACTCATGTGATATATAATTCAACATACATATATCAATTAGAGGCAGACATAGGTGCTGCAAGATCAATATATTGCCATTTTCTTATGACAACTGAGTGTTCGCGATGCGTGATATACTTTCATCAAACTTTTGTTACAAGCCATTCGATGTTGCCGTTCCCTTTCAGAGTCCTTAAAGGAAATCGCTGGCGTGTTTATGACCAAGACAAGGTACCTTCTGCCGCTTCACTCATTTTGGGCCGCAAAGTAGTGGCACCGAACCAAGCTGACGGAGGGAAACCATACTTGGCCACAGTGTTATCACAAGTATGTAGCCACAATTGCCATTAACAAAGGTTACCTATCGTATCATGCGTGAAAAGGCAGCTTTTTCTAGTATTTGTAGCTGGAAAGTTCAGCTAACCATTTTCCAAGGGAAGACAAATGTTTGAATTAACCACCGAAGCATTACACTACATTATATGCAGCTTTGGAATCGACATAGATGACAACTTGTTCTGGTTGTTTTCAAGTGGTTTGCTTACAAATTCTCACATTTAAGAGAACACTGCTACTTGGAGCCATCGTAATTGATCGCGAGCGGCTGCCTCTGTGCGTACAGAAGCAGTTGGCAGTAAAATTGAGCCTGCCATGGTAGTGCCGCAGTAGTACTTGGCCATCAGCTGACCACCAAGCGAACGCATCCGACCTCGCTTGTTTTCAAATTGTTAGTTGCCTTGTACGTGACTGAGGAGATAAGCAAGAAATGACCGGGTAATCTCACAACTTACGTCTTCTGACATTTCTGTTTAGACATTTCTAGGAAGCATTTTGTGCCCCCTTTGTTGTGGGCCGAAATCTTCATCTTGTCCAGTGGTTGCTTTACACGCTTCAAAGTCAGGCTTTCAAAGAAAACTGTGCACAGTTTCTTCTAGTTACCCTTAAAATAAACGAATCGCGAATACTTATGGTTGGCGGCATCCGGTTTCGGATTTGACTGTCAATGTGGAAAGCCACAAGACGCCTGCGCCTACAGAGGGACCATGGGTGACTTGCGCCGCGTCACCCACAGCTACAACCACACACCCCATATCCAGTGTAAACCCGAAGGAATAAGACCGGGAGGCATGTGGATGGGAGCCAGATTTCATCAACGGAGCCGGCCCACACTCCTTCACAGGGAAACACAAACACGCTGTATTTGGGGAATCAAGAGTACAAAGCGCTCCACACTAAGTGCATGGAGCCACTCTTTGAGCCTAACACGGCCACAAGAACCGTGCACCCGGTCCCCTCCAGCAACGACCAACTGTCTCCTGCAGCCAGTATGGACGAGGTAGTGGGTAATAGACAGGTAGGCACCTTGTCAACATGCACATCAAGCGCAGCCACACCGGGGATTTCAAGCAACAGTGATTACTTATAGCAGATGGAAATTAGCCATCCCAAAGTACTAAGGTAAGAAATAAGTTTAATAGATATTAGGTGTTGCCCGCTCGAAAGCACTGCTCTAGAAGGTCGGTTTAGAATTGATTTGTTCTCATCAGGTGGACAAATTTGGGCACTCGAACCCGGTAAATTGGAGATATTAACTGGAATGACTACCCGAATAGATTATTCAATTGGTGACACACATGTTGCCTGTCCTTTATGCAATGACATGTCATCCTTTAATGGATAATCTAGACAGATGTAATCCCAGTAATTCACAACAGTGACCGCCGTTAGTATGCGTCATTTAGCAGCAAGAGACCGACACAGTTCATAGTGGTGTACACATCAGTCTCACAGTGGTCCGATCGCATGCTAGTTCCTAATATGAATGCGTCTTTTTGGGATCCTAACTACAAATAACAAGCTATATAGCCGGGACTTTGCATAGTTATACCTAATTTTGGTTTCTCAATTATGCATTCGGACTATTGCATCTGTGTAAAACGATGGAAGGCCGATGAGTGTCACCACTTCACAAAAACCCTGAAACATACTGTATACATTGTTTCGCTTGATCTATCTGCAACTAAACTCAGTCACCTATCGAACCCCACCTATATGGGGTAGCTACTAAAGAGAACACAAAAATATGTACGCTAAAACTCGCAGCTCGTTCTCCACAAATGTTTATCGAATACGCCGTATGTATCGGAAGCCAATTACTAAGTTTAACCTGCCTAGCCACGAATAGGCGCAAATGCGAAGCCCTATGGCTGTTCAATCACACGCAAAGCATTTACCTTTTGGCCAACGGCTTTAACACATAAGCACATCTGGGCATAAGCTAACTCCTGCTCCAATTCAAGCAATCCATTTTGCGTTGTACTGGCATCGATCGGGGAGAAGTTGGACATCAAATGCATTTTGCGCAGTCAGGAATATTCCATCTCTGTAGCAGCATGCTGACACGGCTGTACCCACAGACGCTGCAGCCTTTTGCTTTACCGTGCTGGATTTGCTTTGGGAATACTGTGTCATACGTGTTTGCTCTGTGTGAATTGTGCACCAATACTTCGCTTTTGGCGTTGTTTTCCACCTGCGCGAACTTGGTGAATATTCTCCGGCTACTGTCGGAGATCTCAATGATTGGCCAAACTACCGTCTGTGCTAGGCATCTTGGATTTGTTCTACAGCAATTTAACGAGTGTCTGCCAGACCACCAGCTTGACCGACAGCTTTTACGTGTAGCATACCAGTGTAGTTGCAACGCACGACTTTCGTAGAGCTGAGAGTCACAATGGCACATACTGGTTGCCCACGGAACGCTAAGCCCAAATCTTCCCAAATGAACGTTAGTTGTGGCGTAGACAGCTGTGTAAAACTTGTGCAATTTGGAATAGAATTCAGAAACTGCCGAACATACTTCCGTTTTCGAGGTGCTCAACATAGACTCAGTCAGATAAAAAGCTTAATAGTACGACCGATTCTCTCTGATTCTGCACTGAGTGTAGATCTCTTCCACTCGTCAGATGTATAAGTGTCTTGTCGCAGAAGTGTGATAGGCGGACAAAGATCGTAGAGCAGGCAGCAGCCGTGAAGGCTATCCCAGATGAACCAGACCAATCAGTTCCTTGAACTCGATGCTCAAAAGCAAGCTCCAATTCAGAACAGTGTAAGAGTAACGATCCAAACTTAGCCACCCCGACACTAGCGGCTGCTCATAAAGATACGTTCGCCACATATTCTTTAACAGAATCACCCACCACACTGAGCACTATTAAAAGCCCGACAACATACGCATCCTTCGTTGTTACCCAGATGACGGAGGCACCTCTCATCACAATCCCGCCAGCTGCCAAACGAGTTACTACTGCCAATACCACCATGGGACTCAAGGCCCTATCGTTTTGTCCAACCGAAGAAAGCGGTCACTGGTCCCTTCCAAAAGGAGCATATTAGACAGTGGGACGCCCTGTTTCAACTAATAGAGGTTCAGACTAAACCAGTCAATATGATGCTACTCCTCCGTCACACAAACTCCGTACACCATGGCGAACCGCGGTTACTCCAGGTAATATTTCAGTCAGGTAATGGTGCAGAGGCACTTCTGCTATCAGCCACTCGCCTCCGTAGCACCAAATGCACTGTTCGCATATTTCTAAATGTTCCTTGGAGCGAACGCCATGAACACAAACAAAATCCGGATGACTTCTTTAAAAAACATGACACAAAATTTATCCTAGTTCACGGTGTCCACGAGCTACAGTCACTAACCCAGCCACAGGCTAACCTGCATGACTGGGATAAATGTCGTTTTGTTCGTAAAGTGCTCTCACTCGAAAACGGCATGCGCTCCGAGTGATGCAAGTATCATGGCACTCCGAGCTGATGGCAGAATATGTGATCGAAATGAGGCACAAAAAGCGTAAAATGCTGATATCCGGAATACGTGTAGAGGCAATAGGCACCAGGCCACAGATAGACTATGTAACGCTGAGCAAGCAACACAGAAACAATTCTGTCACCGTGTAGCTCAGAACGGCAACAATGCCAAAACATACAGACAGCTGAAGGAGGACAGGATGGTCACCCTCTTGTTGGTGATGATAAGTCTATACAGCAACCTGAATTGACCATAGGGCCTGCGTCATCAGTCCCACAAAATAACGACCGGCAGTCGACCTCCAAGGGTCGGTATAGAATGTCGTCGGAATCAGCATCCACAAACACGCTTCTGAGCACCGATACCCTTACTGCTTGTATACCAATGCACAAGGTATTCTCAGCAAGCTCACCGAACTTCGTATTCGTCAGGTCTCCGCGCATTGGGGCCAAGTCATGGTCAGCGAAACATGGCTGAACACAGGGATCACGGATGCTGAGATTGCACTACCTGGCATCACTTCCAATACGAAATGATCGATCTAGCAGAGGAAAAGGAGTGCTCCTGTATTATCGATCCGACCTGCATGTTGATATCCTCGAGGACCCAGCAATGAGAGTCGCCGATTCTCTTTGGTGGTGTATGCACCTAAGGCGTGGTGATGTGTGTTTACTAGCAGTAGTTTACCCCCTCCAGTGTCCACGTTGGAAATGAATGATTGCCTAGCTTGTGCGATGAAACGAGTCCTTGCACGACCATACAGTCACCTCCTTCTGGTGGGGGCTTCGGCTTGCACGCAGTCGAAATTCCAGCATCACACAGCGAACAATTTAAGGCTGATTTGCGAGCGGTACTTGCCGTTGTACCTCTGTACAAAGACATCACCACTCCCACGCAATTCCGAGCGGTTGACCACCCTCTGTATTGGACATTGTGCTATCCGACGATTAACTAATGGTATACACTGTGACCATGAAAGCACCATTTCGCCGTAGTGAGCATGCGATGTTTTTCTCTCGTTACATCAGTTAATCGGACTAAATCAGTAAGAAGAACGAGGAAAACTATGTTGTTACACATGACGATAACCTGTCCAACCTCGTTCAAGAAACTGACTGGTCCTTCCTGACCGAGAAGCCGTCAGATGTCGCCTGGATGTTGTTCGTCACGCAATTTACTGAGGTAATGGCGAATGCGTCAGAAAGCAAGGTCCTTCGCTCGAAGCAAGTGAATTCGTTTCTGAGGAGCCGTATTAGAAAAAACATTGTCTTCAGGGGCTCAGACTGCCTCGCTTACACAGTCTGTTCAAGTAACCTGATTTTGGGGTGCTTACACAACTAGGTGAAACTACTGGATCAATTTGCTCCGCGAAGACAAACTCCAGCAGCGACCGAACTTAGCGGCGAACTTCAGTAAAAATCCCAACTTGCTGTATAAACACGTTAACGACCTCCGCAGCGTGCAACGTGGGTTCCCGGTGTTACTTGCAACAGTTGGTCTAGCGCGAACTACGCAAGGTGCAGCCAACATGCTTCGCTAAGACTTCACCCATACTTTCCGTAGTGAATCATCATTCCATGCGCTTTTTACACATTTTCATCGCCACCAAGGTTGAACACGTATCGAGCGCAATAGCCATTGTGATGGAAACGCTAATGTCATTGCGCGTGCGCAGCCCACCTGGCGTGGACGACATCAATCCGAAGGCATTGAAGACAGCGGTCCTGAACCTTGCCGAACCATTAGCTCGGCTCATTCAACGTTCTCTTGACCAACTGCAGGTACCGATAATGTGGAAACATGCAGTAGTCACTGCTATTTACATTATTGGTAACCGTTCGGAGCCCTCGAACTACCGTCCAATCACTCTCCTCCCTGCTTTATCCAAAGTAATGGAACGTATGATTGCGGAGGCGCTCATGGGATACCTTGAAAGCAACAATATCCAAATGTCAGAACAACACGGATTCCTCTGAAATCGATCCTGCACTACAAACTTGCTGATAGCCCGAGCAAGCTGGACAGAGTCAGCCGATGCCACAGTGGGAGTCAACGTTGTCTACCTGGACTTCTCCAAGGCGTTCGATCGTTTGGACCACCGCATTCTCCTTTACCAGCTTCAAAGCTATGGAATCGGTGACCCTATACTCGATTGGATCGGCAACTTCCTCACTCAACGTCGGCTGAATGTGAGAGTCCGCAGCTCCATCTCCGACCCAATTGTCGTCTAGTGTGTCTTTCCCCAAGGATCAGTACTGGGGTCACGTTTATTCCTAACATCCATCAAAGATTTTGGCAGTGTACTACAGTCGAATTTCTTACTAGTTGCAGAGGATGTCAAAATTTGGCGTGATATCAGGACAGCGGATGATCACATTACATTACAGAGCGATCTCAACAGGGCTTATACGTGGTCATCCGAAAATCTGTTCCAGTTCAACGTGTCGAAGTGTAAAGTCGTGAGCATACGCCATCAGCTTATCTATGAATATCGACTTGGGGACCAGCAGTTACAACATGTTTCGCAGGAGAACGACCTCGGGGTTATCGTGCAGGAAGAACTTGGATGCTAGAGACAGACTGAAAAGCATCAAAAAGAACCATTCAACACCTTGTACTCTTACGGAGTGTTATCGGAGATTTCGAACCATCAATGTTTCTGCAAATGCTGAACGCCTACGTGTGGCCTCGCGTGGAATATGCGACCCAGGCCTGGCGTCCCTTGCGCAAGTGCTACATCACCACATTTGAAGCTCCACAACGTAGGGCAACCGAAATCGTTAAAGGCATGTTTCGTCTCTCCTACCAGCGCAGACTGCAGTCCCTGGGGTTGTACAGTGTTGAATATCGACGTCAGCGAGGGGACCCAATCATGGTTTACTTAATACTGATGAACCCAACTCACCCATATCGCAATCTATTGCAGTTGAGCCAAAATACCAATGTAAGAGGCCATCAGCTCAAACTGGCTACGCACTACAGTCGACTTGATTGTCGACGAAACGTTTTCTCCCTCCATGTGTCCCGTGCCTGGAATACCCTTTCGACTCACGTTATACTTGCCCCTACATTAACGCTATTCGAAAACGCCTTGATGAAACGCCTTCCAACTTGCATTACTTCCTATAGTCCGTTCCACTCGGAGGACGAAAGAAAGCGAATCAAACCCTCTGCTTAACGGCCCTCTCCGTAACATGGCGGTGAGAATACATGCAGAAGTTTATGTGATTAGCCTGGATGTAACTAAACTGGATTAACATACCATATCTGTCAGTTGAAGAAACACACGTGTGGGCGTTGTCGTTTCTTTTCTTTTTCTCACGTATTTACTGAAACATAACAGCTCTCTAAACTCTTTTGTGTGTGAACATCCCATTCCCACTTCAAACTATCTCAATGCAGTAGTGTATTTAAATTGGTAGACGCTTAAAATAACGATTTACTTATTCGATTATCGTTTAAATTTTAATTCTTACTCCAACCATCCTACTGGACTTGTCAAGCACATGCCTTCTTACCCGGGAGAACTCATTTTTCATTGTTCATTGTTTCGTTATGTTCAATAGCTTTTAAAATGCGGACAGGAAATTTACATGATATAACCATTACAATCGATCTCTCACCTTTCAGGTTACCAATAGTTGTTTCCACATAACCTGGATCAACCGTCATGATGGAAACATTGTGTTCTTTCATTAGTGTGTGTTATGGTGTCACACGGTGGATCGACAGCAATAAACAGATTCCAATTAGACAATTACAAGGTGAAATCACATTGCACGGGACCGTGGCGGTTATTTTTCACAAAATTATATGCTTTATTCTTAAGGCGGGAGCTAGAACGCCGGTCTTTCAAGGAGGCAATTTCCGATTTCAGCTTAGGGCCAACTGGGAGGCCTTGAAATGGATCAGTGCTTTATAGCGGGTATAAAGGCACATGTTTAACAAGTCCTGTAGGATGATTGGAGTAAAAGTGACAAAATAAAATCTGTCGTTAAAATAACGCGCAAGATACGTGACACATCAAGAGGTTTGGAATAGCAAATGTGCGAGTATTCCTACCCGGTCTTCAAGAGGATTATGATACTTTCCACTGTTTGTTCTACAGTCATGTTATCAGCTGGTTGTCTTGGACTAACTCGCAAACTGTAAATATGTCAAGATATCGTCAATGCGTTTTTTTGTATAGTGATAATGTGGGGACATTAATTACATGCAAAGGGAGACAGTTCCATGGCCGTGACACTCGGGGGAAAGGACATTTCCTTGACATTCCAGCCATTAGTGCTGCGTGGCTAGCTTAAGCTGATGACCCGTTAGGGATGCGTTTTTGCTGAATTACAAACGATGGCGATTAGTGTGGTTTGGATGTTTTAATATATTACACATCATCCTGAGATCGCCCGGTATACAAAGATAACGTTCGCTGTACATTTCTAGGGTTTTCAACCTTTGTTAGTTGGGAATGTGTGACAGACCTTCAACTTTCTTTGTCATCGTGTACTGGGCAATATCGACCTCGGTAAGGTTGGGCTTCCGCCAGGGTTGCCACACTTGGATAGGGTTTTACGCGTGCGGTCTCACGTACGCACTAAGCATTTCCGGAAAAAGGGAGGCCTTGAACTTCTCCAACACTGAAGAAGACCGAGGTGCTGCTTTGTTTTCTTTGACGCTTTATCGTTCTGCCTTATACAACCAAGATCATCGTGTACGAGCACGTCGAGACGGCGCTCATGAGAAGTGCGTTGTATAATTTTTGACCCCAGCCGATGGTCGTGAGTACTCTGATGGCGTATGCTCAAAACGATGAACTGTCACGTTGAACTGTAACATATTCTCCATGGACAAGGTGTATGTCCTATCCAGATAATCTTGCAGAGCTGTGTGTCCCTTCATTGTAGTTATATCAAACCATATCTAGTTTTCAGCGAATATTAGACAATTTGGAGATAACACTTTCTCAAGGTCATTTAAGAAAACAATGTACAGACGGGGCCCGATTACTGAACTCGATGGCACGCCTCACTGTATTTCGGTTGGTTCGGGTAGAGTTTTGCTAACTCTTACATTCAGATGGCGCTGAATGAGGAAGTTATCTATCCAGCCCAGAAAGGCTTCCTCGGTTCCACAGTTTTTAGTCTTGGCTATGCAATTAGCTTTGAGATTGATTACACGCAACCTTATTAGAGGAGGTAGGGCTTTACATGCCCTATAAAGCATATCCTTATCTTCCAAAGAAATGGTCTCTAATGTTTAATTATCAACTGCATCTTAGCTGTGGAATATCTTTGAATAACGCATCCCGTTGAGGCTTGGTCTATGGAAGCGGTTTCGGAAACCAAGAACTGTCTGGAGATATGGCAATGAACTCCCTAAGTTACTCACTCAAAGGACTAGGCCAAGGGGATCAATAAGGGAGGTGGTCAAAATACGGGGGTTGTTAACAAAAATTTAGGCTACCTAACTATCCTATTATACGTCGCGTTACGAATGCATTAAATGGGCTCTTACACTATGCCAAAAATAGTTAAGTTTTACAGTATTATTAGAACTAGTGTGACTAGAACACAAAACGCAGTGTGATGCTCTCAAATTTTGAGCATTTTTCTAAAATGCTGTCTTTGTATGTTTCTTTCTCTTATCACAAAGATAACTGGACAGGTTGGTTTAGAACTGGTTAATCGGCGGTTAGAGATACAATCCAATTCCTGATTACGATCCGTGCAATAAATGTGCACAAGTTTCAAACGGTAAACCTGATGCGTGCCTGTATATGTAGGTGGGTATTGAAACATTTCACACAAATACGCTGACGGGCATTCCGTGGACACCGATCGGTGTAGAGCACACCGTACGTGGCAAAAATGCATGAAGGGTTTGACAAAAGCACACACGCACTTACACACGCAGGGAACATACTGCACCGTCAAACTTCCGCGGACCCGTAAACTACAGTGCTTGTGGATCAGGAAAACCTACTATGTCCGGAATAACGGCAGCCGGCCAGTTCGACCTTCTGGGTCTCGTCAGTGGTGCGCTTTCCTCGGACCCCTGCCGGCTTCCAACCGCATGACTTCCGGATGCCCACAGCTCGTGCCACTCAGCCATGGGTGCCATTGGCGGACCTGCATAGCTGACGATTGACCACAACATACAGCGGCGGAGAGCTGACTGCGAATTACTACAGCAACACTTACGCCTAAATCACCACTACCCACTAGTAATCATACATCCATCCGTATTGTTTCTAAGTGATGTGATGTATACAGTCGCCATGATGAAAGTCGTGGTTCTAGTACCAAGCATTATCCTCTGCGCAGTTCATAACTGGAATGGCAGTCGAGGATAGCCGCACTATAGCATAGTCAACTGTCAGTCATTCAGCTCCTCCACCATCACCCATGCCTCAGTTGCGCAGGCTGATGTCTTCCGGAACTCATGGGATCGGAACTCGACAGGGGTACGAAGAACGCGCAAGACTGACTAAACCCAAGACGTTGAAAGCGCACTCCGGCGCGTTTCCAAACGTGGGAGAGCCTGTCTGACTGAGTGCTAGATGTGACGAACTACATCTAAAATTACACCAAAATCCCACTAATCATTAAAAGCTAATACGTTGCAAAATCCCGCCACATACACATAATTATTTGCACAAACGAGTTTTCAATGACTATTGCACAGTAAAACTTCACATGGTAGCTATCGAGATTACTTTATAGTGACCGTTATATCCCAAATGATCAACCTACAACCTACAGAGGTGCTCGGTATACAGAAGATCGGCTCTATAGAATTTCCATGGTCCAAGCTACAAGAAAACGTTTAACTTAGTGAGGTGATCAGGATATAGAGGTGGTCAAATTTGAAGGCCTTACTATAGTCACCTGGATCATTGTGGCCATGTTTAGGTATTGTTGGTTGTGCAGTATTCAGTGAATTGCTTCGGATTACTTTTATCCACATGGCCATTAGATATCCAGTTACTACCTTCTTAACCACCTTTACCATTAAGTAAATAAATAAATGAATTTTATTCTCCTTAGGTTTGAGACACACATCGATAGGCATGAGCATAGGGTTGCAGCACTGATAAGGTGTCAGCCACAACGCATGTATAGGTAATATAAAGTGTAAAAATGTTGTACAGGATCTGTAAAAGTAGTTAGAAATTAGTATTTAACAAGGTTGCAATGTCGATCATGTGTTTGGATTCGTCAGGGTTGGGAATACTTTGTGGAATAGTGAACACTATGGAAATATTGGTTTAAGAAGCAGAAGAATCGTGAGAGAAGGATTGGACGCACGGACATTGTAAAGTTTGACTGCTTTCGGTCTATTGGTCCCAAGGTAGCATTGGAATTTGCATTATAACTCTTGATTTTGTTTAGTCGCTTATCCAAAGTTAGCCGCAGCTCTATTTTGACGCCGAAAATTACTGTCCGTTTGTGCCATCAGAAATCGTGCCCCAACCACAGCCTTCATGGAAAGACGCCGATCGAATCGGTCGGCACGTTATTGCTCAACTGCGCGTAACCACCAACACCCCAATGGGACTGTTTTCGCTCCGAACTCTAACGAAGTTCGACACTGCATCGCACACTGGTAAACTTAGCTTTAGATAGGTAAAACTTAGCGGTTAACAAACGCACACTTTCATTACTTTGTTTCTGCCCACTGCTCTGCACGATCTTGTCTTCAGGCATTCTGTGATGTCTTTTGTCACAGACACTTGCTGACATGGTTAGGATCTGACTTCAGTGGCGTTTGTGTTGTGAGTGGCTTTGTCCATCCCACCCCGCTTAGCTTCCGCTCTAACCGCGATCTCATTTCTTAGTATAATACAACTATGGTAAATATTTTCTTTTGCTGCTGGTAGCTTTCCTGAACGATGCCCACCCGTTATTGGTAGCTCAGCTGGCGTGCAGCTATTGTATGTTCTTTCGCTTTGCTTTGCGTATGTACTGAGGTACAGTAGCTGAGGGGCTTTCCATCTCTATCTGAGGTGTATAATTAAGATGACTTGTCACCGACAAATGCTATTCACCGCTTATTCAAATGGACCATCTTTGTTATTCCATTCCCAGGTTTTATGTTATATTTTTCTTGTCGTCACTTCTGACACCAATAGATATTTTCGCCTTACCTACTTGTTGCAAATAGTCAGCGTACATGCACACCCCGAATACATTTTTATGCTGCCATCTGCGAGAGTTTAAACAAGAAAATTGCCTACATAAATGCAGTTCGAGCAGTTCGGGTTTTCCTTTACTACAATTGCGTTCGTAATTGAAACACCTGGTGGCTAAATGATACCCTAGTATCATCGGTACACATTCTGCCCTATCTTCAGATAGATTCAGAAAATTTCCTCGTGAGTTTTGATCGTCTCTGCTCCAATGAACACATCGACAGTGAGAACTTACAAGAACTCAAGGTCACTGAACTGCTATCTTACTTGGACTTATATCGTCATTCCATTCATCGTGATGACTACGTCCTTGTAACTTGGTCGGCACTGATATCCGACGACAGTGAACGTTTGCAGTCCGATCTGTCTGATGGTTTTCTGGAGCCTTTCATGCTAGCTAAGGTGATTTCAGGATCAGAATCAAGAAACTCCACAAATAGTGAGTGTTAAACTTAAAATATGTTGATATTCCACAACAAAAGAGTTACCATATGCGGACAGCTATACAGTCTTAGCCATCTTGTTGTGTTAAATTACTGAATACTCAGTAGTTAGGGCAAAACATCACTGACAAGAGTACATTCTCATTTCAAACTCCATTTATACGACAGTGCAGTTACACCTGTAAGCGCCCGAAACGACAACTCCTTTATCTCTTCGCTATCTTTTTTTATCACACTAAACACCCTACCGGCCATGTCCAGCACCTGTTTTTTTTACCCGTTATAAATCATTGTTCATTGTTCATGTAATCGTAAGTCAACTGACAAAGTGGTAAACGCAATGTGCTGTGGCGTATATCGGTTGGGTAAGCTTGACCAGGAAATTACCAAAGCCTCCGGTCGAGCTTACCCAACCCATCTACGCCACAACACATTGCGTTTACCACTTTGTCTGTGGCTGCGGAAGCAGTTACATCGGCAGAACGAATCGGTATCTGCGTAAGCGGGTCGGAGAGCACATTTCCAAGTGGGTTGATGCCGTCACGAAAGGTCAAACACGAAGACAGACGTTGAGCTTCAATATGTCGACCTCATCGATAACTAAGCACTTACTGGGCACAGGTCGTCAAGTTGACTCGTACGTGGCGTTTATTATTATCTACCGCAATATGAATGCCAAACTACTCATGTTCGCTGAGGCCGTAGCCAGTAATCGCACCCACACTGACCTGGGTGTGCACAAACTCCTGACTGTCACCCGCAAGCTTCCTCTTGGGGATCGTAACATTCGTTTCATAACTTGTGATGCTGCTGGGATCTATGACGGTATGTGTCTACTTATTCAACATTCAAACTTTGATTCCCTTTCATTGTTGATCAGTTAAAATGTTGCTCGTTTCATCAGAAAGCACGAAATGATATCATCTTGCAACATCCATCTTCTCATTTTATTGTTTAGGAAGAGGTTAGTTGCCTTTAATGTCCGTTATGCTTCCTGAATACCCATTCGTGAGATTTACAATTGCATAATACGCAGGTGGGAACGGTTTGCCCAACAGACTGGCCGGAACAGCTTTGTCTGCTAGCCTTCCACGGTATTGCAGGCCGCATTTAGGAGATAGATAAGAACAATGAATGAAATTCAAAGATGACTAACAACTATCAAAAAATAGATGGATAGAGGGGGAAACACAACGAGCAAGCAGACAGAATGCCTTGTGTATAAATTGGTAATAAGTGCGGAGGAAGCAACTGAAAGTTAGTAAAATGAATAAAACGAATAAAAATAGCTACTAATGGGAAAGCATACTGTTTGCATTGTGCATGGATTAGTTACCTTTAATCGAAGTTTTTAAATGCCAGTCAATTATTCCTCCTCACTAGATCACGCTAGTTATATCTGAGGTACACAATCTCAGTACGCAGACTAAACTGATAAAGAACTTGTCGGTGCGGCGGCCATCGTTTGGTGCACAATACGGCTCAAAACTAGTGGGTGCAGTATGATATTGTTATTTGTAAGTGAAATTCATTTGATTGTCTACACCATTAGTATAGTCAAACAGGGGGCTCGATTCCAAGGTAAATACTCTAGTCAGCTGTGGAACCGTTAGCTGTGGACGACACACCTACTGTGGGAGCGCATAATAATGCTTCCTATTCACGCTGTTTCAGTTAACTGCGGTAGTTGGAGAATACAAGGCTCATATTTGTGTCTTTCAATGCAAACGGTCGGGTTCAGACGAACAGCAAAAGTTAGGAATATTAATATGCTGACAAAAAGACGCAGAAGTATAGTACCTTCACTATTTACTTTTCGTAAATTTGTACTTCATATTGTATACACAATGTGCACGGCACATCGAGGTAATTTGGGCGCGAAACGTAATGCTTCACTCACTGCATGGTCGTTACTTTTGCCTAAAAATTGACTACTCGTTAGTAGCAATCCACTTTCTGGTATTGTAATCCGTTTATTAGGAGCGACGCACCAACGCAATTATTTTTCAGCCGAGTCGATAGCCATTTCATCTGTGAGATCCCGTGCCACCGTTTCCACCGACAAACTCGTAAGGCTAAAGTTGTGAGTTCTAGTCCTTCATACTGAGGATGGAATGTGCACTGTCGGCTAATCCCTACGGGAGGAAACGACTGCCCATTCCTTCCCTGGATGTTACCCTCACATTAGCGCTTTCTTAATCAGACAAACCGTTGCCCATTCACTTTAAGCATTTCGTTATATAAACTATTGGTAGCCATTTTGCAGTGCTACATTCGCACGATAGGAATGAATATGCAAAAATAACGGTGGCAACTTGTCCAGATTAATGGAGACCAGTTACGAAATTGCCCGTTTTTACTACTCCTATTGTAATATTCCTCCGGTCCGGCGTTCCAAGTTCTTCCGTGTCCAAATAGTACGACGGGCCGTAATAGACTCTTAGAGCTGCAACACAAAATAGACACCTCGTAGACGGATGATGCTCAACCGCCTAGTAAGAGGCCGATATTAGGGAGGCAGCTAAAGAAGCACGGAAGTGGGAAGGAAAAGTGCGGGTGAGGACTGGGAGGGTAAGACTAACAGAAAGCAAAACTCATTGATCTCTTACCTGTTAACGTGTTACTGGGGCGCCCGTGGACCGGCTGCATTATCTCCCTTTTTAGTAGGGACTGTTCTCAGCGCGCATAATGACCCACACCGGTAGCAAGTGGCATTAAGCGCGGTATATAAGGCTCTGGAGATTCAGCGACAAGCAGTAGTCTAGCAAAAAATATAATTATTACCGCAATCTAATAACCTCACTTTAACGGATAACTTTACCGTTTGTAACCCAATCACATACTTAAATGGATGTTGTATTTCTAGTCGTATATGTGTGCGGTCGAATGGGAGAGCCGCCTATAGTGACTGTGGGTGCAGAAGTTTTGGGGGCTCTCTGTGTGTGCAACGCTGACCAGCCCCACTGGCACTAGTCGACCATCCAAAGGGTTTCTGGACACTTGTGACAGTCTAATTGAATATAGCTGATATTAACCTTCTCAAACATCTCTTTGCGTGTGGTTGAGTGGATTCGTATGTCTTAATCCCCCCCTCATTGTTTCATTTAGTGTGATGTCTTCGCGGCCCGTCTGTTAATAGGATGTACCCCAAACTTGAATATTAGTTACTCCGCGATGAAACATGGACGGAATGCAAGTGCATTCGATCCATCTATCCGTGCATAAAATAAGAAACGGGCTGCAACTTACTTATCTGCACTCCAGTGAAGTAAGCAAGTTCTTAATTCCAATTCCTCACTCTCTAGTCAGATGGGAATTTCCTTTAACTTCCAATGGATCATTGCAAAGCAGACGAAACTGACGCACCATGAAATGCAACCACTTACACAACATTTAACGTGGGTTGTAGTTGAGTAACTACAAAATTTAATCCAGTTTCGAGTGCATGGGAAGAATTATCCTGACGCGCTTGTCACCAAGGCTAGTTAGTGCTGGATGTTAATTGACACGGCCCACTGAACTGAGTGACAACACCAACTACGGTGCCTATCGTGACCGAATCAAGTCACACAGCGTAGTCACGATTTAATGCCTGAGCAGTGCTCTCCACGCCTGCTTGAACCAACTACGCTAAGCAACTTCTCGCTCTATGCATCGGGCATTAGCGATTGTTCTAAATATGTGCACTTGCAGGTTCAGTGTACATACGTCCCACAAAAACCATTTTTGTTCCGCTGCCTCCGTAATGCCTGTTTGCATTTTATAAAATTGTGGTTTTTCAATACGATTTATTATTAGCTCTCTTGTGGCAGAAATGCATATCGCTGCTTTTTACTCCGGATATTTATTTGTTTTCCTCTCACCGAAAATGGAGTATTCGTGTTTGAATTTTTAAACTTTCACAATAAACATCATCAATGTTCCTCACAAACCAGATTCATGCATCTGTCGATCGGCGTACTGTGTACTTGGCTTGTAGATCATGACAGTCCGACACTGTCCCCGGTGACCAAGTGGCAAACCCCGCTGACGATCACGGGTCCGAATCTTGATGGATCCGGTACATGTGCACTACTGATAATGCCCCACAGGTTGAAACTGCAGTCTAAGGCTTCTCTGAGCACGTGTAGAACTACCTGATCTGAAACCTGCTGCGGGAAAATCTCGATTAACATGTGATTTTTGAGCTCATCCATCCATTACAAAGTGGTTGGCGTCCCACCATTCCTAAACTACTGAAGTCATCCACGTCATATAATCTATTCGGTGCGGCGATACTGTGCACCCAAGAAGCTTATTTTAATTGGCAGTTAGAATTGTATGCACTGCTCCATCATCTGACTTTTGATTTTAGGAATGCTGAGTAATGCAGTGTTAAGAAAGCAAAACATAAAATATCTAACAACCCCTCCAACAACCATAAGGAACTTTAAGAAAAATCGGTCTCTTGTTAACAAGCTAACTGCTCTTTCTATTTTCCTGCAAATTTTAAAGATGAAGAAGGCACAGATTTACCATGCGTTGTTAGTTAAGAATAGTTTTGTCATGTATTTTCGCGAAATAATCACCCAGAAGGGTCTTGTGTAGTAAACCACATTTTGTTTCGGTTGTGCGCTCCAGCAAGTCACTTTAGACATCCACAACTCGCCAATGGAAGCATAACGAGTAGGCACCTCAATTTAAGCTTACTTTCGTGCCCGAGTGTGTGACCTGATTTTCGTAGTCGGAGCGACGGCGCAAGTAGGAGGAAGTCACCGCTATGTAAAATACGGCGGGAGGCTACGAAATCAATGAGCTTTTGACAATATGACGACGATGACGACTGACGTGCCCCAATAAGGCGAAACGCGCGTCTGGTGCTTTTCCGGGTTGGTAGCTTACCTATGCGGCTTGGAATCTAATTGCGATGAACCAACTTGAAGCATACGGAAATCCGTCTACTCATTCGTCATAAGAGAGAGAGTGTTAGGTCCTAGTCTCTGGACCAATCCTCAAATAATAAACCCTGTAAGCTGAGAATTAGGCTGGTAAAGACATCTTTGAGCACTTTGAACTTCGCAGTTCGCAGCTTTTACCCTCCGCCTACTTCAGACCAGTAAATCATGGACCATTCAGTACAACATAGCACAAGCTTAATGCTTCTGCAGGCTATCAAATGGGACTTCATGATTTACCTTGTCGGACGCTTTACTGGAATTAACGTAGCTAATATCGACGGATATTCCACGGTGCACAGCTTGGAACTACTCATATCCCGGTAAGTGCACGTTTGTAACGTATGAGTGAACTTCATGAATTCGTTCTGAGAGGACGACAGGAACGTCTTTGACTCGGGCATCTGTCGAAAACCGTTAATCATCGGCTTTTCGTCTATCTTGGCAAAAGTGTGTCTGACCAACTGATCAGAATATGTTCAATATTTCAGGGTCACAGATTTCGGAAACGTCTTTACTTACAAGAAGGTGTCGTTCGAAAGCTCCTGATCTCTTAATTTCCTCGTGGGTTAGAAATGAACGCATACGCCATTAAACAATAAGTATGGACCATATAGGATAAATTTTCCGGCAGCATATATGATGCGTCATCCGGATCTGGATTCGTCTGTCACTGCGATTTCCACAGGGACAGTCACTTGAAGCCTGCGCCTACAGAGGGACCATGGGTGGCTTCCGCTGCGCCACCCGCAGATCCATCCACACATCCTATATCCACTGTAAATCCCAAGGAATAATACCAGGAGGCATGTTGACGAGAGCCACATTCTATCAACGGAGCCGACCCGCACTCCTTTAACATGAACTGCAGCAGTCTTTCTATCTATGTATTGAATCATGCGTACCAGACGTACACAAGGCGATGGCTGGGCCGTAGTCTGCTCCACACTGAGTGCGTGAAACCACTAGTTGCGCCTGAGAACGGCCACTAGGACCGTGCACCCCGTCCTCTCCAGAAACAACCAACTGTCTTCTGGAGCCTGTATGAACGAGGTGGTGAGTAATAGGTTGTCACATTGTCAACCTTCACATCAGACGCAGCCCACCTGGGAGCTCAAACTGCATCTAACCCCCGAATTCAAGAACACTCAACATTCAGGCAAACGTACTACCTTTGCCGCCTTAATGACATGTATTAGTAAATCGAATAGAAGCGGACGCATCGCGGTTCTCCTCCGCGTGCAATATTGCATTCTCCTGCACCTGGGTAACCGACCTCTTGATCAGCCCACGGAATTCGCACCGAGCAATTGTGCCTTTGATTCCCAGCACCTAAAATCGACATTAGTTCGTGTTAAACTCAAATTGTTCATGTCCTGGTAACGCTCGTTTAGGTCTGTCCGCGTGCCGCTTCCCTGCACCAAGTTTATCGTACAAAAGCTTTATGAGTATCTTCGTCGAATTCATTCGGTATGCATGTCGACATCGGTTGGCTTTATCCGTGGACAATGGCAAATCGAATACAGCACATGCAATTGTCCAGACTGAAGTATGATATTGCAAACACCATACTTCTACACCGCATTTTGGCTACGCTAGCATACAGTTAGACTAGAGCTTCTGAAACTGGATAAAAAGCATTCCCCTTTAGTTGGTTTGCCCAGTTCTGGTATTCTACTGCATATTCCGTGTCAATTTTGCGCACTTCGTTTTCTTCGAATTTTAAGTTGCTTGTTTTTTTATCCCTGTTGCAGCTGCACTCGATTTTAATGTTGACAAGTTGTTTACCTGTCTAACCCCTTCACCACGATTACTGGCTTCAGGAGACTGTGTATTGTTGCTGTGGGAAACCGAGGTGCACGATCCTCGTGGCTGTTCTCGATTCACAGAGTCGTTTCCTCTCGTGTGGACCGGACTACGGCTCAGCCACCGCCTTGTGTACATGTGGTACGCATGATTCTCAATGTAGAGAAACAGGAATGCTGCTGTGTATGTTGAAGAAGTGTGGGCCGGCTCCGTTGATGAAACATGGCTGTCACCCACATGTCCCTCGATCTTTTTCCTTCGGTTTTGCACTGGATATGGGGTTCGTGGATGGATCTGTGGGTGGTGCAGCGGAAGCTACCTATGGCCCCTCTGTAGGCGCAGGCGTCCTGTGACTGTCTCTGTAGAGGTCTCTGTGACATGCGTATCGGGAACCGGATGCCGCCAACCATATATGCGCCGCTCAGTTTAAAATGAAAATTGTGAATTAACAATGAAGCGAACAGTAACCTTAAACACAGTCGATGTAGGATTATCCGGCTGCTGCGTTTGTCGGGCTCAGCATCTAGTTCTGGACGCAGTTCGTGCAGTCCTGCTAGGTTACGATTGCAACGCTTTGTTGAATGACCACACTTAGCGGCTGTTCATGCGTCAGGTTAGTCAGCAGACATCTCGGTGACGCTTCCATCTTCGAGAACATTTGTTCTACCTGGTTTAGCATGTAGCAATAGGGCGTCAGGAGCTTCAGGTGATAATGCGAACCCAGAATCCTCCTCAACTCATCCGCATGTTGATCCTGGCGTTATCCATGATCAGCCGTTCACCGTTCATCTCCACTCTGCAGCGTATACGCTACACATGTTCCTCGTCTGGCTTGCCGAACTACCTCCTCGTGATGTCAGCTGGGTGGTTCGGGTGTACCCGCTTCCAGTAAAGTGTTCGGCGACAATGTTCCACCTCGGTGGGGCAATGTATTCCAGCAATTGTGCTGATTACATGAAGAATATTGGGCCCCTGTTTAGTGATCTGCTAAACAAGGACGCGTGCACTGAACATTCAGTCAGCGCCTCTCATTGGGTGCGATTCTCTAAATTGGCCCCGCTGCCTTGCGGATATGTTATTTAGCCAAAGCTCGGGGTGGAGTCCCATAAGTCAACTCCCTACTTCGGCTTGGGCAACCGGGTAGTATCACTCCCTCTCACAAAACCATGGACTGTACCACAACGAGCTCATTAGCTACTGTTTCTGGTAGTCATTTTCACGCGACTTCATCACACGCCAATAGTTTGTTTGCTAATAATCCTCACTTTCCGTTACCCGATTCATGTGCTCAACAATCTGGCTGCGATTCCGGTTACGCCGCAGACCAAGAAGCTCGACCTATGGCTCTCTTTCGCCCACTATCCTCGTTCCGTCTGGCGTGTTTCAACGTTCGGACACTTATGCGGATTGGACAGCAAGCCGGTCTAGCGAACACCCTACAGTCCCTTAATATTGATGTCTGCTGTCTTTTAGAAACCCGGTTGCAAGATCTCAGCACTGTGCTTACATTGACATCCCCTACTGATCACGAAGCCAGTTAGCACCTGCTTCTTTCTGGAGATCCAGAAGCAGCCTCAGCAGGTCTGACTTGTGTACGTATGGCACTAAGTGACAAGGCCGATGCGGCGCTAATGGAATGGTTCCCGATTAACAGCCGACTATGTGCAAGGGCTTCGGGGTTCGTGTAGAAGCAACAGGCACCGCGAAGAGAGACGCAACTTGTTTGTGATCTCCATGTACTCTCCAAATGGCTGCAGTGGCAACTCGGTCAAGGACGAATTCTACCGGGATCTGCAACAGCTAATGACTAAGGATAAAAGTCGGAGGTAGTTATCCTTGCTGGGGATTTTAATGCACGGGTCGGTCGTCTGTTACCCTAACAACGCCACCTTGGTGGTCATCACGTGCTCGATCAAAACCGCTCTGATAACGGAGAAAGATTTCTCAGATTGTGGGAAGACAACCGTCTGTTTCTTTCGAGCACTAACTTCAGGCGAACGACGAAACGTTCCTCAACGTGGCGTCCCCTTCATCAACACAATCGTGGTCCCAAATTGCTCACATTGCAATTAGCTTCAGATGGCGCGGCAGCGTACTAGACTGCAGGTCTTTTGGTCCACCTTCGTTGACCCGGATCATCTCTGGTCTGCGGGCAAATCTGTATGTGTTTTGGGGGGTCCCGAAACACGAAGCACCGCAAGACTGAGGTAAACAGATTAACTGATTCCTCTGTCTAGGCGAGCTATCAGTCTTCACTGGCATATGCACTCAGTTGCAATCCACCGCTAGAAGTGGAACAACACTGGACTTGTATACGGAAAGCGATGACCATTTCTGGACAGTCATGTTGCGGCCCAAACTCGACGCCAATTGAAGGCTTGGATGTCTGCTCGTTCTCTGGAGCTGTTCAAACGGCGCAAAGATATCCCGGCTGAATCAGATTGCAACGAGCGGTGCCGTTCTGCCAACCGGCTACTCAAGCAAATCCTACGTAAGGATCGCGAGGCAAGGTGG
This sequence comes from Dicrocoelium dendriticum, assembly GCA_944474145.2. Lineage (NCBI taxonomy): Eukaryota > Metazoa > Platyhelminthes > Trematoda > Plagiorchiida > Dicrocoeliidae > Dicrocoelium > Dicrocoelium dendriticum. The sequence goes on from OX104063.1 coordinate 27,954,723, forward strand.
TCTGAACGTGCTTTAGCGATGGAGACCGCTGCCCTCTCTGGTAACACTCGCAAGCTTTTCCAACTCATTCGGTCCACTGGCCTCATGAAGCCTGGTGTCAGTGAGGACATTTGTGAGGTGGATGAGTCTTCGATCATCAACCAACAGAGACGTATGGACCGCTGGGTCAAACAGGTTCACTCGCAGTTCAACTGGCCTCCACCGTCCATCAGTACATGCAGTACACGTTGTTGTCCAACCTGGCTCGTCCCACTGAATCCACCCAGCGAAGCGGAAGTCCGCCTCGAGATTCGACGCTTGAAGCGGTTCAAGGCTGCCGGCTTAGACGGAATCCCTCCGGAGCAGTTGAAGTACGGCGGTGTGGCAATCATTAACCAGCTGACCGCGCTGTTCGTGAAAATGTGGCGTGAAAAGAAAGTGCCTTCCTCTTGGGGCGAATCAGTTATTGTTCCAAGTTTTAAAAAAGGCGCTCGCGCTTTATGTGTAAATCGTGGCGGGATTAGCCTTATTTTGGTTGCTTCTAAGCTATTGGCATCCATTCTGCTTCGCAGACTATCCCCAGTACGTGAATCATACTACCGTGAAGTACAAGCTGGTTTCCGTCCTGACCGCGGATGCAGCTCATTCTAGATCGTTTGGCGGTTGAAGCATCTAAGTATAGCATGAGCTTCGTCCCATCAAAGTGTTATGTACTACTCAAAGATTGGCTTTCACTTACTCCCGTGCTCACTCTCGAAGGTGCACAACTTGAACAGGTAGATAGTTTCGTCTAACTTAGGAGCTGCGTTTCCACTGACGGCACTATCAACAAAGAAGTTTCTCTTCGTATCGCTAAAGCTACATTAGCAGCTGTCAATCTGGGGCACCTGTGGCGTCGTCGCGACGTCTCATTCTCACTAAAGGGCCGCGTTTACAGCGTATCAGTTCGCTCAGTATTGTTGTATGGGTGCGAGTCCTGGCCAGTTCCCGTGGAAGACATGCGTCGTCTTTCTGCCTTTGGCAACGGTTGCTTAAGGAGGATTGCTCATGTTTGGTGGCAACATCGAGTTAATAGTAATGACGTTCGACGTCGAATCTTGGGGAATACGAGTATTCCCTTCAACAAACTGGTTTTGTTGTGCCAGTTAAGATGGCTCGGTCACGTCCTACGCATGGCACCTGAGCGTCTACCGCGTCGCGCTCTATTCGTTCGTCAAGGACCTGGCTGGAAGCGACCGCGTTGTGGTCAGCCTTCCACTGGGTGGCAGCACATGAAACCGTTGACGTCGTGCTTAGACACTATTGGATCCGTACGTCTTCCAGGATGGGGACCCAAAGATGAGGAGTGCCAATGGCTTAGCACTCTCGAAGACATGGTCCGCAACCGGAATCAGTGGAAGAATTGTATACAGTATGGTATTGATCCACATGTTTAATACTACAAACATTGAAAATGACAAAAGTAGAAAAAGCGACGTGTGAAAAACAAACTAAAAATGTTTTGTTCTACTTTTTTGTAAAAATGTTCCATTCCTCCTGCGGCGTATTAGTTGAAGTGTGTTGCGCACCTTCAACTACCAGGCCACGATGATTGTGACGCGATGCTGGCCCCTTATCCACTGAGCTCCATGGTTTTATGTTGGCTCTTTGTCTAGTTGATAGACCGCTGAGGTTACTACTACTACTAGTACCACTACTACTAATGCTGCTGCTGCTGCCACAACAACCACTACTACTACTACCTAATAATTGGTGAATTAACGTATATTCAATAGTGTACTTGTCTTGCTATCATTCAAATCAAATCGTCTGGCGTACATTAATACGGCCGTTCTGTGTAACCATTTCATCGACCTACCAGACGCGGAGGTTCAAATAAACCATCGCTTATGGACTTAATGCTTACTAATGAAGAGTTGATGACTGAGTCAGCCGGATACCACCCTCCATCAGATAGTAGCGATCACTCAATCATAACGTTTGCCTGTGTATCATACTAAGATGGTTGACAGAAAGAAGCAACTCAACGAACTATTTGTGACTATTCCCAGCACCACAACCCAGCGACAACCGTTGACAGGGACACCTAGCTGCATAGTTCTGCGAACGACGCATGGAATGAAGTACAACTAAAATGTAACGGTATCATACAAGCAGCCTTTTAGCTTGTACTATTAGAAATTTCGCACCAGACAAATATCTGGATCCCAGACAGAACACGTAAGTGGATCAACAAGACAGAAGGGTTTTAGAAGCAACATGCGCTAAGTTCAAGTGATAAAATATGGCAGAATTATAAAACAATCAGAATCTAATGCACCTCACTCATTAGAGCTGGTAACTGAGAAAAGCAGGAGACCATTGTACTCAAATGTAAGAGAAACGCTGAGCTGTTTTGCAGGTATGTGAATTATGAAAGGAAGGTTAACGCTGAAATTCCAGCACTCAACAAGACCAATGCCTAACGACCACTGTTGTAGATATCACGTACGCACTACACCTGAAGTTTGGCTCAGTGGCTACAAATGCCATGATAATTTCGGCCCATCAGGTCAATGCAAATTTTGTCGGCTCATCCACCATCACCATTATTCTAACAGCTGTCGTGTGCAAAGTACAGTCACTTTAAAAAAAACAGTACATCGGGAATCGCCAAGATCTGCTTAAAGGTTCCCAACACCAATGCCCCACAGTAGCAGTGCATCTTGCGGCTTTTCCTAGTGTCTGTTTGATTTCCTAGCACTCCCACCTGACTGGAAAAATGTACTCATGACGTCGATATACAAATGAGGCAAGCGATCGTATTCTGGCAACTACCGACCACTACTGTCCTCCCCTTTTTATCGAAAGTAGTGGAATCGGTAATCGTAGATAAAATAATGCGATGTTTTGAGACTGCAAATCATTTCCAATATCCAACATGGTTTCAGACGCAGACGATCTTATCTCATCAATCTGTTTCTTGCTCGAAACTTGTGAACCAGGATGGCTGACGATTCCCCCATATGAGATTTACTTTGATTACCAAGAATTCAACAGAGTCATCCACTTAGGTCTTCTCCGAAGACTTAGTGCCTACGGTATCAATGGTTACCTGCTCTTATAGTTGGGAGGTTACTTAAAGCACAGAACATACAAGGTAAAAATCGCCGACACTCACTTGGAAAGACTTTGCTTCTCCAGTAATGGACAATGGACAATGGACAATGGTTTATTACGGGTAAAAAAGCATCGCTTAACAAGTCCCGTGGGATGGAAATTATTGCGAAAATAAATTGCATAATAAAGTGAAAAGCGTTGTGGTGGACTCACCATAGACTTATGTGAAATAGCGGAGATGTTCGCGTATTAAACATAAAAATCCATAAATCCAATGGTTGAGCGTTTGGCAAGAAACCGTTTGATTGCGTTTTGTAGCCCCTGGCTAACAAGTCATAAAATGAAATGTAAGTGAGACAATGCGTCGTCAACACGTTTTTTAAATATCGCCAGATTGGGAGCAGAGACGACATAATTAGGGAGGGCATTCCAAGGCTCACACACGCGGAGAGAAAAGAAATTTCTACGGCATTCAAGCCTGCTATACTGAATTGTCAGTTTCAGAGGGTGACCTCTTAGTTTAATGTTGTGGTTCAATTCCAGCAGCGGACGACAAATGTGGTTTGGGTTCTTCAGAATCTGGTAAACCATTATGAGATCCCCCCGCAAAAGCCGATATCGACTGCTGTACATTCTTAGAGATTTCAGTCTAAGCTGATAGGGCAGATGAGCCGCAAGGACCCATCTAGGCCAGCAACTGGTTTTAGTCTCTATCCATGATCCCACAGTAAATAATTAATATCTGATGCAAATATGTACAGATAATGCTAAGATCTGGAATGCTATTCGCTCAAAATCAGACCGTGCCTATCTGCAGAAGCATCTGGACCGGTAGAAATGAATCAGCTTCCCAAACCCCGCAACATGCTATCTTCTGACACTACGCAGCAGCTCCAATGCCAGATAATCGGGTGCAGCAAATCCTACACTACCAAGATAATGAAAGGGATGGGTAGCATCATCCAAGAAAGTGAGAAATATGCAGCCAAAGTGGCGAATTTAAACATAAAGCTTTTGAGGCAAGCTTCTGTTGTGCTTTTGGACGACTGCTAATACCCCGTTGAGTAACTCATATATTCGTTCGCACATTCAGTATGCAGTTCAGGACTCAGGTAAATGTCTAAGTCGAGATATTCCTCTCTAGGAGCACCCACAAAGCAGAGCCACTAAGGCAGCACGTTGACTATTGGACCTCAAATATGAAATGCATCTTTGTTTAATCGGTAAGTTCTCCTCGGAGTACCAATGGGGTTGTGCAGATTTCGATCTTACAAACCGGATACTAACAGAACACAATCATGCATGTAAAATACTGCTGAGCCTATTCCCTTACAAACAATGTCGAGGCCACTACCTAAGACTAGTATCTCAACACTCCCTTTTAGAATGTAGAACGTTTCTCTCTCTCTCTCTCTCTCCTATGCTGTGTTCATACTGATATGCATGGTCCCCACATATGCTGAACGCAACAAATATCGCGACATTCGAAAGACTACTGGATTTGCACCTACATGCTAAAAGTTACACAATAGCATTATATACTGCAACAGTTACCGTTCCACTTAGGAACATTTTGATTCTAATTTTCTTTTACATTTGCCATCCAGTGCGTATTGTAAACTATGCTATTGATCTTATCAGACACTATTGAACAATAGTGGACCTCAGTATTCGTCGTCGACGTCATCGTTAGGCTTTTCGAGCTCCTCCGAGTGGTTAGGAATAATCGACAACTTTGGACCAACGTGTTCGGAATGGCAACAACCAATGCAGCTTAGGTGGTTTTCTTGCACTCGCTGCAGCCAGAATGGGAATATAAGGGGATGGAAGCATTACAATAACGGCACACCGATATTATCGATCGGTTATTTTCCTTCTGGCCTGCTTAGTAACCGACGAAGACTTTTGGTATTGGCAAGACCTCACACGATTTCAGTCGGCTAAGTTGGCAAGATGCATGCACATTTGGGTTAAATGAGCAGACGCTTAAGTCCAAATGATCTGATATACATGAATAACGTCGAAACGATAGCAAGATTTGATAACTACGTTGGAAATGTGGGGAAATCAAAAGCGAAATGCAGCATCACAAAGGTTAGGAATAATATTTGTGATAAAACATCGCAAAATCCTGGAAGTTAGCATTTTTATAAACAACACTTGGGAGCGAAGCTCGCTGTACTGTTTCTCAATGTTCCGTAAGCCCCAAGACATCTGAGTTTGCCGAGCCTGAGATCTCGTTCAGAGAGGCAGCATCTAATAGGCTAACCAAACGCTCCGTTTCAAGCTCATTCCAGACGATATTAACTTCTGTGCTTAATACAGCACATTCAAAGATTTAAAACTATACCCACTATCCTGGTGATTCAACCTGTGTAGACGAACTGCCTCAGGTGTTCACCTCAGAATGGTTTGGATGAGTACAGTAGGCATTTAGATCATTTGTTTCATCCGTTAGAAAATATAACAGTCCAAATAGAATTGGGTAGGCAGTGTTGCAGATTATGAGCTCAGTAAAGGAGCATCGGATCTCGACACTCGGCTATCACGGCAGGTTATCCAAACTATATGTGGGTTATCGAGCATGACAAAAACCCTATAGTGACTTGTATTGTAGGTAACAGGTGGTAGAGGGTTACTCTACTTTCAAGGAAGCGCATCACCCAATAGTTGTCCGCGTCGTTCTCACATGTACGCTGTGATCGACACAAACGGTGACGAACGATTACTGCCAAAACGTTGACGAAATTCGATCACCAAGGATCCCTTTAAGTTGTTCGCAATATGAGTAGCGATCGCTTTGTGGAATTATGTTATCAGCACCGACCATTGTAGCTCGCATAGTAATCGAATGGAAGATAACTGCTCATTTACTTTGTTACTGAAGGCACCGAAGATGCGCTTGTCGGAAAAGCACACGGAAAATAATAGAAAGATAGATGGTTTCGGTGCAACAATACGCACAAGTGATTGTTCCTTGAGATCTAGTTACGTGGACTTCATTCAGTATTGCAGCTGTTGTTAGTGTGGTCTCATTTAATACCCTAAAGCCATTAAATCAGAAAGCAGAGAAGTGATCAACGTGGTCGACACCACCGGAATCTGAACAGCTTTTATGAAAGCGATGCAAATCGCCACCGTTTGATGGGCTTGTATAGGAAAGCAAACTTCAGAAATTGTGGGCTGACAGATATGGCATGAGGTACGAGCAGTGCGACAACACTTAGATAGGTAGTTCAGGCACGTAAGTAATATATGCAGGGAGGTCCGAGACAGCATGGAACCGGCTACCAAATGACCAAGTGAAACATAAAGATGTTGGGAGAAGAATGGCAGAGCGGATTGTTCACCGAGCAATTCCCAATGTTTGCCCCTTCCGAGCGAGCCATTTTACACGAGATCCTCTACTACTAACCTAAGACATAGGAATGCGACCTGCAGGAAGGTAGGGGGTTGTTCAAATGTGCACGGCGATTGTTAAACTGCATGGAAATCTGATGTGACCTGGATACTTGCCAGTGTATGCAGGTTTATGGGGCGATACGCTTGAGGCAACATGTGGTCTCAAACACTGCACAAGTCATATGTGTTTGATTGCGGTCAATGGTGTTTGCGCAAAAGGGCCAACAGTTGCCAGCATTGAAGTAAAGAGTAACAAGCTATGCCGTCGGCACGATTAAGGAGAACTCGAGTCACTTGTGCTCTGTACAAACTGGACTAAACGTACGTCATGTGAGCTATTGCGCTTTAGGTTACCCTTCATATGAGATAGGCCAACGTGCTCTCGTCAGACGCACACTATGTTTTTTTTATTGATCCTGCGTTCTTTTAAAGATAATCGCAGTACACGTGCAACTGAAATACCTAGTAAATGTCACCTTACGTTGCTCTGGATAGCAGGACTTAGAAAAAAATATCATCACATTAAGTTCCAGCCACTTAGAGAGTCGTGAAGTGGGATATATTGAGAAAGTTGCTAAAATTCAAGGGAAAAACTAAAGCATGGGAATTGGCACCTTTACTTAGTAAATATCCAGACGGGGAGGCATATAAGTGTCAAGTGGAAATAAGTAAACCTAAGCTAAGACTGCAAGTAGCATAAAAAGAATGACAAAAATGATAAGCCCATTGTTCAGCTATATTATACAACACCGTCCGGGCATAGATAAAAGCAAGACAGAAATGATTGGTGGCCGGAGAATTCGAAGCGCATATATGTTTGGCGGCATACGGTTTAGGATTTGCCTGTCACTGTGGCCAGCCACAGAGGGACCATGGTTGACTTGCGCTGCACCACCCACAGCTCCAACCACACACCCCAAATCCAATGTAACCCCGAAGGAATAAGACCGCGAGGCATGTGAATGGAACCCACGTCTCATACAAGGAGACAGCACACACTCTTTCACAGGTAAACACGAGCACGCTCTGTTTGGGAATCAAGCGCACACAAGGTGGTGGATGGATCGTAGCCCGCTTCACACTGAGTGCATTGAACCACTCTTCGAGCCTAGGACGGCCACAAGGACCGTGCACCCCGTCCCCTCCAGAAACGACCAACTGTCTCCTGGAGCCAGCTTGGACGAAGTTGTAGGTGATAGACAGGTAGGCACCTTGTCAACATGCCCATCAAGCGCAGCCACACCGGGGATATCGGGCAAAAGCCAATCACTTGAAAAGACAATATGAAATACAATGAATCGATTAAGACACAGAGATACGGTGACACAACTTCGTTAAATTAGCATATGAAGTAAGTTGCTTGGCAAGGAATCCGCGATAAGCAAAAAAGGCTCACACGTTAATTAAAATGCTACAAACACAAGAAATTTATCGAACGTAAGCACAATTAACGTAAGCAAGGTGGCCACTTAACAGAAGATTATTAAGATAGGCAGAACAAACCAAATAAAGTGGAATCGAATTTAGCCAGCTTTAAAAGACCTATTTTACTTATGATTTGATTTAGCCCAATTGCAGTGAAGAAGCGTCAAGAACGTAACATCAGCCTAAACATGCGCATATACATATATATATATATATATATATATATATATAATGCAGACCACGGAAAAACACTTTGTTATGAACGACGGTTTAGAGATCCACTGGCCTGCACTGAACGGCCTGAAGCAGCACGATGTGAAGGCGAGTCTGGCGGACGGGGTGACAGTTGTTGAGATGCGCAGAACCCTCGCTCAGCTGCGAAACGGCAAGTGTGCGGGTGCCGACGGAATCCCTCCTGAAGTGTTGAAACACAGCGGACCCGCGCTGGTGACTGCGCTGCAACACTTGCTGCAACGCGTGTGGATTGAGGAGGAGGTGCCTCCTTAGCTGAAGCATGCCCTTGTGCTACCAGTGCACAACGGCAAAGGGCGCAAGCAATGTTGCAAGAATTATCGTGGCATCAACTTGCTGAGTTGTGTGGGCAAGCAGATTGCCCGAATACTGCTTAACCACTTCGTCAGACAGGATGTAAAACCGAACGTAGCGGAAGAGCAATGTGGATTCCCTTTTGATCGCAGCACCAAATACATGGTGTTTGCGGCTTGACAGTTGCAGCAGAAGTGCAGCAGAAGTGTGCATCGGTTGTACTAGCTTTTTGTTGATTTCACCAAAGCATTTGATACGGTGAACCGCGAGGCATTGTGGCTGGTGTTGGGTGACTTTGGTTGCCCACGTAAGTTTGTAAGTTTAATTGGATGTCTGCACAGTGGTGTGCGAACGAGGGTGCAGCTGAGTGGAGAGACCTCGGATGAATTTGCAGTTGTCTCTGGTGTGAAGCAAGGCTGTGTGTTAGCTCCTGCCCTGTTTAATATCTATCTTCATGCAATGTTGTCTTGTGCTTTTGATGCGGCTTGTGCTTACGGTGTTCGTGTTGAGCACCGTATTGATGGTGGGTTGCTGAACATCCGTCGTTTCGGTGCGAGAACTCTAGTCTGGGACAACTATCCGTATGTTGCTGTTTGCTGACGACTGTGCGTTGTTTGTACACAACGCTGAGGAGTTGCAGCACATGACTAGTGTTCTGGCTTCGACAGCGACCTAATTCGGGCTCACCATCAACACAAGCAAAACTGCCTTTTTCTTTCAGCTTTCACCGGAGGTGCAATCTTCCATATTGCCGCGAATTAGCATTGGTGCTGAAGTACTGGAAACCACCTTCCGCTTCTGCTACCTTGGGAGTGTGATGTCGACTGATCAGCAGATAGACAGTGAGCTGAGTATCCGTGTGTCGAAGGAACGACGGCATTCGGGAAGCTTGAGTATTGAGTGTGGAACAACCATAAGGTTACCATTGGCACGAAGCTGCTAGTGTACAAATCCATGGTGCTGTCCGTTCTGCTATACGGCAGTGAAACGTGGACGATATACTGACGAGATGTGCGATATCTCGAGCGGTTCCATCAGCAGTGTTTGCGACTAATTTTGCGCATCGGTTGGGCAGACAGAGTTGCTGATACGGAGGTATTGTGCCGAAGTGGCATGTATGCAGTTGACTGCATACTTTTGTTGATACTCCTGAGGTGGTTCGGTCATGTGAGCCGTATGGATTCGACGCAGCTGTGGAAAAAACTCTTATATGGTCAGCTGAGTATTGGGAAGCGGCATGTGGGGAAACCAAAGTTACGTTACCAGGACATGATTAAAGTGAGCCTCTCACGTTCTAATCTTGATTGCAGATCATGGGAAGCGAAGGCGGTTGATCGGCGTGCATGGCGCGATCTCATCACGAAGGCAGTTGCTGAAGTGCAAGAGAAAGTCCTCATGCATGCAGAGAAGAAGCAGCAAGTGCGGAAGCGGCAAGCACCGATGGATTGTACTCCATCGACATCGAGAGCATGGTGCTGTAGCACATGCGGTTGCGAGTGCCTGAGTCAGGCAGGCCTAGTGAGCCATGAGCGAGACCAATCGGGACCACTACCGAAGCGACGACGGGTCCTGCAGAGAAGGTAGGCAGAACCGGCGCAGCGTTTGTAGGTACGCTGCATTCGATTTACTAACCGCGTGCTTGCATGCTAAGTCTCTTCATTTCAGGTGGTGGGTTTTCAATTTTGTCCTAATGCTGTTCTTTCTTATATAAACGTCTATCTGTACTCTCTTCTATAAACTTGCACACGTCACTTAAGCCAATTGTAGTAAATTTCGATAACATTTCCGTGTTTGTGGCATCTCCATAAAATATACTTCCCGACCTCGTGAACTTATCTCGGATTCGTTTGTAAACAACGTATTTTATATGCTCATTAAGATTTATATCACCGTTTCCTTATGCATTATACGATTTATTTTCTTTGTTATCTTTCTCTCAAGTGATTGGCTGTTGTTTGATATCCCCGGTGTGGCTGCGCTTGATGTGCATGTTGACAATGTGACCACATGTCTACTACCCACTGCCTCGTCCATACTGGCTCTAGGAGACACTTGGTCGTTGCTGGAGCGGACGGGGTGCATGGACCTCCTGGCCGTGTTAGGATCAATGAGTAGTTCCACGCACTCAGTGTGGAGCGGACTACGGTCCAACCACAGTCTTGTATGCTCTTGTCTCCCAAATACAGCGTGTTTGTGTTTCCCTGTGAAGGAGTGTGAGCCGACTCCGTTGATGAAACGTGGCTCCCATCCACATGTCTCCCGGTCTTTTTCCTTCGGGATCACAATGGATATGGGGTGTGTGGATGGCGTAGTGGGTGGTGCAGCGCAAGTCACCCATGGTCCCTCTGTAGGCGCAGGCGTCTTGTGGCTAGCCACAGAGACAGGCGAATCCGGAACCAGATGCCGCTAGCCAAATATCTTTATTTAAAAGCGACAGTAGGTCCAGACTGGAACTCTGGGTAACATCGCTATTGCTTTATTTGTGTCTGCGTTGGACACACCAACTTTGACACAGAAGTAGCTACCGAAAATTAATTCCGCTCTCCACTTTAGTAGCTGGGAATATATCCCAAACCACATGGAACGATTATTAACTCATGGCTGCCGTGGTGGTACGCTGCATATCTCTCATCGCTTCAGCTGCGATTTAGAGACTATAATTGGCAAAATACGAATCTAGTTTGACTATGCACAGTAATACTCAATGCGGTTCCATCATTACCGTCTATTCCTACATGCACACAGAAGGAAAGGAATAGCAACGACGCATTGTTGCCTGATGTACTTTGCAAGTATTGTAACAGTGGATTTAGCACAATTTTCCTATGCAAAATAATGATCGCACCAATTACTGGCTGTTTCCCTATCAGATAATCTGGGCTAGATAGAGTCGGACACACTGTTTTCCAAAACTCGATATACCTTTTATTCTGTCATTTAAGTTGCACAGGCGAATGAAACGGCATTCATGAAGCACAGTCGGTCCATTTTGTGTGAAATCCGTTCATGCATGTTCGACTCCCCACTTTTTGTAAATGAATGCCATTGCGCCTAGGAAGTTACAAAGTTCACAATTGCTAAACAGTCCGGCTGATTTAATTCAATTGAATTTTAAGTTTTGTTACCTCTCAACTTGCCGCAAATACAGCAAACTCGTTTGTTCATCTGATCAATCATGGTTTTTCATTGTCAGGAGTAAGAAGGAAACATTGTAAACTTGACCTTCATCTAATTTGAATGAGACGGATGGTCCACCAAGCAGTTCCGAACCTAAGAGCTAAATGTTAAGTGGTCTGGGTGCATTGTCCTAAAATGTTTCACGCTCAGCTTCAATACAGACAAGTTAGTTCATCGTGTGCGATTTTGGCACTTGTGGTTGCGATGGCCAAACGGGACACTTGTAATATATTGTTCCATCAAAAGATTCTTGAAAAGCACAAAGATATGGACACCTTAACGCTGGCTATAAGCTACGGTTTATTAATCTTTTTTCCATACTAATTAGTAGATAGCATTGCAAGACCTTTCTCCTCTTTGCAAGTGGTGGTATCCGTAAGGGGTTAGCTAAGGTTTTACAGAGAATTTCACCCTGGTGCTCTAATAAAATGATTAACAATAATAATACGTATATTTCTCGCATGGATGAGACTGTTCCTGGAATGGTAATAGTTCATTTGTACAGCTATGGTCATGCTCACGCATGAAGTGTTATTCAGTAGCCTGCGTGTTATTTAGGCATTCTGAAATACATAGAAGAGCATCAACAGTACGCCGGTACGGCATAGCCACCTGTCGCAGGCACCACCATTCGCACGTGGGCTATGCGTACTACGAGAGCCACCCTGTCCCTACGCTGGCTCGAACCCGCGCTCCGGGATTAGAAGGCAGACTTATGGTCTATAAGCCTACGGACATGACTCCGGTTGGTGCTGAGTTCTGTGCAACAACTTTTCCAACTAGCTATAGATTATTTGTTCCATTTTGGAGTACATCGTTTTGTGTTTTCCGATGAATATATGGTCATTATGAAGATCTAACTCGGGGAACTGTCTAAGTTTTAAGCGGAATTTCATCGCATTTGTATTAGACCTGATAGTACATGTTAGGCTATTCCACAGCACAGCTAAATACACCATAAACAGGGGATAAATCTTTAGCTGCAATACACATCTGGTCGCATTGCTGTCACAGTAGGTGATGAATTTATCATTTCGGGTTTAGTTCCACGGTGAGCGTAGTCATTCTGTGAATGCTAATGGCATAAACTCACCCGATACTGGTCGGAGAAATAGCTCAAATGTAGGAGAGAAGAATGGGCTACTGAGATAGGTTTATATCGAGACAAACTTAGGATTACATATAAGCGTTTGATCTTTAGTGAATTAGACAGTATGTGTCACTTATTGCATGCAAACAGCTTTCTTGAGAATAGCGCCAATGTAATTAACCCTAGGAATTAGTTCGCAGGACACGGGGATGCAGCAGTGATTAAAAAAAGTCGCGACTGCAAACAAGAAGAAAAATGGAATCCATGGTGTACAGTGAAACATGGGTATATATTCTACTTCGTGATATTGGTTACGCGAAGGTGTTAAGCGATTCCAGAGAAAATGGAGAGAATTTGAGGTGGAAGAGGCAATTGTTGGAGTCAGCGGAAACGCAGACGGAACCGTGACGGTCAATACTTTTTATGCGGGTACATCTGCATTTACACTGAGTACATGAATAAACGTTTTATTTCTCGGCAGTACAAGGGGCTGTTCCTGCATAAGAATCGACAGATCGACATGTATACGCTTGTGTTTCACAAGTGATTGGAAACAAGTCACTACAGCATGTAGAGTATGTATGTATACACGTCAGATCACTGTTAAACTATATGGTAAGCTCATATCAATAGTAACCATCCACTGTGATGACTAACGGGAGTGGTTGGGTATGTTTAGAAGAAACGCTAAGTGAGTGGGTTTCCTCATATTCATGTAAAAGCATCTTTAGTTCTCTTTTCGTCCCTCGCCACTTTGGCTTTGGTCCTGTTGATGATTATACGCATATTCAAGCGCTAGATTCGGTCACAATTTTCCGCAAGGGGAAACTTGACGGTGCAATTATTCCGTGCTGTACAACTCGAAGTGACTCGCTTTCACAAGCAATAAGAAATCGTGATGAACAGCCATGGCGTGCTTATATAATGTCGACACCATTTTCGGATACGGTATCCTAAGGTTGAGATATCCGTAGCATGGATATACTGTTTTGCATTGTAGACTTTTTAAACCCATGCAATTTATGCCACTTCCTGGATTTTTGGGTATTTGATTCTAAAGCTTAGAGTATGCTGGAGGTCAAGAACCGTATAGCGAAAGCCTGAGGTGCTTTTACCAAGCTCTACCACCTGTGGCGCTGGCGTAACATCAATCTGAAGGGCAGAGTTTACCATACAACCATCCGTTCAACCCTCCTGTACGCTTTCGAAACCTGGCTCATCAAGTCAACGGACTTAACGAGGATTGTTACACTCGACCATCGCTGCCTTCGCAGCTTAGCTGATGTCTGGTAGGAACACTGCGTTGCGTATTTGTTGCAGGAAGCGGAAGTGTACCGCTCAGCACCATTATGTCACACTCTAGGCTCCGATGGCTGGACCACATGTTGTGCACGCCAGCCCACTGACCCTCGCATCGAGCGTTGTTTGCACGCCTGGGGTATGGATAAAAGAAGAGGTGTCCAAGCGAGGACCTGGTCAAGATGAACTTCTAACTTGGTGTCGGTTGGTGTTTCCCGGCTGCCGGGCTGCGGTCCAAAGGAGGAAGAACACATTTGGTTGGATGCACTAGCTGATATAGCGAAGAGCTGACGATTGTGTTTTGAACCTCTGTCCCTCACCTGTATCCTCCCTCTCTAACAACAATCTCAACCCAATGCATAATCTGCTTTTAATATTGGGTTACTTTTTAACTTTTGTGGTCCGTAAGGTTGAATTTCTTACCTTGTTTTATTGCGGCACATTAACTGAGGTGTGTTTCGCACCCTCGGTTGACGCGTATTGACGTTAATGATGACCTATGCAATAAGAAGGCATTTTTCCCACATCTGTGTGTTTGCGCTTGGGGTTATGACCTTACAGTTCACAGTGCGTAGATGAGATTTGTTATTCTGCATAACACACAGATTTACTCCTGCAGTGTGAGCACAGTTATGTATGACGGAACAGAAACAGGTTTACCATTCTTCTTCGCAACCATATGGGTAGCAGTTCCAGGAGAGTATTATAAATCAGCTTCGTGGAGTACCAAATTATTCTTTTGGTAAATCGGCATTGAATTCAGTCCAAAACCATTTTCTCGGATTTTAACATATTGGCGCATATCATTGAGCAATATAAAATGATTGGCAGCACGTATGTTTTGTACAGTCAGAGTTGGGACTTCCGAGTGAGAAGCAACGAGGAATATATCCAACAGTATTTGGTGTCTTTGATATCTGGAAACCACACCGTTCAGTGGACGAGACAATAGACAACGGCGCACTTACAGTTAGTGCTAATATTTTCCATCTTGCCTACGTGACTATGTTATTCAGCTTACACTGTGGAGTATCACACTGCGCGGAATGCTGATGATGCAAGACCTTGACGCGCGGATCCTTAGCAGTACAACTGTCATATTTACACATCATCGGATCTGCTGGTCAACATAGGCGGCTACTCACGCATAATGTCTCTCTATAGGTTTGTCACTGAACGGCAATTGGTCATTTCAAATCTCACCACCACTGCTTACTTGTCTCGCTTCGGTTCAAGATATGACATAAGACTTTTACTTGCACCTTGAAAAACATGAGCATTGGCATCAGTATTTCGACACATTTAAGTTGAGAACCTCTCTGGACAATCAAAAATCCTGCGCTAACTTTTGCTGAGTTCGATGGCGTACGTAGCAATGTGCACGTCACTTACACAGATTTATTCAACAATCGGACATTAAAAGAAATCGTTTCTGCACTATATGAAAACCACAACCACTGGCAAAACAGTGTCCTTTTTACTTTTGAAGGACTACGTGACAAACTACTTTAAAAATAAACAATGATATATTACAGGTAAAAAAAGCGATTACATTACAAGTCCCGTAGGATGGTTGAAGTGAAAGTAAACATAAGTCTAAATCGTCAATTTAAGCGTCTAGTGAATTCAAGTGCCCCTTATTCATATAAAGGTTGTAGAATGTGTACTGAATTGTTACTGTAGAGTAATATGGGAAGTAATATGGGTAAGGCATGTCTTAAGAACAATAGAAACAACCGACGCTTACTTGTGGGCTGCTTTCTTGGACTGAGGTAAATTGATGAATGCAGTTGTAATATATCCGAAACTATATTCCACAACAGCCGTGTGTAAATAGTGAAGCACAAAAGCTGAGAATGAGCACGGTTTTTTCGCGTTTGTTTGACGTGGACATCTCTTATTAGATAGCATAATGTAGGTGGATAAGCGAATCATCCAGACGTCTTTTGTATAACCTTAGTGTGGGGGAAGAAACAACGTATGTGGGAAGAGCATTCCAGTGTTCGCATACACGAAGGGAGAAGAAATTCCGGCATCATTCCAACCGGCTGTATTGTGTGGCCAGCTCTAGCTGGTGTCCTCTGAGTGTTGTATTGCTATTCAGCTTTAGTAGGTGACGACAACAATGGTTTGGATTCCTCAGGATCATATAAGTCATTATCAAGTCGCCACGCAGGCGCCGATATTGTCCACTGTGGACCCCGAGGGTTTTCAGCCTCAATCGGTAAGGGAGATGAAACAGGCTCTTTACATTCTTTGTCGCCCTTCGTTGTGGCAGTTCAAGAGCGGTAAGGTCTTGCTTTTGCCATGGCTGCCAGGCGTGGATGGCGTACTCAGAATAAGGCCGAAAGCAGGCGTTGACCATCTGAGAAAAGATGGAAGGATCAAAGCGCCCGAATGCCCTCCGCAAAAGGCCAAGGTTTTGGTTAGCTTTTTTGGAGGCTTTCTCGGCCTGACGGGAACAGCCCAGATCTTCCTGCACTACCACTCCTAGATCGCATTCCGTTGTAGTGCGCTACAATATTTGATCCCCCAGTCTGTTTTCACAAGTGGCTTTATGGCGTATGCTCAACAACTTGCACTTTGTAGCGTTGAACTGAAGCAGATTCTGGGTTATCTGCGCGTTACTCACTGTGAGCCATCGTTCTGTCACCCGGAAATTCCGCTCCACCCGCAGGACTAATTTATGCTCCACCAGCCGCTTGCATCCTGACGTAGAAAAATTATCGGGGTATTTTACACACCTTATGAATAGCATTATTCACTAGAAAAAGGAGACTGGCTTGTGTGTGTAGATAATTCTACCGGTTAGTTGGATTGTTCTTTGCAGATTATCTTTATAAATTGCAGTTATAAGGCTGATAAGCCACAAATAATGGACTTTATTTCCAACAGTTTTCTTGGTTCCTTAACTTGTAAGTATTTACTTGGAATTGACGTCAGGTGTAGTGGATTACTTTCGAGAGAATGCTTCCCTCATCTCTTGAAAATACTACAAAACCATGTGGTCGAGTAAAGAGACCGTGACAATTGAATCAAATGTAACATAAGAGCTAAGGCGAAGCACCAAACACATCTGAAGCATGAGCTTATTCGGGCTACGTGAACCGATTCGTCGGTAGCACCGCATACAATAGGCAATTGCCACTTTTCCCGTGGATACAACGCACTCATGCTTTGTACCACATGTGTGTCCGGAGCTTCATTATCACTTGACGCAAAGAAACGAATCGCCATGAGATTGGACCTTCAGGTGGTGCGATGATTGGTGTGCCTCAGTGATCCATTAAGCTATGCTGGATGGTGCATTTTGCACCATCAGACGCACACATATCAGATTGGTCAATGGTTAGAAGCTAGACAAATTCAGTCTCCTGGCTCTCCACCATGGGGATTGGAGTGAGCATGGCTCCTTAATCCTTATTTTGGACTCTCTGTAGTCCAGTGCCAAAACCCAGTTGCCTTGCGGCAAGGTTTTTGGTTGAGAACCCTAATCGTTCTCCTGTGTAGGCCTGGGCAAACTGACAATATCCTGCCTACGCAAATACACCATGACATTTCCTTCTAACAATCTCTTGATGCCCTGGCCGTCGCAGAGGATAATCAACGGCGCCCTATCTGCTGCATCCAGAAGGGTGCATAGGGGTTTGGATGCTGCAGCTCAAGCTTTCCAGTCTTCTTATCCCCTATCCTTGAGGTTTTGCATCCTTGGCATTTCGCTCCAAATTCACTTTCAACCCCCGTTTTCAATTCCCCAATTCTAGACCCTCCCCACCTTGCCTCAATAGTCGCTTGTCTTCTAGTTTCAGCTCACACATCGTCGCAGGGCATCGCTCCAATCCAGTCGGCAACTCCATGTTCAACCAAGCGAACAAGGTCAGTTCATCCGTTTTCCTTTGGAGTCCCCGATCATCCTTCAGACTGGCATGCCTCAACGTGCACACTCTGCTAAAGATTGGCCAACAGGCACCACTTGCCTGAACACCAGAGACCCTATTGAAGGATATTGGACTCTTTATCGGAAACCCGCCTGCAAGTTCCGAGCTCTTTGCTTTCCCTGCGATCTCCCACTTACGACACTGGCGGCACATTCTCATTGCGCCTGTCTGGCGATGACGCGGTTTCAAATGCAGGTCAAGCTGGCGTCGGCATGGGTTTTAGACCCAGGGCTGAAGCTGCCCTGATCGATTGGATCCCTGTCAACAGTCGGATATGCGCCGTTAGGCTGGCTGGTTCGTTCCATACTACGAAGTCACGCGGGGACAAACGGTGCCTGTCTGTCATTGTGGCCTACGCCCCCACAATCTGTAGCGCTGATTCGGTGAAAGATGATTTCTATCACCAACTTCACTCCTTCGTTACAAAAGAAGCACGGATACTGTGGTGTTGACTGGAGATCTAAACTCCCTAGTCGGAAAGCTCTTCTCTGATGAGCTTCATCTGGACGGCCAACATGCTGTAGGCTCCCGGAATGATGATGATGATGAGATGATGATGATGGTGAGCGATTGCTACACCTGTGTGAAGATGCTCGTCTCTTTCTCGCGAGCACAAACTTTCGACCTAACACCCGCAGAAGAGTGACTTGGCGCTCACCAGCTTCGCACCAGCCATGGACGCAAATCAATCATATCGCGATTAGTTATCACTGGAGAGGCTGTGTCCAAAACTGTCGCTCGATTTGGAGCACGAGCGTAGACTCTGACCACGCACTTGTCTGCACCGACCTCCGGATGCGTTTCGGTGGACGTGCACAACGTCGATGTGAACGGATTGACACAAGTCAGCTGACGACGCCAGATGTTCTGAGTGTGAATCAAAGTGCGCTGACATCCGGGCTGAGTAAGCGCCCACTGAACACCATCGAAGATCAGTGAATGTCTATTCTTCAAATATTACAATCAGCAGGCATGTCTTCATGTGGCACATCAAATTACCAACGTTGACATTGAGCCTCTACAAAGTTTCTGGGACTTATGGATGATCGCCAACCTATTCCGACTGGAAGCGAATACAGTGAGACTCGCAAATTTTCAGGGCAAAACTAGGTGCCAGCCTGAAGAGAGACCTCGAAGCCTGGTGGTCTCGTCGTGCCTCGGAGATAGAAACAACGGCTACCGTTGGTAATCATCGTAAGTTATTCCGTCTTATACGGGAAACAGGCAGCAGGAGACCTGGTGTTAGCGAGACCATACGCGACGAGAGTGGGCAGCCGATCCACAGCTTGTCAAAACGCTTGGAGCGTTGGGCTGAACACTTTGCAAGGCAATTTAACAAACCTGAGTTATCGCTTTCTTCTTCGGGCATTGAGCGCCCTTCTCCTTGGACCGTCTCCTCGGATCCGCCCTCACGCGCAGAGGTCGAACGTGAGATCAGGCTGTTGAAATTGCATAAGGCCCAGGGGGCAGATAGAACTCCCCCAGCCCGCTTCAAATTCTTGAGACCTCCGCTAGTAAATAATTTACAGGAGTTGCTAGTGAAACTTTGGGAGCAGGAGACTGTCCCGACAGACTGGAACCGCTCCGTCATCGTCCCAATTTACAAGGGTGGCTTCCGTTCGGAATGCGGCAAACATAGAGGAATCAGTCTGATCTCAATTGCATCTAAATTACTTGCGTCTGTCATTCTCCATAGATTGACTGGCATTCGTCAAAGCCAGGTCCGTGAACAGCTAGCTGGGTTTAGCCGAGATCGGGGCTGCATCGACCACATCTTCACTTTGCGTCGATTGCTGGAGCACCGCCATGTTTACTGGCGACCCACCGTTGTCATGTGTCTCGATATCAAAGCTGCCTTCGATTCGGTGGGTCGATGTGCCCTGTGGGACTGTCTGCTGAGAAATGATAAATATGTAAACATTATCACAGCACTGTATGCGCATATTTCGGGCGGAGTGAGGGATTAGGGCAAATTGTCGCTATCCTTCAATATTGCCAGCGGTGCGACGTCACCTTTCTTATTTCACTTTGCTATTGAGGAATTCATGGAAACAGCGTTAACTGGACACAACCTATAAGGCGTGGAGCTAGTTCCTAGTGAGCGACTTCTTGACTTGGAGTATGCTGACAATATTGCCCTAATCTGTGACAGTTCCCAAACTTTCCAACCAGCACTGGGCCGATTAGCATTGGCTGTTAATCGTTTTGGGCTATGCTTTGCTCCACTGAAATGCAAAGTCCATCTACAAGGTTGGCAAGGACCCACCCCTTCGCTAGCGCTTATTGATGATCAACTAGAAGTCTTTCAGGAATACAAGTACCTGGGCAGTGATATAAGCGCCCGGGATATCGGATGAGAGTACGAACTGTATAGCAAAAATAACAAGTTGCTTTTGCGAATCTCCGCCACCTGTGACGCAGACGTGACATCAATGTCATCCTGAAGGGCAGAGTTTATAAAGCAGCTGTCTGTTCAACCGTCTTATACGGTTGTGAAACCTAGTCCATCAGGTCGACAGACGTAAAGTGGCTCGTCATGTTCGATTATCGCTGCCTTCGCAGCTTATCTCATGTCTGGTGGGAGCACCGTGTGAGCAATTAGCGTGTTCGGCGTCGCAGATTTTGTGCAGGAAGAGCTAGTGAACCGCTCAGCACCATTATATCACGCACCAGGCTCCGATGGCTGGGCCACGTGTTGCGCATGCCACCATACCGACTCCCGCAACGTGCACTGTTTACGTGCCGGGGTGTGGTTGGAAGAGGAGGGTGGGAGGCCAATCGATGACTTGGTCGAGAGATATGAAAACCCTTACTTCGCAGTTGGCCCCGCTTGGTGCCTCCCGTCTGCCTGACTGAGGTCCTAAGGACGTTGAACCAGTTTGGTTGGACACACTTGCTGATATGGCGTAGATCTTGCTCCAATGGTATTTGTGTTGTGAGTTCCTTTGTCCATCCCCCTTCTGCTTAGCCTCCCTCTCCATTCCCTATCTCATACGTTAGGCATTAGCTAACTCTTTTTGCGGCACGATAGCCAGCTGTTAGGTCACGGGAACGACGTCCATCCGCTACTGGGGCTTCAGCCGTCGTGCCTCTGTTGTTTTTTCTTCTTGTCTTTAGTATTGCGACACAATAGCTGAGGTGTTTTCCACTTGCAGCTAACGTGTATAATGATGATGATGACACAAAGAAACCTTTATTATTCACTAATTAGTGCAGTTGAATGATACTTCTCCATTTTGTGGGGACACAGAAGCGCAAACGACGAAAACGGTAGATTTACCCCACTGAGACTTCCACTTTTAGGCATGAACGACACACGGTAACCAACACGTCTAGAATTTAACACGTTACAGTTAACTAGTTAAATAGTTAAATAGTTGAGATAAGAATATGTGGATTGAGTCGTTAGAAAATTTAAGTGCCAAAATGACCAAAATTAGTATGAGCTGTTCACACAAAAGCTGCCCGGACGACAACTGACATTGTGGAAGCCAAAACCTTGACAAACTGCTTATGGAGAATAATTACGCATTCTCTTCACTTCCACGCCCATGCTTCACTTCCAACTGAAGAATAAACTGTCTGTAGATGTCACATTTTTTGTGTGTAACAATATACCTATTTCTGTGGGACAACTTACGTAGGTCGTACCACGAGACATTTGTTTGGACGCTTGCACGCGCATCACCCAGCGTGACTAAGCCGCGATAGTCGCACACCTAACCCTCACAAGTCATCCTGTTGTTATTAAATGAGATTCATCGCAGCCAGTTTCCAAATCAGATAGTCGCCCACATGCCCGAAAAAGCACTAGACTGCAGTTTCAGCCTGTTGGGCATCGCCAGTAGTGCGCATCCTTCGGATCCATCAGGATTCGAACCCATGACCACCAGCGGCTTGAACCGCCAGTCAGCAGCTTATGCCACTGGGCCACGGGGGACAGCTTCGGACCGTCATGATTTGCAAGCTAACTGCCATTTAGCGCGACTATTTGATTTGGAAACTGGCTGCGATGAACCTCACTTAATTACATCAAAATCCCCTACTCATGAGTACATCATCCTGTTGTTATTTCTGAAGCTTTGTGTGTGCTGACCTTCGGGTGCATTTCGGCGGACGTCCGCAACATCGTTCTGAGCTCATTGGCACCAGCCAGCTGGCTAAGCCAGGTGTTCTGAATACGTATCAGACTACGCTGGCATCTGGGCTAAGTGTGCACTGAACACTGTCGAAGATCACTGGTCGCATTTTCGGATCTGGCATTGGTTTGCGAGACTTCGAGAATCAGCACTGAATAGCCGCACTGAAGATGTTGCCTAGTTTGGTAACGAAAAGTCTGCAGCAGAAATGCCCGGCTCGGAGAACAGGATCATAGTCTCATCCACACCCTAAGCTACAGGTATTCTTAATAATTTCTAAAGCCTTTCGCCAGATCTACTGTGTGAGTTGTCCATTCCAAGCTTATCAGATGCCGAATCCTTTCATTGGTGGGTATGATCACGATTCGTCTCAACAATCCATTGGGTGTGCGCATAAACAGTTCGTCTAGGCTTTGGCTTTCCCATAACCATCTGTCGCACGGGCAGCTACCGTGTGAACGAATCGCACCCATTATGATCATCTTGACGCCTTCCTTTTCTCCTTACTGAATACACCCTTTCTTAGTTATTTACATAGGCTGCATTTGGCTTGACAATGAACCATCGAAAAGGAATTTCTTTGTTTTTTGACTGAAACGGAATTAGTCACCATTCGAAATATTACAGCCCGACGGTCACTGCCATATTAATCCTCGACTTTGAAAAGACAAACGTTTAGGAATTCAGCGCAGCGTCATTCAGTAGGTATATTCCACGTTTGGCACTGTAAACCAGTTTGATATAGACACTGCAATTGGTAGAATATAATGGTAAGTCCAATCCACCGGTATTCTCGTTCACAGTTCTTGGGTACCGTGTAGAAAGTGGAACGACTACCGATTTGACGGTCGGTTTTCAGTGGGCTAGAAGGAACCAAGGCTGTTTCCTCGGTTCATTGAGCGTAACTTGAAAGACAGCCCAATTTATTACTTCAGATCAAAACCAAATATACATGTGCGACTGATCGTGTTACGAATACTACCTGAAAGGTGTTTGAACATGTGTTCCGTGAACGACCACCCACAATGCGTCATTGTAGCGCAATAGCTAGGTAAGTAAACATTAAAACTTCTAGCTTCCAGCAGATGGCCTACACTTACTGGCGAAGACAACTCTCTCCACGGGGCGATGTAATTCCCTGCACGTCTAATGAGAAAATCAGTTGACGTTACAGTGTACTTCTGGTGAGTTAAGAGGTCTAAACGGTATTAAAAATTCACCTGTCTACTTAGTTATGATATCATAACGGATCTTGGTCCAGCGAATGCTAATTAATCCGTTTGCAAATATTTTTCTTTTGTGCCAACATGTTTGTGTTTTTGTGGCATGTTCTACGAAAACGAAGCACCGCAAGTCCGTCAATTTCTCGGCTCATCTAACTTATAATTATTGTCAAGTAAACCAACTTGCAATCCACTATGAAACACTGGACAACGCTGGTTTTTTATACAGTAAGCAGTGTTCTCTTCCGTGTTATCAGGCTTTTGTTAAACACTCTACACTTTGATAGCTCGGCGTTCCGTTCTCTCTTTCTCTGTGGAACTGTTCAACCGCCGAAAGCACATCCTAGCGGAATTAGATCACAATGAATGATGCCTCTCTTCCAACTGGCAACTCAAGCGAGGCCTGTGAACTGATCGTAAAGCCTGATTGTTTTAGCGTGCTTCAGAGATTACGATCGCTAGCAACTTCGGCAATACTCCTGATCCCTGCCAATTTATTCTGTCCACCGACTTCAGGAAGTGTGGTGTTAGTGAGGCCACTTAAGAAACGCACTTGGTCCCGGATCACACTAACCAGCTGAGGCGTTTGGGCTACTAGACTGAGTACTTTCGTTTGAAGTTCAACAGTCCACCTGTTGATAGAGTATACTCAGTTGTCTGCCCGGACTAGTCCCTTTGGATCCATCCATCTGTAGTCTAACTTGAGAGTAGACACCTAATTTTTACCAGCATTCAATTCTGTTTCACTGTCCTACTTGGCTTGTACCATATGGTGTGCAATTTGCGTTTTATATGCCTATATGGTGCTGACAGTGTAAGAGGTAGAAATCGCGGGCTCAGCAACTAATGTTGTCAGTGAAATAAGCCATCTTTGAACTAACGTGGGTGTTCACATAAACGCAGGTGTAGATTCGTGAAGCAACTGACGAGCACGGCGTCCGTTTGCTTTGTATAACCTCCCAATTAACACAGGGTATATCATGTAGTATCATAACAGTGCATAGTTGAGTTGTGTTTTAAACATGAGTAGCGTAAATGCATAAATATCATAAACCGTAAGGCGGATCCAGTGTGACTGACAAAATTGGAGGGAAAAAGATGTTCGTTGACTTACAGTGTTGTGCTACACTAATACAGACATCACTGTCTGCAGTACTAAGCTACACACTTGCAGTAGCTTCATTTGAACTTTGTACTGAATCTTTCCCGCCATGCGAGTCCTGTGGGCTAATTAAGGACCACCTTCATACTTTGAGAGCCAAAGTTTAGAAGAACATACGCCATGAACAACACGGATTTTCTTACACAGTTTTAATTTTACATTGATGATAACCCTTTAAAGTGCTTTAGTTATCTTAGAATCCCATGCTGAACTATAATCCGTTCAAATTTCAAATATGGTTGTAACTCTTTACTAGTTGGCTGGGCTCGAACGTTTTGATTGGTTTAGATGGTTTGATGTTCCGGGTCAGAACAAACTAATTCGTTGATAGACACAGTCTGAAAAACTATACTAAACTTTTAGATGTGATATTACTAATTGAGGGTAAGGCATATTTTGAGGATTTTATCAGGACCACAGCAGAAAGTTCTTCATACCTTCCGCCATCATCTAGTGGTAACTATCATCCGTAAACACAATCTCCATCTGTAGAATTAAAAATTTGGGTTATAAGCCCTCTAACATGTTTTGAGTTTAGCTGCTACGCATTGCGGATTAAATCACTCTGATCATACGAAGTTCGGTAGTCATCAATTAATCAGAGGCAGGCAAAGTGTTTACTAGCAGCCGAACGATCCACCCTTGTCGAAAATTTCTTAGTTACCAGTTCATTTTCATGTTGAGGAGAAATTCACCGCTAACATCCAGTTGGTTGGCAGAAACTAGTCTCTGTTTAACAGCATCTGCATTGGAATACAGACTAATTCTGCCTATTATGGATACCGCTGCCGATGGCCCGAAATTTGTAATTATAGTGACTGTAAGTAATTACACAGGGGATTTAAATCTGGGTGCTCTAATAAAAGCTGGGACCACAGCCTAGCAAGCGGCATAGTTTCGGGCAGTATATTTATCTATGGTAGAAGTTCAGAACTGGTATGTTGCTTAGGGCTATCCAAATTATTGCTGCGAGTTGAAAGGGGGTAAGTGAACCATAATTCCCGCTAGTCTCCCAAAATCCTCATAGTTTAATGTGTTAAAACCGGCATTGTAGCTGTGGTTTTGCCGCTTTTTACCGTGTTTGGACAGAAGTTCGCAAGGGCACAATTGTAACCATGCAATCGTTGGCTGTCAATCGTCACACATGCTGATATATCAGATGGCAGCATTTTACTTTTCAGTCTGATTCTATTCCCAAAGGCAATGAGCGATGAAACCACAGAACTAAGTTCATCCATTTTTGTTTATTTTGTACTAAAATCTAACCCGTCCTAATAATCGTTTTCTGTTATAGTACCCCAGGATGAACCACTCACCGTAAAGTTGGTGAATTTATCAGAAGAAAGGTGGACGAATGTGGAGAAGCTCATTGACCGGACATACAAGGTGAAAAGTAATGTCGCTTTGTGGATTAAAGAGAGCTTGGCAACGGTCTTATTTCGGCAGTCAGAACACCGAGGCAGTCATTTCATACCTAGTGGAACGCATGTGCATTCAGTAGATCCAGTTGGTCTGGCGGTACCCTCCGATCGTGGTGCTGTGTCTTGTGAAGCCATTCCCGCGACGTACACAAAAGCACAGATGGAAAGACTCTCCAGCCAGATCACGCGCCGTCAGATCGATTCTCCAAGGTATAAAGAGTATGAAACCATGCGGAATTCAGCAAACAAGGGCGGATTCAAGGATGAGAAAAAAGAAGGTAAGCTATAGCTGGCACATGGCACGTACGTTTACTGTCCCGCCTGTCTACTGTTTTCCTAATGGGTGGTTTTCCCAGGAATTCCTCTTAAGGAACTTCATTTGAAACAAATAACTAGCTGAACTACTCATTCGCACTGATTTTAAGAAATACACCTTTTATTCACGCACACCAACAGGCGAGATCCATCACAGCTACTTCAGGTCCGACAGCGACCGTCTATCTGGTAAATTAGGGTGCAAGAGTTTCCGGTTCTCGGGATTCTCATCATTTCTCATCCCGGTTGCTGTCACTGTCCCATAATACAACGGCCTTATGATCACTGCTTAAAATGGAGGGTCGGGAGCTCTACTTCTTGGGATCTCCTCTTTTTGAGCCATAACAGATGAAAACCCTGCTATCTGGAAGATTACTTCGTGTTTTCTGTTATTCTCGTTACACGTGAAATGTGTGTTCTAAGACCCGCACTTGTTGCGGCCTTTACTCGTTTACTAGGTAGCGGCGGAATGCACACACAACTTAGGGCGCACTGTGGAAATGTTTAAGCAGGTGCTACTTTCCGACTGAAAATTTTCCTCTATGGAGATTTCAGTGTTAGCGCTTTTCTCACTGAAGCTACGTTACAGCATTATGAGGTGCTGTGCTTTGTGATAGCTTCTGTTTCGGCGTGTCCCCAGACGGCTGGTTCATTCAGGATCGCCGTATTTTCCAAAATGTAATTTTGTCTTATTAAGTAGCTTTGGAGCTATTGTGAAATTTTACCCCGTATCGCTATCTAATACAGCACAGAGGACTGCATCCTACGATAATGCACGCTTGCTTCAACTCACCAGGTTCGTTCTGCACTATAACAATGGTAACGATTAGTCAATGTCACCTCCCTGGGCGTTCCTCGTCCCTAAAACAGGGTATGTCAGAAGAAAGACCAAAATAAGCCGTCTAAATGACAGATGACAATTACTATTTTTGAATATGGTTCAATAGACTAAAACCTTCACATTTTCAGAGGCACTGCATAGTAATGTATTTTTTGCAGTGCAGTAGTGCGCATAGAAATGGTCGAGGTGCCGTTCTACTTCACAACCCCTCAATCTGTCATGTTGGTTCCCATAAATCTATCGCATTGTAAACAGCCTAAGCCCTACGAGCGCGAATTCGTGGCTCCCGTCAACTGGTCTGCGCTTGAAGCACAAGAGTCAATCTGTGGCGTTGCACTTTTCATAAAGTTTACGATACTCCCATAGGTTACCTTATTCTGTACATGTGTAGGCTGAGTCCGCCTGACATGATAAGCGTGAACGGCACAGAGTAATCCGTCTGTTTTAACTTCAAACGGGGTTTTAAACCCTATACTTTTACGATCATTTCGGGTGATTTCAGGTAAATAAAAAATAAATAAATAAATATTTATAAAATTTGATACTCTCGGTGTTACGCGTGGCACGTCTACAAAGGCATGAACAAATGTATACAAGCAAATACTCGACGATCAAAAGTTGACCAAATATTTATCTTGACAATGTGACTGAGAAGAAAAGAGAATACCAAGACCTGGTATAAGGATGTGACAAGTTGATTCAGTGTTGAAATGGATTGTTTTTGCGAAGGTAACTGTGTTGCTATGCACGAGAGATGATGCGGAATATTGCCGCAAGTAAATGATGTTCTGGCACGAAACCGACTACTTGAGCGGTTATTCGCAGGTATCTGCCATTCATTCTACATCGTCGATCATACAATGGCGAGGAACTCCTGTGGACGCATTGAGTTTTAATCCTATCCATTTAAGCGAACCGCGCGTCACATGGAAGTAAGTACCGGATTCGCTAAGTATGGACCGTCCAGAGTTGTTGCAAGATAGATCCGGTACAGCGGAAGTGCCTGTGAAAAACTTGGAAAGAGAGGCAGCGGACATCATTCAGTAGTTCAGGAGTGCATAAGGGGAGAAAAAGCATAACTTTACAAGACCCACAGGAAGGATTTTCAAGGAAATAAAAATATAAAAATATTCCAAGGTGGAACGTGAATTCTCAATGGTTAAGCGTTGCACTTTGTCAAACTGTACTATAGCGTTTATCACAAAGATGACAGTCGAAGAGTCTTTCGAATGTCATCATGTCTGGTGCGTTCACCACATATTTTGGTAATGTATTCCAGTGAGAACAGATTGTATGTGAGTAAAAATACTTTCTGCAATTCAGACGGGAGTGTTGTGTCAGTAGTTTCAGGTGGTTGCCTCGGCTTTTTTTGTAAGGGGCTAGGGTCAACAGTGATATACATGGATGCTCGTCTTCAGTTAGTTTCCGGTATGTGAGAATGAGATCCCGGCGAAGCCGTCGGTATTCTGTTGAGAACACACCGAGTACACGAAGACGCAGTTTATAACTTAGATCAGATAGTCCACGCGTTGTCTTTGTGGCTCTCATTTGGGGTTGTTCCAATAGGCGAATGTCTCCTTTTAACCATGGACACCAGACCTGAACTGCATATTCAACGTGAGGACGAATCTACGTGTTAATCAACAATGGTACTAACCGTCGCCCAAATGTACCGAGAGCTCGTCTCAAGTGCCTCAGGTTCAAGTTCCCCACTTTCGCTGCTTTCGAACATTGGAGGGAGTTGGTAGTTCGGTGTTGCTCCTCCCAACCCTGAGACCCCATGACCGGTTTCGTCCTCCTTTGGACTCATCAGATGGAGATACCCTGAGCTGGGGTGGACCTCGAGGTATAGTGTTCAAAGGTTGACGCCCTGACCACTATGGCTCCTAGGTCCGCGAGCAACGTTTGGCACAGCGGTAAAGTATTCCAAGTGGCATTTGGTGTACTCGCTGTGTGGTGGGATTGCGACTCGCAATCTCTATTCAGACCTCGGTCCTAAGTGGACCTCGGTCATTACGATCACAAGGACCGTAACCGAATTGGTGGTTCGGTGTTGCTCCTCCCAACCCTGAGACCCCATGACCGGTTTCGTCCTCCATCTGATGAGTCCAAAGGAGGACGAAACCGGTCATGGGGTCTCAGGGTTGGGAGGAGCAACACCGAACTACCAATTCGGTTACGGTCCTTGTGATCGTAATGACCGAGGTCCACTTAGGACCGAAGTCTGAATAGAGATTTCGAGTCGCAATCCCACCACACAGCGAGTACACCAAATGCCACTTGGAATTGGAGGGAGTTGCTAAAACCTTTTTACACCATGATACTCAACTCGCGTTCGCTAGTCACGTTTTGCAGGACCTGTTGCCCCAAAAGGTATGTGTAGGTGAAGCTGCTGCTCGCCGTCAGCAAGTGGCAATTTACAGGGTTTAGTGGGAGCTGGTTCGTTTCTGCCCATTCGTTAATCCGAGCTACATCGTCCTGAAGACAGACATGCTCGGATGCTGATTGGACTGTTCTCCATATTTTGTCGTCGTCTTCGAATATTTGCATCGGAGAGAGAAGGTCTGCTGGAAGGTCATTAATGTAGACTAAAAACAGTAGCCGGCCGAGGACGGATCCTTGTGGAGAGGCACAGAGTGAGTGTCGGCTACCCTTACCTTGTTTGCTCTGTCGTGTAAGTAGTCTTCCAACCAGGTGAGCAGGAACCCATTGAGACCGTGGACAGCAAGTTTTTAGAAGAGAACGAAGTGATTGGCGCTGTCGAGTGCTTTAGAAAACTCTAAGTAAATCACATCTATGGGGACACCTTCATCAGCCGCTCTGGTCGATGAGTCCCGAGCAAGCAGCAGCTTGATGAGGCAAGATCATCTGCATCTGAAACCATGTTGGGCATTAGAAATTATTTGTTGACTTCAAAGTATCGCGTCAGTTCATCTGCGATTATCGATTCCATCACTTTTGATAAAACAGGAAGGAGAGTAATTGGTCGGTAGTTGGCAGGATCCGATCGCTTACCTCCTTTGTATATTGGAGTGATAATTCCATTTTTCCACTTAGCTTGGAGCTTATGGGAGGCAAGCAGATCCTGGAAAAAGATTGCAAGTGGAACTACTATGGTGGGAGCAAAGGATTTGGGTACTTTTGGGCAGATCTTGTCGATTCCGGAGACACTATTCCCGGAGAGACTGTAATTTGCTTGCAACAGCTGTTGGAGTAAAGGTGACGCTGGATAAGCCAATGACATTGGTTTGGAGTTGATAGGGCGAAGGTTCCATGGTATTTGTAGACACTGAGCCAAACTGCAGGAGTAGAGCGTTCGTGGCATCCACAGCAGTATTTGTTAGACCACCGGCCGTCTTGAGTGGTCGTATTACGGGCGTAACTATTATTTTACCATTCACGTATCTTTATAGTAGTTTGGTGTTACGCGTGAACTTCAGCACCATGGTCTCCTGCCATTCGCACTTGTCGACTCTAATGAGCGACGTGCAGTAGTTTCTTCTTGTTTTGTAATTTTGCTATTTAATATCACATGGGCTTAGTGAATATTGCTCCAGATCTCATTTCTTTTATTGATCCATTTACATGTACTGCTTCGGATCCACGTATTGGTCCGACACGTTGCTCGTAATGGTATAACTTTCCATGCTGATTGTATGACCCAGTTAATTTTATCTTTCAGTTATTCCGCGCGTCATTCGCTGAACTGTGCGTCCGTAGGTCCCAGTCAACGGTTGCTGCTAAGTTGTGCAGCCTAAGATAATCCGTAATAGTTCGTTGAGTTTCTCTTTCTTTATCAACCATACTGGCATAACACCTATAACGAAACGTTGGGACTGAATGGTGGCTACGGCTCAGTGGAGGGTCGTATGCTACTGACCCGATCATCAACTCTTCATTAGTCAGGATTAAGACCCGGATTGATGGCTTGTTTAAACCGCGGTGATTGCTTGGTCGATGCACATGATTATACAAAACTGCAATGTTCATGAATTCAAGTAGTTTCCATTTAAGTGACGGCCCATTAGGAGACACGGATGCCATTGCAATACTTTGAAGTCGTCCATCATAAGATTGTGTGGGTGTGCTTTTGTGAAGCAGCGGAGCGGAGCGCGTGTAACAGAATGTTGTCGCACTCTGTGGATGAGTTCGTTTGCCTGTTGATAATTACTAAGAAGTAAGCATCACGCATCTTCTTCTGTGAGTCAACATCTAGACCTACCAGGTGCAGTCGGCAAAATAATGTGTCGGGAATAACAACGGAATGTTCGGTAAGGGTCTCACCTTTCAAGTAATCTCGGGAGCGAATGGCAATATCGCCACCGCGAGCTCGTCGATCATTCCGAATGACTGATACTTCACTGAGTTCAATCTCCGGATCAAGTACGTCGTTTGAAAGTCAAGTTTCAGTAACTGCTATGATGTCCCAATTTGTTGTTTCATGTAGATGGCGCAGCTCCGGAAGCTTAGAATACAACCGTTGAGCGTTGGTGTAGAAGCATTGAATTTGTTTACGTGTTAGGTGCTCGGTTCACTGTGAGTAACCGGAAGAAATGGAGCCGGTCTGCTGAGATTTTTCGAAACGGTTGGCTGATCTGAGATAGGGACAACCGAAACTGGTCATCTGTATTTGGGGTCTGTACTAATTGAAGGAATGGTCTTAATCGTACTTCTGGTGGTCCAAGTTTCCTGTTGTCATGCACACTTGGATTGCCACTGATGCCATTGCGTGTTCAGCCAAGTTAACTTCACTGCCTTGGTAGTTTGTGGAGGAAACTAGGCGCGTGACGCCAAGAGCCACGACATTTTGCATGTCATAGGGCTATGTGAGGTACTTCCATCCTTCGACGTCTTGCTTTTGCCCTTCATTATTATCGTCATACTTCATTTCTGGCACACTATGAACCAGCACCATCTTCTTCATCTTGTGTTGACGTGACGTAATAGGGTTGGATTTCCGCTTCTGTCTTTCTGCCCATTGCCTGTCAGGAAAATTGCGGGCACTGACAGAAGAGTGTACTAGAATGTGGGATGGTAAGAGAACATCTTCCGGGTCGCGTGTGCTATCAAATGTTACTCGCAGTAACCGAGGTTTCCCTGCGTGTGGCTATGATGGATTTCATGCAAGGCGTGTAAGACTTTGTGGGAGAACTTTTAGTCCGAACGTGCAGGTTAGTTCAGCCCAACGGTTTTGCTCCTCGGCTTGTCTACCTTTTAGCCGTTCGCTAGTGGGTTCTGGGACGTCTGAACATCTCACTGTCATCGCCTTTTGGTTGCGTAGTAACTTTACTCTGAGGTTCCTTGTGAACGGGGATTTGTCGTATGGAAGTGATTATCTTGTCTGGTGTGGAACACAGGCCGAGGCCACAGCAAGACTGCTTAGGTGCAACGCTGTTAATGTCACTATCCTTAGTAGTCAAGTGTCGTTGCCAAACTACTAACTGAGGTGATGGCGCAATTTTCGCATAGCTCTGCATGCCTTGCAGCATTTTGTGAGTTTTGGGAGGCTGTTCAACCAGCCTGTCGTCATTGCTGTTTTTAACCAAAGGTATTGGTTTTTCGCTGGACTACGTGGCATTTTTGCTAGAGAGTTTAGGTCTTTTAATAGGTCTTGGATTGGTACTACATAATAGATTAAGCTGCAAATCGAGTTCAGAGATTTTCACCCTAATATCGTCGCAGCTAATTTTTCACACCTCATCCTAAGCGTTTGGACAATTCGACGGGACTAGGTAACATGCGTCAGAGAACCACAACCTATCTGTTGGTAGGCTGCTCTTTCCGTTACACTTTATGTTCACATTCGTTGCGTCATAGGAATTGGCACAGAGCAAGCACGTGACTCTTGAGATCATCTCTGCTGTCAGCTTGGATGTGTTGTTGACCGGAGTTCAGGCGGACAAACTTCGACCCATGCTTAGGTGGTTTGCATGTAGTTTTAGGTCACACGCGTCCCACCGTTTGAGCTGCCTCAGTTGACGCCTGGTTAGCCAGATGTCGTGTCGGCGGGTTTGGTAGTGTTGCACCAGCGGCACACGGGTGGACAACAAGCACAGGCTTTGTGCAATAGGATGCACGTAAATTGCAATGGTAATGTGAGACGACAAAAGTGGATGCAGCTACGGTGAACAGTGGTGTACAGTATTATGTTGCATCTTGTCTGGCCGGTTTAGAGAAGTTCTGTCAAACGGTGTCCCAAAGGCATTGAAGAAACTCAAAAAGGCAATGTTGCACGTGTTGTCTTAGCGAAGAAACTGTTGAAGACGTCGTTTGGGGTGTATGTACGAGTTTATTTTTAGACACTTCGAAATGTTATGTCCCGTTGAATAGAGTTCGGTGATCCAAATTGATTGAGCCTACTTCCGAAGAGATGGCACAATATGTGAAGGGATAAATCCAATTTAACACTGCACAGGACTGCATGAATAGCACGGACACGCTGATAAGGTCACAAGCTTGCTGTAGATATTCTAAGTGAGAAGACCAGTGGTGATGTATACGCTGGTTAATATGCTTTAAGGCATTTTCAACTGCTGCTAACCCTAGTTGGCTGGCAATAATATGTCACAGAGCTACTGGAAGATCTTGAATACCGTAGTCCAAAGCTATTCGGCATGCACACTTGCAGTACTGACTGGTAGTTCTCATGCCAACCGTAAAGTTACGAAGTGCAAGCGTGTCCAAATTCGTTGTCAAAGTGTCGCACCTAGGAACGGAAATCCTTCCTCCGTTAATGACCTAAGCTATCTTGGTTTGGTAAGTGATACATGTTGTCAGAGTTGCATTTACCGAGAAAATAATATCATACCATTAGTATGGATGTTGAAGAGCCAGCAATAATCATAGCTGCCAAGCAACTCTGTCTTGTCCTCTGTGTCAACGCTGTGTCATGTACAAGGGGTCTTCAAAAAGAAACCGAACTTTCGAAATAACAAACAACCGGTAGAGTGAGCGCACTGCGGCTACTGAGTGCATATGGAGGCTTGCTTAGACAACAAAATGCCATTTGCTTCATTTCGCTCTGCTTGTTAGTTGGGGAGCTACAGCTGCCGAAGTGAGCACGTGCACAAGCTTTACGTCGGACTAGTGCCAAAGAGATTTTGAAAAAGCTTAAAGAAGAAGGCGTAAGTGTAAAATTTTGCTATAAACTTTGCAAAACTTTTGCAGAGACATTTCAGTTGCTTAGCCAAGCATATGGTGAGGACGGTATGAGTCGCAAGCAGTGTTATCAGTAGTTTAATTGCTTTAAACATGGCAAAATGTCGGTCGGTGACGATCCCAAGCCTAGACGACCTACCATGTCAACAGATGACGACCGTATCGAGGGAATTCTTGCTGTGATACTCGCAAATTGTCGTTTAACTGCACGAGAATTTGCTGACCAAGTAGGGCTCAATGTAGGATCATGATATCAAATTCTATCGCGTTTGAGGGATGCTGTGCGTAGGAGAAGCCTGAACATTGGGAAAAGCAGGCTTGCATATTGCATGATGACAATGCGGCGTCTCAAGTTTCGCGGCTTGTCCCTAACTTTTTAGCAAAATAACACACTTCCGTTGTGCCCCATCCATCGTACTCTTTGGACCTAGCCCCTGCAGACTTTTTCCTGTTTCTTAAGCTCCAAAGCACGTTGAAAAAACGTCGCTTGCAAACCATAGTGGAGATTGAGGATAATGCAACAAGAGACCTGCGTGCAATCACAGAAAATGCGTTCCAGGAGACTTTTCAGAAACGGAATCCCCGTTCTGAACGGTCTATTGCTAGTATGAGGGACTAGTTTGAGAAAGAAAGTGCTTAAATTGTTGTGGAATGATCAATAAACATGTCTTAGAAAGATTTCGGTTTCTTTTTGAACACTCCTCGTAGTTAGCCTATGACGGCTACTTTGGTCACTTCGACGTACAATCTGAACAAATTGCCTGCAAGCGGTAAGGTCGCACTATGCTCTCACCACCGTTGATGGTTATGTACTGAAATGAACCCTGAACGGGCAAAATGGAAATCCAGTGCTTTTGCTGTTTTGCGTAGTTCAGTTCCAATGTTTTACCCGAATCCAATCATTTTGTGGACAATTGTTTGTTTAAGTTGGACCGTTTCCGTGGTCAGCGAGACAATTCATGCATAACGTCCAACCCACCGTGCTGTCTTAGTTGTCAAACGCTTGACCGCTCCCACGCTTGTGAGCATACGATCACCGGGTACAGCGTTGCTGTAATTTCATCGTCTACTCAGAATATACTCAATGCCAGTTGATTTTGCGTCACATTGACAGCGCGGCGACGGTGCCCCAACCAACTGTTGGTCATTACTTTTGGGCATGGATTTGCGAGTATGCGACCTACTTCGTGTTGCCATGCAAAGGTCTGTATTCGCGCTTCGGTCCGAACGAATGTGACTTGTGTTTCGATTGACGACATGAACAATTACGTGATTATTCTTGACACGTAACAAACTGAAAAACCTGGTTAATGACCGGCTTTTTCATTGGGATCTGTTCACAGGCCCACACTTTAGATCCATTCTGTTTATACTGGAAATCAAAAGCGATTCTGGGACTGAATTCAAGGGTATTCTGCGCGAGTCACATATAGTGACCAGATGTTTTGTGTGCTAACGTCACTTGATATTTACAATTTTAACAGATCAATTGTTCCAGTTGACGCAGGGCAATTTATGCGACGCTTCATGCATTAGTGGAAACCTTGGGCTCACACAATAGGCACGATGTGATTAATTATTTCCCTGATGCATACCGTCAAGTGTCAACACTCACCGACAGCCTATGGCTGGTTTGGTAGCTAATACCTTTTAGCGGACAACTCTATCCCCTTGCCGCTCTTTAGTTACTTGCAGCTAGTAGGAAAATCACACTGGGTTGATTACGCGGCAGATACAAAATGCAGCTAAACATTAGCCCCACGTAGGCAGCTGGTTTTGTTCCCAAAATTAACAACAAACGGAACACGCAACCTGGTCTTGTTCACCTATCCTCATGACTATTTAATGCCGGTCACATGGTTACTCACATTGATTGGGCGGATAGCACGTGTTGGCCAACTACACCTACCATTTTGCCACTGGTATTGCTCCAGTTATTTCCTCTGGATTGTACTTTTCTGCCGTGAATGCGGTGATTTGGAAAAGGAGACAGCTCGGAACCCCATAGATGTCAAACGAAGCTACGCGATCACAACCGTCGTCCTCCTTACCTCTCGTTTGCATTGGCAATTGAAATCCCAGCTTAGCTACAAAAGTCGGAGGGACACATAGTGATCAGAGCCGGACGCAGACTGACCTTATGTTTGCACTTGCTCAGAAATGAGAAGGAACACCTGTTACTGCGCTTCCAGATGTTTCCCAAGATACTGCATCTATTAAACACGTGCTAAAAATGATGACCGAACAGCTGATCACCGATATCCTTACTAACAGCAACTCTGGAATTTTGACAAATTTTCCAGATCGTTCAGGCCACTGGTCACAGAAGACCTGGAGGCATTGAGGCCATTTACAAAGTTTGGAGGATCACCTATCACTAATTTGCGTAAGCACATCAACTGCTGGACTGAGTACTTTCGCTCATACTTCATCTGGCGTCCTTCTTCCGGTTGTCTAAGAAGTATGCCTTAGTGCGCGTCTTTGAACGTTTCACTATAACTACCCACCGAAGCGAAAGTGTG
Organism: Dicrocoelium dendriticum; assembly: GCA_944474145.2. Lineage (NCBI taxonomy): Eukaryota > Metazoa > Platyhelminthes > Trematoda > Plagiorchiida > Dicrocoeliidae > Dicrocoelium > Dicrocoelium dendriticum. Next base: position 27,991,459 of record OX104063.1, read on the forward strand.
CCTTGAGCTTTGTCACTGGAAACGATTCAATACTGTTGTCTTAGATGGACTTCTCCCGGAACTTTTCAAATACGATGGCGAAGCAATTATCAACCAGTTAACAGCTTTATTCTCCAATAGTTGGTGTGAAGAATAGGTTTCATAATCGTGCGCAATAAGGATGTCCATACCATATGCGTCAAACAGTAAGGAACCAGCCTAATATCCTTCGCATCCAAATTACTAACATCCAAATTACTAACTGCACAGGTTAACACGGTTTCCAGAGCTACACTTTCGTGAGGCTGTATGTGAATCACATGTTTCCGCTCTGCCAACTCCCCGAGCACAGCCAGCCAACCATTGTCACCTTTTTGGACATCCGAGCTGCTTTCGACTCGGTCGATCAGCCTGTTTAATGGCATTGTCTGCAAGAAAATGAGGTACCCGGCAAGTAAACTGCCAGATTTCGAGCTTTACAAAACAATGTTTTTGGCCTCACTGCACTTTTCAACGTTAGTAGCGGTGTACGACAGGTACGCACCGATTCCCCGTTTCTCTTCAACTTTGGGACTGAGGATATCCTATTAACTGTTGTGGACGTGAGCTACCTCCAGGAAACCGCGCGACTGACTTGGACTATGCTGATAATGTTACCTTACTCGGTCATTCTAAACCGCATCGTGATGGAAGTTACCAAGTCTGGTGTGACGTTCACTGCACTGAAATGCAATGTCCTACTCCAGTCTTGGCATTCACCTGCTCCTGTGTTGATTCTTGAAAGCGCACAGCTTCAACAACTGCATAGCTACCTTAGCAGCTGCGTTTCTGCCGATGGCATCATTAAAAGAGAGTTCTTCTTCGTATTTCCAAAGCCCCATCGGGTTCCGGTGATCTGAGTTAACAGTGGCGTTATCGCGACGTTTCACTCCAGATAAAGGATAATATCTACAATACCTCTGTTCGTGCGGTACTGTTGTATAGCAGTGAGTCATAGCCGGTCGGCGTAAATCACTTGCGCCGGATTTCGACCTTTGACGACAGTTGCCTGCGGATGATAGCTTGTACGTGGTGGGAACACCACGTTGGCAACGACGAAATTAGACGTCTCGTCAGAGGTAATTGAGACCTCTCTCTTGCTCAGTTAAAACTACTCCCCCAACTGATGGCTATTTCACACACTACGCGTGCTGTTCGAGCGTTCACCACGACGCGCTCTATTCGCTCCCGTAGGGTCACTTTGGAAGAAATGGCGCGGTAGTCAACCTACCCCGCATGGCGACAAATTCGTCAGTGCGCTGACTCCCAGTATTGCTTTTCTCGGCCCCGTACGCCTTCCGGGTTGCAGAGTGCGAGATGAGTTACGTCGCTGGTTTGAGACTGTTGAGGACTTGGCATGTAATCGGGGCCAACGGAAGATTAGCACGAGTTTTTGCATTGATTCTACTGATCAACACCGTGATCACTAAGATGACAAAAACGTTAAACCGGCGTGTGGAAAAACGAAAGACTTTGTGTGTGTTCCACTTTGTTACCTTGGTACTTTTGACGCCTATTCATTCCATGCTTTCCGATAGCTCTTTGTCTACTGTATATACAGTTTTTATTATATATAGTATATCCTTTCTAATCTATTTTGCGAAGGGTCAGTTTTCCCAAGCCATTGTCTCCGATGGCGAGTGTCTGCACAGGGTTTCCCAACAAGAAGGCATGTAAGACTTCTTCCATTCATAGCAACGAATGTTATCAGAACTGCTTGTTGTACCCAACGACTATTCTCCCTTAAGGACAACTCAATGTATACCTGGTGTAGCCTTGCTGACTGATCCCATATAGTTTAATTATTTGGTCACATCCGATTCATCAAATCGGTACATGACAGTCTGCCTGTATAGTTTATGCTAACTAACCAGACTGTGTTCTGCTGGGACTCACAGAGCGAAATACATGCGGAAATATGGCTGACACGTTTCATAAAATATTCTCCGTGTCCAGGCAGCGAGTGTACACTAACTGGGACAAGTTAGCAAACATTCTGACGTCTGTACACACATATGAATATCAATCACCATAACAGAAAAATGACTATTGGCGACCATTTTCTAAATGATCAAATAGACGTCCATCATCCTCATTTGTCATGCTGAACAACTCACATTGTTCGCCGACTTCCGAGATTGATGAACCAAGTTCACTTTGAGGTATTCTTTCTTTGCAAGCTAACGCATAACAGCATGCAGGTGGAACCTTTTGGCATTAAGTGAATCGGCCATAGAGTAGTAAAGTGCAGCTAACTCGGATCACATGACAACAGCTGCACCATTCGCTTGACAATTGTAAAGTAGCAAGACGACTTATCTTGATCTCGCTCTGCGTAGTGTTTAGCTACTGAATCGCATCGTTTTGTGGATATAACGAAAGTGTGGTCATGGAGAGGTCACTTTTTAAACGGTACACACCTAATGGAGAAGAGCTGTTATTTGTCGCTAACAAACTTGTCACAAGTCTGTAGACGGTTCGATTAAGGATTGAACAACCTCAACGCGCCGTTTCATGTGGAATATGTTACGGACCGACGATTTGCAGTAAGCCACGGTACGTTTCCTACAAGACTGATGTGTACACACAGATAATCACACCTCTGATCTGACCGGCAACGGCATCGCCTACGGTGGTCCGTTTGCATAAAGGAGACGTCGAAATGCCCAATGCATACGAATTTTTATGCGAAAATTGCATGACAAATGCTATGGCTGAATTTTTACGTAAGACAACGAGACTTGGATTCCATTTTTTGACGATATATTACGTACTTTACACATATATACGAACATGCATAGGTTGGGTTCTTTGGTTGGATAGCTGGACGGTGAATAAATTCACCCAGGCACTGAATGATTTTTGCGTCAATAATGCTGATATTTTAACCATTTTTTCCTGCGTACGTCGCTACGATGAGTCATAAAAGACAGAGACATAAATGACAGAGTTATTGTTAAAGGCACTGATGAGACAATACGAAATGCGTGCATTTGCCAGTCTTTGTCTTCTTACTGCGCTTTTCAAATTACTAAAGGGAACTAACTGTTTCAAAGACAATATCGTTGTTTTTTGCGCACTGAACCTCCTAGTGGTGTTAAATCTACAATGGAGGTGAAGGCTGAATCGTGTACTCCCGCTCTCCTAACGAATGTTGATCTGGTCGAAGTCGCCAGTGGTTGCCGAAGCGCGGTCCTTACGACTTGGCCTCAGTTCAAACGGTCATCACCATCCTTTTATTTCAGCCAACATACCCAAGGTCTGTGAATAAAAAAGTAAGGCCTAGGCGATTGGATGAGGTTTTATAGATTGAGAATTGGTGACTGTCCCACACATCCATCTATTCAATTTACTATCCACATGTCTTCTCGCAGTTAGACTTTAGAGGATCAGATGTGTGCTTCCATATTTACCTTCAGACAAATTTGCTATCGTTCGACAAGACCATTAGCAAGGGGAGGATATGTCGTCGTCTGGAAGTGAGTACCACAAAGTAATCGACTCAAGTCACGGAAAATAGTGGCACTGACCCGGGATCCCCTGTCAATAGTGACAGTGGCTGGCATACCGAACAATGAAATCTACAATTCAATGTAAGCATGAGCGACAGTTTCTGCGAGATGATCAATTGGCCGACCCACATGAGTCAGTCGACAGCTGACATTCAAGCCAGGATACTAACAATAGCCCCTCGGAGCTGGCATTGGCTCACGAGGCTCTGCGATTCAGATCTTGAAAGCAGCACGGAAGATGTTGCCCAGCTTAGCAACGAAACGTCTGAAACTGAAACGCCCGGCTGGGAGAACAAAACAACCCTCTCACCACACTTAGCCTTTAGTAAATAGCCTACCCGTAAGGTTGCGGAGCGAAGTCAGGGAGTCGCGTCCACTTGGAGCCAGTGACTGTCTGCTCAGTTCATGCGCTTTTCGTTTGGTCTGTTGTCAAACAGCGGCTCAAACCCCCACGACTTCAGCAAAAAGGCGCTGAAATACAACGTTCCACCGGAGTGGATCAAGGTCTAGTGGCTTTAGTTAGTGGCGAGGCACATCCACCACGTCTCATTGTTTTTAAGTGCACACATGTGACTTTCTATAGGGGGAAAGCTTGCCAGGCGAAAACCCAACACGTCCTGGAACAATTCCGCCCGAACATTCGCTGGAACGAGATAGACCTGAAGCAGTCACTTGGCACCACCAAGTGGTTCCCCAAAGCAACTTGTCTGAAGGGTAATCGGCCTTCAAATATCTGTCACACTACACTAATTCTCGCGTCCTTAACTTCTCATATTCTATCCCGATGAACCGGGTCAAAGCAGTATTCAAGGTGTAAATGCAGTTATTGGTGAGCCACAGTCAGCCTGAAACAAACGTGCAGCGAATCAGATGGATACTGGCTTTTACCAGACCAAAAATGACGATCCCGCCTTTTTTGTGTTTGTGTATTCACTCACATCCATACCCTATTTGCTATAATAACTTGTTGTTGATGAGATTGACTGTAAGAAGCAGCACAACTCCCTATAAGCCAAACACGGAGGATGTTGACGAGAATATAGGAACACAATCAAGCCTACAAAAATCACTATGTATCATTACTAGTAAATCGTTATATTAAGCGTCAACCGGTTTAAATGCACTACTGCATAACGATAGTTTGAAGTGGGAATGGGATGTGCACACACAAAAGAGTATAGAGATCTGTTATAGTTTAGTAAATGCGTGAGAAAGAAAGAAGGAAACGATAACGCTTACTCGCGTGTTGCTTCATTTGACAGCTGTGGTATGTTAATCCGATTTAGATACATTCTGGCTACTCACATGGACACTTCTGCATGTATCCTCATCGCCACGTTGCGGAGAGGGCCGTTAAGCACATGGTTTGATTCGCCTTCTTTCGTTCTCCGAGTGGAACGGACTATATGAATTAATGCACGTTGGAAGGCGTTTCGTCAAGGCGTTTTCAAATAGCGTTGATATAGGGGCAAGAATAACGTGAGTCGGAAGGGCATTCCAAGCAAGGGACACACGGAGGGAGAAAACGTTTCGTCGACAATCAAGTCGACTGTAGTGCGTAGCCAGTTTGAGCTGATGGCCTCTTAGGTTGCTATTTTGGCTACGTTTCAACAGACTGCGACATGGATGACTTTGGTTAGTCAGTATTATGTAAACCGTGATGAGACCTCCTCACTGATGTCAATATTCTCCACTGTACAATCTCAGGAACTGCAGTCTGCGCTGGTAGGAGTGATGAAACGTTCCTCTACGTTGTGGAGCTTCAAGTGCGTCGACGTCGCTTTTGCACTAAGGACGCCAGGCCTGATTCGCATATTCCACGTGCGGCCTCACGTAGGCGTACAGCATTTGCGGCTCGAAATTTCCGATAATCCTCCGTAAGAGTCCAAGATGTTGAATAGCTCTTTTTGATGCTTTTCAGCCTGTCTCGAGCAGCCGAGATCACCCCGAGGTCGTTTTCCGGCGAAACATGTTGTAGCTGCTGGTCCCCAAGTCGATATTCATAGATAAGCTGATGGCGTACGCTCACGAGTTTACACCTCGCCACGTTGAACTGGAGCAGGTTTTCGGATGACCACGTATAGGCCCTATTTAGATCGCTCTGTAACGCAATGTGATCATCCGCTGTCCTAATATTACGCCAAATTTTGACATCATCTGCATATAGTAAGAAATTCGACTGCAGTACTCTCCCCAGGTCGTGAATGGATGTTAGGGATAAATGTGGCCTCAGTACCGATCTTTGGGGAAAGCCATGCTGGACGACAATTGGGTCGGAGACGGAGCTGCGGACTCTCACATTCAGCCGACGTTGAGTGAGGAAGTTGCCGATCCAACAGAGTATAGGGTAACCCATTCCATAGCTCCGAAGCTGGTAAAGGAGAATGCGGTGGTCCAAACGATCGAACGCTTTGAAGAATTCCAGGTAGACAACGTTGACTGCCATTGTGGCATCGGCTGACTCTGTCCAGCTTGCTCGGACTAGCAACAAGTTTGTAGTGCAGGATCGATTTCGGAGGAATCTGTGTTGCTCTGACACTAGGATATTGTTGCTCTCAAGGTATCCCATGAGCGCCTCCGCAATTATACGTTCCATTACTTTGGATAAAACAGGGAGGAGAGTGATTGGACGGTAGTTCGAGGGCTCCGAACGGTTACCAGTTTTGTAAATAGCAGTGACTACTCCATGTTTCCACATTATCGGTACCTGCAGTTGGTCAAGACAACGTTGAAAGAACCGAGCTAATGGTTCGGTAAGGTTTATAACCACTGTCTTTAAGGTCTTTGGTTTGATGTCGTCCACGCTAGGTGGGCTGTGCTCGTGCAATGACATTGGCGTTTCCATCACATTGGCTGTCGTGAACAATAGGTGTTTAACCGCGGTGGCGATGGAAGCTGTGTTACAAGGGGATGAAATGATTCACCCCCGGAAAGTATGGGTGTATTTTTGGCGAAGCATGTCAGTCGCAGCTAATGCAGTTTGCGCCAGACCATCTGTTGCACGTAAAACCGGGATCCCGCGCTGTACTCTGCGGAGGACGTTAACGTGTCTGCACAGCTTGGGATGTGTACTGAATTTCGCCGCTAAGTTCTGTTGGTGCTGGGGTTTGTCTTCGCGGATCAACTTGACGCAGTGGTTTCGTTAAGTTGTGTATGGACCCCAGGTCAGGTTACTTGGACAGAGTTTGTAATTGCGCCAGGCTGAGTCCCTTAAGGCAATGCGGTTTCTAGTACAGCTGCTAAAGAATGAATTCAGTCGCTTCAGGCGAAAGACCTTGTTTTCTGACGCATTCGCCACTAGCTCGGTGAATTGGGTGGCAAACACCATCCAAGCGACATCGGGCGGTTTCTCTGCCAGGAAGGACTAGTCGGTTTCTTGAACGAGGTTGGACAGGTTATCGTAATGTGTAACATGGGTTTCCTCGTTCTTCTCACTGATGTACTCCGAGTAACAGGTGTAACGGGAGAACAATATGGCATGATCGCTACGGCGAAGTGGGGCATCTATGATCATGGTGTGGATCATCAGTTCCCCGTTGATGAGCACAATGTCCAATACAGAGAGTGTGTCACCCATTCGGATTCGCGTGGGAGAGGTGACATGATTGTATAGAGGTACACCGGCAACCACCGCTTGCAAATCAGCCTTGAATCGTTCCTTGTGCGATGCTGGAACTTCGATTGCGTGCAGGTTGAAGTCCCCCACTAGAAGGACTTTTCTGTGTGGTCTTGCAAGCACTCGTTTCATCGCAGAAGCTAGGCACTGATTCATTTCCAAGGTGGATATTGGAGGGCGGTAAACTATTGCTAGTGAACACATTTCCCCACGTCTGTGTACGACACCAAAGAACGTCGGCGATTTTCGTTTCTGGGTCCGCAATAATATCAACATGCGGGTCGGATCGATAATACAGGAGCACTCCCCCTCCTCTGCTAGGTCGTTCGTTTCTTATGGAAGTGATGCCAGGCAGATCAATCTCAGCATCGGTAATATCCGTGTTCAGCCATGTTTCGGTGAACATAACTAGGTCCCAAGGCGTTTAGACGTAACGAATACGAAGTTCGATTAGCTTTCTATGTAGACCTTGTGCTTTGGTATACAAGCAAGTGAGGGCATGATTGCTTAGATGCGAGTTTGTGAATGCTAGTTTCCGGTAACCATCTATGCCGACCCTTGCAGGGTCGGCTGCGATCGTTTTTATTTTTGGACTGATGACGCAGTCCTTTGGACCAGTTCAGGTTTTGTTTGGGGTTCTCAGCCTCAACAAGTGGGTGGCCACCTCGTCCTTCTTCTGTTGCCGGCGTATTGTTGTATTGTTTCCGTTTGAGATACACGATGACGGAATTGTATTGGTGGATTGCCTGCACAATGTTACCTTATCTATCTGTGGCCCGGTACCTATCGCCTTTATACGCATTCCGGATGTCAACATTTTACGATTTTTGTGCCACATGTTGGTCACATGTTCTGCCATCAGTTCGGAGTGCAATGATACTTTTGTCACTCGGGGACTACACTCTTTGTGGCTAGGTGATAGTGGTGACCTTGAGATCGAGTTAGCGATGACGTTTTCGAGTGAGAACATTTCACGATTAAAACGCCATTCATCCTAGTCATGCGCTTTGGCCTCTAGCTCGCTTGGTGTCTGGAGCTCGGGGTCACCGTGAACTAGGATTGATTTTGTGTCTTGTTTTTTACGGAAGTCATCCGGAACTGCCTCTGCATTACCTGACTGAAATGTTACCTGGAGTAACCGCGGTTCACCGTATTGTACGGAGATTGGGTGAAGGAGGAGGCGCGTCTTACTGACAGATTTAGTTTGAATCCCTATTAGTTGAAACAGGGAGTTCCACTGTTTAATGTTCTCTTTTTTGGAGAGACTAGTGGCTGCTTTCTTCGGTTGGACATATGATGGTGCTTGAGTCCCCTAGTGCTTTTGTTAGTATTAACTCATTTGGCAGCGGGTGGAGTTACGATGAGAAGTGCTTCCGTCATATGGGTAACAACAACGGACGCGCATGTTGTCGGGCCTTTAACAATGTTCAGTGTGGCATGTGATTCTGTTGAAGAATGTGTGGCGAACGCATCTTTATGAGCAGACGCAGGTGTGGGGATGGCGAACTCTAGATCGTTACTCTTACGCTGTTCTGAATTGGAGCTTGCTGTTGAGCATCGAGTTTGAGGCACTGATTTGTCTGGTTTATGTGGGACAGCTTTCTCAGCTGCTGCTTTCTCTGCAATTTTTGTCAGCCTATCACACTGGTGCCAACACAGTTATAAATCTGAAGAGTGGAAGAGACGTACACTCAGTGCAGAACCAGAGAGACTCGGATTTTTATCTGGCTGAGATTAAGGCGAGCACATCGAGAATGGAAGTATGTTCGGCAGTTTCTGCATTCTATTCCAAATCGCACAAGTTTTGCACAGCTGTCTATGCCACAACTAACGTTCATTTCGGAAGATTTGAGCTTAGATATTCGTGGGCTAGCGGTATGTACCCTTGTGATTGTCAGGTCTGCGAACGTCGTTCACTGCAACGTCTACACTGGTAGGTTGCATCCAAACGCTGTGGGTCAAGCTGGTGGTCTGGCAGACATCCGTTAAATTGCTGTAGAGCCACTCCAACATGGAGACACATACGGCAGTTGGACCAATTAATGCGATCTCCGACAGTAGCCGGAGAATATCCACTAAATTTGCACTACGCCAAAAGAAATGTATTAGTGTACGATTCCCACAGTGAAAACTCTTATGATATAGTATTCTCAAAGCAAAACTAGAATCCAGCACAGTAAAGCAATATCCGCAACATTTGAAGTAGGCTTTATCACCACAGTGGATTCGCACAGCATTAAAAGCGATCAGCTTGGATGATGAGAACCTAAATCATCGCTGGGCTCTGACCTGATCTATGTGAGCTACCAGACATACGCACGAACACAATTGGGCCAGGTTCGTCACACCTAGACTCCGGCAGTTAACCATCACACATCCAGGAAAGCGCTTTCCTAGATGTGTGGTGACTTCCTGAGTGTAGCTGCGACGAAACTTCACAAAAACCCCTTAAATCCCCCTAGTACGCACCATCAATTGGGTCAACCGAGGTAGTTAAACCAACATCAGTCGCCACCAGGGTTCCAGTGTGGGGGGTCTTCGTTAGGGCTAAGGCCAAGTGTCCGATTGCACAAGTTCCCTGCACTTTCATATATGTGATCACGATGACTTCAGCCTTCTTCAGGAGAGGTTTTCTCATTCTTCTTGGGTCGCAGTGATCACGCCGTGATCAGTTTCAACTTCGTCTGCTATGCAGAATATCTGGATGCGAACGATGAGACTGTGCGAACCATCACAAGCTATGAGAGATTAGCCCAGCTCGTCAGCACCACAACTTGGCAGTTCCTCGAAGAAGAACCCCGGAAGTCGCCCGGCTCTAGTTCGTCAAAAAATTCAGTCAGCTGATTGCAGAGGCTTCAGAGGTAAAAGTTTGCTATAAGTGTAAATCAGTTTCATACGTTAGGAGCAGAACTCAAAAATGGATGACAGTACGCAATGCAGCATGACTAGTGTACAGAGAAGCTCCAAAACGAGAAACTTGGGACAACTACGTAGCCCAACGTAACCACTACACTCAACTGTTACGAAAAGACAAAGCCGCCTATCAGCAGAACATCATAAAAACCTTCAGTGCTAACCACAAACTCCTGTACAAACACGTTAATAGCCTACGAAAGGTGAGGCAAGGATTCCCTCCACTCAAGACGGCTAATGGCCCAACAAGAACGGCTATGGAAGCTGCAAACGCGCTGCAGATGCAATACACTCCCACGTTTCAAAGGGTCTGGCCACCAGGCGATCTAACAAGCTTTGTGTTCTCCTTGCCTGGACTAACCCACATCATTTTTACCGCGGAGGCTGTATTGCAAAAGATGACTACTCTACGCAAACACAGCTCGCCGGGTGTCAACACCATTGTCCAGACGCATTGGGAGCAGCAGCAAGCCAACTGGCAGGACCTTTAGCTCAGTTTTTCCAGCGCTGCTTAGACCAGAACCAAGTCCCCGTCATGTGGAAGCTTGGAATAATAATCCCGATTCACAAAGGTGGAAGCAGAACTGATCCCTCCAAATACCGCCCAGTATCCCTTCTACCTATGCTCTCCAAGGTCATGGAATCCATAGTTGCCGATGCACTGGTGTGCTATCTGGAAAACTGCAACCTCATCACTCCTGAACAGCACGGTTTCCGTCGACAGCGGTCATGTACAACTAATTTACTCATTGCACGCAGTAGTTGGACGGAGGCAGCTGACACTGGAGAAGGTGTTGATGTGATCTACCTGGATTGTTCCAAGGCTTTCGACCGTCTAGACCATCGGGTACTACTATCCAAGCTCCAGCATTACGGGATCGGCGAACTCCTTTAAGCTGGATCGCCAACTTTCTACTTCAACGGCAATTAGTGGTCAGAGTTCGGAGCTCTTTATCGGACCCCATACAAGTCGAGTGTGGTGTGCCGCAAGGCTCAGTTCTAGGTCCACGTTTGTTTTTGGTGTTTATTAATGACCTTGTACAGGGAATCGCTTCAAACTTCCTAATGTTTGCCGGCGATATCAAGATCTGGCGCAGGCTCCAGGCGAATGCCGACTAATATGTGCTTCAGAGTGACCTAGATAAGGTGTATCAATGGTCGACCCAAAACTTATTGCATTTCAACGTCAGTAAATGCAAGGTACTTTCCATCTGACATCACGGCAGCTACTCATACCGGCTGGGAACGAATATGCTACAAAAATAAACTCTCGAACGTGACTTGGGTGTCCTGGTTCAAAATGACTTGGGTTGCTCCAAGCAATCCGAAAAGGTCTCGAAGACCGGGAACCAACACGTCGGGCAGTTGTGACTGGCGTTTGGACAAAAAAACAGCTCCATATTTCGACAAATGCTCAGTACGTTTCTTCGCTCCCATGTCGAATACGCAATTTAAACCTGGCATCCATGGCTGAAACACGACCTTAATGTACTGGAGCAGCCACAACGCCGGGCATCTAAGAACGTAATTGGAATGCGTAATCTTTCCTACCAGGAAAGGCTGCAACCATTGGGGGTGTTCAGTGGAAGCTATCGCAGACAACGAGGCGACCTGATTGTGGCTTACTTGATTCTGCGAGACCCACATCATGTGTGCCGCCCTTTACTGCAACTCAGCAGCAATACAAACCTGAGGGGCCACTCATTAAAACTCGCAGAACAATACAGTCGTTTGGAGTGCCGCAGAAATTTCCTTTCCATTCGTGTCTGTTACCCGTGGAATGCTCTCCCAGAATCAGTCGTCTCTGCACCGACACTAACAGTACTTAAAAAACGGTTGGACGATGCACTCATCCACTTACACCTTGTCACTTAACACTACGTCTCCATCCTACACCTGGAGTATACCATGGAATTATTTGTTGTTAACTGTGGGTGCTGTGAATCTAAGAGGATAGCAGGACTTCAGCAAAGCAAACGATAAGTCCCCATTTTCATATTTAAATTATTAACTATTTTACTATCCTTATCATCATTATTGTTATGTTGATATCCCCTGCAACTATCCAACGGGACTTGTAAAGCAACGCTTCTTAACCCGTATAAATTCATTGTTCATCGTTCATTGTTTTCGGCACAGCATAGAAGACTGCATGCATCATTGGTCGGAACTTCGTGTTCACTTTGAACCAGATGTTGCGGGATGCAAATGTTGATACTTCTGATAGAACCTTTTCGCAGAGACATTAGACAGGGTACAGTTATTTATATCTACAGAAGGCTGGTCTTTGGAAAAATGCATTCGAAAATCAAGCGCGTAGGTTTGAAGTCTTAATCTTACATGTGTGTCTCACCCTTTCTATCCAGTGGAAATAAATACGCCATCCTGCATTTTTACGCGGCGACTATCTTCGTGAAGGTACTAGCATCAACGTGAACAATATGGCTTTGCTGAGCACTTCCGTTCATAATATAAAGTAGTCGTTAGTACCCTGGTAGTCATATGTGAAAACAATGAACAATCGGTTTTGCTTCCAGGGCTCCTATTTAGAGCGAGGCTCGATATCCTTTTGCAGGCGCAGACAGGCAGCATATCTCTTATAGAGAGCCGCCAAGCCTTTGAGGATCGATGCGGTGTATTATCGTGGTATGATGCGACGCAACCCCTCTTACTTCGTTCTACCCCTTACTGACTTGATCGAGCTAACTATTAATTTCTTTGTTACATTCATTGCCAGTCTATTGTTTTAAATAACAGATGTATAGCACCCCAATGAGCGAAACGCTCTTGCTGGTGGTTGTCTAGTGGGGACACGTCGATGAATTTGTTTCGAACTATCCACACCTGTTTTCTCTATCACCTAAACAATGGGGTTTGTGTGACCTACTCCGTTCACAACCATCTTAGGGGTGATCACGATTACTGATGCATACTTTCGGTATACACGCTGAAATGTGAGCCAACGCCCACCAGTTGTCTTGTCCATGGACCAACCGTATCCGCAGTGCGTAGCACGAGATAAGTGCAACGGAATGAACGGTAAATCCAGCTGAGGAAACAAGCATGAAGTGGTCATACATCACCGATGTCAGTTGTCGATTCAGCTGCTGCCAACCCGGCCTGTTTGGTCCTTGTGAATTTGGATTACAGCACGCAACACTGCTGACTTGAAATTTAATTTGAGGTAACCCGAAACGCGCCCGTTAAGTTGGTATAACTGAATAGGTAGATCGTTTAAACTCCGCATTTTCAAATACTGTTCCAACTGCAGTTTTCGAAGAACGTTAATGAGGCTTACATGTAGAGTAAGTCACCTTAATGTTTATATGGGCGGTACAGTTGCTTCTTGTTCAATAAAATCAGTAGCTGAATTTGGTCTGACTACCCTTTTCTCGGATACATACGCCGGCTTTCAAACCGACCTAGTAATTTGTATTTTTGCACTTCCTTCATGCTAGACGCTGAGGTAAATTAGAGATGATTATAGTCAATTTGGTTAATCTACACTACGAGTATAGGCTTCTGCTGACCTAAGCTCGTGACGCGACCCAGCCACCTTATTTAGCTGACGACGTGAAGGCGCATCGGGTGATCGTCATTCTAATGTGGCATATTCCGGGCATGTTGAAGTGGGGATCACATGAGGGCCACAACGGTCACGTTTATATATATATATATATATATATATATATATATATATATATATATATATATATATATATATATATCTTGCTTTCTTTCTGATATACCACTATATTCGTTCTTACGCGAACTGAGCGTTTAGCTGACCAAATACCTGCCATTCTAGCGCCTTGTTCATTGTTGATTTTCTTATTTGTATCTTGACTGTCTCAAAGCGTTTGCAAAGGCTCGGAATTCTTGCTGACATTAAATCGTAATGTTAAATATTTCATGCATTACCTATCATTCCGCGCGTAAACGGATACAATCTATCTACACCAACTCTTCTACAGATTACCAGTGGGTGCCTGTATATTCTAGAAATCGCCTTATTTTCCGACATCCTATATCTCATCTTACTACCACAGATTACTCTTTCAGTTATGTTTTATCGCTGTCAAACGGGTACAGTGCTTGATGTTCAGCTTACTTTCAATTGGATTGGCCTCACCATTGTCAGGATTGGCCAGTCACTGTTGTCTCCATGGCTGGCTTGCGCTGCACCACCCACAGCTCCAACCACACACACCACGTCCAGTGTAAACCCGAAGGAATAGGACTTGGAAGCAGGTGGATGGGAGCCACGTTTCATCAACGGGGCCGGCGCACACTCCTTCAACATGCACATCGCAGCATTCCTATGTATTTAAAAGACCATGTGTACCAGATGCACACAAGCCGGTGGCTGAGCCGTAGCGCGCTCCACACTGGACGGAACTACTCTTTCAGCCTAGCACCTTACCGAGGACCATGCACCCCGCCACCCAGCAACTACAAACAGTTTCACAAAGTCCGCATAATCGAGGTGACGACAGTTAGACTGGTGGACACCTTGTCAACATTCACAACAAGCGCAGCTAGGCATTGCCGATCATACGGGAGGTTTAATTCATCGAGCGCATATCCCACATAGAGACGGGCGGACAGACAGACATTTTCATTCGAGTTTAGCATGACCGAGACGACGAAACACATCATATGCTTTATCAGCATCGATCTCGGCAAATACACAATGGCGATGCGAATGCTCTATAATCACGTATACACACATGTATTTGTTCACGCTTGGGTATGAACTACCACATGCTGCCACAAATGGAACCACAGTAATAATACGAGCTTGCATGAGTTGGGATTAGAGGCAAGAGTGACAATCATATTCATCAAGTGATTAGAACACGCAAGCGCTATAGTACGTACCAAACTAGAGACGATATACTGACAAACTTGTAGGGTACCCGTATTCATCTGGCTCATCAACCGTCGTTCTTTCATTTCCCCTTTCCGTGGCGCAGCCTGTTGCTCCTTCCGTCGCGACACATTGATTAGTGAGTGGAGCCCCGTTGTATTGATATAAGATTGTCAATCGTCGCATGGTTCCGTGTCAATGAGTCCAGATCAAGTATATCACTGCGTTGGACTATGACGGCTTCGCTGCTAGGCATGAGAACGAGATCGTAGTCGTACGTGCGAAATGCCACTGAATGTGCGGGAGAGACGGTACTGACCAAAGCAGAGGAATAAGGCCCAACTGCGGTGAAGGAGCATGGTGTGTGCAACATCAATCTCAGTATGGGAACTTACTTACAATTATGTTTTCTAAGTGATGACAAAGCCTGACATTTGGGCTTGTGCTGGTTTTACACCACCAATGAAGACTCACAAATATGTGGATTATTTTTCTCATTGTCCTTGTTATGTATCGGCCGCTAATTGCCCCAATGGTAGACGAACTTAATGGTTCAACTGTGCCAATTGTACCCTATACTGTACCGCCGGCTCATCACATTCCACACCACTTTTCGACGTGTCTTAAAGAAAACTTCCCAATGGATATTTGACCAAATGTGGTAGAATAAGGGGATAACTAGGCATTGGTTGATGTATACTCGGTCTCCAGTTGATGTTTATCTATTTCGAACTCAAAGCTTTTGCTGATGAGGTAAACCAAATTCCATCCAACTTCGGACTAAGGATGCCTGACACACTATGTGCGACTACGCTACCGTTTAGGGTGGCACCCTTGGCAAAATGTATCAGAATGTTTCCCGAAATGAATTGAAAAGCAACATGTGTGCTTCTCTGGAAGTTGCAACTCGCACATACTTTAGATTTGCGAATTCCATTCCTGTGTCGCTGCGTACGGTTTGAAGTTTGCTGGCCACATGTGGACGGCTTGCCAGTCCCTTTATTAGGGAAAACCAGATCTGCCTGTGTGGTCTATGTGACCACAGAATGAAGCGGCACATAGCTTTCTCTTCCCGGCTGATTCATCTCACCACAGTCATAAAAACAACGAACGAAGTGCTGGGTTGCGGTGCAAACAAAGCGGTTGGCAAAAGCGGAATCTACCCCTCTCTGTGCTTTCTTACTAACTGGGAATAGTGTCTAACCCTTCTGTGCTTATAGAGGAAATCATCCCAGTGATTCAGTTGTTTGCCAGCTGGTGGGATACAACCCAGTATCCTACATGGGATTGCGCGTCGTAGTTCACCCTCATAGAGGATTCAAGATTCAAAAATGCCACGTTATCTAAAAAGTGTTCACTACCCGATCTCACAATCGTTTCTACGGTAGGGCGGGGAACATAGCAACTGAAATCATGTTCTTGACAGTCCTAGACGCCGTCGTGCCATCTGTACTGCGTGCAATCTAGATAAGGTTGGAAACAATTATATTTTGCAATATTGAAACTGATATTCGCTCACAGAGTGCATACTTTTAGTCACAATCAGAAATGATTTTGGTTTTTAATCTAGGTAGAACAGGACACTTGAAACAGAAGCAACAGTATGCTTCCAAACTAGTCTTCTTCGGCAAATGGAAATTGGGTGTTGCCCGCAATCCAATCACACAACGTGTAGTCCAACATTGACCCTACACTTCGTCTTCTTCAGGTTCTAAACGGGCTTTTGAACTAAATACTTAGAAAGCCAAATACACCCGGTAAAAAGCACTTTTCCGTATTTTGACGAAGAGTTTTCGAATTCGATAAATATAACTTTGTCCATTTGACGTCTACTTCTCTTTTAGCGGAAGCGATTTGCCGGCATTTGGTAGACCAATCTACTACAGTTGATGCCGAATTGGAGTTCGGGCGAATGACAATCCGATACCCAAAGCCCAAACGGAATGTTAGTAAGATGGATGCAAAGCGGACACCGGATTGGAGATATTGGGGCTCCAAACCTATCCCTGGCATTCTATCCCCAATGGTGCATGAACCTTATACGGATGCGCCCACTTGGGACAGATTCGCAGTCACAACCTCTAAGGGTCAGTGTCCTCGCAAATGATTTCACACTTAGTTTTACAGTCGCGACGGATTTCATGTTGGCACTGAAGTTGGTGAGGCTGTCAATTAATGTTGCACTTTCGTTAAACACTCTGCTACATGCTGCTGTGATTATAGCCAACAGGTTTGACGACTTTTGCACGCCGTTGGCACAACAAAACTTTGTTATGTATTATTTGGTCGTTAGTTGCCATGGAGGCAGAAACTGTACGACACCTGGTCCATCACCAGATGTCCCAATTCAGTGGTGAAGCGACTATGCACCCGTGCACTCATCAACATCTCATGGCATCTGTCATAGGTTTAAAATTGTTTATGCACCGCGCTACTGTCCTTGATGTGACGTCGTCGCGTTTTACCACAGCTACGGCATGTTTTGACATGTGGTAGTGGTGGTGTGCTTCACGCATTCAGTCAAGTCAAGGTAAGTTTTAGGTACCTGGATGGGCTCATTTTCCGCAGTTTACAGTTTGAACTGGGGGTTAACTAAAATGATATTTTGACAAATGCAAACTTTTATAAATAGATGCAGGGAAGGGAGAAGGGTGCATTTGTGTCGCTCGAGTAAAAGCACGCGCGTTCTTGAGCACTGAGTGCATATTGATAAACAGAATCATGGTGCTTTTTTACCAACCAACAGAGTGTACCTTTGAAGGACCTTTCTTTAAGAAGAAATTGGTTTCAAACGGCCGAAAATTACGTGACCAAAATCAACAGACCGCGATTAGTGCACGGTACCTGGGCTTAATATGCAACAAATGTCTTGTTGACATTGGAAGTGCTTTGGACAGAAATAGCTGTCAAAGTATTCCTATAAAATCTATTATATCCAAACTACATAAACAAAGAATGATGTTCAATGAAAAGACAACGGCCAATTTAAAGGCTTCGTCGTTTACTTTCTAGTGTCTTTGTCCCCTGTTCGATTGCCTAGCTTATAAGTGTTAAAAGAATACCTACCCTTCGGACACCGTAGAATTGTGATGTTACTCATATCCGTTTTCGGGTTTTTGAAGCGCCGAAAATGAAAAGGGTATCTGTCATGGAACAGGCGACTACATAGCCACCTAGGTCTCCCACCGGTGGATCTGCCTACCTAAATATCACTCGATTGGTTAGTCAAAAAGCATAAATTTTATTTTTTTTCAATCACAGTGAAAGGCAAACAAACCAGTAGCCAGGCGTTTGTGCTATGAAGATAGACTTAGAGTCACAGACAATTATTTCCGAGTGCACAGCGGTAAGCGTTCGCGGTCAATAACGAGAGCCTCTGGTAGCCTAAGCAACAGGGACCGCCGATCTTGCGCTAGGACTGAGAACGACTCCTCAGGATTCTCTCGGCGCCTGGTGGTAAACAGTGCCTTGTAACTGTCAAAACAACTCGGTCTTCCGATTCTACTGAGTAAGCCGTCACCGACCCCATCCGGCTGCATAACCAACTGGGGATGTGTTCATTGATTCTGACATCTAGACTGCAGTCAGGTCGTTTAACTTAGCTGTCTTCATAGCTGCAGATGAATATGTGTAGACCGTGGGAGACGCACTGGCTCGTGGTCGATGTCATAATCGAGCAGCCGCATTTCCACCGCATTGTGTGCTCTTTTCATTGGAGCACTTATTTGTTTTTCGTCGAACTTCATAACTCGGTCACCTTTGAAGAGTATCGCCATGAAGACCGGCTTCTTGGGGACTGTTGGCCCCCGTTCTGGCTTGGTTGTTTTGCTGAAACGCTTAACAAACTGTAGCGGGTAACCGCTGGATTGTAACGTATCGAAAAGCAAACCTCGTTCAGTTTCTGTGGTGTTCAGTTCGCATGGGTCCGACGAGGAAGCGATTGTCTTGAATAGGGGAGCAACTGGTAAAAGACAGATACTGACCAGTTTAGGTTGACTTTCTATAGGCAGGCCTTATGGCCGCCGAGTACTCAGCACATCATTATTACACTTCACTGTACTGCTCGGGTATATTTTGTTGAGCGTCCCAGTCGCATGCTCGATATCTACTAACGCTTATGCAGAGCCGTCGATCTTATGATATCATATGGCTTTTCTTCAATCATACCCATGAATATACCTAGCAACAGTGGACCTAGTGGGCTACCCATCGCCACACTATCTGTCTATCTACTTAGCCTGGAACACAAAAGTTGATGTTTTGCATTCACAAATGAAGCACGTACTTCAGTAATTCTGTGGGAAGCCGAAGTCGAACGTCATGTTTTGAGATAAACTAGCATATTTAGTAGTCTCGTTCATATGGATGTTGGAGAAGCGAGACAGACAGCAAGGGAGCACATTCGCTTTCTCGTTAGATTAACAAGTTCCAAATATGAACGGAGTCCAACTCAAGTCAATAATACATTTCACGCTCCCGTGACGGGTGAATTTTCACCTTTTGTACACATTCTATCCACATGACAAAAAAGCAATTCAGATGCGAAAGAACAGCAACAAAAGAAAATGCTCAGTGAAAAAATAAACTCACTTGCGGAAGTTAACAGCCAATTCTTGAATACTGGCGTTTTGGTCGAGTAGAAAGCTGGCTAAATGGGGAATGACCGGTGACCATAGGTATTCTTTCGGGCATATATTGCGTTATACTTTTGTCTGGTCAACGAGGTTGACATAAGATTGCAAAGTGCAGTGTGAACAGCTTGAATCCTCTCAGTGTTTATTTTTCAAGCATGTTTAGTGCGTGAATCAACGTGCGTTGCTACAATTGTTTTTTCCAAAGTTGGCTTTGCAATACCACGGAGGCGAAGCAAGTACTTCATTGATCTGCCAAGCAGCTTGAAATGTTTACACAGTAGGCCAGGAGAAATCAAAGAAAAGCGCAAAATAACTCCGGTGTCGTAAAATGCATGCAGTGATGAACTTCAGCATCAAACTGCATGTCACGTTGGACGATTTCATTGGAGCGATGCGACACACACACATCGCACGACTAGTGACTAGTTTATTCAAGTGAAGTGACCGCAGCAAATTGTGGCTCATTGTAATTCCAAGATATTTCGTTGACCTACAAAAGCTCTAGCTGTCAACTTCAATGTGATGAAGTATGCTTTGCCATAAATTTTATGACGGGCTCAACCATGCGGTTCAGTTGTTTGGCATTGGCGTGCCACAGTGAAGCTACCATGGAGATACTTGGTCCCATGGGCATTCCTGCTTTACGCAATTTAGGCAGACTATACATTTGTAGAGTATAATTACCCACGGGTTTTAACGCCATGTATTCGTCGCCGGAGATACATCAATGAAGTCCTACTATTTGCAATTTGCAACACAACTGTTTCTCGACTAAACGGACAGTGGTGTCAAACTTCGTATCAGGCTTGAAGTTTGTGCTATCAGACAAGATTGTATCCATCCTATGTAAATAGTCTGGCCCGTCTATGCTTACCACGCAGGAGCTTTTGTTAGCCTACAATATAGCAATATTTTCATTGTTTGCTACTTCATGCGGTGCCTTATAATGCTCTCCAGTGAGACATGTCCACTATCTGCTCTCTGAAAAAACAATGGGGTATATAAGTTAATTTATCGTTTAACCAAGCCTCATTGGTGGGGTGTTGTAATCAACGGTGCCAGTTGACTGTAGAGATTATCAAAGCTGGTATCAAGTAATGCATTGTGAATCTGACTAGATTGTGTCCAGAATTCCAATCCAGGGGATAACGTCTCGGCCTGCAGTCGGTTGAGGAAGAACGATGACATATTATGAACACATTCAGAGAAATCAACAACTGAAACGGTGCATTGGAACTTGTGTGATGCACACTGCATCATCTTTCTGTTAAGGTTGTAGCAAAATACACGAATTTGCCTAGATATACAATAATAACGCTGAGCTGTTTCTCCGAACTGGATAATCCTACTTTACCTAGCCTGGTGACGATACGTTTGTAAACAAAATATCCAATTCACAGAAGGACGCAACTTCTTTGGGAAATGTAGTAATTGACTTTATATTTCACTTAAGCAGCACTTGCTTGCGAAATTGTCGGACGTCTTTCAGACAGTAACACGACGCAGGTTGCTTAGCTCCTTGCGATCTTTTGGGGCAAAAAGGGAACACCAGAATCATGAATACGTGGGTCAGAAATAAAAAGCTTAGGAATTAGGATCGTTGTCCTTCAGTCCTACACCAGTGCAAACGAATACACTGCCCGTCGAGCAGTTCAAACTCAGAGTGACAGCCAGTCCGCCCAAAGGAACGATCACTCTCCCTCAATAACGCTTCACTGCCACCGCTCCGCTACAAACCAGGGAACTGGTGCTATCACCTCGAGTGGTGATGAGGCATTTGCAGCAAAACTGTCGGGCTCAGTCAACACTTCGACCAGTAACTGAACAACCCGAGCTACCAAGATTTGCCTCTATATCGCACTTAGATTCTTTAACTTCACATGTTTTCGACTACATAACGGCTGCGCTGGAGCAAGTGTACTTGCGATACAAACATATAAGTATTTTGGGGTTTTAGATGGCATGCACAAATTTACTTCGCTATCTCTTGCTACGGATAAGCGGAATCTGTAAGTATAAGTCAAGTGTGCACTGGTCATGGAGATGTTCAGTGTAGGTAATTGACTTATCTGGCAGGTCGCAAAATGTATTACATACTTGGTGGACCTGTGATAATTCTGCATCACTTTGTCAAAAGTCGCACCGAAATGAACCGGCTCAAGACAGTAGATACTACTACTAACGGTGATCGTGTGGAAACTACCCGATTTTATTACAGTTACGGTTTGTTCATGTGGTCAGTTATTTCATTCCCATGCTTTTGCGTCAA
The DNA here is from genome assembly GCA_944474145.2 of Dicrocoelium dendriticum. NCBI lineage: Eukaryota > Metazoa > Platyhelminthes > Trematoda > Plagiorchiida > Dicrocoeliidae > Dicrocoelium > Dicrocoelium dendriticum. Next base: position 28,013,291 of record OX104063.1, read on the forward strand.
ATTCTTGCATGTTTATCCGGCTGAACTAGGTGTGATAGCACGCTATTGGGGCACCACCTACTGTCTTTCAGTACGAATTACACAGACGTCAGTTCACCTCAGCTGGGCCCAAACCAGCAGGTTGAAACTCGGTTGTGTACTTAAACTGAGCGATGGGAATCAACGAAGTGGAATATATTCGCTTACACCTGATCCACTTAAGCCATTTTTGAGTATAGAAAACCTTTACGCCTTCAACTGATTTTATCAGTCGGTGTAGCAAAATACCACACTCGTACATAGTTAAGATTGGAGCGGATGAAATAAATGACTAGAAAATTGAGATATCAAAATGACCATATGGTTTAGATGTGTTCACTCGGAAACTGCACCCGAGACAGCTGGCCAAGGTGGGGGCAAAGTCCTAGTGAATTGTTTACGCACACGCAGCAGAGGTTGTTGAGACGCATCGTGATCCACTGCGCAACGCGAGCATGCCGCATCTGGTAAGAATGGATTGGACACCACTCAAAATAAATCAGGAGAATGGCATTATATATAATGATTGCGCGATTTGTTTGGACCAGGTGTGCGGCCATTACGGTTGTGCACTTCGCGTTTAGTCCCAACTTAAGCACAAGGGATAGTGCTTTCGGACGCTTTCCGATAAACACATAGTCTCACAGGTAATTTCATGCACAAAACCGGTGGTGACTTCTACAGAAAACGTCTTTTAGCTGACGAGTTAACCTAAATATGGCAGCTTAGAGTACGTGCATTGCTATAGTTATCGTTGGAATTCAGTCAGTCAGTGGAACAATGGGTAAAAAGCAATACACTTAACAGTTTCCGCGATTACAGTGTGAGACGATGAAGTAATGCATCAAGAAAAATTAACTCGTAGCAGTAGACATGCCGCACATTTTACTTGAACACAGTCTGATTGCTTTGTCTCGTGTCCCAAGTAATTGGGTTAACTATTGTAATGCAAGGGGTGTAGTTAATCGTCAAATCGGGTTTTGAATCCCGCTGAGGTAGGAGCGATGACCGAATGCGGCAGTAAATTCCACGGCTAGAATACTTCAAGGAGAAAAAGTTCCGGAAACATTCCAACTGGCTGCACATTGTGGCCAACTTCAAACGGTGGTCTCCCAGTGAGATGTTGTGGCTGAGCTTCAATAAGAGTCGGCATGCGTGATTAGGTTACTCGTGGGGCTGGTACACCAGTATGAGATCACCACACAGAACACGATATTGTTCTCTTAAACCCCCTAGATTCTTTAGTCTCAACTGGTAACTGAGGTGGATCAATCCCTAAACATTTTTCGTGGCTGTTCCTTGTGGATTCACAAGAGCAGTGAAGTCACGCTTTTGTCAACGAAGCCACATGTGACGTCAAGTAAGCGTACAACATTTGCAAAGAAAAATGTAGTATCAAACCGACCAAGCTCCCTCGGTTGTGGGTCCGTGTTGGCTGGCTTTTCTCACCGCTTTCTTAACCTGTCTTGAGTATTCGAGATCGTCTTGCACAACACCCCAAGATCACTTTAGAGAAGCGCACTGCAAAATGTGTTCTAGTTGAGATTTCTAGGTTCTCTGGTGGTACATACTCATTATTTACCATTTGAGTGGGTTAAACACAAGTATGTTCTGAGTTGACCACTCGTAAACCTTGTTGAGATCGCATTGCAGTGCTGTGTGGTCGCCTATCCTCCTGATTGCCCACCAAATCTTAAGTTTGTCCTCAAAGAACAGAAACTTTGATGCCAATACTCCTGCGAAGTCGTTTATGAGCACTACGAATAGTGATAGTCCTAGTACCGAGGGTTGTGGGACACTAGAGTGAACTTATATCTGTCTGGACAGAGCGCTACGAACTCGCACATTCAAGCGGCGTTGGAGTGGGTATGAATATATCCATCCCAGGACAAGGTCGTCGATTCCTTAGCTCCGGAGCTTGTAAAGAACTATGCACTGGTCTAGATGATTAAAACCTTAGAAATCAAGGTAGGCGGCGTCGATTCCTTCTCCAACATCGACGGATCCCGTCCATTGACATGCTGACAAAAAGTCTGTCGTACGTGATCGGTTTTAATGGAACCCGTGCTGTTCCATTACAATGATAGTACACCTTTCTAGAATCCCATGAGTGTTTCTGAGACGACAGTCTCTATGACTTTAGCAAGCACAGGAAAAAGTGTAATGAGGCCGTAGTTTGCGGGCACAGTACGATTGCATCCCTTGTAAATGGGGTAACTATTCCACGCCTACGCACAGCTCTATCATGCACCTTGTCGAGACAGCGTTGAAAACTGCCAAGGGTTCGGCTAAGCTTATGTCGGCTACTTTCAACAGTCTGGGGCCTATGTCATCAGGACCAGGTGAACTGGATTTGCGTAGTGACATTAGTCCCTTCAACACATCCGCGGCAGGGGAGACAATGTGGCTAAATCCTGTTGGTGACGCGAACTGTGTGAGGATGGTATGAGATTGCAGCCCGTTTTGAAAAGTACATCGAGTTGACGCCTTCGAGCATTAACTGCGTCTTGGACAACTCGCACTTGTCTACGGACAGTGTTTGCAGGCGGGATGTCACGCTGTACTTTCCGAAGTTTGTTAGGATGCCTACAATATAGCTTAGGATCGGAGCAGAACTTCTTTGTCTGCTAATCCGTGAGAAAGGGTTTTCTCCATTGAATGGCAATTATAATTTTACGTCTTTCCTTCCTACTGTGGACGCTTTGATAGGCACTGCATTCGGTCAGATTATTCTTGTCTACGAACACCTTAACATGGCCGTGGTTGAGAGACATCTCCCTTATTGTGACGGGCAGTGCTTTGAGTTATCCTTTTGTCGCTTATTTGTGAGATTATCCAACTACCTTCTGCCTTCGTCAGATCAGCATGAAACCCTTTATTTGCGTGCACTGAGCTGTCCACCTCGTCTTCCTATGCATTCTTCGCTTTAGCGGGTTATCCGATTGATGTGAGATATGAAGATTTAAGAAGGCCAAACTATTTGACTTTGGCTTTATAATGAGATAAATGTTTTTGCGTGTCCTACCGAAGTAAGGTGAGAATTTAAACTGGTCCCCAGTGCCATCAACAATGCATGTTACGTCATCCGTCAAGTGTTTACTAAATGGCATTTGCTCAACCAACTCACTAAATGCACCATTTTCTAGTCTAGCGATAAACTCATCATTGTCATTTCGAAGGATGATCAATCTTTTTAATCCGTAGGATGGCTTTGAATACTGACCTTACACACTGCCAGACGGGTGAAAATTATGGTTACCCTTTTCTGTTCATCAGAAATCATATTTGTATGTGGCTTCAAAACTCTGATCCGTTTTACCTCGCCTAATTATAAGTTACCCGGTTTACATTAGCCGCCACTAAATTTAGTAACCATCTCTCAGTTCACTGCAAATGGGCGTTTCACAGGAAATATCACTGGCTCGAAATTACGATTTCAGTAAAAGAGCTTACATACCTTCGTTAATCTTTAATAACCTACCATATTGTCCAGTGGATGATCTATGACGTCTTGACCATACTCCGCTTACCACTGAGGTACAACGACATTCATTTTGAGGTAGTTGTTTGTTGTCCCCATGCGTCTACCTCTGGGAGGGTTTTTCAACTGTCATTCAGTTAGAAAAGTATATTGTTTTCAGAGTGCAACAATGATTTCAAGGAACGGTCTACAAAATAGGGTAAGCTATCACAAACCAATGACATCAAAAGAGTTCTTTGCGTACATTTGTAATGGAGAATGGGACCGAATGATTTTTGTCTATTTTACGCCTCGATTTTAATCTTGTAATCTTGTAGGTTGTAGAAATAAACATGAATTTAGACAGTCTTGTTCACAGACCTTTCAAGGAATCTGATTGCCAGTGCTTATATTCGAGCATTTTATACCAACGGTGTTCCTTGTCTCTAAGTTAAAAGTTGGGGATACATGGATCCAACGGGGGTTAAATGTGGTCGCAACATTCTCTACCTACCCAATCCTGCTCCGGTTAATACGCTGCGGGGTGGCAAACCTTTGGGTGAAATGCATAGGATCCAACAGATTCACCTGCGTTGGTACTTCGAATTCATCCATGCACTCAGCATTGTCGCTATATTCTAGAGATCTTCCTCACAGACACTTTACCGTAGGTAGATGGACGCAGTATAGCATTCACGCCAATTGGTCCGAACTCGCTTCTATATAGCAGTTCTCTAGTGAATGTATTACAAACCGGCCCTCTACCAAGATAGTCATGTCCCGAAGACGTTACAGATGTCTCAGACTGTCAAACACATGCTCAAGTTTAGCAGTGTAAAGGAAAACCTTTCTAAAAGCGCCACCAGCGGAGGCACAGCTCTCAAGGCAGTAACAATTATTTACCAGTTGTGCTAGTTTGATCTGGGTAGAGCGTTTACCTGGACAAATAGCTAAGCTAGATTTTGTGAGCATTTTCCGTAATTCTCGGCATCTCGTCTTTAACATTTAATTTCAAGCTGTACAGGGGTATATTACAGCGCTGTCGTACACGGTTACTGAAGATGACGGACGAAGTAATATAGCGGTAAGTCCTCATTTCATCCCAGAGACATGATGATATAGTGCGTGGAGGATGACAGTTTGTCCGATGGAACCTAAGTCCCTAACAAGCAAAGTTACAGAAAATTGGTCAGTCTGCTCGAACGTAGCCCGGATGTCAAGAAGGGCAGCGCTCATGGCAGAGATGATGATGTTCAAGGAGTTAGTAGAGTGTGAGGCTTTGATCCTTACACCCTCGTACGTTACGAAAATTGGTTTGTTCTTATGGGAATACGATTCAATAAGTGAGGATGATCTGTTAAACCGTATGAATGCAAATGCATAAATTTGCTTCTACAAAGGTACATATACGTATATATGCGGCATGTAGTTGGACAGAATTTGATCTTAAGCATAGACTTGGAGCCCCACAATAAGGTTTCCAAAAGGCAACCATTTTTATGGTGTCTTACTCTAAGGTACTCGCTATGTCAGCCTGTAGGACAAGTTTCATGCCAGGTGGAATGAAGATCGGTCCCGATTGAGTGTCGCTGGTCGAACTCCACGTGCAGCGGTAAACTGGCATCGAAACTAGATTCATGAGAATATGAGTTAACAGGTGACAGAAAACAGGAGTTTTTAATTTATACACAGTCGGCGTGCGACGAGTCGAGTACAATGTAGCATCAGAGGGCGCAATGAGATTCGGTTGCCGAGGCGGACGTAAGCATGTGCATTATGGGACATAATCCCAGGCGTTTAGCCGAGCAGCTCACTAGTAGGGCAGCGAAGTGAGATCAACAACGCGCATCCATCAAGAGTCAGTGACAGTGTTCTCTGTTCCTATATCTTTTGTTTGGTCGGTTACCAAACAGCGTTTCAATTGTACTCATGATACCTACTTAACTTTACTGGAATACACCGCTCCAAAAAAGTGAGGATATGACTGTTGAATTTAGTTGGTGCTGAGACATATTTGACATGGCACAATCGTCAACGAAAACCTATGAGCGAGAAATAAAACATGTCGTAGAGCACAACCGAAACGGGACATGGTATGGTTTGAGCAAGTTCATTATTGTCTCACTTGTCAAATAAGCCGCTCTCATTTTGTACGTCCGTCAGCGACGGATAAGACGCAGATCGATTACTTCAAAGCTACTGGCTTCCATTCGATTCAGTAGGCAATCTCTAAAAAGTGAATCATACTACCGTTTAGAACAAGTTCGTTTTCGGGTAGGTTATTTAGCCAAAGGCTCGGGGTGGAGTCTTCTAAGTCAACTCCCTACTTCAGCTTGGGCAACCGGGTAGTATCACGCACTCTGGCAAAACCATGGACTGTATTACAACGTGCTCATCAGCTATTGTTTCTGCTAGTCACTTTCACTCGACTTCATCACACGCCATTTGTTTGTTTGCCAACAATCCTCACTTTTCGTTACCCGATTTCTGTGTTCAACAATCTGGCTGCGATTCCGGTTACGCCGCAAACCAAGTAGTTCGACCTACGGCTCTCCTTTGTCCCAGATCCTCGTTCCGTCTGGCATGCTTCAACGTTCGAACACTCATGCAGACCAGACACCAAGCCGGTCTAGCCCGCACCCTAGATTCCCTAGACACTGACGTCAGCTCTCTTTCAGAAACCCAATTGCAGGATCCCAGCACTGTGCTTACATTGACATCCCCCAATGACCACGAAGCCAGATATCACCTGCTTCTTTCTGGAGATCCAGAAGCAATCTCAGCGGGTTTGGTTGGTGCAGGTATAGCACTAAGTGGCAAGGCCGAGGCGGCACTATTGGACTGGTTCCCGATTAACAGCCGACTATATGCACCTGGGCTTCGGGGTTCTTGTAGCATCAACAGGCACCGCGAAGAGAGACGTAACTTGTTTGTGGTCTCCGTGTACTCTCCAACTCCCTGTAGTGGTGACTCGGTCAAGGACGAATTCTACCGGGATCTACAACAGTTCTAGTCTAATGCTAAAATGTCGGATGTCATTATCCTTGCCGGGGATTTGCATGCACCGGTTGGCCGCCTGTTACCATACGAACGCTACCTTGGTGTTCATCACACGCTCGATTAGCATCGCTCTGATAACGGAGAGAGACTTCTCACATTGTGCGAAGACAACCGTCTGTTTCTATCGAGCACTAACTTCAGGCGTACCAAGAAGCGTTCCTCAACGTGGCGTCCCCCTTCTTCAACACAACCGTGGTCTCAAATTGATCACATTGCAATTAGCTTCAGATGGCGCGGCAGAGTACTGGACTGCAGGTCCTTTTGGTCCACCTTCGTTGACTCAGATCATGTACTGGTCTGCGCGAAAATCTGCATGTGTTTTGGGGGTCCCGAAGCATGAAGCACCGAAAGATTGATGTGAACAGATTAACTGATTCCTCTATCCAGACGAGCTATCAGTCTTCACTGGCAAATGCACTCAGTTGCAATCCACCTCAAAAACTGTGACAACACTGGACTTGTATACGGAACGCGATGAGGATTTCCGGAGAGTCAAGCTGCGGCCTAGCTCGACGCCCCTTGAAGGCTGCTCAAACGGCTCAAAGATATCCACGCGGAATCGGGTTGCACCGAGCGGCGCCGTTCTTCCAACCGGCTGTTCAATCAAAGGCTACGTAAAGATAGCGAGACATGGTTGTCTGAGCGTGCTTTCTTGATGGAGACCGCTGCCCTCTCTGGCAACACTCGCAGGCTCTTCCAACGCATTCGGTCCACTGGCCTCAGGAAGACTGATGTCAATGTGGTCATTTGTGAGGCAGATGAGTCTCCGAGCATCAACCAACAGAGACGTATTGACCGCTGGGCCGAGCACCTTCACTCGCAGTTCAACTGGCCTCCACCGTCCATCAGTACATGTAGCACACCTAGTTGTCCAGCCTGGCTCGTCCCAATGAATCCATCCAGCGAAGCGGAAGTCCACCTCGCGATTCAACGATTGAAGCGTTTCAAGTCGGCCGTCTAAGACGGAATCCCTCCGGAGCAGTTCAAGTACGGCGGTGTGGCGATCATTAACCAGCTGACCGCGCTGTTTGCAAAAATCTGGCGTGAAGAGAAAGTGCCTTCCTCTTAGGACGAATCAGTTATTGTCCCAAGTTTCAAAAAACGCGCTCGCACTTCATGTGCAAATCATCGAGAGATTAGTCGTATTTCGGTTGCTTCCAAGCTATTGGCATCCATTCTGCTTGGTAGACTATCCCCAGTACGTGCATCATTCTAGCGTGAAGAACAAGCTGGTTTCCGTCCCGGACGCCGTTGCATGAATCAAATCTTCACGCTCCGCCAGCTCCTCGAACATCGCCCCATTTATCGCAGGCCCACTATCGTTGCATTCCTGGTCATACGTGCCGCTTTTGACTCCGTTGATCGACCTGCTTTATGGCGTTGCTTGCTAAATAAGGGGGTGCCAGAGAAATATCCCGTCATCTTACGAGCACTTTGCCTTCATACATCCGGCAGATTGAGGGTCTATGGCTAGCTTTCCTCGCGATTCGCTGTCAACAGCGGTGTGTGACAGCGTTGCCGCATTCCTCTTCAACTTCTTAATCGAGGACGTTCTGTCGAATGGTCCAGCTTTCCGATGTCTTGGCATAGAGCTTCTAACGGGTGAGCCCGCGACCGACTTAGCTGATGCTGATGATATCGCCTTACTTGGTGACGATCCTCAGGGTATGCAACTCATTCTGGATCGTTTGGCGGTTGTAGCATCTAAGTATGACATGAGCTTCGTCCCATCGAAGTGTAATGTACTGCTCAAGGATCGGCTTTCACCTACTCCCGTGCTCACTCTCGAAGGTGCACAACTTGAACAGGTAGATAGTTTCGTCTACCTTGGGAGCTCCGTTTCTGCTGACTGCACTATCAACAAAGAAGTTTCTCTTCGTATCGCTAAAGCTCGATCAGCATTTGTCAATCTGATGCATTTGTAGCGTCTCCGCAACGTTTCATTCTCACTAAAAGGCCGCGTTTACAGCGCATCCGTTCACTCAGTATTGTTGTATGGATGCGAGTCCAGACCGGTTCGCGTGGAAGACATGCTTCGCCTTTCTGCCTTGGATAACGGTTGCTTAAAGAGCATCGCTTACGTTTGTTGGGAACATCGACATCGACATTCGATGTCGCATCTTAGGTAATGCGAGTATGCCCTTCAGCAAACTAGTTTGTTGCGCCAATTAATGTGGCTCGGCCACGTCCTACGCATGACACCTGAGCATCTACCGCGTCGCGCTCTATTCGCTCGTCAAGGACCTAGCTGGAGGCGACCGTGTGTTGGTCAGCCTTCTACTTGGCGACAGCACATGAAATCGCTGACGTCGTGTCTAGCTGCCGCTGGACCTGTAAGTCTTTCCGGACAGGGCAACTCTAGTGGCTTAAGAAGCTTGAAGATATGGCTCGGAACCGGAATCAGTGGAACGATAGTGTACAAAATGGCAAAGATTCGTTTGTCAAACACCACAAACGTTTTGGATGAAAAAATGAAATAGCCGGCGTGGGAAAAAGAAACTAAAATGATTCTGAAATCCGTTACGAAGAGGTGCTCCCTTTTCAATAAGCCACTTCAGGCAATACATTTACAAGAAGGTCTAAATCAACGAAGTGTACTATTTAAAGCAGTGCTACGCTTAATAGAGAAAATTATTTGAACAAAGATGGTCAACTCAATCAATACTAACATCGATCCACTCAAGCAGTCTCGTGACAGACGGTGGTATGAAGACCATCCTCGTTTGCTCTCAGAATCCGCAGCGGAGGAATCACCACCCGGTCCTGGTAACAAGAGGGCGTAGACAAGAGCACGCTGCTTGCCCAATTCTGGTAGAGTCATCCTGATTACAATTGTCTCAGCCGTCTTCAAGAGGCGCTTTCCTAGCCGTTTCGGTTATTGCTTTGATACGGCGTAGAAGATTCTGAATGGACCTTCTGTCCGTATCTCACGGCCGATTTGAAATAGGTGCTCCACGATGGCACTAGTAAGATTTCTGACCATTCCTCTTCGTATGAATCCGAACAGTGTCCCGTTATCCGTTTGGACAGACCTCGGGTCGTGCGTCCAATATAACTTACGCCACAGTTGCAAGTAAATTATATAGAACGCACGATTGGGACTGAACCGGCAGTCTGTCCTTAGGGTGTTGGGCGATAAAAGGAGTCATCTGAGAAAGAACACGCGGGTATGCGGCTGGGTAGGCTTTAACCACTGCAGCATTGAGTCATCTGCTCAGTAGATCGAAGGCGACATCACATTTGCAAGGAACCGAGAGAATGACATCTTTCTTCCTTGCAGCCGGAACAGTTTCTTGGCGCACACGGTTCGCGGCGTGTTTTCTAAGGAACTGATTGGCGTAACATTTATCTTGCGGCGTCGGAACTATGCGGTCATTCTCTTTTACCAATGTCTCCAGGCTACAGATTTTGGCGGCACGATAGTAAAAGCAAGTAGCCATAGGCGTAATTTACGAATTAAACCATTTTTTCGCTGATCAGATAATGTTTCCCTCTGGTTGCCATGTTTCTTTCAAAAAGTGTGTCCAATCATTTGACTTATATATATATATATATATATATATATATATATAATGGTTAGTTATTAGCATCCGGTTTCGGATTTGCCTGTCACTGTGGCCAGCCACAAGAAGCCTGCGCCTACAGAAAGACTATGGGGGGCTTGCGCTGCACAACTCACGGCTTCAAACACACACACACACATGATATCCAGTGTAAACCCGAAGGAATAAGCCCGGGAGGCATGTGGATAGGAGCCACGTTTCATCAACGGAGCCGGCCCACACTCCTTCACAGGCAAGCACAAGCACGCTCTATTTGGGAATTCATCGCACACAGAGTGGTGGCTTTACCGTAGTCCGCTCCACAATGAGTGCATGGAACCACTCGTCGAACCTAGCATGGCCACGAGGCTCGTGCACCCCGTCCCTTCAAGCAACGACCAACTGTCTCCTGGAGCAAGTATGGACGAGGTAGTGGGTAGTAGACATGTAGCCACTTTGTCAATATGCACATCAAGCGTAGCTACACCGGGGATATCAAGCAACAGCTAATTACTTGAAATGACAAGGTGGAATAAAATAAATCGGATAATGCATACAGGTACAGTGACACAACTTCGCTAAATTAGCATATGAAGTAAGCTGCTTAGCAAGGAATCCGCGATAAGTTTATGAGGTCAGAAAAGATATTTTTTAAAATGCCACAAACGCAAAAACGTTATCGAAATTAACTACAATTATCTTAAGCGACGTGTGCAGGTCTATACAAAATAGTTCAGGTGGACATTAATATGAGATAAGAAAAGTATTAGTACCAAATAGAAAATCCACCACCTGAAATAAGGAGACTCAGCAATCAAGCACGTGGTTAGTAAATCGAATGCAGTGTACCTACAAACGCTCTGCCGGTTCTGCCTACGTTATCTGCAGGACCCGTCGTCGTTTCGGTGTTGGCTCCGCGTGACCTCGCTCATGGTTCACTAGGTCTGCCTGACTTGGGCACTGACGACAGCATGTGTTACAGCACCACGCGCTCGCGGTCGATGGAGTACAATCCATGGGCGCCGGTCGATTTCGTAATTGCCGCTTTTTCTCTGCATGCACGAAATATTTCGCTTGCAACTCAGCAACGGCCTTCGTGATCAGATCGCGCCATGCACGCAGATCAACTGCTTTCGATTCCCTTGACCTGTAATCAAGATTAGAAAGTGAAAGGCTCATGTTGATCATGTCCTTCTAAGGTAACTTCGGTTTTCCCACGAGCCACTTCGCCAAACGCAGTTAACTGTATACTAGCTGCTTCGGTATCCGCATCGAATCCAATCGCCACACATGACCGAACCACCTCAGTTGTGTCAGAAATAGTATGCATTCACTGTATACATTCAACTTTGGCACAACACTTCCGTGTCCAAAACTCTGGCGCACCAATCCGTGCGCAGAATCTGTCACAGACACTGTTGATGGAACCGCTCGAGATATTTCACATCCCGCCTGTACATCGTCCACGTTTCACTGCCGTATAGGAGAAAGGACAGCACCAAGCATTTGTACTCTATCAGCTTCGTGCCGATGGTAAACTGTTGGTTATTCCACACTCGGTACTCAAGCTTCCCGAATGACGCCGCTGTCTTCGAGAGACGGATAAGAAGCTTCACTATACAGCTGTTGGTTAGTCGACATCACACTCCCAAGGTAGCTGAAGCGGGACGTGCTATCGAACACCTCAGCACCAATTCTGATTTTCGGCAATAGTGTAGATTGCACCTCCGGTGAAGGCTGAAAGAGACAGACAGTTTTGCTTGTCTTGATGGTGAACCCGAATTTGGCCGCAGTCAAAGCCAGAAAACTGATCATGTGCTGCAATTCATCAGCTGTGTGCAAACAACGCACAGTCGTCAGCAAACAGCAACATACGGATAAGTGTCTCACGGACTAGAGTTCTCGCACCGAAACGACGGATGTTCAGCAACCCACCATCAATACGGTGCTCCACACGAACACCGTAAGCACAAGCCGCATCAAAAGCACAGGACAACATTACATGAAGATAGATATTAAACAGGGCAGGAGCTAACACACAGCCTTGCTTCACACCAGAGACAACTGGAAAGTCATCAGAGGTCTCTACACTCAGCTGCACCCTCGCTCGCATACCACTGTGCAGACTTTCAATTAAACTTACAAACTTACGCGGACAACCAAACTTACCCAACACCAGCCACAATGCCTCGCGGTTCACCGTATCAAACGCCTTAGTGAAATCAACAAAAGGCGAGCACAACGGCTGGTGTCGTTTTCTGCACTTCTGCTGCAACTGACAAGCCGCAAACACCATGTATTTGGTGCTGCGATCAAAAGGGAATCCACACTGCTCATCCGCTACGTTCGGTTCTACATCCTGACTGACGATGCGGTTGAGCAGGAATAGGGCAATCCCCTTGCCCACACAATTCAGCACGTTGTTGCCACGATACTTCTTGCAACATTGCTTACGCCCTTTGCCGTCGTGCATTGGTAGCACAAGGGCATGCCTCAGCTAAGGAGGCACCTCCTCCTCAATCCACACGCGTTGCACCAAGTGGTGCAGCGCAGTCACCAGCACGGGTCCGCAGTGTTTCAATACTTCAGAAGGGATCCCCTCGGCACCGGCACACTTGCCGTTTCGCAGCTGAGCAAGGGTTCTGTGCATCTCACCAAGTGTCAGTCCGTCTGCCATACTCGCCTTCGCATCGTGCTGTTTCAAGCCGTTCAATGCAGGCCAGTGGATTTCTAAACCGTTTTTCAAGAGACAAAGTGCTTTCGCTAGATCTGCATTATATATATATATATATATATATATATATATATATATATAATGCAGATCTAGCTTAGGCTGATTTCACGTTCTTGATGCTTCTTCACTGCAATTGGGCTAAAGCAAAGTACACTTAAAATAGGTTTTTGTAAGGTGGATACATTTCATTCCACTTTGTTTGGTTTGTTCTGCTTACCTGAATAATCTTCTGTTAACTATCCACCTCGCTGACGCTAGTTGCGCCTATCTTCGATAAATTTCTTGCGTTTGTAACACTTTTAATTAACGTGTGGACTAGTTTTGCTTATCACGGATTCCTAACTAAGCAGCTTACCTCATATGCTAATTTAGCGATGTTATGTCACCCTATCTCCATGTATTAATCGATTCATTTTATTTCATCGTGTCCTTTCAAGTGATTGGCTTTTGCTCGATATTCACGGTGTGGCTGCGCTTGATGTGCATGTTGACAAGGTGCCTACCTGTCTATCACCTACAACTTCGTCCATGCTCGCTCTAGGAGATATGTTGTCGTTTCTAGAGGGGACAGAGTACACGGCCGTTGTAGCCGTCCTATGCTCGAAATGTGGTTCCATGCACTCAGTGTGGAGCGGACGACGGTAAAGCCACTACTTTGTGTGCGCTTGATTCCCAAGTAGAGCGTGCTCGTGTTTACCTGTGAAGGAGTGTGTGCTGTCTCCTTGGATGAGACGTGGGTTCCATCCACATGCCTTTCGGTCTTATTCCTTCGGGTTTACATTGGATTTGGGGAGTGTGTTTGGAGCTGTGGGTAGTGCAGCGCAAGCCACCTATGGTCCTTCTGTAGGCACATGCGTCCTGTAGCTGGCCACAGTGACAGGCAAATCCTAAACCGTATGCCGCCAAACATATATGCGCTCTGAATTCTCCGGCCACCAATCATGTCTGTCTTGCTTTTAACTATTCCCGGACTGTGTTGCATAATACGTTGAACAATGGGCTTATCATTTTTGTCATTCTTTTTATGCTACTTGTGCTCTTAGCTTAGGTTTACTTATTTCCACTTAACATTTATATGCCTCCAGGTCTGGATATTTACTAAGGTGCTCACTCCCACGCTTTAGTTTGTCCGTTGAAGTTTGGCAACTTTCTTAATATATCCCACTTCACGAATCTCTAAGTGGCTGTAACTTAATGTGATGATCATTTTTTCTGCGTCCTGCTATGCAGAGCAACGTAAGGTGACATTTACTAAGTATCTCAGTTGCACGTGTACTGCGATCCTCTTTAAAGAAACGCAGGATCAGTAAAAACTATAGTGTGCGTCTGACGAGAACTCGTTGGCCCACCTCATATGAAGGGTAACCTAAAGCGCAATAGCTCACATGACGTGGGTTTAGTGCAGAGCACAAGTGACTCGAGTTCTCCTTACTCGTGCCGACGGCATAGCTTGTTACTCTTTACTTCATTGCTGGCAACTGTTGGCTCTTTTGCGCAAACACCATTGACCGCAATCAAACACATATGACTTGTGCAGTGTTTGAGACCACATGTTGCCTCAAGAGTATCGCCCCATAAACCTGCATACACTGGCAAGTATCCAGGTCACATCAGATTTTCACGCAGTTTAACAATCGCCGTGCACATTTGAACCAGCCCCTAACTCCCTGCAGGTCGCATTCTTATGTCTTAGGTTAGTAGTAGAGGATCTCGTGTAAAATGGCTCGCTCAGAAGGAGCAAACATTGGGAATTGCTCGGTGAACAATCCACTCTGCCATTCTTCTCCCAACATCTTTATGTTTCACTTGGTCATTTGCTAGCCGGTTCCATGCTGTCCCGGACCTCCCTGCATATATTACTTACGTGCCTGAACTACCTATCTAAGTGTTGCCACACTGCTCGTACCTCATGCCATATCTGTCAGCCCACAATTTCTGAAATTTACTTTCCTATACAAGCCCATCAAACGGTGGCGATTTGCATCGCTTTCATAAAATCTGTTCAGATTCCGATGGTGTCGACCACGCTCATCACTTCTCTGCTTTCTGATTTAATGGCTTTAGGGTATTAAATGAGACCACACTAACAACAGCTGCAATACTGAATGAAGTCCACACAAATAGATCTCAAGGAACAATCACTTGTGCGTATTGCTGCACCGAAACCATCTATCTTTCTATTTTTTTCCGTGTGCTTTTCCGACAAGCGCATCTTCGGTGCCTTCAGTAACAAAGTAAATGAGCAATTATCCTCCATTCGATTACTATGCGAGCTACAATGATCAGTGCTGATAACATAATTCTACAAAGCGATCGCTACTCATATTGCGAAGAACTTAGATGGATCCTTGGTGATCGAATTTCGTCAACGTTTTGGCAGTAATCGTTCGTCACCGTTTGTGTCGATCACAGCGTTCATGTGAGAACGACGCGGACAACCATTGGGTGATGCGCTTCCTTGAAAGTAGAGTAACCCTCTACCACCTGCTACCTACAATACAAGTCACTATAGGGTTTTTGTCATGCTCGATAACCCACATATATTTTGGATAACCTGCCGTGATAGCCGAGTGTCGAGATCCGATGCTCCTTTACTGAGCTCATAATCTGCAACACTGCCTACCCAATTCTATTTGGACTGTTATATTTTCTAACGGATGAAACAAATGATCTAAATGCCTACTGTACTCATCCAAACCATTCTGAGGTGAACACCTGAGGCAGTTCGTCTACACAGGTTGAATCACCAGGATAGTGGGTATAGTTTTAAATCTTTGAATGTGGTGCATTAAGCACAGAAGTTAATATCGTCTGGAATGAGCTTGAAACGGACCGTTTGGTTAGCCTATTAGATGCTGCCTTTCTGAACGAGATCTCAGGCTCGACAAACTCAGATGTCTTGGGGCTTACGGAACATTGAGAAACAGTACAGCGAGCTTCGCTCCCAAGTGTTGTTTACAAAAATGCTAACTTCCAGGATTTTGCGATTTTTCATGACAACTATTATTCCTAACCTTTGTGATGTTGCATTTCGCTTTTGATTTCCCCACATTTCCAACGTAGTTATCAAATTTTGCTATCGTTTCGACGTTATTCATGTATATCAGATCATTTGGACTTAAGCGTCTGCTCATTTAACCCAAATGTGCATGCATCTTGCCAACTTAGCCGACTGAAATCGTGTGAGGTCTTGCCAATACCAAAAGTCTTCGTCGGTTACTAGGCAGGCCAGAAGGAAAATAACCGATCGATAATCTCGGTGTGCCGTTATTGTAATGCTTCCATCCCCTTATATTCCCATTCTGGCTGCAGCGTGTGCAAGAAAACCACCTAAGCTGCATTGGTTGTTGCCATTCCGAACACGTTGGTCCAAAGTTGTCGATTATTCCTAACCACTCGGAGGAGCTCGAAAAGAATAACGATGACGTCGACGACGAATACTGAGGTCCACTATTGTTCAATAGTGTCTGATAAGATCAATAGCATAGTTTACAATACGCACTGGATGGAAAATGTAAAAGAAAATTAGAATCAAAATGTTCCTAAGTGGAACGGTAACTGTTGCAGTATATAATGCTATTGTGTAACTTTTAGCATGTAGGTGCAAATCCAGTAGTCTTTCGAATGTCGCGATATTTGGTGCGTTCAGCATATGTGTGGACCATGCATATCAGTATGCACACAGCATTGGAGAGAGAGAGAGAGAGAGAGAGAGAGAGAGAGAAACGTTCTACATTATATAAGGGTGTGTTGAGATACTAGTCTTAGGTAGTGGCCTCGACATTGTTTGTAAGGGAATAGGCCCAGTAGTGTTTTACACGGATGATTGTTTTCTTTTAGTATCCGGTTTGTAAGATTGAAATCTGCACAACCCCATTGGTACTCCGAGGAGAACTTACCGATTAAACGAAGATGCATTTCATATTTGAGGTCGAATGGTCAACGTGCTGCCTTAGTTGCTCTGCTTTGTGGGTGCTCCTAGAGAAGAATATCTCGACTTAAACATTTACCTGAGTCCTGAACTGCATACTGAATGTGCGAACGAATATATGAGTTACTCAACAGGGGTACTAGCAGTCGTCCAAAAGCACCACAGAAGCTTGCCTCAAAAGCTTTATGTTTAAATTCGCCACTTTGGCTGCATATTTCTCACTTTCTTGTATGATGCTACCCGTCCCTTCCAATATTTAGGTGTTTTACGACTTGCTGCACGCAATATCTGTTGTTGTAGCTGCTACGTAGTCTCAGAAGGTGGCAAGTTGCGGAGTTTGGGGAGCTGATTCATTTCTACTTATTCGTAAATCCGGTCCAGATAGTTCTGCAGATAGGCACGGTCTGATTTTGAGCGAATAGCACTCCAGATATTAGCATCATCTGTGAATATTTGCATCAGATATTAACTACTTACTGTGAGATCATTGATAGAGACTAAAAACATTAGCTAGCCTAGACGGTTTCTTGCGGCTCAGTACTGGAGAAGCACAGTCTTTCCAAGTGAATGTCAGCGATTTTTACCTTGTATATTCTGTGCTTTAAGTAACCTTCCAACTATGAGAGCAGGTGACCATTGATACCGTAGGCACTAGGCCTTCGGAGATGAAATAACTGGTTGACTCTGTTGAATGCTCATAAATCAAAGTAAATCAGATCTAAGGGGATTCGTCAGCCATCCTGGTCCACAAGTTTCGAGCAAGAAGCAGGTTAGTGAGACAAGATCGTCTACATCTGAAATCGTTTTGAATATTGGAAATGATTTGCAGTCTCAAAATATCGCATAATTTTATCTGCTATTATCGATTCCATCACTTTCGATAAAACGGAGAGGACAGTAATAGGTCGGTAGTTGTCAGAATACGATCGCTTGCCTCATTTGTATATCGACGTCATGAGTACATTTTTCCAGTCAGGTGGGAGTGCTAGGAAATCAAACAGACACTAGGAAAAGCCGCAAGATGCACTGCTACTGTGGGGCATTGGTGTTGGGAACCTTTAAGCAGATCTTGGCGATTCCCGACGTACTGTTTTTTCAAAGTGCCTGTACTTTGCATACGGCAGCTGTTGGAATAATGGTGATGGTGGACAAGTCGACAAAATTTGTTTTGACGTGATGGGCCGAAATTATCATGGCATTTGTAGCCACTGAGCCAAAGTTCAGGTGTAGTGCGTACGCGATACCCACAACAGTGGTCGTTAGGCATTGGTCGCGTTGAGTGCTGGTATTTCAGCGTTAAGCTTCCTTTTATAATTCACATGCATGCAAAGCAGCTTAGCGTTTCTCTTATATTTGAGTACAATGATCTCCTGCTTTTCTAAGTTACCAGCTCTAATGAGTGAGGTGCACTACTTTCTGATTGTTTTATAATTCTGCCATGGACCTAGCGCATGTTGCTTCCAAAACCCGTCTGTCTTGTTGATCCACTTACGTGTTCTGTCTCGGATCCAGATATTTGTCTGGTGCGATAGTTCTACTGGTACAAGCTTTGAAGCTTCTTATATGATACAGTTACAGTTTCATTATACTTCATTCCATGCGTCGTTCGCAGAACTATGCCGCTGTGGGTCCCAATCAACGATTGTCGCTGGGTTGTAGTGCTTCGAATAGTCACAAATGGTTCGTTGAGTTTCTTCTTTCTGTCAACAATATTGGCATGGCACACAGCCAAACATTATGAGTGGGTGATCACCACTACCTGATAGAGGGTGGTATCCGGCTGACTCAATCATCAACTCTTCATTAGTCAGGATTAAGTCCAGAAGCGATGGCTTGTTTGAACCTCGGCTTCTGATTGGTCGTTGCATATGGTTACACAGAACAGCTGGATTAATATACTCACGAAGTTTTGATTTGAATGATGGCTAGACACTTACACTATTGAAGATACATTAATTCACCAATTATTAGGAAATGTGAGCACTAGTTTGCAACAGTATAGTGGAGAGCGCTTAACAGAGTATGATCTGTGTCTGTGGAGAAGGTCGGTTGCCTATAGATCACTGCTGAGAGGCAAGTACCACCCATCTTCTTATGACGTCCAGCTTCTCGAACTGCTAGCCGCAGTTGACAAATTAATGCATCGGAAATAATAAGGGAATCTTCGGTAAGTGCCTCAATTTTCAACTCATCTCTATAGTAGACAGCAACACAACCACCGCGAGTTGGACCCTCGTTCAAAATGATTGACATTTCATCGAGTTCAATTTTCGGGTTTTGAGTTCCAAGCTTTACTTCCTGCTATGATGTTCAAAATTGTAGTCACACATCGATGCTACAGTTTTGGCAGCTTAAAGTGGGGCCTTTAAGCATTTATGCAACAATATCTTACTTTTGGCGCATTAGGAGCTCGGTCCACTGTGTATGACCGGCACATTTATTGTTCAGCTAATTACCTTTCACTGATAAAATATCCCGGGAGTAGACATCAGAACAAATGTTAGCGAACAAGCTCGTTTTCAGTGGTTCCTCATCAGGCTAATACACCACAAATGAATGACATGAAGGTAAACATCAGTTAAGAGTACAGGTTCAAAACGCAGATGGTCTGAGTGACCAAGCTAGGCGATTGGCCCTACGGCGATCAACAGTTTGTTTGTGTGTGGCGTTGTCCACACTGTGTCCGTGTTACAGGGGACCAGGGTAGAGTTAGTGCCTGGACCAATTTCTTGTGTGCACATAAGTCAGGGTCATGAAGCCTGATGGCTATCGCCTCGGCCGCTGCCAGTAGACGACATCTAACCGCTGTTGTGTGGCATCTGGGTACGCGCTAGATGGGATGGAGCGCCTCATGCGCTCTGACCTGATGGCCGGAGTTGATCAGGTGGATAGACACTGCGCTTGCCACTGATCTAGTCACGCCGCTATACAGCCGAGGCGAAAGCTATCAGGTTTCATGACCCTGACCTATGTGCATACAAAAAATTGGTCCAGGCACTAACTCTACCCTGGTCCCCTGTAACACGGACACATAGTGTGGACAACGCCACACACAAACAAACTGTTGATGGCCGTAGGGCCAATCGCCTAGCTTGGTCACTCAGACCATCTGCATTTTGAACCTGGACCCTTAGCTGATGTTTACGTTCATGTCATTCATTTGCGGTGTATTAGCCTGATGAGGAACCACTGAAAATGAGCTTGTTCGCTAAGATTTGTTCTAATTACCTTTGGTTGGATATCGTCTTTCAACTGCATTGAACCTGGTTAGTACAAACACAATAGCTCGGTGTTGCGCCCGCGTTCCACCAGGCTGACGTACAGTTGCATAACACTGGCTACGAAGTGCGGAAGGCTGAGAAACTCTACAGTCAGTCACGTTTTTGAGCCCTAGCTATGTCGAACCGATTGTTACGTTACAGTGTTTATGCAGCCAGATTTCTTACCGTTGTGATGTAACATCCTTCACTTCATGAACACTGGTGACTAGCTATCGGGTACCAAGTCACACGTACACGTATACCATTTGTGAAGCGTCACGTCTTTTTGCTTCAGTGCATGTGATGAAGTGTGGTTGGGCGGAGCTATATGTACTGCCTTTATTTATCTCTTTTTCTCTTTCTCTCAACTGGGTGCCCGCGGCAAATTTGAACTTGCCCAACATAACCTGCCTTTGTATTTGTGGTAATTTAATTTTTACAGTTGTTTGCTTTACAACCAAATAAGATTTGTGAAAGCTTCGCCACCTTCTCCCTGGCCAACAGTTCTTTAATTATATCTTACCATTGGTGAATAGACAGTGCTAACATTACTTAGCGCCCTTCGAAATCAATAAGCTTGACTTGCTTAACAGTGGAATAGCGTTAGATTGTTTCAGGGTCTTAGCTCTGAAGACGATTTGAGGAATATATTGAGCATTTATTCAATCCGAGGTTCTTTTTCATTTCTCTTAGTGGCTACGTTCTAAAATGCAACATAAACTCCTAGACTGAAGGTTACAAATAGTATACTACGTAGTGCAACGTTTTACTTCACACCGACCTACACAACCATTCCCAGAGCACATTTCAGTATGTATGTTTTGCACCTCCTGAAATGTCACTATGAGACTTTGGACACCTAGTAACGCTTACTGTGCTAAACTGTTTATTTCATTATCTGGCTTTTCCTAGGCTACTGAGTTCACTCAGAGACGCTACAGCGTGACTGCACTACGCATGTTCAGTTTGAACAATTTGCTCTTCAAGATTGTGATTATTCACTAGCTGTTTCAACATCATCCCTTAGGATGCGGCTTTACTCCATGCCCCCAGATTTAGCAGAACTGCATTCTGCAGTTCCAGGTTTCTTACATAAATTTAAAATGACATGTACCGTCAATTTTCGTCTGTACGATGACGCCGGTTGGCAACATCACGACGTCGGAGACAATAGCTTGTATTCTAAATGTGTATAGGATTAAACCTTCTCTATATAGGTCAGGCCAGTTTATACACACCTTCAGCTTGTCTCTACTTGTTGACCAGACTTTGGTTACGTCCCTTGGGAGTGCAGAAACCACATACTTATTTGCTCCCAGTGTAGTATGACAGAATACGTATAGTAAATGATATAACAATAACCATACCATATTAACTTCACCCATGAGCTTGGCCACACTGTTCATTCAATTTCTTTAACTCCTTTCTGGGCAAAAGCACCCTGGCTGCCTTCCCGCTATTGGAGATACCAGTTTCTTTATTATCTTATTGTGTGGCATGTGAGAGGGAAAATTACCTGCGAATTTACTAACACACTCAGGCTACGTAAAGTGTTAATATTACAACAGATTATATTGGCATGTTTATCATTTTAAATGGATAGACCCAATACCAACTCACCGAATCTTTTTGTTTGCATTGGACTTTAGTGCACAAAATCACGCTTAGCTGGAGATTAACCAAAATGATCAATAAAACCTTATTGATTCCAAATTCAGGCATGTTATCTCCCCTGTAACGGTGCGCATCCAGAGCGATTGTAATCACGGTTTATCGACAAATTTACTGATAGACGCAGGTGTTGATCCTAACCTGTTTATCCGTCTGTAAGCAGGGGTAGTGAATATAAGTACACTACCCCAGGTTTCGCTTCAACACTATGTTTCACCAGACAGACAAGCGCAGAGCCGTGAATTTCAATTTGGCCGCAGGTTCATTACAAATGCGTTGCAAAAGTGGGATCTCTGCTTTGTCCTCTTGTTTCTTTCATTTGTCAACCTTTATCTCAAACTTTATGGATACGGTCCTGACGATCAGAATGACCGAGGTCTAATCCAAATTAGACCAAGATCTTAATATATATTGCACGTTACAATCCAACCACACGGCGGGTACTCCAAATCCAACAATAAAACTTTGCGTTTTTTTCCATTGCGTACACATTTCATTAATAACCATCTCGGAAACATCTGAGGTAGTCGCAATCCCAGAAAGAGCTTCGATCCCAATTTGACTGAAACAGTCCAGCAGAGGGGAGCTTCAGGGCTTTACCAGTGAAAGCCCGACAAGACCGATCTTGTTCTATAGTAAACACCCTAAGAGCTCTGCCCTAAGTCGAAGGGAAAAGGTAGTCTTCCAACGCCCCATGGCATCTGCGCCACCTACTCTGACACTTACTAACACTCTAAGCGCTCAAGTCACATTCGGCGTGATGCCTTTAAACTTATCCTTGGCTGCCACACCGAACGAGTCGGTCATAATATCAGCAGCTCAGAGCCGGGTAACATACGCATTTGCCACCTAGATAAAAATGCCTGAGGAGACACCCGTACGCCCGTTTTATGAAGCAAGCACGAGTTATGCGACTCAGTTTTAACAACATTCCATTTGTGCCTGTTAAACAATTCAAGTTGTCTGCCACAACACTCAAACGGACATTCACTAGACAGGAACACGATGCGCTAACTATCGTGTGTACTAACGTTCCCGAGTCCAAATCTGGCACAACAAAGTGCAGGCTGCTAGACGCTCGCAACCAGTGAAATTCCGTCTGCGATGCCATGGTGTTCGGGTCGAGCCCACTATGCTGAGACGCGCAGTGCGTCACGCAACTTCAGTGCATTACGGTGTGTCTGGATTTCTTCGAGTGGGATTTAAATCAACAGTGGAGACAGAGGCTGAGCTACTCTCAGCAGCCCGTCCTCGCAACTCGTCAAGCGGGATACGCATACAGCCACATATTCTTTGGAAAGGGCGGTCAAAGAAAAACCAAGAACACCTCCTTTGTCCATGGTGTTCCTGAGTCATCGAATTCTACTGATCACGAAGCGCAAGTCCAAGACCGAGAGAGTTAGTGCTACAGACGAGAAGCACTCACTCTTGGTGCCGTTATCGCGAAATCGTTAACCAGAGTTCCTTCAACTCAACTACAAGAACTACAGATGCAAAGTATTGAAAGTGGTGCTACACTCCAAAGGAATGACAGAAGCCCTATTGGCCAGCTGCTTGAAGTATCGATCCAGGTTACGAACCGAGATAGCAACCGCACGGTCACAAGAGATCACCACTCCGTCGGAACATGCAAGCACAGTGAAACCTTTGTCTCCACAGTCATGCCATCGTGATGGCACTGGACCTTAACGTGGTGCGATGGTTGGTGTGCCTCATTGGTCCATTGAGCTATGCTGGGTGGTGCTTTGTTTCACCTTCAGAGCCAGTCATACCAGATTGGTCAGTGGTTAGAGACCAGACAAACTCAGTATCCTGGCCTTCCAGGTTGGGGGTTGGAATGAGGGTGGCTCCTAACTCCATAAAATGGGCTCTCTCTAGTCCAGTGCCAATATCTGGCTTCCTTGCGGTCAGGTTTTTGATCCAAAGGCTTTGCTTGAGAACCCTAATCGTTCTCCTGTCTAGGCCTAGGCAACCTTGCAGTATTCTGCCCATGCAATGCACCACAAACTTTTCTTCCAACAATTTATTGATGTTCTGGCCGTCGCAGAGGATAATCAACGGCGCCCTATCTGCTGTATCGAGCAGGGTGGATAGGGGTTTGGATGCTACTGCTCAAGCCTTCCCGCGTTATTATTCCCATTCTTGCGCTTTTTCATCCCTATCTTCCCACTCCAACTTTACTTTTATCTCCCCATTTTCATTCACCCAATTCTCGGCCCTCCCCACCTTGTCTTAATAGTCGCTTGTCTTCTGGTTTCAAGTCACACTCTCGCAGGGCGTCGCTCGAGTGCAGTCGACAAGTCCATGTTCAGCCATTCGGACAACGTCAGTTCATCCGTTTCTCTTTGGAGTCTTCGAGTGTCGCTAAAACTGGCAGGACTCAACGTTGCTCATTTTGCTACAGCTTGGCCAACAGGCAGCACTTGTTCGAACACTCGGGACTCTCTCGATCTATATTTTCTGTTTATCGGAAACCCGCCTGCAAAATTCGAGCTCCGTGCTTACCCTGCGATCCCCCACATGCGACACTGGCGGCACATTCTCATTGCGCCTGTCTGGTGATGACGCGGTTTCAAATGCAAGTCAAGCTGTCATCGGCATTGTTTCGAGTCCCCGGGCTGAAGCTGTTCTGATCGATCGGATCCCAGTCAACAGTCGGATGTGCGCCGTTAGGTTGGCTGGTTCGTTCCATGCTACGAAGTCGCGCGGGAACAAACGGTGCATGTTTGTCATTTCTGCCTGCGCCCCACAAACTGTAGCACTGATTCAATGAAAGACGCTTTCTATCATCAACTTAACCATCTCCTTCATTATAGCAGAAACCCGGATACTGTGGTGTTGACTGGTGACCTAAACGCCCTAGTCGGAAAGCTCTTCTCTGATGAGCTTCATCTGGGCGGCCAAGCTGCTGTAGGCTCCCGTAATGATGATGATGATGATGATGATGATGTCGGTGAGCGATTGCTACACCTGTGTGAAGATGCTCGCCTTTTTCTCGCGGGAACAAACTTTGGACTTAACACCCGCAGAAGAGTGACTTGGCGTTCACCAGCTTCGCACCAGCCATGGACGCAAATCGATCATATCGCGATTAGTTATCACTGGAGAGGCTGTGTCCAAAATTGCCGCTCCATTTGGAGCACGAGCGTGGACTCTGATCATGCACTTGTCTGCACCGACCTCCGGGTGCGTTTCGGTGGACGTGCACAACGTCGATGTGAACGGATTGACACCAGTCAGCTGGCGAAGTCTGGTGTTCTGCATGTGTATCAAAGTGCGCTGACATCCTGGCTGAGTAAGTGCCCACTGAACACCGTCGAAGATCACTGAATGCATATTCTTCAAACATTACAATCAGCAAGCATGTTTTCATGTGGCAAATCAAATAACCAACCTTGACATTAGGTCCTACAACGTTTCTGGGACTTATGGATGATCGCCAACCTATTCCGACTGGAAGCGAATACAATGAGACTCACAAATTTTTAGGGCAAAACTACGTGTTAGCCTGAAGAGAGATCTCGAAGCCTGGTGGTCTCGTCGTGTCTCGGAGATAGAAACAACGGCTACCGTTGGTAATCATCGTAAGTTATTCCGTATAATACGGGAAGCAGGTAGCAGTAAACGTGGTGTTAGCGAGACCGTATGCAACGAGAGTGGACAGCCGATCCACAGCTTGTCAAAACCCTTGGAGCGTTGTGCCGAACAAGTTGCAAGGCGGTTTAACCAATCATAGTTATCGCTTTCTCTCTGGGGCATTGAGCGCCCTTCTCCATAGACCGCCTCCTTAGATCCGTCCTCATGAGCAGAAGTGGTAGATGAGATCAGGCTTTTGAAATTGCATAAGGCCGCAGGGGTAGATAGTATTCCCCTAGCCCTCTTCAAATTCGTGGAAACTCCTCTAGGAGATTATTTACAGGAGTTGCTAGTGAAACTTTGGAAGCAGGAGACTGTCCCGACCGACTGGTGCCGCTCCGTCATCGTCCCAGTTTACAAGGGTGGCTTCCGTTCGGAATGCAGCGATCATAGATGGATCAGTTTGATCTCAATTGCCTCTAAATTTCTTGCGTCTGTCATTCTCCGCAGACTAACTGGCGTTCGTGTAGGCTAGTTGGGTTTAGCCGTGGTCGTGGTTATATCGATCACATCTTCACCTTGCGTCGATTGCTGGAGCACCGCCATGTTTATTAGCGACCCACCGTTGTCATGTGTCTCGACATCAAAGGTGTCTTCGTTTCGGTGGATCGATGTGCCCTTTGGGACTATCTGCTGAGAAATGGTGTGTCAGATGAATAAGTAAACATTATCAAAGCGCTGTATGCGCATAATTCGGGCAGAGTTAGGGTTTATGGCAGACGGTCGCCACCCTTCAGTAGATATATATATACATATAAATATATAAATATATATATATATATATTAATCAGCATGTTAACGGCCTACGTAATTTGCGACACGGAATTCCAGCACTGATCACGACTGACGGATGCACGCGATCAGCAACGGAAGCAGCCGATCTCTTACGGTTCCATTACTCTTAAAAGTTCCAGAGAATAACAGACCCAACGGTTATCCCTGTTTCTATTTTCCCACCATCAGCTTGCTTCAATCGTACTTTTACTGCAGAAAGTGTATCAAACTAACTGTTGTCCCTGCGTATCCACAGCTCTCCTGATGTCGATAACATGCGACCGAAGGCTTTACAGGCAGCAGGCGGTGATCTAGCGGAACCTCCGACTATATTCTATCAGCACTATATGGAGGTGAACCACATTCCAACCATATGGAAGCGTGCGGTAATCACTGCTATTCATAAAGGAGGTAGTCGCACGGACACAACCAATCACCGTCCTACAACGTTGCTCCCTGTGTTTTCCAATGTTATGGAGTCTATCGTCGCTGATGCACTCATGCAGTATTCCGAAAATCACAAGACGATTGCACCAGAGCAACATGGTTCCCGACAAAAGCGTTCATGCATTACGAACTTGTTAATTAGACGCAACAGCTGGACTGAAGCAGTTGATGATGGAACAGGAGTTGATGTCTCTTATTTGGACTTCTCAGAAGCGTTTAATCGCTTAGACCTCCAAATTCTCCTCCAGAGACTTCAGCTCTATGGCGTTGGCGTCCCACTGCTGCATTGGACAGGTAATTTCCGGCACGAACGTAGGCTTGAAGTGAGAGTGAGAGAATCCCGGTCCGACGCAACTGAGGTGGAGCGCGGCGCGCCACAATGCTCGGTGCTCGGGCCCCGTCTATTCTTGATTTCTATACACCATCTGGCAAGGGAAATTCCTTTTGATTTCCTATTCTTCGCGGATGATATCAAGTTATGGCGAACCATCAAACTACCGAACGACCACGAAAAGCTCCAGCGCGACCTCAACACGATTTCAACCCGGTCAGTTTTGAATACCCTACGGTTCAATGTGGAAAAATGTCACCTTGTTCAGTTGCGCCATAAGCATGACTACGCGTATAGGCTTGCATCACATGTATTACAAACAACTTCCCAAGAACACGACCTTGGTGTGCTCATTCAAGGTGACCTTAACTGTTCAAAGCAGTCGGAGGCAGCTGCGAAGAGCCAACCAGTACGTCGGCTTGCTACTGAGAGCATTCAGAAGATTCGACCTATCCATGTTCCCCATGTTGCACCATTCTCACCTGCGCCCTCACATTGAATACGCCATCCAAGCTTGGCAACCTTGGTTAAAGCGCGATTTAGAAGTACTAGAGAAACCCCACCGCAGGGCCACAGAGAAGGGCAAGGGCCTACGAAATCTGTCTCACCATCAAAGGCTGAAGTCACTGGGAGTTTTCAGTGGCCGCTATCGAAGGATGCTCGGCGATCTAATATTAGTCTAACAAATAGTGCCTGATTCTAATCACGTATGCCGTCACTTGCTGAAACTTAATCATATCATCAGAGGTAACCCTAAATTGTGTGCATAGTTTATCCGCCTGGAATGCCGGCGGCATTATTTTTCTCTTCGGTTTTGCCAACCCTGGAACCCTCTCCTTCATTGTTTCCTCCCTTACCTTAGATATTTTCAAACAGATATTGGATCTTGCCCTTGGTCCCCGTCACTTCGCTGCCTAAACTGTGAAACTTTGGAATATATTAATTATCCAAAAGGGATTAGAATGTTACATAAACCTGAGGATGCGGGACAGAAGTGAATATTCTCGCTTTAACTTCTTACTTGGCTCACAGATTACAACAACTAGATCTGACCTTATTTTTTGTCTCGTCGTCCGCATTCAATTCCCACTTACACTACTATTATTCAGCAGCGGATCGGCTAGATAAACGCTCAAACAGACAACTTACCTCTCTTTTGATAATTGTAGTTTTACCCTCACCAACCGGCGGGACTTGCCAAGCAACTGCTTTTTTATCCGACAGAAATCATTGTTCATTATTCAAATCATAATGACATATTTCAGAAATGAGTTCCTCGGCAAAGTAGTGCCACTAGTATTCCACAGAATACCTATCATTTGGATTTGTTGTATCACTTCAAAACCCTCCTCTACCTATGTGGCTAATTTACCAACACACTTTTAAATGGAAGTATGCGACCACGTTAGTTGACAAATCATTTGGATAGTGTCGATAAGGGCGATTGTGGAAAGTCTGCGGATTTTTTGAATGCTGCGGGATAGCTTTTGAAACATATCAACTTGAATGACAACAGTTACTGACAGGGAAAAAATGGAGAATGAACTTAGGGAGTCTTATACAATCAGCAACCAGACTGCCAACAATTACAATCCACTTAATGTTGGAAAAATATTATCTTGCCTTCAGTATCAATAATACCGTCGGGCTAAATGTATAGGAATTCACAATAAGCAGTTTAAGCCATTCTGTTCTGAAACTCAAGTATATTTAGGTGAATATATAAGATGCCTCAGAACATACAAAGTACCTGTTACCTTACCACAGTTCAAAAAATTTCACTCACTAGTAGATTGATCTACTTTATCTGAAAACGACGCTCTTTTCGCGACATATGTTCGCTTCTTCAATGATAATGAATTAATAGAAAAGATGTTGCTTGCCAGGATATATTAAAATCATATAAAGCACCAGTCTATATTTGAAGTAGTCAATGGCTATCTACCTGATAAATCCATCACAATACAAAATATATTTGCAGATGTAAGAGGTGGTGCTACCGCAGTGCTCGGAAGGTAAAGAGAATTCATTGGTCATATAAATAGTTTTCTTCATTCCGTTCATAAAATTCACTGCGTGATTCACTGAGTGCACCTAAGAGCTAAGAACGTGAAAGGGCGCTTAAACGGTTCACTGTAAACATTTATACTAATAGGTAACAATATCAATCCGCCCCCTTTTACGCTATGGTCTTTTCCAGAAGTTTTTTGAGGAGAACAGTGAAGAGTTTCAGACTCTACTTTTGCCTCCGGAAGTTAGATGGCACTCCAACGGCCACTGTATTCGCCGTTTTGTTGCACGCTGGGACACCATCATCATATTCTTTTTTGCAACTGATTATGAAAGAGAACTCTTAATATCTAAGTCAGATGTGTTTTATCTGGCTGATGATTTTGAAAAACTATAACTTGAACAATCTTATCTCGAACAAAGATGCCATCATCGATTTTCTTAAAAAGCTGGAAGTATTTGCTCAAAACAATGGACATCGGGAATTTTCACCGTTGGCACTTGATTTTTTATGACAGTCAATTAAAAC
This sequence comes from Dicrocoelium dendriticum, assembly GCA_944474145.2. Classification (NCBI taxonomy): domain Eukaryota; kingdom Metazoa; phylum Platyhelminthes; class Trematoda; order Plagiorchiida; family Dicrocoeliidae; genus Dicrocoelium; species Dicrocoelium dendriticum. The sequence goes on from OX104063.1 coordinate 28,042,694, forward strand.
AACTCCGAAAAGAAAGGAAAATGGGTTACATAACCTGATTGATATGGACATCCTAATCAAGATTTTGGATCCATTTGATGTACAATCCTGCGATGTGGGAGTTGAAGTCCAGGAAAGTTTCATAGAACCTAGAAATAACACGCTAGCAAGGTACAACTTCCCGCTATATAAAATGGATTTTGATGCACTGATGTCTCAGAATGTGAGAAATAGCTGAAATATATATCCTTACTTTTCCATCCACATGTATGGTTGAATGTGAATTCAGCCGACTGGTTTCTGTGACAGCAACTAGAAACCGATTGCATCTCACTGCAAAAGATATTCGATTCTCGCTGTCAAGTCTGGAGCCGCACAAAAGCAAGCTTGCTCAAGGGCATCAGGCTCAAAGCTCGCATTAATACAGGGTGGTGCACGAAATGTCAAAACACTTGTTTTGTTTATTACACAGTATTTATTAACAAAATATTACAAAATTAGTCCAGAATTAATTGTCCGAGAATGGAAACTTACTTCAATGTAGTATGTATTCAGTGTGATCACCGTTGTATTTTGCAAACGCTTACAAGCGAATTTTTACATTTATCACAATCTTCCTGCAAAAGTCTTCCGAAATTAAACGGCACAAGTGCATGATGAGAGGCCTGAGTTGCGCTGCACTTGCAGGCTTCCTTGCGAAGACATTATGCTTCAAGTAGTCCCACAGGAAGAAATCATATGGATTGACGTCATGGCTATGCTGGGCCACCGTCTCCCAACTTGGTAGTGCTCAAGAAACCGATGGGACATTACCCGCCCATCAGACTTGTCATACGGGTAAACGGGTCATACGGGTAAAACAATATTTGCCGTGTGTAAGCGACCTCCGTCTTGTATGAACCATTGAAGTTGTAATGGGAGACCTGTTGCCAAGAACACTCACACGCACACACTATACACGTTAGCTAGAGGTGGGAAACACCTCAGCTACTGTGCCGCAATACCTAAAAGAAAAAGGGAATAAAATGCAACAGGTGCAAGCCAGCTGAGCTACCGGTAACGGATGGGCATCGTTCCGGTAAGCTACCTGCCGGCTACTATGCAGCAGAAAAAAAGTAATTTACTATGCAAAATTATAAAATGCTAAATAATGAGATCGTGGTTGGAGGGGGAGGCTAAGAGGAATGGGGTGGGACAAAGAAACTCACAGCACGAACGCCACTGAGGTCGGCTCCTAGCCATATCAACATGTGTATCCAGCCAAACGTGTTCATCGCCTTTCGGACCCCAACCGGGTAGCCGAGACGCGCCAACTGAGGCCAGCTTCGAAGTGAGGGCCTTCATTCCTCTCGACCAAATCATCGCTTGGCCACCTCTCTTGTTCTTCCATCCACATCCCTGGCGCGCAAACAACGCACGTCGCGCGAGTCGGTGGGCTGGCATGCGTAACACGTGGCCAAGCGATCGGAGCCTGGTGCTTGAAATGACGGTGCTGAGCGGTTCATTTCCTTTTCCTGTGCCGTAAACAAGGCGTCGAACACGCTGGTTGCTCGTGCGGTGTTCCCACCAGATGTGAGCTGAATTGCGAAGGCCTCGGGAGTCGAACGTAAGTAGCCTCTTTATATCCGTTGTGCTAAGGGGCCAGATTTCACAAGTGTACAGTAGGATCGAACGTACCGCTGCATTGTACACTCTACCCTTCAGGGCGAGAGTGATGTCGCGCCGACGCTATAAGTGGCGAAGGTTAGCAAAAGCGCGTCGAGCTTTTGCTAAACGGTTCGTGATCTCTTCTTCAATCCCACGGGCGCTGATACAACTTTCCAGGTAGTTGAATTTTTGAACGACTTCTAGCTGATTCCCACCAAGGGTCAGCGAAGGAGACGGTCCAGGCCAATCTTGGAGGATCGCTTTGCACTTCGATGGTGCAAAGCAAAGCCCGAAGCGGCTGACAGCCAATGCTGATCTGTCAAGTGCCGCTTGACACGTCTGGGAGGTGTCGCAGATTAGGGCAATATCCTCAGCATACTCCAAGTCAAGAACTCGTTCTCCTGGGACTAGCTCCAAACCTTCTAAGTCGAGTCCTGTGAACGCGATTTCCATGACTTTGTCAATAGCGAAGTTGAAGAGGAAAGGTGACAGCGGACATCCTTGTCTCACACCGCTGGAGATATTGAATTGTGGCGACAGCTTGCCGTAAGCCCTCACTGTGCCTGAGCTGCGCGTGCATAATGACCAGATAATATTTTCATATTTCTCGGGTACACCATTCCTCAGCAGACGGTCTAAATTGGCACGTCTGTCCACCGATTGGAATGCACCTTTGATAGAGGATCACGACAACGGTGGGCCGCCAATATGGGTGACGGGGCTCCAACAACTGACGCAAAGTGAAGATGTGGTCAATGCAGCTACGATTTTGATGAGGCCCGGCTTGCTCTTCACGGATATGAGTTTCACAAGTGCCAGTCATTCTGTGAAGGATGACAGAGGCAAGCAATTTGGAGGCGATGGAGATCAGACTGATTCCTCTATGGTTGCCGCATTCTGATCGTGAGTCTCCTTGAAAATTGGGACCATGACTGAGCGGCTCCAGTCGGTAGGGACAGTCTCCTGCTCGCACAGTTTCACTAGTAACTCATATACATCATCCACAGGAGCAGGTCCCCCGAATTTGAAGTGGGATGGAGGCAGATCATCTGGTCCCGCGGCTTTATTTAACTTCAACAGTGCGATCTCACGTTCGACTTCTGAGCGAGAGGGTGGATCCAAAGGGACAGCCCACGGAACGGGGCGGCCAGTGGCCGGCGAGAAATCTAACAATTTCGACCGAATAAATTGCCTTTCAAACTGCTCAGCCAAACGCTCCAAGCGTTTTGACAAGTTGTGGATAGGCTGTCCACTCTCGTCACGTATAGTTTCACTAACACCAGGTCTACTGCTGCCCGGTTCCCGTATCAGCCGTAATAACTTACAATGGTTACCAAGGGCAGCAGCCATTGCCATCTCTGATGCACGATTAGATCACCAGGATTCGCGGTCTCTCTTCAGGCTAGCACGGAGTTTTGCCCGGAGCTCTTTGCGAGTTTCATTGTGTTCGCTTCCAGCCAGAATATGCCGGCGAGCATCGATAAGTTCCAGAGACTGTTAAGATACCCAATGTCCATTTTGGCGATTAGACTTACCACATGAAGATTTTCCTGCTGCTAGTAAGGACTGGTGAATATGAGCCCAGTGAGCTTCAATTGTCTCCAGTGAGCGCTTATTCAGCTCGAATGTCAGCGTACTTCGATACGCATTCAGAACAGCTGGTTTCGCCAGTTGGCTGGTGTCAATGCGCTCACAACGTCGCCTTGGGCGTCCGCCAAAACACATCCGCATGTTTGCACGTAGAAGTTCATGGTCAGTGTCCACACCTGCGCTCCAAATCGAGCGACGGTTCTGGACGCATCCTCTCCATCGGCAACTTATCGCAATGTGATCGATTTGCGTCCATAGGCTGGTTCGAGGCTGGTGGGCGCCAAGTCACCCTCCGGCAGGTGCTGTGTCGGAAATTAGTGCTCGCAAGAAATAAGCGAACATTTTCACACAAATGAAGTAACCGCTCACCGTTATCATTACGGGAGCCTACACCATGTTGACCGCCCAGATGCAGTTCATCAGTGGATAATTTTTCAACTTGAGCGTTCAGATCTCCAGCCAGCACAACAGTGTCCGAGCTTCTTCTGTGGCGAAGGAGATCGTTCAATTGGCGATAGAGGTCGTCTTTTACCGAATCATCGCTAGAATTTGTTGGTGCATAAGCAGCGATGACGAATAGACACCTGTTAGTCCCGCGTGACTTCGAAGCTTTGAACGAGCAATCCAATCGGACGGCACACAACCGGCTACTGATTGGAATCCAGTCAACCAGAGCAGCTTCAGCCCGGGGAGTCGGGGCAATACCAACACCGGTTTGACCGGTGTTCGAAGCTGCATCGTCACCGGATCGACGCAATGAGAAACTACTGCTGGTGTCACCTGAAGGGGATCGCAAAGTGAACACAGAGTTCGAGTCTTGCAGGCTGTTCTCCGATAAGCAGCAGATATCGATGGAGAGAGTCTAATGTTCGGGCAAGTGCTGCCTGTTGACCGATCTGTAGCAATGTGCGTACATTGAGGCATGCCAATCTGAAGGATGATCGAGGGCACCAAATGGAAGCCGATGAGCTGGGCTTGGCCACTTAGTTGGACATGGGCCTGTTGACAGGACAGGAATGACGCACCTCGTTCACATGTGAGTTGAAACTAGAAGGTAAAAGTCTAGTAAAGCAAGGTGGGGGTGGCCAAGAATTGGAGAGCTGAAAACAGGGGGGGATAAAAGTGAAGCTGGAACAAGACGGTAAGATAGCAAACGCGTAAGATGGGGAATAAGAAGATGGGAACGCTTGAGCAATAGCATTCAAACCCTTATCTACCCTGCTGGATGCAGCAGATAGGGCACCGTTGATTATCCTCTGCGGTGACCAGAACATCAAGAAACTGTTTGAAGAGATAGGTTCATTGTATTGCGTGGGCAGGATACTGTCAGGTTGCCCAGGCCTAGACATTAAAACGATTAGGGTTCTCAACCAAAGTCTTTGGTACAAAACCTGACCGCAAGGCAGCGGGTTTGGCGTTGGGCTACAAGGAGTCCGTTTTAAGGAATAAGGAGCCACCCTCATTCCAACCCCAACCTGGAGGACCAGGAGGCTGAGTTTGTCTGGCCTCTAACCATTGACCAATCTGGTATGAGTGGCTCTGAAGGTGCAATAAAAGCACCACCCAGCATAGCTCAATGGATCGCTGAGGCACACAAACCATCGCACCACGGTAAGGTCCAGCATTATTGCCAAGAACAATGGAATAAATCTGTTTTCTAACGTGTACAAATATCGATCCATTTTCACCTTCGGTTCAACACTCAATCTGCTGTTATGCGCCTTTTTGCAAATTGTGTCTGGCGCCAAGAAAATATCCCGAACTGACTTTTCGTGACATCTACCGGATTTTCCGTAAACCAACGTGTATGACTACGAATTTTCAATTACATCTGTAATATTGCATGTGTAATAAACGAAACCTGTGATAGGACATTTTGAGCGCCACTCTATATCTTGACAATCATAATGTTACGAAGTTGATACACTTGCTGATTCATGACGTGCCTTACAGTTAAAAGCCAACAATGAGTAAATACAATTTTAAATATTACTGATGAGTTTTGTGTAACTACAGACAACTGGCTTGATATTGCCGCACAATGAGTGTTATCTTGAGGCTGTTAAAGTTAAATATTGGGGTTTATAAGGGAAAGAGCAGTGATACCAACGTTAAACATTCGGCGATCATCACAACAGATACCAATATGACCATTGCGAACCACAGTTTTGTGTCTGTTAGGCGTTGCGGATGGCTTAAATTGTGGTGAGCAAGGGTCGGAGGCCATAAGAAATGGAAAGATTGAAAAGGGGGCCATGGCTGAACAAAGGTTGAGAATGCCTGGCTTGGGCCACCGAGTGTTCCTCCATAAACCTCTGCTCAACGGCATTAGTGACCTACTACTGGGTTGGATAGGCAATTTCCTGCACGAACGCCGGTTGGAGGTGAGAGTACGATCATTCTCGTCCGAGTCAATCGAGGTGGAATACGGTGTACCCCAAAGCTGGGAGCTCGGACCTCGTCCATTCGTCCACTCTTATTCTTTGCTAGTGATAACAAGATATGACGACTAATCAGGAAACCGGACGATCACGATGGGTGCCAGCGTGATCTTAACACAATTTCGAACATAAGAATAGTGCTCACACTAATAAAAGAAGTCCAGATAAAGAAGGGATCTCTTTCCGATTATTCTCCTCTGGCCATTACAGCAATAAGAAAAATATACAAGGTGGTAAGCTGCTGTCAGCTAAGCTAAAGACGGCTAAGCCAAGCTTTTGAACGGAGTCACTAGGTCACATCGATGCCTAGGTCGATTCACTTAGATACGCCTCGCGGCTGATTGTACACTGCCTAGGGGAGACCTCGCAGCCGATAGTAAGCAGTTAGTGTCCGATCCCGAGTAGATGTCGCGTTGCCAGGGTAGGAGAAGCATTTGTACAAGGGCTCGTTGCTAGCAAAGCTGGGGCTGGGTCAGTCTATTGGAAACTGCTTCAACTATCTGCAACGGACGCCTTCTGAGAGCCTTCGGATGGCGTGGTGAGACAGAGTAGAAGGTCTTAAACGTATCCAATGTTTGCATTTCGTGTCCGCTTAGGATCAGATGTTACATGATAGCATAGTTTATGTTTCTGCCCTTGCCTCCTCTTAACGAGCCTGAGCAGTGCTCTGCCATCCGTTTTGACAGAAGACTGGTTGCATGCCCGAGGTATCTTGCACCACAGAAGCACGTAACTTGATACAAGACGTATGATTGCGACAAGACTGGGAGTCTGTCTTTGAGACGCGGGATAACAAAGGGAGCGGTGTAAGTGCATGTAGATAGGTGGCTGGGTAGGTTTTGGACACTGCGGTTGAGAGCCTCCCTTTAAATAAGGCCAAGTCAACATCTTTGAATAGCACAGATAGAAACACATCCTTTTCTGGTACGATCATGGTGGTTTCGGAGTGCAGACGAATCGGGGCATGCTTTCTGATAAACTGAACGGGGTATCCGTTCTCTTGCAGTATCCTGAAGCTACGATGTTTCTCTTCGTCCAGCTTATCTGGGCTGCAAATTCTAGCGGCAAGGTAATGTAAGAAACGCGCTAAGTTCCGCTTGTGTTACAAAGGCAAAAAGCTTGAAAGGTGGGTGTATCTGCCCGTCCATGTCGGCTTCCGGAAAACGCTTCTCTTCTGAGAGCCCTAGTTCCATCGCCTCAGCAACATGTCCACAAAGGCAAGGCTTCTACCGCTTTCCATTTCACTGGTGAAATGTAACGCCGGACGTGCGCTGTTGAATTGGGCTGAGATACGAGAAACATTCCTGGTTGAATAACAAACAATGAAAGTGTCATCCATATATCACGAATACGAATCAAACCTTGAGATAACCGGTCGCAAAAGTCCTCGTACAAGCTTCGCCAGGAAAACGTTTGCAAGGAGCGATCCTAGAGGGAGCCTATCGCCACACCGTCAAGTTGCTTGTAATAGAATCCATGAAATAGGAATCGCATGTTAAAAGTGACTCGTAAAATAAGTTCCTTTATTGTGATTGGTAGAATCCTTCCATACAAAGTTGAAAAGCTTCGCGCTGTTCAATCATGCCACAGACGTGATTGCAGGCATTGACTTTGGGGCACGCATATTGCATACCGCTTTCTAGGAACGCCTTTGTGTGCTCGTTCTAAATGACCTTAACTGTTCAAAACTGGATGTGGGAGCTGCGAAAAGTGGCCACCAGTACGTCAGCGTGCTTCGGAGGGCACTTGGGTTTTGATGCGCCCGTTTTCTCACAGATGCACAACTACGTACTCCTTCACCTTGGAGACGACACCCAAGCTTAGTAACCTTGGTTGAAGCGCGACCTGGAGGTGCTAGACACCACAAGGCAGGGCTATAAAGTACATCAAGGGTCTACGAAATGTGTCCTTTCATCAAAGGCTGAATTCCCTGAGGGTTTTCAGTGGACGCTGCCGAAGGCTGCTCGGCAATCTCAAATTGTTGTACGAGATTGTTCTAACGCTTTACCCGCAATTGGCCGGTTGATTCACGCCTGCTGGTAAATCTGCGCCCTTACGCCTGCTCCGCTTGACGCCTTGACGAACCCGAGAGGAAAAAGATAGAAGACTCAGCAGACCAAAGTTGTAGTAGGAGTGGGAACGCTCATATTTATAGGTCGGTCTCACCAATCCTCTAAACATCGCCTGACGGATTTGGCTGTAAGCCAATGCTCCACACTTGATTGTCGTCACAGTCTGGCCAGTTCGCCGTCTTGCTTGGGCACGCCAGTCTTCATCCGCCTACCCGGGGCATGACAACGCACGTGATGTCTGACGCGCGATTTCATCAGCTTCCGGTCAAACCTTGGCAAAAAGCATGCTGTCTGATGCGCGATTTCATCAGCTTCCGGCTGGGCCCTGGTAACACACTCGCAGGGTCTGCCCAAGCACAATTTGTGGCGAACACGCGCGCGTTGGCTATCAGCTTTCTTGTCCAGCTGTCACAGGTGTTGTTTGACCTTGATCACAAATGCCGGTAATTGTTGAATCTCAACCGTAACAGGAACCTCAGAGGTAACTGATTGAAATTGTGTGAACAATATAGCCACGTGGAATGTTGACAGAAATCTTCTTTTCTTTGGGTTTGCCAATCATGAATCTCTCCTAATCTCAGTTTTTCCCTCCCCACCATGGTTATTTTCAAAAAATCCACGGTTAGAGGCTTCCCCCATCACTTCGTTGTCCCAGCTTTGCAATTTTGGGTTATGTTAATCATGTACTCAAATCGGATTGATGTGTTACATAGACCTAAGGAGGCGGTACATGAGAGAGTAGACTTGCTTTTAACTTTCCCATGAAGTACATCAGATATAACTGCCCCCATTGGCCTTGTTGTTTGTATACAATTCTCATTTTACACCATTGTTATTCAGCGGTGTATCTGCCCGATAGATGTTCAAACAGACAACGTAGATATAGTTCTATATTGTTGTTTTACCCCTAACATTCTGCACGACTTGTTAAGCAACTGCTTTTTTACACGTGACAAATCACTGTTGATTGTCTAGAACTTATTCCTTTTGGATCGCAAATAAATTGGGGTGTGCGGCGGAAGTTGTTGGGATTGCAGCACTTACTACTATAATCCATCTCTGTGCAAAGAATCCCACGATGCGCGCAGTTGCGTTGCTGACAACTACAGGCCTGAATGCTTTCAGGCTGCAACATCTCATTTATGCCGAAATGAAGTGCTTCTGTTTGTTAGGTAACACAAAGTGTCATATTTCAAGCTAGTTTTTGGTTGCGAGGTAGCTTTTGCTTGTCATTGCTAGAGGAGTCTTGTGGGTCAGACTATGTTATCCAAATGACTCAGCTACCTTGCAAAAGCGAGAGGAAATATGTTAGCGAAAATAGTTCCGTAATTTAGTCACATTATCATTGTGCTGTCAAAGAAAGGCTGCATGCCTGAGCAATGTGCACGCAAATTTCCGGTTAATAGCCGTCAAGTATATGTGCTTATATTTCCTGATTTTATGTCGATCAGCTATATACAACTTCATATATATGCAAACCAAATGATCGAGGGATTTGCATATTTCTTCGGAGTGTGCGTAACCAAGTGCTGCCATGGTTTTGTTTGATGAAACATAGTTTTACCAGCTTACAGATGAGGCGTAAGTTGATGGAGCAAAGCCTAACTAGGAAACTGTCCCGACTCAGTCCAGCATGCCCCAGTTCTTATTTCTTCGGACGAATACTGGGAATAAATTGTACAGGCGGCTGAGCTTAGGCTACTCGATGCCGCACCTTAGACATATAAGTTCTTTGGTTGCTCGCAACTGTATGAAAATGTGCTGTGAGCTCTGTTGAAAAACGCAAAAATAGATATACAGTATAAATATTTTGCAATTTGCTCCAGTCCATTCCGGACCCAACCAGCCTTGTCGCCAGCTTATTCTATCACCACCGACTCTGTAGTGTGGCCTGTTCTTTCAAATGCACGGACAGCTAGAGTTCATTACTAAAAGTCAAGAAACGCAACAACATTATTTGTTCCCAAATTAACCGGTATGACTCACGTGTGAATCCTGAGCGCTGTAGGCGCAAAGCTGGTATATCCCTTATCGTGATTCTTCCAGATTTGTTTTGATAGCAACCTAGGCCGAAGTACTTACTATCATACAGCGGCCAGTATCGACACCTACGAGGCGACTTACTCATGACCTGTCATTCTGAGGAACTTCAAACACGTTTGCCACCAGGTTCCACAAACTACATTAGAAGACAAACTGGGAGGCAACGATTTCATATTGGCCAAGCAATGTTGCCGACTAGAATGTCACCGGAGATTTTACACTTTACGCGTAATCCAACCATGGAATGCACTCCTTAATTACGTCGTTTCTGTCTCCACGTTCTTCGTGTTTAAAGGACACCTTGGTATCATCCTGGCTCATCTGTACTACGGGAGACAATATCACGACGTAAACGGTACACCAACCAACCTTATCCTACACAATCGCGGTAGGCTCTTTTGCATATGCTTCCGTGTGAACACTATGTGGATTTCACCAAAACGCTTATCCTTTTTGTCAACGCAGAAACGAGTATCGCGATGTGTTGATCTTTAGATTGATCTCATCAGTCGCGCACACGATGCGTACAAGAAGTAACTAAAAGTAGAAAAGTGCAACAAATCTTCATGAACAAAATACAGTAGAATTGTAGGACCATGGCAACCTAAGGGGTTGCGTCAATTGCTTTTTTGCGCAAAGTGAGCATCCCGGTAATGCACCAATTGCCAAGCGGTTCAAGTTACAACTATACATGACCTGTGGTCACGAGGCGCTTTGCCACTTGATCCACTCCGCCCTTTTGAGACTTGGACTGTTTAACCAACTTGGAAATTGTTCGGCAACCTTTAGAGCCAGTGCACAGTCAGTCCCGCTATTGTAAACGTCACCGTAGTACAAGTGAATTGGTGGATAACGTGAGAGAGCCAGACTGTCTGAGAGACTGCTCGGATGGTGTTTACACATAGCCTTTTTATAGTGTGGATAAGTTGCAACGGAGCGGATGCGTAAGTGTGCATTGGGGCAGAGCTTAGCTTGTGCCTTACGTCATTTGCGATATGGTCACCTCTGAAAGGTAAGAGCAAAGTAACATCTTTTTTCGCTGTCTTGTACACCGGTAGCTTTATTTGGAATGGTCTGCCGTGAATCTCAACAAACTTTTCCGGATATTCTGCGTAGAAACCTTCTGAGCTTTTAGTGTGTCTGTGCTGCAAATGCAACTGGTTCTCTAGAACAGTGTTTTCACAAGGCCGAGTTTGTATGCAATTGGGGCAAAGCTAGAAAAATGGTATTGACGATCCTTAGGGTATGCAACTCATTCTGGATCGTTTGGCGTTTGAAGCATCTAAGTATGGCATGAGCTTCGCCCCATCGAAGGGTAAAGTACTGTTCAAGAATTGGCATTCACCTGCTCCTGTGCTCACCCTCGAAGGTGCACAACTTGAACAGGTAGATAGTTTCGTCTAACTTGGGAGTTCCGTTTCTGCTGACGGCACTATCAACAAAGAAATTTCTCTTCGTATCGCTAAAGCTCGATCAGCATCTGTCAATCGGAGGCACTTGTGGCGTCGTCGCGACTTCTCATTCTCACTAACGGGCCGCGTTTACAGCACATCAGTTCGCTCAGTATTGTTGTATGGGTGCGCGTCAAGACTGGTTCACGTGGAAGACATGCGTCGTCTTCATGCCTTCGATAACGGTTGCTTAAGGAGGATCGCTCATGTTTGGTGGCAACATCGAGCTATAAGTAATGACGTTCGACGTCGCATCTTGGGGAATGCGAGTATTCCCTTCAGCAAACTGGTTTTTTTGCGCCAGTTGTGTTGGCTCGGTCACGTCCTACACTTGGCACCTGAGCGTCTACCGCGTCGCGCTCTATTCGCTCATCAAGGACCTGGCTGGAGGCGACCGCGCGGTGGTCAGCCTTCCACTTAGCGGCAGCACATGAAATCGCTGACGTTGTGTCTAGCCGCTGTTGGATCTGTACGTCTTAAGAGATGGGGACGCAAAGATGAGGAGTGCCAATAGCTTAGCACTCTTGAAGATAGGGCCCGCAACCGGAATCAGTGGAAGAATTGTGTACAGTATTGTATTGATTCGCATGTTTAATACTACAAACATTGAAACTGACAAAAAAGAGAAAAGTCTGCGTGTGAAAAACGAACTAACAATGTTTTGTTCTACTTTTTGTCAAAATGTTCCCTTGTTCCTGCGGCATATTAGCTGAAGTGTGTAGCTCACCTTCAACTACCAGGCCACAAGGATTATCATGCGATGACGGTTCCTTATCCGCTAATCTCCATGGTTTTATGTTGGCCCTTTATCTAGTTGATAGACCGCTGAGATTACTACTACTACTACTACTACTACTACTACTACTACTACTACTACTACTACTACTACTACTACTACTACTACTACTACTACTACTACTACTACTACTACTACTACTACTACTACTACTACTACTACTACTACTACTACTACTACTACTACTACTGCTACTACTACTACTACTACTACTACTACTACTACTACTACTGCTACTACTACTACTACTACTACTACTACTACCACTCCAGTTAGCCTTACAATGTACAGTGAGTAGATAGATGCGTCCAAAGCGGAGGGCTGCCCTCTTGTTCCATGTCGGGAAATAAGGAAAGATCAGGATAGACCGAATGCAAAAAGGCAACCAGACGATCAAAACGGTCACTGTTGGGCAGACTAAGACAGCATCAACATGACGCTTGTACAGCGCTACTTCCCAAATGCTGGTTGTTATTTTCCCCTCTACCAGCTCCAGAAAAATGTCTACCAAAACGTGTCCCGCATGACTGCTCATTGCGACGCCATCCGCTTGTATGTAATTCCTTCAAAGTAAAGTCCGACATTTTCTACGCACCTTAGAATAGATGCGCTCAGGAACTCTAATAAAATGTCAAGAAACATCTTCCGGCTCAAGAGGTCGCACAATTCATCATTTGCTTTGCGCTAGAGCACCTTCGTAAAAATTGATCCCATGACACACTAGTACACTAGCTCCGTTCTCACCGGCTTTTGTTCCATTTCCTCGATCGGATCCAAAGAATCGCTCAGTCCTGAAGCCTGTGAACGTGTTCAAGGTGCTTGATGAACCGCATTGCCACCTTGTGAAAGGGCCTTTTGTACATGCACTTAATTGGTTGCAATGATGCATCTGCTTTGTGTGAATTCTGCATACCCCTCACTTAGCTTCTCACCATATCTTCTGATTCCAGTTTGTGTTTCTCATTCCGACTATCCCATGGGACTTGTTTTCGTACTCCTATACCCGAGTATTCCATTGTGATGCTGGCTAATGATATATAATACGTTTTGTTTTGTGACGCGCACCACAACCACCACCACCAACAACAACACCACAACCAACAACAACAACAACACGAACAAAAACAACAATATACGTACACACCCACAAGTGGAGGCTAGTTGCAGCAGCACCATGTTGATGTCGTCTAGTAATTTCCGAGAATCCGTGACGAGATTCACAAACGAAAATCAAGCGAGTTTAGATTATTTTGACTGGATGGGTCTAACGGGCACATTTCTATCGATGATAGTTAATTTGAAGAGTAATTCAATTTCCAGATAGAAGTGTGCGCTGTTGAGACTGGATTTCAGTGAGGCAGATATGGCACGTAGCATAGAGTGCAAATATGGCGTTTAGTTGTGGAGTAATTGTTAGGACTTCCATAGATGTAATTTGGCTGAAAAATGCAAAGTTGCATTCATCATAACTAGACTCAGTCATTCAGCCATCAGATTTCCGGAAATGCAGTGCACAGCCATTTTGTAATTCCACGAATAATTAGCAATGCTCTTCCAGCCTGGTTTCAATGATGTGAAACCCACGAGCCTACACCTAGGAGTTAGCAATAAAGGCCAGTTGGCCAAGGGCGTAAGGCAGTCGCAGAAACGAATGAGTTACTGGATGTGATTTAGTGTGGGTTCTAGCCTCAGAGAAGGCAGATGGAATACACTCTGCTGGCGATTCTCCAAAGTACCAAACAGTCGTCCAGTGATTTCCCCGACATGCGATGGTGGTGTAACTATTTCTAGAGATGTGACAATTTCTGCTCGTACATCTTGAATTCCCTACTGCGCCTTTGAAATACCACGCTATTTGATAAGCTCATTTTATCCTCGTTTTGGGTGTGACTGGTGAGAACAAGTTGCGACATGCAGGCTCAATATGGAATGCGGCTTACCCTACTGTGAACCACATTGTGTTGTTTCATCAGGACCGTATTTCAGTGTCGTGGTGGCAGGGGTGCCTACCGGCAATCTCTATGCCACGGGTTGGACTCAGCGTGGTTATTGCTGTCTGAGGACTAAAACAATGCATGTGACTGACTAGCCGAACAAACTACTCATGGTGCCAGCTAGGTGGTTCGGCGGCAGTGTTTCTGGATGTGGTGGGTTTTCGCCTGGCAAGCCTTCTCCCAATAAAACGCCACAAAGGTCCATTTAACAACACTGTGACGTGGCGGTTGTGATTCGCCACTAAATAAAGTCACTGCCTCTTACCCATCCGGAGGATTCCCACTTCACAAACGTTATGCAATTCGAAGAGTTCAATTGATCCATACCGATGATGGCGAACACAGCAAACATACTCACGAATTCAGTGACAATGCACAAGCTCACTCACCATGCCCACTGACACATACATTTACATATATACAGACACACAACTCCAGTATGTAACTGGTTACCGCGCTATATTATTATGCAATTACCGAACATACCTGTTTGTATTATCATGATCATGCCTTCGCAGGCGTGCCCCGCGCTGCCGGGAATAAAACATTTATTTATTTATTCTTTTATAATGGATTACAGAATTATCAGTGGGCATGCTCGATTTGTTTTATCCAATACTTGAACTACCACGCCACCTATTTTCCATTTGTTGCACTTGGTACCGTTTTTAAGAAGCGTGGCAAGGGTGCTCATTCTAGAAACAGCGGAAGCCGTTTCTTCAACGTTGGTGCTGATGTGTTAAGTTCAGCATCCTCATAAGGTTAAGTGGTCTGTGAGCCCCCGAAAGTGGAAACATCCTCAGTCATATATATGGGTCCGAGGCACTGAAAATGTTTCATTTAATACCTTTGGCTCAGTGGCATAAATCGCTGACACTCAAGTGTAAGGTCGTGGGTTTGCATCCGACAGGGTTTGGCGGTTACGCGCTACTGACTAGTCCAAATAGGACGAACCGGCCATCTAGCGCTTTCCTGGATGTTTACTAGCTGTCTACCTGAGTCTACCTTCAATAAATCTTCACAAAACAAGATTTTTGAGGTGCAACTCTACAATTCCTTGTCGCTTAGTGGAACGCTACACAACGGTATCCCGGTTTCCACCATAGATACGGACGCAAAACTTTAAATACAATTTTTGCATCATTACCTAAGCGTATTCTACTTCTCGACTCTAACTGGAGTCATTACTGCTCTGGTGAAGTAAGTGGCAGTCTTTTAGCAGTCTTAGACGTAGTAAACTACCATACACACCGACCACGCAAGTCGTGCAAATCTCTTCACCATTCCGGCACGCCTTCAAATCCTGGATGAAACACGCTATTTATGTCAGCACAGAGTCCATGAACACAAAAATCGTTTATCGTCTACAAATTCAGTTTAGAAAGTTGATACTCAAAGGGATTGTCTTATTCTCTGCACTGAAATATCGTGCAAGGCAATGGTAAGTGAGACACTAGGTCCATAGTACTAACGGTTTTGTCAGTCAGTATTCCTTTCCGTAGTCTGGACTCGAAAGAGTGGGGTAGCAGGTTCCAGACGCAACATGAGGCAGACGGAATGCGCACCGCTGCCGCATCTCGTAAGTAAGAACCAGCCGTCCATCTATCGTGAAATTGTCCATTACCATATAAATTCCCGCTATCCCCGGATGATAAGTTTAATTATCAACGATCAATTATGCCTTCAGCTTGGTTGTATCATCTACTCTGTATTTTGCACTGACCATTTTTTGTTTCAGGGACGATAACAAGACCAGAAGTCCACTTCTCCAAGGTTCCTGTCAGATATTCACGTTCTGTGGATTTTCGGGATTCAGTGCAGGTACGAGCAGTTTTGACAGATCCGTCCCGAACTGAAGTCACGGAGCCAAAAACGAGGCTTGATCAATCGTTCTTAGATTTACGGTAAGGTTACGAGCCTCAATACACCCCACAATTCGTTCCTCACTTCGTTTCCTGTTAACATTTCTAGATACTTTTGTTCATTGAATTCTGCAGTTGAAGAGTACTCCACAGCATGCGCTTATTTTTCCGAAACCAGCAACTCTCTTACTGTTTAAAGCGGTTATGACTGGGTAGATGACATGCACCTTCGTGTAACTGAACATCAGCTTAGCATAGGGGATTTAAGTCACCATAATTTAGCTCAGTCTGACCATTTTAGACCTACTAAGGTAATAACGTTATTTCTGCCTTTTTGCATACTTCAATGTTAGCGGAAGCACGTGGTTTGAAACAAAAAACTCTTCGCTGCGCTAATGATGGTTAGGGACAGCGTGCGCACTTGGGTTTTGTTATCGTGGCCAGGCGAAGACAACAGACCAAATTTATGACCAAAACGTCATCCGTGGTATCAGCTTGGGTCGTTTAGATTCCCAGTGGAATGGTAACTTACGATTCAAACGAGGTTGTATTCACTCATGCACATCCGCTTATGTCCTGGCAGCATATGCCATACACGCAGACCGTCGGTTCCGCCTGCATAACGTGAACGCAGTGTTGCAGCAGTGTGTGTGTTCGCTCGTCTATATGTGACAGTGGGGAATAATGAAGGTCATAGTTGATGCTCCGAAGTTGACAATGCCGTAATCGACGACTTTTTTCTTTAGGGTGTCATGCGACATTCCTTGGAAATTCAAACGCCTTTTACATGTTCTTTGAAAAGACCTCACGAATATGCCCCAAATGATGTATTTCTATTCTATCTATATCTGCGAGAAACTGTTATGTTGAAGGTAAGAAGCAGCCGCCTGTGTCCGAAAATCCTGTGGAAGTCAGGCATCAACTGATACAAATAGGTATGCGGCACTGATAAGGGACCGTTTCCCTTCGGTCTTCATCTCATCAAATCCGTATGCCCTTGAGGAAATCGGCTGATTAGGTGTTAGTACGCGAACAACCTCTCTGGGTTGCTTTACACCTCATAAACGACGGTTTGTGGCA
The DNA here is from genome assembly GCA_944474145.2 of Dicrocoelium dendriticum. NCBI lineage: Eukaryota > Metazoa > Platyhelminthes > Trematoda > Plagiorchiida > Dicrocoeliidae > Dicrocoelium > Dicrocoelium dendriticum. Next base: position 28,059,649 of record OX104063.1, read on the forward strand.
AGAAATGAACACATGCTTTTGCCCTTCTCTCTGTTGGAGGGTGGAGAGAAACGTCGAACTACAAATTTTTAACCGATCCGGCTGTCTGATTTGGTTAGTCCAGAAATCATAACTGAGAAGACTTTCGGTTGAAGGTTGAGGCATACTTAGGAAGCTTTTCACTTCGCCTTCGAGGTATTCATCGGGAGCGTGCAGTAATCTGAATAAGCAGCTAGCGGAAATATTGTAATATGTTGAGAGCATTTTCGAGCAGGTACATTTGCGGTTCAGCTTGTTATTGGGAACAACAACGACGTAAACTAATAGCCATCGAAGTGGCATCGTGTATTCTTTCTCATATACATGGTGGTACTCTGACTTAGTGCCACGCGGTTCTTTCTACCAAAAGCTGAAAACTATTTAGCGAAGTTTGCCGCGGCTGCTTACTTTTAAACATATTACATCAAAGTGAAATTCACTGTACACATACAGTAAAAACTGCGGAGATCTTTTTGGAGACTATCATTTCCTCCACTCCTCCTTGAAACGGGTTGTTACGTTGTTCGCTCCTACACAATGACTAAGCGGATTGTTACGCAGCCATTTGCGACATTAGGCGAAAATTCAGTGATTCATTCTCTCTGAGGAGTAGAGGTTAAAATTCAACACATTCTTCTACTGAGAGACACCACCACAGTACGATTCTGAACGACCAGCTAGTTTTATTTAGGTTACCTGATGCTCAGATACCTGTTGCAAACAGTGTACAGAAGGCAAGCCTGTCACTGTTATGTAAATCATGCTAACCTCCTCGCCATCAGCTGTGATTTCCCAGCGATTTGTTGTGTTGCTGTGACCTAACTTTAAACCAACCAACCGACGAGAAAGCGGTAATTGCCGTTCAACAGTACTCCAGGTGGACGTCACCAACAGGCTGGACTGCGATGCATTTGCTCCCCATTTGCCAAGAGTTGTGTGCTACTCGATATGAACTGTGTAAACAGTCTGAAGGATTAGTAGTACTCACCATTATATCATCGTTCTGGATTCTGAGATGATATATCCTACGCATCGTTTGAGGGAAAATATTATGTGCTATGCATCTCAGACCATCCATAGAAGGTCCATTTGAACCATAGGATGTATGTTCGTTATTTTTACTAAACTGTACCTCATTTTCCGGCAAACATTGCATTGTCCGCGAAGCGTTTTTAGTTTTTACTTCTGAAGCACTTCTACTGTTATATTGATAAGAACGTTTATTACTCTGCTTGTACACAGACGATCGGACGGAAAGATCAGTTTATTTGGCAGCGGTGCTGGTGTCACCAACCTTATCGAGGTGTTTGGGTTGCGTCGTTGAAAACAGTAGTTTACTTTCTATGATGTTTTCCCCGCATATTAGCTGGCTTTGCGTTTTAATAAATCGATGAGCACTATGAACCTTTACGTCTAGAGTTTCAACATCTAAGTTTAATGTCAAAATTATGTGGAGTCCCATGGGCACATAACAGTAATTTTCATTTCTTACCTGTGGATTTTTTTATAAATGAACCGCTGTACTATCACAAATGGGAACGAAGCTGTTTACGGATATCTCACATTATTGAGCCTCGACAAGTAACCTGTCTCCTCTGCTCTAACGTAACCCAGTAAACTAATACTAAAGTTGCTTCTTATGAAGTAAAACGTACTCCAATAGAACTACGTTTGCTTTGTGCGGAAGACTTGTCCTGACTATCTTCAGGGGTAAATTTTCCCGTTTGGCTAACAGGCATCTAACTAAAATTCAAAATCGCATTAAGGACCCAATTTTTGCTACACTCTTTTGTTTCCTAATGTATCGCACAATTAAGTGTGTAGAGATAGCAGCTGAGACGCAGCACAGAAATAAAACAAAGTGAGATATGACAAGCATATTTTTGCTGTGATAGCGAATATACTGCTTTGAAGCAGTACGTGCAGCAGCTGTCTAGGCTGCTATATCTAATCAGTAAATGCTTTCACAAAGCACCTGCAACGTGTGTATTCACCGTAGATTATGCCAATTTTGGAAGTCGAGTAATGGTCCTGATGACGTAAGCGCATTTCTGTCTAACAGCCTGCTACAGCTGACCCAGCCGCATTCGTGAACTACCTCCGGCTCATTTCCGATGCGTATCGGAAAGGATAACAACATTTAAGACGCATGCCATGGTAGAATTCTCGGTCCGTTTTATACAGTTTTTATTCTGGAACGTCTAGAACTGCATGTTGATTTACTCTGTGCAACACAGGAGAAGAGGAAGAATCCAGCAGCATCATTGGATGTAATAGGGCTATAGTGACACCGAGAGATTTCGGATCTGTTTTTCTTGATGCAAGTCGCATTTGAATCACCTTAGAAATCAACTGTTTCACAGACGGTCAGCAGTCAAAATTCGATGCAAGTAATTTCAATCACACTTCCTAACAGGAAAGATGAGACGTAATTTGTGAGATGACTCTGCCATTTGGTACAAATTCGTCAAGCACAATCTGGCAGAAAGAATGGTTATACTAAGCATGGTTATTTGGGATCGATAGGTAGTCATAGTTAACCTAATCTAGTCGCCTCGCGATATCACGGTAACTTTAGGTGAACATTCAGCCGTCGCCGCAGGCAAAATAGTGACCGTTCCCGATCGATGGCAAAAGATTTCAGTAGCCTGTGTATGTTGGGTGTTTGATTGTGCATCAACACAGTGAATGACTTCGGGGTGGACGCTATGGCCGGTGGCCGGCGCTCAGCAAGCGACTTGTGATTTACGAGTTAGCTCGATTTCTCAGTTCATCTGCTTCTGCTAGCAGTGATCATATCCGACCGCGCAACCACGTGAGACTGCTTTCATTGACCCTGACACCTAGACTTTAAGCACTGCACCTGACCTAGGCGTCTTCGCAACTACAGATGCTTTTGTGTAAGTAATAGAACGTACACCATTTTTTTATCCTTGTCTTAATGGAACACGTAAACTGAGACCTTGTAGATATGTGCATCGCAGTTGATCTGCATTGTACGCCCTTTTCACTGAAGCAGTAATACTTTTCGTGGTTGGTTTCGTAATATTATCACCCCTGAATGACAGTTCGAAAGAGATAGTCTCTTTTTAAACTGTTGGGGTGCGACCACGCTCGGTATGGTCACTAAGGAGCGTTACAAACTGCAACGGATAACCGTTTGATTGCCGTGTCCCAAGCAACAAGTCTTACTCGAATTCTAATGTATACGGAGAGCAAATCATATAGGCTCGATAAAATGCGATTTTTGTGCGAAGTGAAAGGGAATTTGTATCCAGTGGACATTTTTAATTGCAAAATATTGTATCGTGGACTTCGTAAACACGTGCGTCTTTCAACGGCTTCAGCATCTGATGAGGACCCTGGATTTCTTCATTTTAGACTAAAGTAGATTCGCTGCTTTTAGGCTACATTTTACCTATCTGCCGAGAATGGCGTAGCAACTTCGTTCACGGAGCGCAGATGGAAGTTAAAACGCGCCGCACCACTGGTTACCGTCTGCTTACACACGGATGCTCAATGTGTCCCAAAAATATCGGTGCTATGTTGTTGAGCGGCGCATTGTTATCGTCCGCTAAATCTCACAGACCACCCCCGGTGTGACAAGCTGTTCCGTTACATTTGGGTTGTCGATGACCCACTTAGCAGACACCAGACCATCTCCCCCAAGCCTTATTTTTACTTTCTCACCTAGTTTCATAGTCCCAGATTGGACACAGAGCGTTTCATCGAACAGTCAACATAAACGATAACTGCGGTGGAAAAATGTTCATGCTTTCGCTCGTACTGGGCCACGCTTGTTTGGAAAGTCTCCACTGGCTGCTAATAATTTGACAACGGTGAGTAATGTAGATGTCCTCAATGAGCAGAATTCGTCGCATGACTGAACCAAAGCCGATTTCTGCCGTTTCATCCTATGTGAGGTCGGAACCGTGCCTCATATCCTTCGGAGCCAGTGGTTAGGGTCACGGTGTCACTGGGGACAACGTTTTCCTACATCAGGGGTGTTCAAACTTTCCGCAAGTAGGACAACATTTTGTGAGGTAAAAATATGTCGGGTCATTTTCAATCTAACATTAAAATAAGAGCAAAAATTACACGTCCTAATTATATTATCACGTTTTTAATTTGAAGAGTGGCACCGAGAACTTCCGATCTTTATTCCTTGATTTATTTAAGACACCTTCAGTAGAGGCACTAGACAGACTTTTCCTACTTAGTTCCACATAAACAGTACATCATTGGTTTTAGCCACTATCTGACGCCATTGAATTGTGTACCCTTAACATTCTTAAACTTTTTGCAATCTATGTACTATCATCTGTAGGAAAATATCTAAGCTTGTATTCATTATTTTATGATGACGTCGCGGGCCGGTTGAAGTGTTAACGTGGACCGATTTGGCCCGCTGCCAGGACTTTGGACATCTCTGGCTTACGTGTTTAAGTTACTAATTCTGATGCATTTCGGTTCAATTGCTTACTCTATCGTGAAGTGGAGGACGCAGAAGGGAAGAGAATGCTGATCTCGCTTCTTTCGCTTGGAGCTAGGGATTCTTCCGTTCTCCAACACCGATGGATCAATAGTAGATTGGGTTTCACGCGTAAATTAATTTTGGGGGTGTGAAAAAGCATGCTCTTCACCACGACAGAACAGAACACCTAAGCCCCATCGACTAACTTATAATATTTGTCCACAGGCACCACATTGTAGTCGAAAATTTACAATAGCCATTGGTTTACCAGCGTGGAAGGAAAACAATAGTTAACGCAACCTGAGGAATCCTCATGTACTCTCCATATTTAGACACACCCACGTTATGCGCATTATGAATGATCTATACGACGTCGCAACACGCCTTTTTGTTTCAGTGGGTCCCTCTGTGTGAACTTAATATACTATGGAGTTTGTTTTGGGATGTCGTGTTATTAGAAAGACTGGAACACCAGAGCCGTTACACCTTGAAGGAGATATAAATTAATGTGCATAGCCGTTTTCACACTCGTCGTAATGACCCAAACGACATCCGAAAACGTTCCTACTATGTTGCGAACTACGTCACTCCGCGTCACTCTGTCAACTGCTTTACTGTGATTAAAGAAATTCACCTCATAGAGTTTTGTTTGTAAATATGACGAGAATGTTTCACATCTAAAGCACATCCGACTTGATTTAAATTCTGTTAGCCCATTGCTGGCTTTCCAGTTTTGGGCCACACATGGTCCCTGCATAAGCTTTGCATCATGTGTACGCTGTCAACCCGTCGAAACGTTGATACATATAAAACCGACAGATACCACACGCTGTTAGATGCGAGAAAACCCGCCTTTGGCCTTGTTATTTACGCATTCCCTCCTATCGCCCCACGCTCACGGGTAAATCTTTCCCACGTTAGCACCATTCTTCCCTCGCTTCAGTTTGTCTGTCATTTACGGTGGGCCCTGAGGTCAAGAAAAAACGCATCCGAGTGCATCCACTACATCTCGAGGGCGGATCTCTCCGAAACGCATGGGGTTTTCAAAGGGTTTGAATCATTTTGCGTTAGCGTTGTCTAATTAGCAAACTTTTTCTGCTTTTACGGCAGCAATGAAACATGCAACGTAGTCTGGTGAGGCGTAACCTTTTCGTGACAACGTTAGGTGCCTAGAATTAGTAGTAGTAATAGTAGTAGTAGTAGTAGTAGTAGTAGTAGTAGTAGTAGTAGTAGTAGTAGTCGTAGTGGTAGTAGTAACAGTGGTAGTGGTCGTAGTTACAGTAGCACTAGTAGTAGTAGTAGTAGTAGTAGTAGTAGTAGTAGTAGCAGTGGTAGTATTAGTAATAACAGTAGTAACAGTAGTACTAGTAGTAGTAGTAGCAGTAGTAGTAGTAGTAGTAGTAGTAGTAGCAGTAGTAGTAATAGTATCAGCAGTCTACTAAATAGACATGGAGCTAACATGCCTAGAATTGCAGAGTGTACAATAAATATAGATTTGATGGGCGTAAGAGAAGGATTCGAATGAGTTAAACAGATGTTTATCACATTTGGGCTTCCTCAGATAAGCACTACAAATCTGAAAATCACTGTACGACTATTTCATCTTTTCGTGAGTCGTTAGCAGTGCGAATTCCATCTGACTCCTGGGAGGCAATGTATTTCCTTTCAGTCTTGTTTTAGCAAGTTGGGCACGATGATCATGAAACTCGTGAACATTGCTGTTCACCATATGGTCAGGTAGACGTTGCTTTTTGCCAGGCTGTCGTTGGAGCCACCTCGTTGCGTAGCCCACAAGGTGAAGTTTTCAGCTTTGCTCCAAATCGCAACATATACGAAACTTCGAGATATGCGTTTTCGATGTCCATAAAATCAGTACATTCAAATAAACTACTTCGACAACAATGATAGGTTAAAATATTATTTTTCGATGGCTGAGTGGAGAGTTCACGTCCCATTGCCGTTCGGTGAAATAGTAAGGAATCTTGGTGGTCACTGAGAACGTGCCTTGATTTAAATGTTTCACTGCTTAAATGAGTAATAAGGAAATGGAGAGTTTGAAAGTTGTTTCTTCACGAATAGACTCATATTTTTGTTTTACAATACTAAAGAATAGTTGATAATCTAGCAGTCGGCTGTAATTTTGGAACCTGACTTTATCCTTTGCATAACAGCATAACAGCGTAAGATGAGATATGCTGAATTACAGCCAAGTCATCACCCATGGTTTCAGTGATATAGGACAGAGATTGCAAGTTTGGCTGTTGTGAACGCAAATCTCAAGGCTAGCTGACCTCAACTGACTGATTCAGTCACTTGAGGCTAGATGCGACACAACCGTTTCACTTATATTGCACTACGCTCACAATCTAATGTGCATATAATTCTTTAATGGGCTGGTTAGCCCAACAACCTCCACGTGGTGCTAGCTAGGTGGTTCGGGTTAACCCCGTTCCAGCGAATAGTTTGACGGCAATGTTCCAGGACGTGGTGGGTTTTCGCCTCGCGAGCGTTCTCCCTACAAAATCCACAATTGTTTATTTAACAACATTACGACGTGACTTAAGTCAATCGCCACTAAATAAAGTCACCGTCTCTTCCCTTCCGGAAGACCCCCACTTCACAAACGTCATCCAATTCGAAGAGTTCAATTGATCCCTTCATATGATGACGAACAAAGCGAACAAACTCACCAATTCAGTCACACTTCACAAGTTCACTTACCATACCCACTGACACATAGATTAACATATGCACACACACACACACACACACACACACACACACACACACAGAAATCCACTACGTAACTGGTTAACATACTATATTTTTATACAATTACAGACCACACCTGTTTGTATTATCATGCTCATGCCTTCACAGGCATGCCCCGCACTGCCGGGAATAAAACCTTTATTTATTTATTTATTACGTCTGAAGTTATAATCGGAATTAGGTGCACAGTTCGGAAGCGTGCCATGCGATTTTTAAACTACGGTGTCATCGATCAAAACCTTCACAAGCACGTTACCCTCTAGCTGTTCGTTTTAATCTCTCGGATATGCTGATCGGAGCACGAGTGGTGATTACGTTAAAGTACTTCAAAGCGCAACCTTAAAGTATTTTTTCGGGTCTGTGTCTAGTATCGGCAAAATGTCCGCACATTATAAGCGTGACTATTTTCGATGCGTCCGTATTGAGTAGGACATGAAGGTTAAGCTTCCCAGCAACAATTAAAGCATATGATGACTTTGTTCTTGTCGCAACTACCTCGCATAATATCGTATCTATCGGTACGCAAGAAGTGTTCTATTAACCCTAATTAGAACGTTTGGCGGCTAAATTTTACTCCAAGCATGTGTCGCGAAATTCCTATTAATACATGTTTTGCATAGTGGTCCTATTCGTGCATTAGCTTGATCATTGGATTTTTCCACATTGGACTCCGCATGGGGCAACTGAGCAACAGCCATACCACAGAAGATAATACCATTCTTTTCTTGTTCGTTTACATTTGCCTACTCCAATCGATCACGTAGCTTTCTTAGGTGTGAAAAGTGTGCGTTGGCGGAGCATTATTTAAAACAGCTTTATGCAACGAGTAAGTATAGGAGGTTGGGTCCACCAGACTACGCTATTTTCTTTACAACACTATCTAATGTTCTACACCGTGAAACATGCTTGGAAGCAATCGTGAAATCACGATCATCTATTGCTCCATTGAGGAAAATAGATTATCTATCTAAAATCAGTTGATGCACTTATGGGAACGATCAGTTGTCCTCCTTACCGTCTAACACAAACCGGTTCATCACTTCTGCTATCCAATCGTACACAGCTAGAGACACCGTTGGTGTAGGGAAAGTCGCCTTCCACTCCCACTGCGAACGCATTTGTGCTTCTGTATGACCCGGTAACAGGCCGTCAGAGGGTAAATCGATTAGGGCCGGAAACGCGAAATATGCACCCAACCTGTTCAAGCCTGAGCGGATAACACAAACTCATACATAATGACTTTAACAGCTGATGAACCTATGTTGCTGGAGGGTAGCGGTTTACATTTCCCACAAATGGTCCAGGTGCAAGACTTCCCGTCTCCGGTTGGCACTGATGAGTTCCGAGCTATCTGTCCGGTGGACTGAAGGGTCGCATGAGCGTATCAACTTTGATTGGATGCACAGTCTCCAGCAGGTATATAGCAGGAGGTCGCACTCAGTATTCCATCGTGACGATCGTGATAGCAATAGATATGTGGGCTGGTAAGTAATCTGAATAGAAAAGCGCTATCTTCTAGTACTTCTGCAAGTTGATTTGTGGGGTATAATTAAGAAATGGTAGGGGAGCGGTTTAAGGTTTTACACCCTCATGGATCTCGCATTTGTCAGTTGCAGGGCAATTAAAAGTTGTTTTATTATCCCCATGTCTTTGAAAGAAGTTTGGATGTATTTGCATTCCCTGTCTAATTGTATCCCGTTTTCCAAAGGAAGGGACTTTTTGTTGTAAGGCGAGCATGAATGATAGCAGAAATGAACACCATGACGTAGCTTCGCACCACCGAACTGAAGTCGATCGCTTGTTATATCCATTTGACCCAATCAGACACTGATGCGAGTACGTTTAGCACCTAGGATAAGGACTTAACTTCCAGTGAAAGAAGCACAAAAGGCCGTTATATGCCACATTCGGTAAGCACAAAATCAGCATTTTAGCTGCTGCTGATTTAGCTTACTTATGCGCTCACCGGCTACGATGGTTTACATGCCGATGTCATTCGCTGAACCATGATGGAGGATCATTTAAGCAACTTGATAACACTTCATACCAGGTTTGTCCACAAGCAGTGTCTAGGCACATGTGGTTCCTTGGCATCTCAGCTTGTGACTAGCGCGATAACATAGTAATTTATGGACCGCTGTTGTATCTCGTCTATCAATTAGCCAGACGTATTATTCGAATACTTTGCTTAAAGGACTTTACCATTCTCCCGCCTAATGTAATCACTGCATTAGTATCGCAAACAGTCTGCGACCCTGATTCTTTCAACAAATTCATCCCCGTCCTACATCGACCCGACTGTGTGCAGAAGGATGGCCATGCGAAAACAGGCCATTGCTGATGACAGCCCTCCTACCATTGCATTTTGTCATCTTGGACGCTTACAGATCCTTGATATCAACAATCCTCTCGTAGACCCCAACCTAACTGACGGAAACTGTAGTACTAGAGAACTTTTACTGCTGAATTCACTGTAACACACTGCATAACAGCCCTCTATTATCAGTAACCATTTACTTGCCTACTGTGTCATGTTTTCGTGAGCCCGATCGTTGTACACGTGTTCGAACATGTGGAACCGTTTACTGTAATTGCGTGCAAATCGCATTCAACTGCCATTTTACTGTACTGTATGAACAGTGCTGACAAGCACGTCTCCCAACTACCTAGGTAAGCAGATGCCTCAGTTTGCTGCGGAACTGAATTGCTTTTGAGCAGTAGTCCAATACGTACTTGTGTAGTTGACTACTGTGAACAGATGTCCATGTAAATCCTGTTTGGCGACAAAGATCAAGGTAAAATCTTGGTACAAGGTGAAAGGCTGTGTATTCGTGTTTAATGCGTATACCCTAACCTAATACGGTCCTGATAGAGTGAAACTAATTCGCGACCTTAGAAATAAGTTTCTCATAGTGAGCTTTCGTTATGTTAGCGTTCATTATAGCGGCAATTCACTATGCCACTGGAGCTACCTACTTTCATGAACTTAACATACCGTTGCGTAGTGCAAGGCACTCAGTTACGTTACCAATGAAAAAGGAACAATGATTTAGCACTGGATAAAAGCAAGCGCTTGGCACATCCCGTACGATGCATGGGGCGAATAAATGAAACCAAGATATATGTGCTTCATCTACCGAGCGTCTACCGAGATAAATGTGTTGTTACTTAATATTAGTATGAAATAAAATCAACGGTAAGCGTGGAAATACACGGGTATAGTGGTCGTTGATTTAAAGCGTGAGAGAAGTAAAATATGATCGCTCAATCATGCGCCGCTTCTGGGGTTCATATGACACATAAATCCTGTAGCAGGACAGGAATGGGGTAATCTAAACTGGCGTAATTTAGGGAACAGAGCCTCAGGAGCTGAGAGTAACATCCAACCAGTTGTTAGCTTAATAAGCTGGTTTAATAGAATATCCCTTCATATTCCCTAGTTTATTGCGACCATGCTCTGATCAACGGCCGCATTTCATTCGGACACAAAGTGCACATGTGCCTCTTGAGAGACCCGATAGCGGATGAAATTGACCACATAACCCCACAACCGCCATTCACTTAGTTTTGTCGTGCAATCCCACACGTTTCATGATGCTTGCCTCGACTACGATCTCAAGCTAGTCGGCCACAGTTTTCATTCGAATTTCAATAGGAGTCCCAGTAGGTGACTCAGCAGAATGTTGACCGGTGTTGTCAGAACCGGCGGTTAAAAGTACTTAACATGAAATCCAAAAAATGACTTCGATAGAAATTCGATGTTGCCCTCCCGAAAACACTGCACTCCTATGAGGAGGTTCGATCTCATTTGATCCGATCAGATACCTATATGAGAGGACAGCGAGTTCCGTGAAAAGGGCTCTATTTCTGTAAATTGACTGGCAAGTAAGGGTCCGTGGTCTGACGGTAATTAGTGACGATATGTTTGTGCCCCTCTTCCAGATAAGGGTAAATAAACGGTATTTTCCACTAGTTTGGAAAATGAAGCGCTTTTTACTGTTATTGGATGTACCCACGGACGCCTTGGATTTTGCTTTACCGTGCTGCATTCTACTTTTGCTTTGGGAACACTATGTTATCAGTGTTTGCTCTGTGTGAAGTGTGCACCAATACTTCGCTTTTGGTGTAGTTTTCCAGCTGTTCGAATTTTGTGGATATTCTCCGACTACTGTCGGGATCTCACTGATTACCCCAACTACCGTCTGTGTCAGCTGTCTTGGATTTGTTCTGCAGCAATGTAAACGGTGTCAGCCAGACCAACAGTTTGACCGACAGCGTTTGGATGCAGCGTACAGGTGTAGATGTTGCGACGAACGAATTCCGCGGATCTGAGCATCACAATGGCACGTATTGCTTGCCCACGAAAAGCCAAGCCCAAATCTTCCGAAATGAACGTTAGTTATGGCGTAGAGAGCTGGGTAAAACGTACGCGATTTGGAATGGAATGCAGAAACTGCATTAAAAACACGCGTCTGACCACCGATGTCGTCATCTTCTTGTATATGAATGCACAAGGTCCTCTCAGCAACCTAACCGAACTTCATATTCGTCAGATCTCCATGCCTTGGGACCTAGTTATAGCACCAAAACAGGCCTAAACACGGAGATCACAGATGCTGAGATCGCACTGCACATGACTTCCATACGAAACGACCGACCTCGAAGAGGAGGTGAGTGCTCCTGTATCATCGATCCGATCTGCATGTTGATATCCTTGAGGACCCAGAAACGTGTCGTATGCACGTAAGATGTGGTGATGTGTGTTTACTTGCCATAGTTTACCGCCCTCCAATGTCCACCTTGGAAATGGATCAGTGCCTAGCTTCTGTGATGAAGCGAGTCCTTGCACGACCACACAGCCAAGTCCTTCTAGTGGGGGACTTCAACCTGCACGCAATCGAAATCCCGGCATTACACAGCGAACAATTCAAGGATGACTTGCAAGTGGGGATTGCCGATGTACCACTGTACAACCATGTCACTTCTCCCACGCGATTCTGAATGAGTGACACACCCTCTGTTTTAGACCTTGTGCTCTCCAACGTGGAACTAATAGTCGACACCGTGACCATAGATGCATCACTCGGCCGTAGCGATCACACGATGTCGCTCTTGCGTTAAGTCTGTTACTCGAAGTACATCAGTGAGGACAACGAAGAAACACACATTACACATTAAGATATCCTATTCAACCTCGTTCAAGAAACCGACTGGTCCTTCCTGGCCGAGAAGCCGCCCGATGTCGCCTGGATGTTGTTCGTCACGCAATTCACTGAGTTAGTGGCAAATGCGTCGGAAAGCTAGATCCTTCGCCCAAAGCAAGTGAATTCGTTCCTGAGGAGCCGTACTAACAAATGCATGGCCTTGAGGAATTCAGCCTGGCGCGCTTACAAAGTCTGTCCAAGTAACCTGACCTGGGGTCCTTACACAACTCAACGAAACCACTGCGTCAAGTTGATCCGCGAAGACAAACTCCAGCATCAAAACAAATTAGCGGTAAAATTCAGTAGAAATCCAAAGTTGCTATATAGACACGTCAAATAGCTCCGCAGATTGCAGCGCTTTATCCCGGTTTTACGTGCAACAGATGGGCTTGCGCGAACCGCGTACGAGGCAGCTAACGTGCTTCGCCACCACTTCATCCATACTTTCCGGAGTGAATCGTCATTTCATCCTCTTTTGACACAGCTTCCATCGCCACCAAGGTTAAACCACGTATCGTTCGCGGCAGCCATTGTGATAAAAATGTTAATGTCATTGCGCATGTACAGCTCACCTAGCGTGGACGACATCAAACCGAAGGCATTGAAAACAGCAGTCCTGAAACGTGCCGCACCATTAGCTCGGTTCTTTCAACGTGGTTTCGGCGAAATGCAAGTTCCCACAACGTGGAAACATGAACTCTTTACTCCTATTTCTAAAAGTGTTAATCGTTCGGAACTACCGTCCAATCACTCTGCTCCCAATTTTATCCAAAGCAATGGAAGGTCTAATTGCAGAGGCGCTTAGGGATATCTTGAGAGCAACAACATCCTGGTGTCACAGCAACACCGATTCCGCCGAAATCGATCCTGCTTTACAAACTTGTTGCTAGCCCGAGCAAGCTGGATAGCGAGCCGATGCCAGAGTGAGAGCCGACGTTATCTACTTAGATCGTTTGGACCACCGCATTCTGCTTCACATGCTTCGAAGCTATGGAATCGACGACCATATACTCGGTTGGATCAGCAACTTCCTCGCTTAACGTCAGCTGAATGTGAGATTCCGCCGCTCCATTTCCGACTTCATTGACGTCCGGTGCGGGTTGCCCTAAGGATCCGTAATGGGGCCATGTTTATTCCTAACATTCATTAACGATCTTTCCAGTGTACTGCAGTCGACGTTCTTACAATTTGCAGATGATGTCAAAAACGGCATGATACCAGGGCATCACATGATCACATAGCATTACAGAGCGATTTCAACAGGAATTATGCGCGGTCCTCTTATAACCGTATCTAGTTCAACGTGACCAAGTGCAAAGTCGTAAGTGTGCGCCATCGGCTTAGCTATGAATATCGACTTGGGGACCAGCAGTTACTGCGTGCTGCTCAAGAAAACCACCCCTGGGTGATCGTGCAGTACGATCTAGTTTGCTCGGGAGAGGCTGAAAAGGCATCAAACGAGTCAGTCAACATCTTGGACTCCTACGGAGGGTTATCGGAAATTTCGAGTCATCCGTCTTTCCGCAAATGCTGAATGCCTACGTGAGGTCTCACGTGGAATATGCGATCAAAGCCTGGCGTCTCTGGTGTAAGCGCGACGTCAGTGCACTTGAAATTCCACAACCTAGAGCGACCAAACTCGTTAGAGGATTGTTTCTTCTCTCTTACCATTGCAGACTGCAGTTCCTGAGATTGTACAGTGTAGAATATCGACGTCAGCGAGGAGACCTAATCATGGTTTACTTAATACCAACCAACCCAACTCACCCATGTCGTAATCTTTTCCAGCTGAGCCAAAATACCAACCTGAGAGGCCATCAGCTTAAACTGGCTACGCATTACAGTCGACTTGATTGTCGACGAAACGTTTTCTCCCTCCGTGTGTCCCGTGCCTGGAATGCCCTTCCGACTCACGTTATCCTTGCCCCTACATTAACGCTATTCAAAAACGCCTTGATGAAACGCTTTACAAATTGCATTACTCGATATAGTCAGTTCCACTTGCAGTACGAAATAACGCAAACCTAACCATGTGTTTACTGGCACTCTCCAAAACATGGCGGTGAGGATACGTGCAGAAGTGTCCATGTGAGCAGCTTGGATGTATCCAAATTGGATCAACATACCACATCTGTTAAATGAAACAACATGCGTGAGCGTTGTCGTTTCCTTTCTTTTTTCTTAATCATTTGCTGAAGTATAGCGCCACTTTGTACTATTATGTGTGTGCACATCGCATTCCCAATTTAAACTATCGTTACGCAGCCGTGCATTTAAATCGGTAGACGATTGATAAACTATTTACTCTTTCGATAATCGTTTAAAGTTTAATTTTTGCTTCAACCATTATACGGGAGTTGTCAAGCACATGCCTTTTTCCCCGTAATAAATCCTTGTTGTTTGTTCTTGGTTCATATTAAAACTCTTCCGCAGTGGCAGAAATATGTATGTTCACCGAATTTAATGGTGGATGGTGATACCGTCGGGGTCTAATTTGTGCGATGTTTTGGTAGACTTCATAGCCGGTTGGATGGTCGAGAACGAAATTTTGATCATGTACATGACGGTTTTTAGAAATCCGTACGAATATTTGTAGCTCGGGATGCGGACTGGGTCGAGTCCTTTGGTTCCTCTGTCAATGGGTTAGGGATGAGCCCGATCGTATCTAGCAGTATTTCTAAGGACAATTCTTCTTCAGTGGCTGTTACGTCGTCATGACTTGGGCGATGTGGATTTTTGTGTTGTACCCACTTGTGCGATCCAACCGTTACTTCATGCGTTACAGAACCACGGCGACCAGCTACCACTGCTGGGACTCATGCTGGATGACATTGCCTGTAATCACGGGCGTAGACCAAGTCACTAATTGAGAAGATTCCCTTTGTTGGTTGCACTGGGACAGGTGCTGATTGCTCCGACGACAACATTTCATCAAAGATGGTGCGTGGTTTTCTGCCCGTAAGATATTCGGCATGAGTGGATCCATTTGATGTTGCCGGATTTGCAGTGTTCCTGTATAGCTTGAGGAGATCCTGAAAGTTTTTATCAGTAGTTCCCTCCCATCGTATTTCTAAGAGAGTCCGATTAAAAGTGTCCACGAACCGTTCAACCTGACCGTTTGATTGAGAGTGATATGTTGGGGTGCGAATATGCTTACTAAAACTCCAACGGCGGAAATCCTTGAAAGTGCCGAGGTACTTTTGGTTACGTTATCTGAAACCAAGTTATCTGGAAACCCATGCTGACTGAAAATTTTGAGAATAGCAGAGATGGTGGAAGATGTTTCGTGTGAGAGAGGAATGATTTCGGGCCACCTGGACGTTGCGTCAATTACGATGACATACATAATGCCGTTGATTGGGTCGCTGATATGGACATTTCCCAACAGCTACCATCTTTCCGAAACAGGTGCTTGTTGGGAATTTCTAATGTAGTGTCTTACGTAGCAGAGAAGCACCACGTTTCGGTGACGAAGATTACATCTGTGGCGCATAACTGAGAAAACATACTTAGAAAATGCAACTTGTTATTTATGGATAAGTGAAAATGTGTTGTGCATAGAAAAATTTTTCCGTGAGCGCCTCAGATCATCGGGAATCACAAATGACAAGCACGAGTTAAACAAGGGGTTGACGGAAACGAGTATTTCGTGGTGCGCTTGGGTGTAAAGGCAATGATCGTACGAGTAAGCCCGGGTGGACTGAAAAGGCTGAAGTCCTAAGGATTGATTGCGATGTGTCTGGTACTGAACTATCCGTGTCCCTTGGATGAATTGTAAGAGGAGTGGAACAAGGTAGCACAGAGCAATGTTTCAGAGGGTGGTTCAGTCAAATATTGGGTACTCTAGCAATACAGGTGTGTATTGACTCAGTGAGGTTTTGTCATACGGCTGGAGCGCAACCGTTTCGCTCAGTTCTGAAGCTGTTTTACCGGTGCTCAGTTTGGAAACTCCTGGCCACTTTCTGTGCCTCTTAGCAAAACAGCCAAACAAATGTGGATCTACATTTGAGTATCCTTATAGAAGACGATAGTCTAAGGCTATTTTTACAACGAGCCAAAGACGAAAGGAGGAGGTAATTTTCCTACTTTCGTCAATTTTCAGATCACTGCTGCATTTTTTTGAACTGATTCCTCCGAAGCTAACTTGTGGGTTCCGGTTATCTGGTGTCTGAGGCCAAGTAGCGCATAGTGGTGATCCATCCTTGCCTCGTTCTAATTACTTTAAAATATTACGTGAAAGTATTTATTTAGCAACAAACCCAAGTGTGCTGATTTACAGCAATGATCGTTTGGTCGGAAGAACAACACCAGGCGTTCTGACTTAAGTGTGCGATGCATTGAGCAACTCTACTGCTACTGTTGTGGAGGAAATTAATGTATTCTAAGTTCCACCAGAATGTACCCTCGTCATTTTAGGCGTCAAAAACAAGAATACTTTTCCATTTTTTATCATCGACTGATGAGAAGGAGGGAGATTACCAATGTTTTACCTTTATGGTTAGCGTACTTATACACTTAATATCAAGCAAGTATCGTAATGCCATATCACTGAGTCCAATCCTCCCTCCTCAGTTGGAACAGATAAACGCAGTGGCACTCATTCACTTGTTACGCTAACGGATGTGGCCAATATACAAGGCACATTGCAATGGAATTTCTATACTTACTCAAACACGACCCATGTTCCGTTAGAGTGAGAGGCTTAGTTTAGTATAGCCAACCAGAGGATCACATTAGTCCATGTTTGGAGTTTGTGGACACAAGCATGTAGCAGGTCCGTGAGCATTTTCGTAGCAAGCCAGAATGCAAGAGCTCACTGAGGCTCACATATGCGACTATCGTTGTGTCTTCTTTTCTGCGCCTTCCAGTTTCGCTTGCAGTATTATTAAGCCGCCTCTTTCCCATGCACACTCTTACCTTCCTTTTACCTCATTCGCTATCTCCTCTCCGTGGCTGTGACAACGACATTCAGCTTCTTATGAGATGTCAACCAGGCACCTATGCCCACGGGGTGTTTGCTGTGCGTTGCAACCCTAGGTTTGTTACGACTTCCATATGCCGTGGACATGAAAGCCGTCCGAATCCTCGACCGTATTTATACAGAATTCGACCTAAATTTTACAGAAGGTTGAAATCCAATGGTCGCCAGGTCTACGCTCTGTTAGAATGCGAGCTGGATGCACTAGTAATTGTGATGATTGTGGTATACATTGTTGAAAATCAGGGCTCCTGTTGACAGTGCGCAAACAGGCTACCAGGCGATGTGGTTGAGGTGGGTGGCACTGATTTGTTTCCAACTGAAGACTTACTCCTCCGTCAAGTACAGAGGAAGAGATCAGAATTCATTGCTCAATTCTTCGTTAAGATGCACACCAACCTCAATGAAGGTTGTTTTTCGGGTGGGCTGAAACAGTCAATAAAAAGCGGCGTCATTTCAATAACTCCATCGTTATAGCTAATTCCTGGCAAGTGCACCCAATTGCACGATAATCTCGGAGTCAGTAAATGATTCCAAATTTTTGCTGAAATCGATCGTTCAGAACTGTTGTTGCGAATGCTGTTAAGTCGTGCGGCTTTAACTTGGAGCTGGGTGGGGGGCGCTACCAGTCTCACAGCACACATCCACAGAGACGCTGTTTTAAACGCCCAAGCAAAATTCTTTGAAGTCTCTGAAACCATTGCATCAATAAGTCACAAGGAACCAAGCCGAACTACGATTTAAAGCGCCGTTTCCGTCATCCATGTAACACTCCTTAACTGGCACCGAATACGCTTAGCACGTGACCATACAGAACATTGTACCGGAATGCTTTCATATTTTGCCGAGGTTTGCGAAATGGGTTGGCTGTTGCGTAACGTTATATAGATTGCGTAACAAGATGAAAAATGTTTTGTAGTTTGCTTTTCTCGGCAAAGCGTGACCGCCGGTGTCACTATTGAGACTGAGACTGTAGCTAAGAGCAAGTAGAAAGGTTTCTGTACAACTCTAACAAATTATGAAAAATCAACAGCATTTGATTACGAATCGTCAGCGGTAGTGTTTGGTCAATTAATCGTTTATCCTTGTTCGGTTAGGAATTCGCATTGGTATCATTATTTCAGGGTTTAGGATGTATATTTTTCATTGTACGTTTCACAAAAACACAGGCTTCCGAAGTACTGGTCGATACGTGTTTTAAACCACTTTGAAGAATCGGCCTCTATTAGTCCTTTTGGTAGGGTATTCCATAAGTTTATGATTGCTCATTCTATACAAAGCTGATGTGATACCTTGTTCAGGCGGGGGATCCTAAATTTGTAACGGTGTCCTCGGGTCTTACAGTGTTCCCGCAGGTGAAATACTGACCGCAGTATGGAGAAGTAATTCAAGTGTATTACTCGATGAGTCATAATAAGGTCAATGCTTATTCGGCGATAGGATAGTGTGTAGAGTCCGAGCCTTTCACAACGTTTTTCATACGGAAGCTTGCGTAGATAAGGTATCATTCTAGTTGCGATGTGCTGCATCTTCTCCAGCTTTTCTGTTTCGCACTGCTTTATCGGATGGTAAGCTGTGGATTGGTCTAATGAGCAAGGTGAATAAGCTAGAGGCGGTTTATTCGGACCATGTGGAAAAACTGCGCCGTAATGCCCAGAGCATACGAAGTCCCGCACGGTACAATTTCTTTGTATTTTCTAGTGATCGCGCATCATGTCAGGAGAGCATTCCTAAATCTCGGACAGATGTGTTAGGGTGGAACAATCGGCCGTCCAAAGTGTATGCTCGAGTGGCTGAACCTCTGGTTATACTGATGAACTCCAACTTGCTTGTTTTAAAAGGGAGTTGCATTTCAGTGGACCACATTAACAGTCGATCTAAGTCATGCTGGAGGCGAGCGCAGTCGCCCTGATTCTCAGTGATCCTCCAGATTTTCAAATCATTTGCAGACAGAGCACATAGTAACTGGAGCTGCTGCGGGAGATCGTTGATATGAATAAGAAATAATACTGGCCCAAGTACAGTTCTTTGAGGCCTGTCACTGGTCGATGGGCACCAGTCTGTCAGGTAGTCCTTGACCTGCACTCTAAACTTTCGTCCCACAATAAACTCGAGTAACTACGGAAGTAGCGTGCCACCGATTCCGTAGGTCCTCAGTTTACGAAGGAGTAGCTCGCGGTTCTCTGTCAAAGGCCTTACTAAAGCCGATGTACACCACGTCAACATCTTTTCGTACCCACTGTTGGTTTGTGTACATCAAGTTGGCGATACAGGATCGCCTTTTCGCAAAGCGCTGTTGCGCTCGTATTAATACGTCCATCGATTCGAAGAACGACAACAGACACTATTTCACAACCTTCTCGAGAAATTTGGATAATATCGAAGTCAAACAGATCGGTCTATAGTACTCTACTTTACTCGAATCACCACTATTGAGAAGCGGTCGCACGATCGAGCATTTCCAGTCGTTGGGGACAGATCCATCAGAGTGATTTATTGAATAGGTTTGTCACGGCTGGTGAGGTGACATTTGATAGGGATTTGAGTATTAGTGGGTGAAGTCCGTCTGGCCCCGGGGAGCTTTGCTCCATCGAGGTTGACGAGTAGCTGAAACACTTCGACTTCATCACATCGTAGGCTGTTGAGCAAGCCTAGGCCAACCTGTACCGGTACTAGAACAGCCACCGGTTTACTGAAAAAATACTGCGAGGAAGTGGGTAGCCAAGGTATCCGCGCGCTCCGCGCTTGAAAGGTGCCTTTGACCGTCCAATCTTTCTAAGACCGGTAAGTCGCCCCCAGGTTTCAGTTGATGTTTCAAGTAGGCAAATATTCTTCTAGGTGCAGTTGTGGCCGAGGATGCTAGCTCTTTTTCGAACTGCCGGCGTTTCTTGCTTTTTGCGGCGTTACATAAGTTACGCTGTTTCTTGTACACCGTGTAATCTTCATAACCACCCGAGCTAATGTGTCTGTCCCAAACTTTGCGACGCCGTCGCGCTAACTGTCTATATTCCCTATCAGACCAATGCGGTTTGACAGGTCCGACTTTTGAATACTTCAGGGGAACGAATCGAGTACACAGCGAGTTAAGCTTCCCTTCATTAATGACCAACTGCCCTCAAGCGACGCATCCTGTGATAGTGTCCTATCAGTCTGATTTGCGGCTTGGACGAGCCCGTTGAAGTCAGTTTTCCGATATTTGAATGTTGGCTTCCGTTGGTTGTAATACGGTAACGGCAGTTCTATGTATGCCACGATGGAGCAGCGATCACTGCTCGCTAGAGGTTCGAGGACTCTGATCTCTTTCAGATTCTGCTTGCAACTGGTAAACATTAAGTCCAGACAAGATGCCGAGTACGGAGTTACGCGTCGGTTGGATGACACGTTGCGTTGCCCCAATTACAGTAGTCATTTTAGCGAATCAAGCCTCAACGTCACCATGACCGGAAAGAAGCCGAACGTCTGGCCAGAATATCTTAGGTAAATTTAGATCCCTCATCAGTAAGAAGTGAGGGCGGCTCATGTGCTTCTGTATATGTGGTAGCCAATCGCAACAACGGTTTAATGGGCTACGGTAGATAACACCCACTATCAGTTCTGTGCGTCTGAGGCGGATTTGCGCCACAATTGCTCACTTAAGTTATCCTCGCTCCGATAAATGCTGGTAAATTTTTCAGGTAGTGACGACTTTATGCACAACAGAACACCACCGTGAGCCTTTGATTTACGGTCGCGTCGGAAACAAGAATATCCTGTCAACGCGACTTCGTGGGGTATGACGTCGGAGTTCAGCCAAATCTCTGCAAGTCATAAAACGTCCGGCCGCTCCGAGACAGCGCAGCGGCACTGTTCGTCACGTTTGTTCATTAGGCTGCACACGTTGGCGAATGCGACACGGAGGTCCTGGGAGGTAGAGCGGGACGTGCCTGGAGGTTGAACAACCGGTTGATACGGGTTCGTACACCCTTCTTGATCATCATAAAATTCACAAATTTGTAAGGCAGTCTTGCCTACGTCTGTACGGCGTTTGAGTTCATTGACCGCAGTCTTCAAACGATCCCTGACTTCGGGTTTCAAGTCTCGGAGGGATGTGAACTTTATGCTTTTCAGCCTTGACAAAGGAGACAGTATGAGCTGCGGCATATTGTGATTTAGAAAAGTGAATCTCAGAGGTCGACATGTCTGGTTAGTTTTCTGGCCAAGTCGGATTACTTGTTTAATCATCACACTGTCTTCACGCACATCCAAGAGTCTATTGATGAGACGCTGGAAGAACTCAACATTGTGATCATAGCGTATTTGATGGTTTTCATCTTTTGCCTCTGGTACGTGAAGATCAGTAGATTATGACGCCTCAGGGAAATCGGTGATGAACGCGTGGAAGCAGGACTAGAAGCTTTTACCTGATTAGGTAGTTGTTTATCAGCAGGAGACGACTGAACTCGATTACAGGGCCCTTTGCACTTTTGAGTGGTCCATGGATCATCGGTGCTCAGAAGTTCACAGACAGGCTCTGAGAAATCCACGGACCAATCTTTGAAGCAGCATTTCGTAGGTTTCGAGCCTGAGTCTATGATCGGTGGGGAACATTGGACCTGGGGCTCGGCTGGGGTCGAAGACGCTGGTGGTGGTGTAGATCGTGGAGTGACGATGGAAGGCGAGGTGACAGAGGTACTTTCACGAGGGCGTTTGATACCACGTGGTGAACGGTTTGTTTCTGCCTGGAAAAGAGGCTTTCCCGTAGTTGTTGGCGGTCGCTGTGTATTCTGATATCTTACACCGAGACTTTTATCACATGTAACTAGGAAATATTGATGTCTGATGTCGCGAGATTTTCGAAACACGTCAACGGATAAGCCAGTGCACGAAATATGGAACAAACATTGTAGCCAAAGCCCTATGTCCAACTACTTGGAACGCGAACCACAAGTAGCTTGAGACAGCATCACAAGCTAGAGCAAATCTAAGATGGCGGTAGGGCAAATCACTGCGATCTCCGGAATTAGCCAAAGGATATCCACCAAACTTGCACCGATCGGAAACTACACTAAAAGAAGTATAATTGGTGCACAATTCATCCAGAAAGAACACTTGTAACACAGTACTTCGAAACAAAGTAGTATCCAGCACACGGTGACTCCAAAATCCGCAGCGTCCGTGGGTACAGCCAGGGTATGCCAAAAGGAAGCAAAGGAAGAAAAAATTGTCACGTCCTTAGTAAGGCTAGCAAATTTTAACGAACCAAGCGCGGTGCCGACTGTGTGCACTCGTTTGGCTTTAAGTTGAAATACAAACTGTGTTGCATGAATCTGTACAAAACGACTGGAGGCAGGCTAGGCATGTTGTAGCAGCCAACTGCCGATACAAATGATGTAGGCTTCTCATCCGGTAATAGAGAGGTTGATGGAAACGGCGGAAACCCATGAGAACAATGGCCAGCCACGTATGAAGCAATTTACGCTACAATTCCCTGCCTTGGGGTTCAGCTGAGAGATGCAAACATAGTGTAAGATTTTACAATGATGTCATCAGTATCGTCGTTCACTCAAAACATCAGGTGATGTAGGTATCTATGGTGTTGCCTCCTAGAATTGTTAACAGTTGCTGACACCTCGTATTCTGCAACTGCAGGTGGGCCACAGTAGATTGGACAAAGTGCAAGCAAAGATATGCGTCATTTAGTTGTTTTTTGGGACAGACACTGTCAGATGAGAAACAACCGAAATCACTAAAGCGTTGCGTGGCTGGTAGACCAAGCGAGCATTAATGTAGGCAGCTGTAGAGTTTTATGTTTCTATCGGCAACCTCTCTGCGTGCCGTTGTGACTGGGATTATTTTAGCCAATGATGCATGAAGTCGAGATCGCCCAACGTATTTTTATGTGACATAACGTATGTACGCCAACAGCGACCATGTGCCATCCGGGAGCAGTGAACAGTGGCGTAATACTAGTGAAGAACTTTGTCCCTTGTCGTTCGCCTTGTATGGTTCGTAGGGAATTTCCATACACATTGTAAATAGAGATTTATGTCTTTTTTCTGTCGAGAATCCTGCCACTTATTTTCACATGTACGTGAGGTAGGATTTCCACTCTTCTCCTTGCTTTTATACACAAGTTTGTGCCAGTCAGTAAAGCCAGAACTGTCGTCCATGACCTCGGATGGTGGGGAAACGCTGCTTGATGGATTGTACATGGGTGAGTTATTCGTCCAGGCGTTTTCAGAAAATGATGATTGTCAATGGGAAAACATGAGATTCGGAAGCCTTGTTTCAGAGCACTGATATAAAGTGGTGCATTTCATCGATTGCTGGGTAGAGTCAATCGGACTGGAAACCCTCATGAACCGCAACAGAACTGTACACAGACGTCGAAATGTCCGACATCATGTCAGGTAGGGATGTCCAACTGGACTACTGAAGGGCTGCATGTGTCTGATTTTTTATAATGAGGGCTGAACACGAGCATCAATATATATATATATGTATATATATATATATATATATATTCAGTAGCAGGGGAATTTTGAGTTAAATGTTGTGCGTTTCATAGTAGTAGTTTTCAAACCAGATAATCAGCCACGTGCTCAGAAAAACATTAAACGACCATTTCAACCTCTTGTTTAGTCATTAGTGCGCATCCATCAGAATCCGAACCCGCAACCACTAGCTGCTGGAACGACGGCCCAGCAGCTTATGCCCTTGAGCCATGGGGGTCGCGGCGGACGTTCATGATTTACAAGCCAAATGTTATGTACCGCGTATTGCTATCCCGCAAGTTATGAACGTTGCAGAGTTAAGGGATGACCCATGGCGACACGACTTTCACCAATAACAGCTATGTACGCCAGCATTCAGAAATTGTAAGGGTGGCACGTGGGGGGTCCTTAATTTGACATGCCTTGCTGATGCAATCCTTCACAAGTAAAAGACTGTGCCTTAATGAGGATCATATATTTACTGCACTTTTCGACCTTGTTTGCTCTCATCAGGTGCAGCCCGGCACCATTTGAAACATGTACCTCTTCGAGTACCGGGTCACGACGGTCAACCCTTGGCACAATGTTGTACCAAGCGTTACTCGTCGTGAGCCGGTGGCTATAGGGCTATTGATCCCAACTAGCCTGCCCAATGCTCTCGGGTTCGAGGCTTGCTATATCTACATGATGAGATCAGACACACTCGAAACGCGTAGTGAAGTGCTGCGTATTCAGGCAGGCAACACGCCATTCCCATACATTTTAGTTACGGTCCAATTGATCGAGTCAGTCAAGATTCTTCTCTAGACGAATCACGTACCAGTTGGCATTGCGCGTCGTAATCCAATCAAGCAACGAATACTTCCAATAACCCTCTACTCAATAGTCATTTTCATTATGTTTGAGAACATTGGGAGGAGAACTACTAGGCGGTAATTTTTAGATTGCACGGCTGCTACCCTTAGAAATTGGGGCAATGGAACTCTAATTCCAAATGGTAGGAACTAGCTGTTCATCTAAACACCTTGGAAAAATCGCTGTTAAACACTGATGTAGTGTTTAACTTACTTTCCAAGTGTGTTTGGAAACCTTATAGATTGGGAGCGATCGCTCGTTTTTCTCACATATTTCAAAAGTTCCGCAATCATTACGCAGGGTACTTCCCTGCAAGTGTACAGCGGTAAAATTCATCAAAAGTTCTCACCCACCCTCACCGAAAATTGACACCGGATCATAATGTGATACGATGGAATAGAAAGACTAAACTTCCACAATCACACGTTCGTATGGGTATCAGTGTAACGTCAACAGATGCCCCTTGATTTCTCCAGCGTTTGTTATAGCTTCGTAAGGGTAAGCATGATCTCAAGTAGGTGAGTCCATCAAGCATGTTTAGATAGATGATGGATTCATATCGCAAACAGCATAGTCACGTGGACAGAACCCGAACATGTGGTAGACATTGAGGTTTTATACGTTCCTGTAACTTCTTGCTCCATGTGAAGGTAACACCTTGTAAGGATAAGATACCGATTTAGAGATAAAGGAAATATGCACCAAAGCAAACGAAAGCCATGTGGAAAGTAATGCTTATGGTTTTGCATCTATATTTTACTTATCAATATAGCTCTGGAAAAGATGATCAGTCAGCCACCAACCATTGGAGTTCAGCGCAGCTAAACGATGAACAAGGTGTTTTTCGATGGCAAAAGTTGGATCCACCAGGACAAGCAATGGGAGAGTACCACAGGGAACGAGTTCTGGCTTCTGTTCAAGATAGTTAGATAGGAGGCAATTATCACCACGACCACCTCCTAAATAGGTAAGTTTATAACTCATTTCATTAACCAGCAGCCCCACGATAAAATAGACTGTAGGTTGAGGTCTTGAGAAGTTACCCTGGGCTCGAATTTTAAAGCTAACTTTATTCGTTAAACGAAGTTTGATAAAAGAAACAGTTAGGTTTCGAAAAAAATAGTACGAAGATGATGTCTATGTTGGACGCTGTCCCAAGTGGGTATTGATCTGTTATACCTGATGATTTGTTGAAATATTCTATGGCAGTCAATTCTATAAATAGTTATTACAACCCATAATGTGACAGATAGATCACTAGTGAAGATAAGTGTAGAACTTTTACCTGGGAGACATTGTCGCCGTAGCTCAACACTTGCATGAAATCATGAGGGGGCAGTGTACAACAACGAAATTTGATGCTCAAAGACAACCTCGCGCCATGGCTTAATGACATTTCTAAAACAATGAAAACGTTGCGATCGGAATGATCATGAATGACTCGGTTCTTTCAGACTCTGTCACCTCTGGTGGTCACATAACTGAGGATGTTACCTTGCGTAAAAGAAAGGTATGTGTGGCTTTCCAGAGATTCAACTATCTATGGAGAAGCTGGGACATCAGCTTGTCAGTGAAAGGTAGGGTATATAACGCTGCTGTAAGGTCATCCTGTACGGATCAGAGAGCTTGCCAGTTCGCGACAATGATAGTAAAAATGTGGGTGATTTTTATTCGATTTGGTTAATCGCAATCGGATTGCAAACCGCATAGGTTAGCTACCAATACGGAAAAGAACCAGACGCGCGTTTCGCCCTATTGGGCTCGTCAGTGGTGAACATCCAACGGTCCCCTAATGGGGATCGAATCCATGACCGCTAGAGGCTAACGCCAACTAGCCAGCAGCTTATACCACTGAGCCATGGGGGACGACAAACGATCATTACGAATTGAAACCTAACTGCAATATAACCCGACCCATCCTCCACTGCCGTGCAGGTTATTGCCCATGCAGAGGACAGTGCTTGGCCGTCACGGTCAGATCTTCCCCCGCAAGCGCAGTGAATCCACTCAGCAAATTTGAATACTGGTAGGGCTTCGATTTTTATTAGTAACGTGTAGACGGATTTGGCTATCATTCGAGTTGGTTCATCTCAATGAGATTCCAAGCCGCATAGGTTAGCTACCAATACGCAAAAGCACCAGCGCCGTGCATTCACGGGGCAAATTTGAACACTGGTAGGGCTTAGATTATTTTTTTATGACTTTTGTTAATATTATTTTTCAAGCAAGAGAACGAGGTAGGCGGAAAAGAGTAATCATATTGAAAAATGCTTCCACTTCAAAGGAGTATATATGATATTTTCAGAAAATCTAGCAGAATCCACATTCATACAGATATTTAAGCTTACGCTGAGCTTAGCCAAAGCATTTTGACTTATTAATGTAAGCTCTGCAGAAGCTCAGTGAATAAGAATATTACGTGAAACGCGAAAGACGCGCCTGGTGCTTTTGCGAATTGGTAGCTATCCTATGCTGCTTGGAATCTAATTGCGATGAACCAACTCGAATGATACCAAAGTCCGTCTACACACTACTAATCAAAAACCGAAGCCCTACCAGTATTCAACGTTGCTGTGTGGATTCACTGCGCTGGAAAGGGGAGACTTGACCGTGACGGCGAAGCACTGTCCTCTGCATGGGCAATAACCTGCACGACAGTGGAGGATTGGTCGGGCTATATCGCAGTTAGGTTTCAATTCGTAATGGTCGGCTGTCGTCCCCATGGCTCAGTGGCATAAGCTACTGGCTGGTTGGTGTTAGCCACTTGCGGTCATGGGTTCCATCCCCAGTAGGAGACCGTTGGATGATCACCCCTGACGAGCCCAATAAGGCGAAACGCGCGTCTGGTTCTTTTCCGTATTGGTAGCTAACCTATGCGGTTTGCAATCTAATTGCGATGAACCAACTCGAATGATACCCAAATCCGTCCACACATGACATGGCGTGTTTGCCACCGACGCTTGGGAAATATTGTTTACAATTGGTGGAATGTTGGTTGAGCCATGTTGAGGTCCAATAGTTGGTTTTTGGTGGGATGCTTTTCTGGAGCTTTTATTGAACCTTTATCGCTTATGTTGACTTGGCCTCGTCTTCTGGTTGTTCGTTTACTGGCTTCCACGGCGTACACTATTCCCCGTGGCTGCAACAAGTTGGGCGAACGCGCGAGACATACATTCCATGACGTGGCCTAACGGCATGATGAAACTGACTGAGAGACTTTGTCGGGCTCGTTCCTCAGGATTTTCCTCACCGTTGGTTGAAGACCGTGTCAGACTAGGTGCAGTCATGCAGTCTGGGACGTTCCTGCACTCAGCTTCTTCACCTGGTTCGTACTTTTTGTTCCATTCTGATACCTTAAACCTGCTTCCTTCTTCCTTACATTTGCCTTAGATTCTAGTGGCTTTTAACCACACTGTCTTGCCATTGTTATTTGTCATTATTCTTGCGACGTGAGTCGTGTTAACTGAATGCACCGCACTTCAGTGCGCCGACCGGATTTATTCAAATGAACCGAACCGCATGTTTCAGATCGTCCTTGAATCATTCGCACCGGCTGCATCACATCCGTCGCAAGATGAGACGAATATTCCCAAATGTATCACCTAACGACAGTGGGTGGCTGTAAACTCGATTACAGCAGCAGCGGCTTCTGACCATAAACGCTCGTTTGATGCACAATGGATGCAAAACATTTATATGCTCTTCACCAGTAGCTAATGGCATTTTGCTTGCTCATCTTTATTTGTAGGCAAACATACACACATTGAACAATAGCCGACGATTTTGTGAAACGTTAGAGAATGAGGCGTTCAGGTGGGGCGGGCCACACTTGCTTGCAAACGTGCCCAGAGTAAAGCTTAAGAACAGCTAAAAAGAGCACGCATATCGATTACAAACTAGTCCAGTGAAGTGAAATGTTGATCCGGGACTGAGAAAATAGTGTGAACAGCTAAACGTAATAAGGGTAATGGGCACCAATCGATTTCCTGAAGATGTGGCGCGACCCAGTCCACAATGCAAGTTGATTTCCTCCATGTCATATTGGATCTGTCGATGGTAAGGCTTTCAATAACAAGCAAAATACAAAAAGACGTTTTCAACCGTCCGTAGCGCTTCCATATCGCGAAAAGGATGCCAAAAGTGTCACTCGCAAGATCAGGCGTAGCATCAACATGAAGTTTCGCATGGATGCAACTGGCTTTGCATATTCAGTGTTGGCAGCAGTCACATCAGCGTCGCAATCAGGTCGCAGAAAGTACTTAACGATGCAATAGACTAGCGGGACCAGAAGTGTATAAATCAGTCCTTTTTTGTGAGCTTATCAAAGAACCATTGCAT
Source organism: Dicrocoelium dendriticum (assembly GCA_944474145.2). NCBI lineage: Eukaryota > Metazoa > Platyhelminthes > Trematoda > Plagiorchiida > Dicrocoeliidae > Dicrocoelium > Dicrocoelium dendriticum. The sequence goes on from OX104063.1 coordinate 28,088,761, forward strand.
AATGTTATTCCGTTTTGTTGGTATTTCCAGAATCCACCTGCCCATCGTTTGTGTGAGAGGCCGGTACGTAAAACCAAAGCGCTATGAGAGTGGATGTGGACTTCGTTCGATGTTGTCGTGCGGTTTCTACTCTGGCATTGTGACATTTGAGCACCGTGTAAACATCCCGACACATCAGGAAGGACTCCCACAATCGTCAAATATGTGAAGGAGTAATACTCATGTGCAGTTGGATGACGTTGCTACTTATATGTTGAGATTTTCGCTTATTTCATATTAGACTCTTCTCATTCCATCATTACTGATTTGATTAGATTTTTCAGCACATTTGAAAGAATAGAGTAAAACTACCATATAATCTTTATCGACCAACTGATCATGGAGGGTACCTCTGCTGGCTTATGCAGTGGAGGCGGCGAGTTAAACAACCCTTTCAGTGGGGAAACTTCACTGAGGTATATATAAATCGTTAAACCAACTGATATAACAATATGGGGGAGCGAATCAGCACTAGCTTGTACCTGCTACGACTGTGGTAGATAGCACCTCACATACTAGGACACCGAACGACAACAGCGTGACTACAGTCCCCGAATGGTAACTAAGCGCAAGATGTCGGGGGAATGCAATCCAGTCTCCTTTCCTCTTCTAGTTTGTGGTCAAAATGACCATGAACAACTCGGTTCTTTCAGATTATTCTGGAGCGGAAATTCTGCCGGGCGATGGACTGACAAACCTGCAGTAGGCGGGCGACATAGCTCTCCTTGGGTCTGACGTGTTGGCTACGCAAGCACTACTGCACAGACTTGTACGTACCGCTGCACGGCTGGCGTGTGCTTTGCACCTTCAAAATCCAAAGTGCTGTTGCAGGACTTGACCGACACACCGGTTATTTTTCGAACTTTGACTGGAAGTGATGGATCAATTCGCTTACATTGGCAACTGTATCACCTCTGGTGGTCACATCACTGAAGAGGCTACTTCGAGTATCAGCATGGCCCGTGTGGCTTTCCAGACTCAACTATCTATGGAGACGGCGGAATATCAGCTTGTCAGTGAAAGGTAGGTTGTATAACGCTAAGGCCAGCGCTAATGTACGGATCAGAGACATAGCCAGTTCGAAATGAAGACAGTAAACACATGGACGTGTTTATCTACCGACGGTTGCGAAGTATTGCTCGTTTGATTGGAAAACTGCGTGAGTAATGCTGAGGTGCTCCAGATTGTTTCTTGGCCTTCTGGTGCCTCTCACGTGTGTTTGATATATCTTAGTCGCTTGCGTTGGCTAGGCTATGTCCTCCGTATGCCCGTCGATTGGTTTCCTGGGCGTGCATAATACGCCGTGGCTGCACCAGATTGAACGAAACAGTGAGTTGGCAGTATGAAATGAACAGAGAGACTTGGTCAGGCTGATGCGTGCCGTCTTCCTGGATAAAAGTCTCAGGACGGTCCACACCATTGGTTGGAAATCGTGTCAGACATGGCGCAGTCACGAAGTCAGTGGCGTTCCTGAATTCATTTGCTTGCAACTTATTATTAATTTTCCTTTCACCCTGATGCATTTGCTGCTTACTTTCATTTTATCTACATCCTATTAGTACCCAATTCCACTATCCTACCTTCGTTATTTATTGTTATTCACATGGTGTGAGTCGTGCAACTATATCAACCGCAATTGGTTGCTCGGATCATAGCTGTTCAATTGAACTTAACTGAATCCAGAGTCTACCGAAATGACTGACTTGAGAGGATGATTGGAAGCGAGACCAATGGCTGGATCGACGTGCACTTCTGCGCCATGCGGAGCAGTGATGAGCGAAGGTTGTGCGGGTGAGAGCTGCGCTATTCAACACACCAAAACCGTTCAGCGAAAGGCAGGTACAGCAACGATAATCAATTGCCATTGACTGCAGGTGGAATCCTGTTCATAAATAACTAAACGGTATACATAAATAAACAGTTATTCTCGACGATACAAGCCACGCTTGTTTCCACATGATTATGGAGTTACACTCACTCACAGAAAAGTGCTCAAATGCTGCTCAGAAATGTACAGAAATTGTCGACTGGAAGGACCGATGGGTGCAAATCTAATGCGCAACGAGTACGGAAGTGGAGGGCTAGCAAGGAGGCACAGTAGGCTGGCAAAGAGTCTTAACACAACAGATAACGCACGTACGGTTGTTGCAGTGGGCAGTAGCAACACTAAAGTGACATATTTGAATGAGCAGACTGTAAAAGGTCGACCAAATTGATCAGATGAACTTGTAGGTAGCAGCTTAACGGTTAATGAGTTCATTTAACTTTACCAAAGGGTATGGCGAATACATTCTGTACAATCTGTCGGTTTATTCGAGATGATGGCGCGCAAGCTTACAAGATAACAGCCGAATCCAAAGTGCACAAATCCCCAGTATATTATAACGACTATATGCCACAGCGAAACAAAAGATGAACTCATCAGAAACGATCAGAAGAGTTGCGATAGGAAATCCCAATTCGCACACCAGGTAAGGAAAAAGCTGCGTCCGCGAAGATACTGTTAACGGTCCCTTAGATAAGTAAATGTGCGGGTTCGGACGGCAATCCCGCACATACCCACTGAGAAAAATATGTAAAAATTAACGCTATGGCCCAAATCATATATATATATATATATATATATATATATATATATATATATATATATATATATAGTTGGCGGCATCCGGTTTCGGATTCGCCTGTCACTGTGGCCAGTCACAGGATGCCTGCGCCTAGTGAGAGCCCACAGGTGGCTTGCGATGCACCACCTCCAGTTCCATCCACACACCCCATATCCAGTGTAAAACCGAAAGAATAAGACCGAGGAGATATGTGCATGGGAGCCACATTTCATCAACGGAGCCATCCCACACGCATTCACAGGCAAACATAAGCACACTGTATTTGGGAATCAACCGCATACAAGGCGTGGCTGGACTGTAGTCCGCTCCACACTGAGTGCATGGAACCACTCCTTGATCCTAACACGGCCACAAAGACCGTGCACTTCGTCCCCTCCAGCAACGACCGACTGTCTCCTGGAGCCAAATGGATGAGGTAGTGGGTAACGGACCGGTAGCCACCTTGTCAACATGCACAATAAGCATAGCTACACCGGGGATATCAAGCAACAGCCAATTACTTGAAACTACGATATGAAATAAAACAAATGGAGCAATGCATGCAGACACCGTGATATAACTCCTCATTAAATGAGAGCATGAAATAAATTGGTTGCAAAAATTCCGCGAAAGTTTCAAAACTTCGGAAAATATATCTTAAGAAAATGCCACAAACGCGAAGATGTTATCGTAATTAACTACAATTACTTAAGCGATTTGTGCAAGTTTACAGAAGGTAGTTCAGGTAGATATTAATATAAAAATGTATAAAGACAATACGGAAAAGTTATTACCTGAAATACAGAGACTCAGCATGCAAGCACGCGGTTTGTAAATCGAATGCAGCGTACCTACAAACGCTGCGCCGATTCTGCCTACGTTCTTTGCAGGACACGCCGTCCCTTTGGTGGTGGCCCCGAGTTGACTCGCTCATCGCTCATTAGGCATGCGTGATTCAGGCACGCGTGACCGCATAGGCTACAGCACCATGTGCTCGATGTCGATGGAGTACAACCCATCGGCTCATGTCGCTTCGACAATTGCCGCTTCTTCTCCGCATTGATGTGGCCTTTCTCCTGCACCTCGGCAATTGCCTTCATGATCAGATCATGCCATGCATCTCGATCAACCGCCTTCGATTCCCATGCCCTGTAATCAAGATTAAAACGCGAGAGACTCACTTTGCTCTTGTCCCGGTAAAGAAACTTCGGTTTTCCCACATTCCGCTTCCTAATACCCACTTGACCATCTAGTATTTTGTATCCGCGTCGAATCCATACGCCACACATGACCGAGCCACCTGAAATGTCTCCGCAAAAGTATGCAGTCTGCAGCATACATTCCACGTTGTCGCAACACTTCCGTGTCCGCAACTCTGTCGCTCCATCCGATGCGTAGAATCCGTTGCAAACACTGTTGATGGAACCACTTGCGATATCTCACATCCCCGCGGGTACATCGTTTACGTTCCGCTACCGTATAGAAGAACGGACATCACCATGAATTTGTACACCATCAGCTTCGTGCCATTGGTAAGCTGATGGTTTTTTCACACTCTGTAGTTTAGCTTCCCGAATGTCACCACTGCTTTCGAGACGTGGATATGAATTTCGCTGTGAAGCTGCTGGTCAGTCCACATCACACTCCCAAAGTAGGAGAAGCGGAAGGTGGTTTCTAACACCTCAGCACTAATGCCGATTAACGGCACCAGTGAAGATTGTACTTCCGGTGAAAGCTGAAAGTGACAGACACTTCCGATTGTGTTGATGACGAGCCCGAATTTGGCCGCTGTCGAAGCCAGAGCACTAGTCATGTGCGGCTACTCATTCGGGCTGTGTACAAACACGCACAGTCGTCAGCAAACAGCAACGTACGGATAAGTAGAAGAGGAAGTTCGGCAGATGCATGCATTTCGTATCGTCTCATCAGTGCCGGTTAAGGTTATCCTTAACCGATATGTATGTATGTCTGTATCTACAAACTGTCATATAAAATTGCCGGTTATCGTTATCGGCACTGATGAGACCACACGAAATGCATGCATCTGCCGAACTTCGTCTTCAACTTGTGCTTTTCAAGCTACTAAAGGTAGCTAACTGTTTTAAATTTCTCAATCGACGAATTCCCCCTGATTCCATTAAGCTGCTTCATCGTATCGTCAATCTGGGTTGCAACATTGCTCGCATAGCGTGGAAATTAATTTTTGTCGGATTGTGTTCGCATACGCCGTTATCCTCGGACGATTTGGAAACTGTTAGGTAGAAACAAGCTTAAATCTTCTGCTGCTAATCTCAGGCGCATCCCATTTACCCAGTTGGAGACCACGCGAGCCAGACTTGATAGCCTACTGGATACCTATGTACGCCGGTTGTCCGTAGTCGAAAGCTTGTCACAGTCTGTTGTCGGATTTCATACACCCAATTTTGTAAATCCAAAATCGATCGTACCAAAGTGAAGGAACTAGCACGGCTCCAAAAAATCATCGATGAACAGCCAAGATGAGGAGCCATGTACTCGGGACCCCAGTAAGTATGTGGTGAATCTGTCAAATGTGAACCTTGATGCACTACGGTTAGAAGCAGTCTTTCAGGCTAGGTTACAAAGTGATAGGATTGTTCATTGAGGCCCAGTTTGAGAACTTTTTGACTAGTTGTACGAGCTTCAACCAAGTATTACCGATAAGCTTATATGGTTTAGAAACAAAGTGACCGATGCTGCCTGCGAAAAAATGTGCCAATAAAAGAAAAGTGCGCGCTTACGAACAGCCACCTACCAGCGTTACGCAAACTGCGGGATAAGAATGCGGTTATAATGAAGTCGGATGAAAGCTCAGGAGCTGTAGTCACGAACAAAGATGAATACATCGAGAAGATGAGCATCATAGTGACACTAACAAGTTTAAACGACTGGAGAAGCAGGGGATGTGATTGCATTCGAATCCTGAATCATTTGCCATTTATAAATGCTTCATCAGTATCAGGTGATCGACGGTGCTACTTATAACGGTTCAAAGCCGAGTGGATCGACTACGCCACAGCTGTATGGGCTTGCAGAAACACACAAGAGCAGTGCCGCTCAGACCGATCCTCTCGATGACGAACGCACCTCAACACAGATTAGCTCGCTGGTTGGTTAGTGTGCTTTCTCCGTTAAAATTTCAATTTAATCTATACGGCTTCGAAGATTCCTTCGAGCTTGTTGAAGATCTCGATAAAATGAACTTACCCGATAAGATAATGTGTTCCTTAGATGAGGAATCTTTGTTTACTAATGTGCCTCTACACCAAACTCTTGACTACAGCTGCGAATTAGCAGAAAGTTCCGAATGTCCGTTGCCGATTCCGGTTGAATTCTTAACAGAATCATTGCTTCTATGCACAGAGAATGTCCATTTCCATTTCCGAAACATACCGCATCGCCAAGTTGATAGGGTAGCCAAGGGCAGCCCACTGGGTCCCATACCAGCGGATTTCTTCATGTTGATGACTCCATAACCTTGAAGATCACAGCAAGTAGTGTTATCGGGCAATAATTTGTTGGTTCAGCACGGCTGCCACTTTTGTAGACTGGCGTGATGATTTGTGCATCCACATTGTGGGGACGTGCATCTCGTTCAGACATCGTTGAAAGAAAATTGCTATTGGCGCCGCCAAACTCATGGCAGCAACTTTCAGCGCCTTCTGGCGAGTGCCGTGCGCATCCGGGGAGCTGAACTCGCACAGAGTCAATAGCCACTTCAGTATAGCTGCGAGGTAAACAATATGTTATTAAGCCCTGATGGCGGCATTGTATGCTTAGGCAGGATGTATGGTGATTGCATACTCTGGAAGGCACGACCAAATTGTTGTCCAAGAACGTTGGCAGTCTCTTGTGCGGTTTGGGCTAACCCGCATGGTGTGCGCAGAGCAGGAATACCGCGATTAACACGGCGCAAATTGTTTACGTGTCTGTATAGTAGTTTGGGATTGGGGCAAAACATTTCCACTAGACCTTGTTGGTTCTTCAGTTTATGCTCCCGGACGAGTTTGACACAGTAGTTCCTGTGTATTGCGTAGATATCTCAGATATCGTCGTTCGGGGAGGCTATGTATGTGCCATGCAAAGTCCCTTAATGCCATGCATTTATGTGTCCTGCCCCTTAAGAAAGACTTCATGCTTCTAGGCCGGTAGAGTTTGCTTCCAGATGTCCTTGCCACGAGCTTAGTAAATATGTTGACGAATTCTCCGCAGGCCACCTCAGGAGTTAATTCAGCTAAGAATGACCAGCTGGTTTTATCAATGAGGTCAGACAGGTCGTCATAGTTGGTTACGATATGATATTCCTCGGTATGCTCTTGAGGATAATCCGCGTAGCACATGTAATGAAACAATAGCGTCGCATGATCACTGCGGCCCAATGGAGTATCGGTTATCACTCTCTCGACCATCAGTTCTTCATATTCGGTCCAACATGTATGGCCTGTTAGTTCCCCTGAACCTGGTGGGCGTAGTGACGTGGCTATAAAGTGGAAAGTCTGAAGCCAGACCTTGCAAGTCTGCTTTGAATTGCTCTCCTGGTGTGGCCTGGAATTCTAGATCATTTAAGCTGAAGTCGTCGGTGATTAGAATGTGACTATACTTCCTGTTTATCACTTGCCTCCACGCAGCCATCAAATTGCAGTCCATCGCAGGAGTAGACGATGGTGGGCGGTAAACAATAAACAGTAGGCCAAAATCGTTCCCTCTCAGCCGGAAACTACACCAAACGGAGTCAGGTACGTCGGTTTCCGAATCGTTTATGGGTTCGCACTGCAGGTGGTTACGAAAGTAGAGCGCTAAACTACCACCTTTGCTGGCTCGATCCTTCCGAACAACGGACATGCCTATTAGCGCGATTTCGGCATCCGTTATCTCACAGCGAGATCACGTATCGGTGAGAGTGATGAGGTCCCACGCTGCTGACGCGTGTCGAAGTCTTAGTTCAGCTAATTTGCTGAGTAGATCTTGGGCAGTTGTGTACATGCATGAGAGATTCTCGGAGACCAAACGTGTGTTCGATTGGATGGGTGAAGCAAGAGAGTTTACGTCGACCAATGAAGGGTCGGCGACTATTCGTTTTTTAGATGGGTTGCAGACTCTGGAGACATATTTGGTACGTAGTCAAGTATCTGATGCCCCGGATCCCGGTGTTTGCTCGTGCTCTGCTGTGTCCCTCCGGGTATTATGTCTATTGTTGAAACCGTCGCCGAGTCGGGTCCGGTAGTTGGCGTTTTCATTGAGAGTTGCGCCTCCGCTGATTGATCAATAGGTGCTGGTGTTTCCGCTGCTTTCAGACGAACTTTTGGTCAAGCTGCTAGTCCATTTCTCTAGAAGGGTATGTGCCGTTAGTTCTGATTGTAACACAAGTTTTAACAGCTTGGGACCGCGCCTCTTATATTTTGGTGATATGGGGATCCTTGTCAATGAGGTAGCCACGACATTTTTTTTAGAGAAACAGCCTCCAGGATGTAGTGCCATTGCTCGCCGTCGTGCATCTGACCATCGTCGGGAGAGGAAACTGTTAGTTCAGGAACACTGTGAGCAATCACTGTTTTCTTTACTTGACTTTTGCTGTACTTCTCTCTGTTAGCGGGATCCGCTGAACGTTCTTTCCACGGGATTTCAGGTAGTATGCGTACTCCACTTGAGTCGTTGCGGAGACGATTCGCAGACAGTAGAACGGACTCTGTCTCGTCCACCGAGTTTAGTGTTACCCTAAGTAACCGGGGTTCACCGCAGTGCAACGCTTTTGGGTGATGCGACATTCTTTTTAATGTCGTGGGATTAGCCTGGACACCGATCGACGTACAGATGGAACCCCATTGATTTCGATCGTCCGTCAACCTATCCTTAATTGTATTGGATTTGGTTTCGGTGACATTAATGCACACAATGTTTAGGGCACCATGGTTGCGCCTGGTGACTACTGGTTCTGGATTTGGAGCATTAGTATCCAGTGTTTTTGGCGAATTTATGAACCGCACTGATGGGGGCCATCCGTACTGCGGCACTTGAGTTTTCTATAGTCCGAGCACAAGGGTTATCGGTGATCTTTCCGGTGTTTGATTGGCGGCAACCGATGCGTACGTTACCGGGTTGTTCCCTATGGCTGGTTGGTTGTAGCTTACGGCCTCCTGTGTAGCGTACAGACTACTAAGTGCAACACACTGTATAGGAGTTGAGGCAGGCGCGTTGCAGGCAATGTTTTTACTTATAAGAGAGAAAGAAAATGGAGTTGGTACTGCTGGAGGCTGAATCGTTGAGATAAGTTTGGGACACCTGGCTTTCTTCTTCGGCCTGACTAAGGAATTCGGGGTGTTATTTTCACATACAGGTGCGGTTCCGTTTCCTCCCATGGGTGTAACCCTGGCGCTCACCAGTTGCTCGACTGCTTCTGTTAGTCTTTCACACCTCTTCAGTAGCACAGCTAGACAGCTAACAACTGGAATAGAATTGCATACTTGGCAGAACCAAAACGCCTCTGCCGTGTTAGCGTACCGTTTTGCTTTTTGTTGGCCCCGTCCAAAGGCAGGTAGTTTGATAGGAGTTCAAACACATGGTATACACAAGACCACTTTTCACCACGTTAGCGCATGTTTCGCATTTGCTCTTCTTACGAGACATGTTCGCAGTAGGCGTGTTGATTTTACGTCACGTGTTTGTCACTTCACTTTCCCGCGTCACGATAAGCGTGAGTCAACGTGGCGCGCTGGCTGTCAACAGTGTTCCCTTGTACGCACACGTTGAAGTGTTCTTTGGCTGATCGATCGATGTTAGGTCCGGTGGGTTTGGGATCCGGTAAATGAAACTATACAGCAATGAAAACAGTTCTCGAGACCACAAACTCCTACACGGATGTGTTGAGAAACGCCGGAGTGGAGTGAGCTTAGGCTTTTCAGACTGCCTCCAGAATTCTGCACCCAATGGTAGTACACAGAAGCACAATGGGCATAAAGTGAATGAATTATCCACTTGTGTTCAATCGCGGATGAAAATCAAATCGGTTACTGATGGTTAAAACTTTAGTGGTATAGTATAATTCCATATATGATAGATCACTGTGCTGCGCTGGTAGATCCGGTTCGAATGAGCGTGCGATGGCTACGCTGCAAGAAGATAGAGAGAAGTTAGAGAGGATTATTCCAAATGAACCGAGAGCACGCATGTCAAGCGTGTGGTACACACATACGCGATCAGAGTGGTGTTATTCCCTTCATTCTCCATTGACCCGGAGACACACTATACCCACCATTCGATGCAGTGTGAAGCTAACTAGTCCTTGTGATGGTAGCTTACGTGCCAAACCGCCAGCCAACAGCGCGAACTGGTTTCCACCAATCGGCAACACAATCGGAGATCGCAATCAGTTCGCGGCACCGCCAACCAGTGGCGCACACAAGCTACCGATCGGACGAACAGACCAACGGCTCGGCAAAGCGTCTGGCAAACAAGCGTGGTCCGAATATCCAATCAAAACCCGAGACGGCTCGCAAACGAGTAAGCGACGTTAAGGGGATCGAGGACTTGCATCAGACGCCTGACCAATCAGCGTCACGTCAATCCGGTACGCGAACGACCGTCCATAGGCCAGAAAGAGCAGGCACTGAACCGAAACCCATCGGCCGATTGGTTTTTGATCGTCAAGACACAGCATGGGGAACCAATTGTAGCAAATGCCATGGACGAATTACGACCGAACGATTGGAGGCGAAACGCCCAGGATCAAAGGACACTGGCAAATGGAGACAAATGCATGAAAGTGTAGTAGCCGAATAGAAACGGGCGCAGAAAATGGTCATATCTGATATAAAAAGAAAGCAATTCTCGCCAATAAAGATTTTCGTGTCGCCGCCACCTGTTGTTCTTTCTGCCGGAGGGCCGCACGTTTTACAGTCCTGAATAGTTATTGAATACATTTAAAGAGGCTAGCCAATTCCGCGCAGTACTTTTATTCTGATCGTGCTGAACAGTAGCGATTGAGGTGATTTGCCTTCCTTCTGTGCCTTGGAAACATCCATTTGTTCTGGGACTTAGGTATATACACATTGCACTTAAGTAACATTTCGTTAAATTGTACCATAGGTAACGTCTCAGCTTTGTTTATTAATTGGACAAAGGGAACTGTTACTTGGCACTTGAGCGGCAAGCGAATCTGTCGCTTACATAAATAGCCTGTCGCCGCAGTAGATTATACAACCGCAGTTGCCTACGGTTGAGCAATTAGATGTCGTGCAAGCTACTTCTAGTAAATTTGCTAAAAGAGTTTGCACACTCTTTCGAAAGCCGATGGTAGAACAGAGAGCAGCGGAATTTACTACGTGTGTTAGTGATGTGGTAGCGTCAAAGTGGCCATTATAGAATGTATGATATTATCACCTAATAACGCATATAGCACACAGGATCTACAATACATAGTGACCATAAGCCGTGAGTATTTTACGGTACCTTTATTTGTGCATCATTCCACCTGGTAACCGTATTGATGGCATTTGCTTCCGTATTTCCATATCCGTCTCCATCTAATGTTGATGCCCACACTACTGATTAAACTTAGAGCTGCCAACTTTTAGGTTGATACTTAAAGGTTAACTAACCAACGACAGTCGTATTGGTTGCTTACACTTCTACGTGAGATCTTCCAACACTAGTGGAATATGGCTGTTCTTCTTACATGCAATCCATACTCGTGCAGCTTCGTAGTGTTATTGCTCATGAGGGTTATTGATTCTCCATCCAGTTTGTGGTCGTTCATACACAAGTGTGAACAGATGCCCGTTCACAACAATGCAGTACTGCAACTCGAACCAGGGATCTTTGGTATGTCAACTGATATCCCATGTTATATCTCATGCAATATACCGGTAATTGACGATTCCGGCGGTATGCAGTGCCATGTCTGCAACCCATGGTACCATCAGCTTTGTACGAACCTGGATACCGAGCAGTACGCAGCGCTGGCCTCCAGCGAAAAGTTGCTTTTCAGTTGTGCCGATTGCTGCAACCGTCGGCTAGGCCGCTCGGCCTTTCGTACGAGAGACGAATCTCTTGATACCCGGCTGCGAAGCGTATAGCATTCGTTCTCGATGCTCTCAGATCTTCGCTTTAAAATTGATCTACTCATGACAATGCTCCCAGTCTCCAACAACGCAGATTTGATCGCTTGCATTGTAGATCAACTTGTGGCACCAATCATTATGTCACCGGTCCAGATGGCTACCGACCACAAAAATGAAGCAGCTTCAGACGTCGTATCTAAAACTACCCTGATCGACGCCGAGTTCCTAGTTCAAGGGTCCCTTTGAGTAAAGCGAAAGAGAGCCAGGAAACCCCGTAAGCTCTCTGCTAAGCAAGAAGTTATAGTTGTCTCGGCACCAGAAACAAGCCAAGTGTCGTTATTGGCAAACCGTCTGACGGTTGTGCGAAGACGAAGATTCCAACACGCACTACTTGTCACCCGAAGTTGACGGCAATCTCAGTTCTCACCGAAAAGGCATGTTCTGAAGGTTTGCTTGCTTTCGCTCAAAGCGAAATAGCCTCAAGGAACCCTGCTCCGGTTATCAAGAAGAAAAAGCAGACCAAATCTGCCATAGATCCTTTCGGTGGAATCGATGACCCTAACAAAAGTAAGACATCGACAATGGAGCGAAAAACATATACTGCCGGTGCTACCTCATCGGAGGGGCTAAAGACAGTCCCATCACCAGTGGTGAAGCCACCTGCTCCAAGTATCGAAGCAAAGACCCGTGGGGTTAATACACCCCGTCGTGGCGATTCTTTCATGGATAGTAACGTTATATTCCGTAACGCGGCTGAGTCTACTGCTGTCCTTCCTGCTGATCGCATGTTGGACGATCTTCAATGGTTTAAAATGTGCGGAACGAAGCTTCTTCCGCCTGGTTTTCCAGGTGTTACTGTCAGGAAGCTGATTAGACTGGGGAACGTCCCAGTTAACGTATCAAACCCTCGACCGCGGCTACTTCGTGTGGTACTCTCTACCCCGGAGGAACGCAACGCTCTCATGCGGTTTGCTTTTAAGCTGAAAGGTACAAATATTAGCGTTCAGTCGGACCTTCCGATGGCCGATAGGCTGAAGCTAAGGGAGGCCATCAAGGACTTCAAAAATAGGCGAGCGGCCGGTGAACAGGTTCTCCGGTTAGTGGGTTTTCGGGTGGTCAGCCGGCGGTCTTTCTCCGCCCTACCACTGCCCATTCTGGTAGCGCGCGCCCCAGGTCTGGATCTAACGAATACCTTCAGATAGTGCTAATTAATGTGCGCAGCCTAAGGAATAAGGTGTACGAGTTAGGTCTGCTTGTAGATGGGTCTCATCCCGATATACTCGCATTCACTGAAACGTGGATATCTCAGGACATCACGGATGGTGAAGTACATCTACCTGGCTAGGCACTATTCAGATGCGATCGCTCCGCTGGTCGACAGGGAGGGGGCGTCGCTCTTTATGTGAGCTGTAGACTTGACGTTTTGAAGACTTGCTTATTTCAGTCAGCAGACAAAACTGTTGAGGCTCTGTCGGCTGTTATTAGCACATCCTCGGCCCAGGTGACAGTTGTAATTGTGTATAGAAGCCCCGGGAGCGTATCCAAAGAGGTACTTGAATTCATTCGCTCCCAGTCCGCAAATAATGTTTGGTAATGGGCGACTTCAACCTCCCAGAGATTTGCTGGGCAGACCTTTCTTGCGACTCAGAGTCAGGCACATTCGGCGCTGATCTGCTTGAGCTTACGCTCCAAGTATCTTTGCACCAGATTATAGACCTCCCCACTAGGTACATAGACGCCCAAGTACCGTCTATCTTAGACCTTGTATTTGCCAAGTCACTCGATTTTGTTGGTGACATTACTTACGGACCTCCACTGGGTTCCAGTGATCATGTTTGTCTGCTCTTCAGTTGTACTCCGTCTAGACGCTACCAGAGTACTGTTGAGTCTCGCCCGAACATATGGCACGCAGACTATCAATCCATGAGAGCTAAGGCTTAGGGTTTACGTTGTGAGATATCAGACGACGATACTGTCGAGGTTGCCTGGGATAAATTTAAGTCCTACCTCACAGAGGTCTCTGCTCCCTTCATACCAGTCACAAGGAGAAAGAAGGCACAAGCACAGCCGCCATGGATAGATCCCAGTGGCAAGCATCTGCTCACAAAGGAGTATAGATGCTGGTGGACTTACCGAGACGTCCATCGATGCTTATGACAGGTACCGTAAGGCTAGAAATAGGTGTAAGCAACACCTAAGGGATGCTCGGCTCAATTTCGAGAAAGGGTTAGCGGACGAAGCTTCAGAGAATCCAAAAAGATTCTTCGTTTATGTCAAAAGACGCTGCGGTTCGAACATGTCAATTCCAATATTGATGCGTGATGACGGTACTCATGCGCATACGGACTATGACAAGGTCTGCGTACTTAGTGGGCAATATGCGACAGCGTTTGTAAGGGAAACCTCTTTGACAGGCGTTGAGCTGGTTTGCAGAACCCCAGAGGGTTCAGAACTATCTGAATTTATTGTAGCGGAGACGGAAGTTCGTAGGCTGTTACAAGGACTGAACCCTTCTAAGGCCTCTGGACCTGATTTAATTCACCCAAAACTGTTGCATGAGTTGGCTGCGGAACTAAGTGGACCGCTCGCTATTGTGTTTCAGAAATCGCTTGACAGCTGTGCATTGCCTTTCGAATGGAAGGAAGCTGTCATCTGTCCCATCTTCAAAAATGGGGATAGAGGTCTTCCTGCAAATTACAGGCCAGTTATTCTGACGAGTGTATTGGTCAAACTGCTCGAGAAACTGGTGAGACATTCATTGGATAGGCATCTGAGTAGATTTAATCTACTTAGCAATGTGCAACACAGATTCCGGAAGGGATTTTCGTGTCTGACGAACCTACTGGTGGCTCGCGAAAGTTGGGCGGATGCAGTGGATAACGGTCACGCGCTGGACGTGCCTTTCGTCGACTTTTCGAAGGTATTTGACAAGGTACCCCATTTGAGGCTCGCGCGAAAGCTGTTCTCCTACGGGTATCTGGCCGCGCCCTTCATTGGATGACTACCTTCTTGGAGGGTAGAGAACAGTGTGTACGGGTAGGCCGGGGCCTATCGTTTAGGCAGTCTGTCCTCAGTGACGTGCCGCAGAGCTCGGTCCTTGGACCGCTGCTGTTCTCTATCTATGTGAATGACCTACCCGCAGAGCTTGTGGTACCATCGCTGCTATTTGCTGATGACCTGAAGCTGTGGAACATTGTCGATGTTCCTGGGGTTCCGAAGCTATTCAGCGAGCATTGGATAAGCTTTGGGACTGGTCTACTTTATGGTTACTGCCCATAAATCAAGCAAAGTGCTCCGTTCTTCGAATTGGAGGAGGTCGTCGTCCTACGAAGTACGTGGTCGGTGGGTCGAACTCCCCCGTGTATCTAGCCAGATTGACCTAGGAGTCGTACACTCTTCGGCTTTACACTCCGGCGACAACTGGAAGAAGGCCACAAGCAGAGGTTTCCGCATGTTGTGGTTAATACGACGTTCATTCGGAGTCTTGACGGGTGGCATCCTTACGAGGCTGTTCTCGGCTTTCGTTCGGCCTCATCTGGATTACTGCGTCCAGGCTTTTCCGCTCTGCCTCGTCCGGGACAAAATGGAGCTAGAGAGGGTTTCACGAGGGGGTACTAGGTTAGTCGAGGGATTACGGGGACGGACATACCCCGAGCGTCTAGTTAGTTTGGGAATGCATTCAATGCACTACCGAAGGCTTAAAGGAGACTTAATCCTAACCTACCGTATCTTAACTGGGAAGGTTGGTCCAGATTTATCTTGGCTATTTAGTCCCGCCAGATTGTCTGTTCTACGCGGTCATTCCTTAAAGCTGGACAAACAGCGGTCCGACCGGATTAGGGCGGAAAGCCGGCTGTCAGGCCGAGTTATTGACCGCTGGAACATGCTTCCGGAAAGTGTTATCAGGGAATCTACGGTTAAGGGGTTTGAGCGGCAACCTGTCGCTCTTGGGTGGCAACACGAAACCTTTCCATTTTCCTGAGTAACTCGCATCTTCGTACTTCGATTTTCTTTTCGCTGCTTTTCTTCACGCATTGGTGTTATGTTCTTATTTCAAGTGAACTTTTTTATTCTGTATCTTCGATTTCTCTTCCTATCCTTTCCTTACTTCACGTGACTGCCACAACAGGGACTGCTAGGGCAGGAAACGGGGGCATTAACTGGTTGGCCACGGTGCGATACGGGTGTTCCGTTTTAAATCCATCAATTCTTGGCTCAGCGATCCACTCAAGATGGAATACTCACGGGATTCTCCTATAGTTCCAGTCCCATCTGAACTGAACCCATCTGAACTGAACTGAATATACGGAAGCCATTTAGAAACATGTGTGAGCGCCACACTTCAGCTTGACAGACTGATAACCAACTGGGGCTCGCCCAAATTACTAGTCCCGCTAACATGTGTTCGTGTCTCGCTATATTCCCACTTGACAGATGGGTATTATGACATTTCTTCTCTTGTGACACCCTGGCGTATTGCGGGTTGCAATATGGGCGCAATGTATCCAATCTAAAGTGCCTCTATACGCCCCATTGTACTGCTGCCCCCTTCAGATAAACGCACTGAGATTTAGACAAATCATCAAGGTTGATTCTGGAACATCGGCAACACAATGTGACATCCAAATCGAAATGCGTGCGCCCAGGTAACGTTCTAGGCACTGAAGAATTGGTCGAGATATGCTAGCGGTCAGAACGAATGATCAGGGGAAACAAATACTTAACACAAGATGGACTGCCTGGTTGTTCTACATACCGGTTGATTCTCGCTCACCTCGGACATGTGACGACCGGACCGGCTCTGATTTACCTTCCGATACGAATAGGCTGCAGTTAATAATATAGGAGATGGCATTCACAGCACACACCAACGATTAGTCATCACTGTTCCATTGTGCTTCCACTTATTTGGTAAAGCGAGCATAGCTATAAATCCCGCTCGTTCTCTCACCGCGGACTTTAACTTAGCTGAGCTTATGAATAGCAACAGACTTAATCGAACCATTCCCCTGCTAACTTGAAAAGTTGCTTACTCCATCACCGTCATTTTCCTTGTGTTCTTCCTTATTCTATATCCCGCATGTAAGTCGCGCTTGGGTACAGTTTCATTCTAGAATGATTAACTACTGACTTGGTGCAATGTAGTCTCTTTATTGCACCTGCCTAGAACGGATTAGCCACGTCTAATAATGGTTCAGTCCATCCATGAGCTCATTCGTATTTGATGTGCGCGCGGAGTTTCCTAGCGAATTGTGTGGTGGATACGGATCAATGCTGGGGTGACAAATTATTGAGAATGTCTCCAGTTCGATGGTTACGCTTGAATCAGAAGGTTACCAGCGCTTGGCCGCTTACAATACGCATTTAGTGTAAAGTTTGACATTTTGAACACAATGCTCAACGACTGTCCTTCGTGTGACCACGTTAGGTTATGCATTCGAAGAGAAATTTCCCCGGAAATTCTGTGGCGTGAACAATCCCGACAATTAATCGACTAGCTATTATCACGATGTCGACAATTCATGTTCCGCTCTGCAGTTTAGTGATTAGAGTGAGCATAGTTGTATTTCCAGTTGTTCATCAGCCATACTGAATTTACCGGGGGTTATGAAAACGCACGTACTAAGCGCATGGAATGCGGAAGCGCAGAGACGACTACCAGAAATTGCATTGCACATGGCCAATGTGTCGGATACACGAATTAAACTGTTAAACACAAAGGGAATGATACGCCAGTGTATTAGTATATTACATCGGAAAGGAATCGGTGCATAGCGACAATCGTTTTATGAGCACCAAATGGCTGCACCAGGAGACGTACGATGTAGTTCTTTATCAAATAGTTTATGGTCACAGCAGAGTACACATCGGTATGTACAAACGTTTGAATACATGGACGCTTGCAAAACAGTGCGAGCACTATTTGGAAAGTTGCGTTTGACAGTGGACATTGGCACTTAGTTGATGTCACCTGTCAATAGCAAAGGTTACGCATCAATACTTCTTTGAGAATGTGTACCTACCTCGGGCACCAGATGACCGGACCGATGGGCGACACGAAGAGCCAGAAGTGGCCACTCCGTCGCATTCGTATGCTGTGTGATCTCCCCCATCAGGTACGCAAAACAGACTGTAAATGTAGACGGCAACACCTAAGTGCACACTATTTCACTGTAGCAGTAGTTTATGTATCCTTTTACCCAGTAATTACTTCACTACTGTTATATCGGGTTCCTTCAAATATGGGTGCCAAAGATTTAAGGCGGTCACGTCTAAATTTTGAAGAAAACATCAACAGTTAGTGTTGGGTACGTATTCTCATAACTATGAAAGTGGTTGTTAGCCTGACCTTCAAACGAAACCCATACAAGTTTGTCGTACCATTGATCATGAGGTCTAATGTGTCTCTATCCAGTTTGTGACAACTCACACTTACGTTTGCACAAACGCATGTGCATATGTTGTATTCGAACTACCTTTGGACACGGATGACCCCAAGGCATGGATATATGTATGCCGAATGAATTCGACGAAAATACTCATAACGCTTTTGTACGGCTAACTTAGTGCATTGAAATGGCACTCAAGCAAACCGAAAGTAACATTACCAGAACATGAAGAAGGTGAGTTTATGACAAACTCATGTTGATTACAGGTGTTGGGAATGCAAAGCAAATTTCGGACGGTGCAAATTCCGTGAACTACTATGAAGGGTAGTTACTCACGTGCAGAAGTCACTATGGGACGAGGAATAGAAGCACCATGAGTACGCTCAGATTCGATTTACTAATCCTGGCCAATAAGGCGGTGTATGTGGTACGTTTGCCTAGGTGATGATTAATCTTGCATTTCAGAAGTAGATGTTGCTTGAGCCCTCGGTGTGGCTGCGTCTGACGTGAATGTTGACAGGGTGTCTACTTGTATTCTACCCACTACCTCGTCCCTACTGGCTCCAAGAGACATTTGGTCGTTGCTGGTGGGGACGGCGTGCACTGTCCTCGTGACGGTCCTAGGCTCAAAGAGTGGTTCCATCCTGTGTGAAACGGCCTACGATCCAGCCACCGCCATGCGTACGTCTGGTGTGCATGGTTTCCCAATTAGGCCGGAATGCTTCTGTTCTACATGTTGAAGGAGTGTGGGCCGGCTCCGTTGAAGAAAAGTGGCTTCCATTCACATGCCTCACGGTCTTATTCCTACGGGTTTATACCGGATATGGGGTGTGCGGGTGGAACTGTGAGTGGTACTACGCAAGCCAACCCTGGACCTCTGTAAGCGCAGGTGTCCTGTGACTGTCCCCATGGGGGTCACAGTGAAAGGCAAAGCAGGATACAGAGGCCGCCGAATCATACATATATATATATATATATATATATATATATTGGCAGCATCCGGTTTCGGATTTGCCTGTCACTTTTGCCAGTCACAGGACGTCTGCGCCTAGTGAGAGCCCACAGGTGGCTTTCGATGCACCACCCCCAGTTCCATCCACGCACCCCATATCCAGTGAAAAACCGAAAGAATAAGACCGGGGAGACATGTGCATGGGTGCCACGCATCATCAACGGAGCCATCCCACACTCATTCACAGGCAAACACAAGCACACTGTATTTGGGAATCAACCGCACACAAGGCGTGGCTGGACTGTAGTCCGCTCCACACTGAGTGCATGGAACCACTCCTTGATCCTAACACGGCCACAAAGACCGTGCACTTCGTCCCCTCCAGCAACGACCAACTGTCTCCTGGAGCCAGATGGACGAGGGAGTGGGTAACAGACCGGTAGCCACCTTGTCAACATGCACAACAAACGCAGCCACACCGAGGATATCAAGCAACAGCCAATCACTTGAAACTACGATATGAAATAAAACAAACGGAACAATGCATGCAGATACCGTGATATAACTCCTCATTGAAAGTATGAAATAAATTGGTTGCAAAAATTCCGCGAAAGTTTCAAAACTTCGGAAAATATATCTTAAGAAAATGCCATAAACGCAAAAATATTTTCGAGGTCAATTACAATTAACTTAAGCGAAAGGCACCGGGTCTAACACATTATTAGTTTACTGACTCACACGAATTATTGTATGTTCTGACTCTTTGCAGTGAGAATGGCGTAACTCAATTGCCAACCAGCAGTCGCCAGGGAAAGCGTCCACGACATGAGGCCACCGTTACAGAACTCAGTCTTTTAGGGACAATCGTTTATTCGGCAAAGACAGCTCAGCGAAAATTACAGCACGTTTGGCAAGCCAAACTCCTCGGTGTAAGTTACGCATTCACGTTCATAACTGACGTGTCTTCTGAGGGAATGAGGTTCTTCCTTTGACTCAGTTAAAGAAACGACGATTAACTCACATGAATACCGGCCAATCCACGTGCAGCAATCAAATCAATCACACCCGCTTCCCATTAACTGTTCGGCTGGCTCGGTTTGCCTGTCCATTCGCCGTGGTATGACAGTTATCACAGCCTCCCTATTTTCGTGTCCTAGAGTTTCCATACTGCTATACAACCCGTACACCTTTCCAGTTCGCGTCAGCTTCGTTGTATCTGCGGTCATGCTCTCCTTGCCACACACCATAGTGTGATCCACTCCCGGTTTTATGCCTCCAGTGTCGTCACAAATGCACACGATACCTTCTGAGCGTTTCTCGTCCAAAATTTATTTCGCACGACCTTGCACCGACCTTCGCAGTCACCAGACCTTTCTTCCACCGCTCTTGACCATCGAGTGCTGGTTGAACCCCCACACTTCCTCCTCCCACTGTTTGCCCAGGCAACATCTGTGCACCGCGATCGTAGCACCGTTTCTGGGTGACCATTCGTCTTCTCAGGTTGTTCTATAACCTCTCATGTTGTGGCGAAACGGGACGCAGAAGTCTAGCAGATGCCAGCATCAACTTCCTAGTCCTTCGACTGTATAGGCGCTGCACAGGGCTTAAGCCAATGGCCGTTGAAGGTGTGTTGCGAGTCCCCAGTAGCATGAGGTACGGTTCTTCGCCATTAGCTCTCGCCTTTAATAACAATCGTTTAGCCTGCTTCACTGTGGACTCTGCCGTTCCATTCGATTGGCTGTGATATTCGATGTTTTTCTGGTACATGAATTCCCACTTGGTTGCGAACGGCTGAAACGCAGCGCTAGTATACTGAGGACCATTGTCAGACACCAGCTCCTCCGGTATTCTGTGCCGTGCGAATTGACAACTGAGTTTGTTGATTACCGGTTCCGTGGTCGTAGTGGCGAGTAACTCGATTCCAAAATAATCACTATAATAATCCACCGTGATTAGGTACTTTCCCGTATATCACAGAATAAATCCACTGCCACCTTCTGTCACGGTCAATCGGGGACGTCATGCAGCAGCATTTGTTCCTTCGTCTGCCAGATTTCATGTGAAGGGCACGCCACACAATTCGACACATGATCTCTGATTTGACCCGCTCGGTCAATGGTATAGTTGGCACCTAGATGAGCGCGATGAAAAGACCTCCACATTTCTCCTCAGAGCGATGACGGAATCAGAATAAGGCTTCCCTGGAACAGAAAACCACCATAGACAAAGAGTTCATGCAGAAAATTGTAGTGTTAACTCCTTCGGCATCTGCTACTTCGTTTCTAGCCATGCAATCTCACAACGCTGTGCACGTTGTCTTCTTTTGTGTGGCGCCTTATTTTATTAAAACGATCTTTCGTCACTTCCAGATGTTGTACTAGGTTTACTGCTCCAATATCTTCGGGATTATGCTCAGGAACCGGCAAATGAACTCTTGATAGCGTATTTGCGATGAACATCTGTGCACCAGGCGTATACACAATATTCATGCCGTACTTTTGAAGCCGGATAAGCATACGCTGAAGGCGACGAGGAATGACGTACAGCGGTTTTTCGGCTATTGACACAAGTGGTTTGTGGCCGGTACACAACATCGTCTTCCTCCCGAAAGCATTATCGTTGAAACGCCCCACAGCCTAGATTATGGTAAGCATCTCCTTCTTAATTTGCGCATAGCACTGCTTGGTAATGGTGAGTGATCAACTGCGGAAATGCAAAAGTTTTCCATTTTGTAAGAGAACAGCACCTATTCCGTCCTGGCTATTGCACACTTTACATCTAAAGGTTGCGCTGAATCGTATTATGCGAGTACAGACGCGTTGCAGCTAAGGTGCTTAATAGTTGCAAATGTGGTTTCCTGTTCCTTTCCCTAACTCCACCTTATTCCTTTGTGTGTTAACTTCCTGAACGGTGACATGATAGCAGTCTAGGTATAAAACGGCTCAAATAATTCACCATGCCGTTTAAGCGATGGTTTCCCTTCACGACTCAAGGAGGTGGCATCTCTCGTATTGCCTTTATTCTTCCTGGATCTACCCTGATCCCTTGGGTGGTTAACATGGGCCCATGGAAAATCCATTCGTCTTTCCGAAGCTCAATTTTCTCGCGTTTGAGCTTACGTTTCTTTGCACACAACGCGGCAAGAAACGGTGGAGATTAGCGTCATGCTCTTCTTCTGTCGAGTCATAAGTCAAAACTTCGTCTGCCACGCATGTTACACCATCTAATTCGTCTACCGTTTGCACTAAGCGCTTTTGAAAAATTTTACTCGACACCTTCAAGCCAAACGTAAACGCAGCCAACGATAACGCCCGAACGGTGTTGCAAAGATAGTAAGGTAACTGGATTCATCATCTAGAACCACGTGCCGGAATGGGGAAGAGGGGTCTGCCTTCTTGTAATACTTCGCGTTGGCCAAACACGTCAAATGTCTTCTGGAGTAGGTAGCACATATTGCTCTCTACGCAGGGCCTCATTCAATGGTTTCGGGACAATACACTAATGCAGTTTGCCCGTGTTCTTCGTAATGATTGCGACCTGACTAATCCATTTGGTTGACTCGTCTACTTTGACAATCACACCTCTCACTAATTGGATTAACTCGGCGCGGAACTTGTCACGCAGAGCAAATAGAACTCTCCTAGCCGGTAGCGCTGTCAGTCGTATCAAAAAATTTAACGATGAGTTAGTGGTTCCTTCAAATTTTCCCTAACCCGGTCTAAACACAGACAGATACTTGTCATTAATATCGTTTTCTCCCAGACAAGCATGCACGAAACGATCATGATTAAAAATAACAAAACCGTGAGACTGGATCGAATCAATACCAAGCATCGGTGAGCTTCTCATCCACGATCACAAACTTCAGTAGCTATGAGGAGCTGTCCCCTTGAGTTAACCACTTCGATTGTACTCGTTTCTTTCGGATGAAGTCTAGAACCATTCCGTATGTGCAAGCAATCTCGATCGCATCGGATACACACTTCGGGACAGTGCTTCCTTGGTAGAATGTTGACCGTAGCACCTGTGTCCAACTGGAATCGTACGGATTTGCCTTCGTTCAAAAGACTTGCGTAGACACAATTTTGCGGTATCGTCCGAGACACGTTGCCAATTGAATGTTCTGCAGCTGCGGGAGACTTGCCACGAATGACCGCACTCACAATGATTGATTAGCAACAGCGAGCAAAGTGGTTCCTTTTTCCACATATGGCGCATTTCCGTCCCTGCGCCGGACACTGTTCGCGGAAACTCGGGTGTCGCGCGGCGCAAGATTTGCAGATCTCCTGTCTCACGTTAGTAGCATTGGATGCTTCGTCTCCGGAAACGGTACTTAATTCTGCATCTGTTGCGAGCTTCGTTTGTTAGCATTGACAGATGGTCGAGGAACCAATGTTGCAGATATCAACGCACTGCTGGAGTGATAAGTTGAGTTGTCATAAGATCCGCTTTGTCGTATTTTCACCATTGATTCCTAGAACGATCCGGTCGCGTATGAGACTTTGCCCAAGCATTTACGAAAATTACAGGATCGGGCCAAAATATTCCATTCAGTGATGCATGAGTCGACTGATTCTTTTGGGCCTCTCTTGCGCGAAAAGATAGCGCTGGTAGGTCTCGTTGGTTTGACCTTCACAAAATGCACTGAACTTTTCAATGACCGTCTCCAAATTATTGGAATCTTCGCCTTTGTCGTAGTGCAATGTCTCTAGAACACGGCGCACGTCATCCCTGTCTGCGTGTCGAAACATGGCCAAGCGATATGCCATCGGTTGTTTGTCCAAACGTACTAAGGTGCAGAAATCCATCCACTTGCTCCTTCATAGACGCCAATAACTCGTCAATTTCCGTTCACCCATATTCAATGGGACAGATATCTGAATAGACGCTGGTGATCCAAACAGCATCTGTACGCCGCCGGTGCGGTACGTCTTTGTCTTCTCCCACACCATCCGTCGCAACGAGACTGGACCTTAACTTGGTGCGACGGGATGCGTACCTCATTGACCCATTGAGCCATACTGGGTGATGCCTCCGAGCATCTTGAGAGCTACTCCTACCAGGTTGGTCAATGGTGAGAGGTCAGACAAACTCAGTCTCCTGGTCCTCCAGGTTGGGAGTTTGAAATGGGATGGCGTCCATTTCTGTAAAACTAAATCCTTGCCACCCCGCTGCCGTGCGGATAGGCTTTTGAGCTAAAGGCTTTGGATGAGGACCCTAATCGTCCTCCTGTCTAGGTCTGGGCGCCCTGGCAGTATCTCAACCCACATACAACCATGACATTTTCTTCAAACATAAACCTTATCCTGCATCGGCCGTCGCGCAGATTATCAAGGGTCGCCTTATCTGGTGCATACCACAGGGCGGATAAGCGAAAACATGCTACTGCTGGCGTCTTCCTTTTCCACCTTTTTCTCTTACTCCCATCCCGACCCCCATTACTAACCTTACTTCTATAATTCCCAGCTCAATCGACAGCAAACGAAGTGCCACTGGAGTAGAACCATCTGCAGTCAACATCCCACCGCACCTATCGGACGCCTATAAGCAAGAGTCCCTTATAAGGCCACGTTATCCCGTTTCCATGACGACAGTCAACGTTCGCACTCTAGGACACACAGGTCAATAGGCTGCACTCGCACGCAACTTGGACACACTGGGTATTAATGTGTGTTGTGTGTCCGAAACTAGGATCAATGACCCTAACGGGGTTATAGAATAAACTGCACCCGGCTTATCCTCTAGTTATTGGTTGCACGCATCCGGAGACCCCGATGCAACACTCACGAGTCAAGCTAATGTAGGTATCATTCTAAGCTCCAAGGATGATCCATACTTGGTTGTTTGGATTCCGGTGAACAGCCGTTTATGTGCAGCCCGTTTGATGACATCAGCTAAGGTTGATTCACGAAGTAATACAAAACGCTGTTTGTTGGTGCTTTCCGTTTATGCTCCCACCGAATGCAGTTCTAACGCTGTCAAGAACACATTCTATCACGAACTGAACGTCCTACTACGCAGTGCTACTAGTTCAGATATTACAGTACTTGCAAGGGGTATGAACGCAAAATAGGGCGTCTGAGATCTTCAGAAGCGCCGCTGGGTGGCAATTATGGGCTTAACTTCGAACGGACTGACAATCGTGAGCGTCTGCTGCAACTGTGTGCGGAGCACCGGTTGTTTCTTAGTAGCACTAGTTTTAGACACAGCGGGCCGAAATGCCAGTTGGCGTTCTCCTGTAGCTGGTCGGCGATGGACCCAAGTTGACCACATAGCCATAAGTTACAGATGCCGTCGTTCCATCCTGCATTGCGGCTAATACTGGAGTACCTGTGTCGACTACGATCATGCCTTGGTACGCTGTCCGAGGTCCGAAACGCGATCATAGCCCTCAATCGTTTTTGTGCCGCTGGCCCGGATTCCCTCCCACCTGCACTATTTAAGGATGAAGGCGAGGTCCTCTGCAAAGCACTGACCGATCTATTCCAACGTATCTGGAATGAAGAGAGTATCCCGGCTGATTGGAGCGAATCGATTATGGTGGCAATATACAAGAAGGACAGTCGCACAGACTGTTCTAACCATAGGGGTATTAGCCTAACGCCCGCTGTGACAAAATTATTGGCCTCCGTTATCGTTCGTCACCTCACTGCGAACCGGAATCGAGGATTAGGGAAGAGCAGGCAGGTTTCCGCCCAGGGCGTGGCTGTATAGACCATATATTCACTTTGCGGCAGGTGCCAGAGCAGCGCCACCCATACGGCAGACCGACAATAGCTGTGTTCCTCGATTCCAAGAGTGCGTTCGATTCAGTCGATCGATCGATTCTGTTCGAAATAATTGCGCGGAAAGGTGTTCCCACGAAATATGTGAACATCCTTCGTACTCTATACTCCTACTTTATTGGATGTAAGTACGCTGACGACGCAACTTTAGGTAGTATTTACTCCAACTGCTGAATCTTCAACGGTTCTGCAAATCGGTCTGGAAGACCTTCAGCAGTGGTCGTCGTCCCGATCCCTTACTCTCAACGCTCCCAAATGCCGCGATGTAACTTTCTCTTTTCTTAGCACTGACAAACGTCTAAATGTGGCGAACCCTTCTTCTCCCATGATCGTAAGCGACCATAATATGGCCAGTTCATGTACTGTTAAGTACCTTGGAGTATATTTGTCTCACAAGACGTCTTGGTCAAAATATGTTGACGAAAAGTTCCGCAAGGTGCGGTAATTATCATTCTGTCCTCAGACTCAAAATGCTTTTAATATTCTGCTCTTTAACTTACCAATTCGTGACTGCCCTATATTCTTTCTTGTTGGCTATCTTGCTCGGCTATCATTTTTCCTGGTCTTCTACAAAATGACCTCACATTGATTGTGCATTTCGTTAAGTACATTTCCAAGTGTAGTGAATTGTACTGACAGTCTCTGGTTGACTTCATCTTTACTTAGCACTTTAGTGCATGTGAACTTTGCAGCAAAGGATTTAACTGACCATTTCCCCCCTTCACGCGGATTTATCTAAAGCCTTCTCCTACTCATCTACCTGCCCTAAACGTTGACTTTTGTTTGCTCGCACAACACGTTATCCCAACGCTTTTTTGCCGTATTTTTCCTGTTTTCTTGTGCGCTCCAAGCAACTTAACAACAGCACTCGTGAACGTTCATTTGAGTGATGTGCATGCAATTGTCTTCTGTTTAGACTTTATTGCATTTCCATGCATACATTACGCCTCACTACATCCGCTGGCTCGCCGAACAACCTCCTCGTGGTGCCAGCTGGGTGATTCGGGAATTTCCCGTTTCAGCAAATGGTTCGGCGGCAGTGTTCCAGGACGTGGTGGGTTTTCGCCTGGCAAGCATTCTCCCTATAAAAAGCCACATATGTCCGTTTAACAGCACTGTGACGTGGCGGACGTGACTCGCCACTAAATAAAGTCACTGCCCCTTGCTTCAACCTGGCGAAGCATTGTATTCCAGCAACATCATGCTGTACTTCTGGGGAGCATTGGGCCCCTGTTTGACAAAGGAACAAACGAAAGACGTATGAACTGAGCAATCAATCACCGGCTCCCAATGGGCGGGATTCCCTGAATTCGCTCTGCTGCCTTGCGGACAGGCTATTCAGCCAAAGGCTCGGGGTGGTGTCCCCTAAGTCAACACCCTACTTCGGCTTGGGCAACCGGGTAGTATCTCGCCCTCTGAGGAAACCATGGACATTGTTGTGTTGTGTTTTATTTTATTACTTCTGTACCTTCGTTTGAATCCCATGGTTTCCGATGGCATTATGTCTATTCGTAGACTTTGCATATATATATATATATATATATATATATATATATATATATATACAGTCAACAGTTAGCCAAACCACTTGAGGCTGGTAGTATACTTCGCCCTGCAAGGCCAACCTCGTCCGACCAGAGGCATTATAATCTCGTGATATTTCACGCACCGGAGTCCAGTGATCCATCACCCCAAGTGCGCTACGATCACGATGTCGAGTTTTTACAGGGTCTAATTGATAGACTCTTCGACGCTGGTGAGGACTCGGTAAAAGTGAGGCAGATTACCCGTCTTGGAAAGCAAGGTGATCAACAAAATCGGCCTATGAGAATCACTTTTGTGGACGAAGCCAGTCCAAGACTTATCATGTCTCGCCTAAGTAGGCTGAAAGGTTTGAAGATCCATGTTCGTCCCGACCTGGACCCAGTAGACAGGGAGCGGCTCAAGTCTGCCATCATTGAGTTGAAAAGACGCACTAGTGAGGGGGAAACAAATCTTCGTATCGTAAATTTCCGGGTGGTTTCCAACAATCCGCGAATCAGGATAAACAGGCTGCTCACACTTCAAGCACGCCCGGCGGCTCCTGCTGCGGCCTGCGAGTAGCCTTCACAAACGTTTGCAGTATTATGAATAAGCGCGATGAGCTTTGTTGTTTCGTTGCGTCTGAGCGGCCAGACGTAGTGGGACTCGCAGAGACATGGCTGCATGCAGAGTTATACACCCAAGAACTTGAACTCAACGGTCACTCGTGTTTCCGATGCGATAGACTAAAGAATGCCCACGGTGGTGTCTTACTTTACATCCGGTCTTCCGTGCGTGCGAGACTTGTGAGCACCTACCGAAGTGACGATGGCCTGTGTGAGCTACTGTGGTGCTCCATCCGCCTCAGGCGCGGAGAACTGCTTGTGGGCGCAGTTTATCGCAGTCCCCTGAGTCGTTGTTTGGATTGGCTGCCCCATCTTCGGACCCACATGAGTCGTCCACACTTTCTGCTTATGGGCGATTTTAACTGTCCTCGAATACGATGGCCTGATGTGCATTTGATGCCTGGACATAGTGAGGTTGAAGCAAAGTTCGTGGATTTGATACTTGAAACTGGTGCATCGCAACACATATGCCAGCCAACACGCATATCAACACGTTCAACCTCGTCCTGTCTCGACCTGATGTTAACGAGCTACGAACAACGAGTGCGTGACGTTAGGATCCTGGAGCACCTGGCTACGAGCGACCACTCAGTACTGATAGCTGATATGGAATTATCTTTGCCGTATTCACATCCGCTGGAACCAGCTCCCAACTACTAGAAAACGGACTTCGATGGTCTTGCTCGAGCCGCGAGCCAACTGGATTGGTCTCTGTCACAAACTGCATCTGTGGAAGATTGTTGGATATTTATAAAAGAGAGATTAACATCATTGTGTTCCAAATTTGTGCCATTGAAATGTCGAAAGGTTGGACCGATTAAGCCTCATTGGTTTGACAAGGAGTATAGAAACCTGGCTCGGAGGCGGCGCAGACTGTGGGACAAATTCCTTCTCTCTGGCTCTGCCAATGATTACGAAGGGTATAAATGTCAGCGGAATCTCTGCAACAGTGCAAAAAAGAATAAACGCCGACACTTTGAAGAGCAGCTCGCATTAGCCGCGAAGACCGCCCCCAAGAGAATCTTTGCATACGTGAAGCGACGCCTGAAGCCGGCGGGTGATGTGCCAGTGCTGGATGGCACGGATGGACAGCCCCTAACCTCCAGCTCTGAGCGTGCGTCCGCGTTGGCGGCGCACTTCGCTTCTGTATTTGCGAATAACCAGGTGTCTGTTCCGAGTTCGACGTGTACCGCTTTTACCGAACTCGATAGTCTGCATTGTGGCGTCGAAGAGGTAGCTCAACTACTCGCCAACCTTGACGGCACCAAACCTGCCGGACCTGATGGGCTTCACCCACTGGTTCTCAAATCACTTTCAACCATCCTCTCTCCTGTCGTGACTGACCTTTTCAACAGGTCGCTCTCCGAAGGTTTGTTGCCGGTTGACTGGAAATGTGCGGTGGTGAAGCCTATTCCGAAAGGCGGCGACCCTAGCAAATTAGACAATTACAGGCCAATTTGTCTGACACCTATATTGGCAAAGGTTGCTGAGAAAATCGTGAAGAAGAGATTGCTGCAGTTGCTACAGTCAAACGAGGTCCTGACGCCCGCACAGCACGGTTTTATGCAAGGTCGCTCATGCATTACTAACCTGCTTGTGACGAGGCATGAGTGGTTGAAGGCAATAAACAAGGGGAAGTCCGTCGACGTGATATTCATCGATTTCAGTAAAGCGTTCGACAAGGTCAGCCATGAGCTTCTCCTTCACAAACTCAGCATGTGTGGCGTCGGTGGCTCACTACACCGGTGGATCCGCGACTTTCTTGTTGGACGAAAGTGGAGGGTACAGGTCGACGACCATCTAACTGACTGGTACCCCTCTACAAGTGGCGTGCCTCAAGGCACTGTGCTGGGCCCCACTCTGTTCCTGATCCACATCAACGATCTACCGCAGCTTCTCCGGTCGCCGTGTGCCTTGTTTGCGGACGACATGAAGATTTGGAGAGAAATCGACGATCCCGATGACTGTGGCCTACTTCAGCAAGATCTCAACCGCTTATCCACATGGTCTGCAGAAGTTCTTCTCCCGGTCAACCCAGCCAAGTCGGTATTTATGAGTCTGGGGAAGGGTGCAGACGGCCGAACCTACACCCTTGACGGCCAAACGCTATATCCCACACCCTCCGTGAAGGACCTAGGTGTACTCTCACGCTACGATTTGAAGTCCGTGGACAACACGAACAGGCTATATCGTAACGGACTGCGCATGCTTTGGGCGCTCAAACGTAGCTTCTGCACATGGTCTGAAGAGGTTGCCAATCGCCTGTTCTCTTCTATCATTAGACCAATGCTAGAGTACGGTTCGCTCGCCTACTTTCCGATTACCCGAGGCGAGGCACAAAAGATCGAACGGGTCCAACACGTTGCTACCAGGCTCATCCCTAGTTTACGTGGCTTTGGGTATGAAGACCGGTGCGAGAAACTAGGACTCTACACCTTGTCCTACCGTCGGGTGCGAGTCGACCTCATTATGACCTACCGAATTCTACATCTCGGTGAGTTCCCCATGTTAAGGCCAATGCTGCACTTACGAGGGCCATGCAGCACACTTGTACACAGATACAAACTTGTTGTGCCGGATATGAAACGTGTTCCCCACCCACTGTGCTTCGAACGGAGAGTGGTAAACATTTGGAATAGTTTGCCCGAACATGTGATTGAGGCAACACCTGTGCAACAGTTCAAAACGTTGTTAGATTTGCATTTTGCCTCTATTCGATTCAGAGAACGACTGCACACTTATGATGACATCACATTTGTGAATCCTGAAATATCGTAAGTCGAATATTTTAAATATTACATG
This sequence comes from Dicrocoelium dendriticum, assembly GCA_944474145.2. Classification (NCBI taxonomy): domain Eukaryota; kingdom Metazoa; phylum Platyhelminthes; class Trematoda; order Plagiorchiida; family Dicrocoeliidae; genus Dicrocoelium; species Dicrocoelium dendriticum. Next base: position 28,119,555 of record OX104063.1, read on the forward strand.
AGAACGACAAGGATATTCAAAGTTGACAACTTTTATAACGTTTTTCGCCATATCTCGAAAGAGTTGTACAGAATCCATTTCTACTTGCTCTATAATACAGTATTGAGTATATATATATATATATATATATATATATATATATATATATATAAATTGTGGATATTTCTTACTTATCACGGATTTGTTGCTAACCAAATTACTTCATATGGTAATTTAGTGAAGAGTTATGCCACCGTATCTGTATGCATTATTGGATTTATTTTATTTCAGCTTGTCGTTTAAAGTGAATGGCTGTTGTTTGATATCCCTGGTATGGTTGCGCTTGATGTGTATGTTGACAAGGTGCCTACCTGTCTATTACCCACTACATCGTTCATACTGGCTCCAGGAGACAGTTGGTCGTTGCTGGAGGGGTCGGGGTGCACGGTTCTTGTGGCCGTGCTAGGCTCAGAGAGCGGTTCCATGCACTCAGTGTGGAGCGGACTACGGTCCAGCCTCCGCCTTGTGTGCGCTTGATTCCCCAAATACAGCGTGCTTGTGTTTGCCTGTGAAGGAGTGTGGGCCGGCTCCGTTGATGAAACGTGGTTCCCATCCGCATGCCTCCCGGTCTTATTCCTTCGGGTTTACACTGGATATGGGGTGTGTGGTTGGAGCTGTGGGTGGTGCAGCGCAAGCCATCCATGGTCCCTCTGTAGGCGCAGGCGTCCTGTGGCTTGCCACAGTGACAGGCAAATCCGAAACCGGATGCCGCCAACCATATATATATATATATATATATATATATATATATATATATATATATCCAATGCTAGTATAAAAATGCCTAAAATGTTCCCAGTTGCGTTCATAACGCCTATTTTGACTTGATTTGCTTTCAGCACCAAAGTAGATAAGAGAGAGATACAGCAGTCAGTGAATGAGGAATCTGCTCAGAGTGGGAACCCACAGCAGTATGGTTGTTCGATACGCTCGTGCAAGAGCCACAGATTCTACATCAAACTAGAAATGACATCAACAAGTGATAGAACCGAATAGGGAGAAGAATAAAGTGGTCAGTGTACGATACGTCTGCAGTGGATACAACCCCAGGGTACTCTCGGTATGTGGTCGGATCACGACGACTGAACGTAATGTGGACCGTGAGTTAAGCTTGGGGGTAGGCTCCAGTCATCTCGACCATTGCTGCGATTGCTCAAAACTGGAGCGGTAATCCTGTGGTGAACAACTCAAGTAAGAAGAACCCGACTAGGCGAATGCCGCTACGAAAAACTTTGCTGTCAATTCATGTATTGAAGGTATCGAAAGGCGGAGTAGCGTGGCCGAGAAAGCAGCCGTAACTACAACCGTCGGTAATGGGGACACTGCTTAAGGCGTGAACTGACATAGAAACACCAGCAGTGTGTTATGTGCTCAAGAACGTGGATTGCTTCAACCCAGAGAGACAGAGAGTATTATGGCATAGGCCATAAGAACAAGACAATTCATGTACAATGAAATTAAGCAAAATAGAGGCGGAACAATGACGTCGTCGTCCCCTTGCGGTTATGACGAGTAAAGCGAGTTAGAGACGTCACAAATGAAAATGAAATAACGGGTTAAGAGCACTGATGATGCAGCAACTGTAAGAGTGATTCTCGGTTCACAGCAATGTAATCTACAGTTCTTTCGTCAAAGAGACATAGTTCCGGTGGAAGTTAGGAAAGGAGAACTCAAAAAATGCGGGGATGATGATAATGAGAAGGAGGATGTCAAGGGGTTGGCGCAGGTGGTGAAGCATCTGTTTGACGGTGGTGACAAATTGGCACCTGAGGTCACGTTCAGCAATACCGAGGAGGTGCATGTAAAATGCCACAAGTCGCAAATAAGCAAAGGTCAGTCGGGAGGCGCAGGAGAGAAACGAAACAATGGATGTAAGATGCACAAAATTAAGGCTGACTTCTCCAGGGAAAACAAGTGATTTCGGGATAAGAAGTGAATGGATGAATTGCGGAACAGAGTGGCGACAATAGGGTTAATAAAACGCGGTCTAAAAACGGAGGACAAATCTCGAGGACATGGTGGAATAACCGGAGAACACAGAATAGTTGGCTGGCTGCGCTGACCGGAGAGGTAAAATGAGATAATTAAAAAAGTATGCACACACACATATGCACATTCGCAAGCACAAAGAGAAGGAAGTCAATGAAAGGCAGCGACTTAGGGATGGGGAGGAAATCAGGTTCAAATTGTCAGTTGCGAGGCTGTGCAAGGGAGATAACTGAGCAAAGATAACAGGGTAATAGATAAGATATATAAACAATGAGCAGAATGCTCCTTGAGGAAATAAGGCAATGAGTCATTTATATCTGCCTAGGAACGGGCGCACTTGGCATTTAGGTTGACATGGAAGCGACAGAAATCTAGTACAAGCTCTTGATAATCCATACTTTCGGTTTAGTTTTCCGAGTGACAGAAGAGGGACAGTAACGCATGGTATGAGTGCGGAAGGAGGGACAGTCAAGTCCGCGACTGTGCCAGGAAGTGCCGAGCTGAGTCGATCAAGTGGATCCGTCAAATCCGTTCAGATGATAGTGGGACGACGGTCCAATTGCTGAAAGCACCGAATTAACCGGACGGTGTGTGTGTGTGTGTTCACGTCATTACACACTTGCGAAATGGTCGCCAGAATCTAGGTCAGGTTGGGGTACAAATGAAGGGGTTAAGATTAAACAAGGGCAACCTGAATGATAGGGCACATTGAGAGCCGACGGAAAATTCACCGCATCAGCGCAGCGGGTGAGAGGAGCGTCACTTGGAGCCACCTCCAGGAAACGTTCGCGATGTTGTGCTTCCAGATTCGCCTGAGCCGCGGGCAGAAGCAGATGGATTGCTGGGGTTGGTGGTGGAGATGAACGGTGTACGGCTAGTTTTATTGCCAACAGATGGATCACCAGAGATGGGTAAAACCCTGACACTGGAACCTGGAGCGACACCGTTACTTGAAGCACGATGACTACCACTGCCCGTGCCAGCATCGCCTTGGTCTACCGTAGTTCGATTCACCCCGGTGGATCCACGATGGAAAAACGGTGAAGTGGACACGCGAGAAGTCGTAGTAGCCGAATCAGATGACGGAAAATTTCTCCGATCAGAGGTTCGACTGAAGGAGCTGGAGCCGGACGATTTAGCCGCATTGAAGGAGAGTGATGGCGGTGGTGCACCAACGGAATCTCGCCTAGGAGGCATGCGCTCATTGATCTGATCGATGGCCCTTGCTTGCTCAAACCGCGTTCCCTTGCCATCGGGGGAGATTCCAGATAGAGCTACATAAGTACAAGACACAAATACATAAGGGTAATTTATTGCGGCAAAACGTTGAAGCAATGGAAACTAAAAATGACTCGAGGTCGACCCGAACTCGTTCCATAAATGCAACACAGGTTGCAGAGGTGAGAAGTGGGAACATGCGTGCCAAAAGTGCAGCGGGTGGTAACCGAGCAGTTCCATTATGGAAATATCACTCCGCATCGGTGGACAAGCATTGAGTGTGTCACCGGGGGACAATGCACATCTCAAACGGGCAAACAAGCAGTATTTTGTAGTGTAGAACTTCCAGATATCCGGTATGGCATTATTGCCACCAGTGTCGCCGTGCACAAGGAAAATATCGTCCCCAAAATGGATGGTATCCATAAATGGAGCACACGAAAAATTTACTACCTACTAGACTGGTTCTCGTTGCTCCCGATGTTTCGGAATCAGTCTATCCGGGCACGTCTTTTCATTCGACGTTTCAATGTAATTCATGCACGGCAAACAGAAGCAATATTCACCAATCATCACTGAAACATAACTTTGTTACCAAGACCCCAACATACATAACCACGTATATATTTAATGAATGTAATGCATTGTAACTGACGAGAGCGATCGAAGTGTCAGGTTTTGGGGTTTCACTGATCATGCTTCACAGTTTAACAGCAAAAGTCACGTGCCTTGGGGGTGAAAAGTTGCTTAGGTTCCAGTTGTGCAGCACTACGACAGTCAGTCGAATTGTGTATGCATTCCAGATGCACAGACTGCCGCGTTTCGTAATGTCTACATTTAGAAAACGGAATTTCAACCACGGATTCGGGTGCTCTCGGAGTATTGAGTTAAACGTTTTAGCTAATCGATCAGTGCGAACTTCAAAGCGATAGCAATAAAAAGGTGCCATCGACAGAGCGTACGTGCACTTCGGCCACAGTGGTATATTACAAATTTCGCTAAAACACAGTAAAAGTCTCAAGAGTGGTCATAGGGCCACTTCACCTATCTGACAGCGCATGTCCCCCGTAAAGATGGACTGAACTACTGAATTGGGCCACTCAAGATTTTTGTGGAAAAGTGTTGATGTACGCAGATGGTCGTTTGGTGCACTGAGGCCTAATTTGCAACATAGAGGAGAGGCGGTACCGAAACACTGCACCTTGAGCGAATGAAAGTCACGTGAAGTACGGCAACAATGTGGAGAAAAAGCCATAAAGATAGTTGCTTTGATGGTGGTCCCAGCTTTAAACAAAAGTATTCCATAAGCCATAAAGGTGTCAGAGAAAGTTAGTTGCATACACAGAACCGATTGATCGACAAAGTGGGGGAACAGTGCAACTGCTTGGAAAGCCGCATCGTGACTTCCACACACATGCGCAGGAAGAGGGGCCAACATCAAAAACAAGTGAAGGGAAGGTGTGCTTACCAACTTTGAGAGACTCCTTGCCTCCGGAGAGTGCACCAAGAGGAAGCATTCCATTGGGAGTTAAACCCTTAAGTTCGAGTACCGATTCACTTTCCTCCCTACAAATGCGAGTGTGGGGGGTGTTGGAGGGAAGTGAGGCAACTCCGTGAAGAGATGGAGATACAGAAAACAGTGGAGGGAGAGACAAAAAATTCAATGAATGAGACGCACCTCAGCACGGTGAACACGCGTGCCATTTTGCCGATTGCACGAATTTTGTTGCGGATAACCTCTTTCCGAGCGGCGACCGAAGCACCTACACGCGTAAAGGTAAGTAATTAGAAGCTGCGCTGAACACCAGAAGCAACAGCAGCAACAACAACAACAACAATAACAACAGTCAATCAGAGCAACATGCGGAGGCAAGCTGTACACAAAATGCAGACAACAAACGCAATTGCGCAACAGCATATAGTGCTGCAACAGTCAAAAGTGAAACCAGTCCAATCGAGAAGACAACATGCGACAAGGATAAGTAAATATCGGTTGAAGAGAAAGTTCAGGAATTCAAAAACAAAGTAATGTGTGGCACGAAACTGAGCTAATTCAATGGACCGCGTTATCGATCACCTGATCAAGTGGACAGTGAGTGTACTAGCAGATATGAGTGAAATCTGGGCTAGATGCCCCGCAACATTCGTAATTTGCATGTCAGTTGAAGATGAGTAAGGTTGTAAATCATAACGTACCGCCGCCGTTCCCCATGGCTCATTGATATAAGACCTTAGCTGGAGGTGTAAGCCGTTAATTGGCAATGGTCCCGTTCACGGTGGAGCCTATGGAAAGAAAGTCATCAGCAGGTACGTCTGCACATCGTACCGAGGCTTCGCTGCCGCGCGACCACCACCGGTCGCGCGTGGGCTGAGTATACCGCGAGGACGCCTGCCACTACCTGGATTCGAACCGATGACCTAAAGATTGCAGGCCAGACGTTCAATCCTTTCGGCCACCGGCCGAGGAGCATAAAGGAAAAGTGATCCGTTTAGGACCCATCTAGAAGACTGAGCGAGAGGTGACTGTGAACGGTCAGCAGACCATGAGCAGGTCTGTAAGAGAATGACCCTGATGCAATAAAAGTGTGCGAACGCGCGGAAATCGTCTGCTAGTAGCCACAAATGCTACGGCTATAGTGAAGTTGTCCGGGAAAGCGGTACAACGACCCGAGTGGAAAGTCAGAAACTGCGATTTAACCCCTTGCAGGGTCGTCCAGGGAGATATGGAGAAATCGACGAATGGGCCAGAAAGTTTGAGTCAACGTAGGTGTCTCAATAACGCTGTGCAATATGCGGAGCAGTTATGGTTGGGGCTTAAACTGCGAGTGCTGTGGCCCCCCGGAGCTTTTGTGATTATAACTCGCCTCAAAGCGTAAGGGAATCACAGCTGATTACCAGGTATAATTTGCGTATCACAGAGGTCACATGAGTGTAAGTCAGATTAATTACACTACAATTGGACAGCCATCACATGCCCGGGAAAACACTGGTAGCACGTGTCATATTCACCTGTTTTTGAAAGGAATTCGGGACCCTAATCTTACAAGTCTGTGATTAAGGGCACTGGGCCACAGCGAGCGGTAACAGCCAACATGACTAAGTCACTATATGTGACATACCGCGGCTCACTCTTCACTGACTTGCACGTTACTGCGTACAGATGACGGGGTAGCCCCTTCCTGAGCAAGGACTTATCAAATGTAAGTCGCAAATTAATATGCGGTATTATACACAATTTTAAAACTGGTGAACACCGGTCATCTCAACCTACACCATCAAAGCCATCCCACCACTCCTACATAACGAGTGACTGTGCTGTGAGATAATCGTAAGTCCAAAAAGCCCGAGGGGATTGAGGAACTTGTGGCAACCCAGGAAACTAACTTAACCAGCTCTCTGGCTCAGTTGCCAACTAGCGGAACACACGGTGTGTGTGTGTGTGTGTGCGGCTCGACGTTGTCCAACTAATGGAAGTGAACTATGCAGATACCAGAAGTGAGTATCGAATCGGATAGCGACAAACCTGGAACATAGCGATTAGTATACGCAGAGTTATGTGTAAATGGAAACTGCAAAGTAGGCAAAAAAGGAACGAAATACTAAAGCTTCATAAGAACTGGAGACCAATAAGGCAGATGCTAAGTGGGAACCTGTGTAAATAGCGTCATGCGTCAGAACAAAATACATTTTTTGTGATTGAAATCGTAACACAAAGGCCTAACACCGATAGATGCAAATATACCTGCTTTTGCATGTGGAACGGGTTAGGTTGTGGCATGGCGAACGTCACACGACGGCGATATTGTACAGTGACGACAGATGTGATGTCACTCGGGAGAGTTTACGCGTGACGCAAAGGAGTCCCACAAAGAGGGCAGTTTAGTCGAACCGCACAAATGGATAAAAAAAGAGGCATGCTTTGGTGGGAGCACGTGAACAACACACACCGAAGGCTCTCAATGAAGCCATGAAACGCGCGACAGCTCACACAACGACGTGGAAAGTATACAAACACGTGCGCCGATGAAACGAAGAATATGCAGCTCATTGTACAGAGAACATAGTGGAGAGAACAACTCACTTTCTACGATGGTGTGACGAATGTGGAGCAATGGTGAAAACGAAAGTGAACGCAAATGGGTGGTTTCGGTAGAGACAGGTAGGTGATAAGGAAAAACGTGGTCGGAACTTTTGGACACATTTAAAAAGAAATGTTGATTTGTAGCTGGATAAGACGAGTCGAAAAGAAGGGATACGCATTGGTAACTACGAGCACCTTGGGACTGCTACCCAGAGACAACATTAGGACAGTTAGTCGAAATGTTCGAAGAGGAAACAAATACTTGGCAGTGCACGAGCCGACTGACCGATTGGCCGACAAGCTAAACCGAGGAAAAACCAGTGATGCTGACTTGTGTGATTTGCTAAGCATCAAATCTAACCGAGAGAAAAACGTAGGCTGATCAGGGAACCGCCGATTGGAATATTTATAAACTGTGGATGTACACTTGGATTCGGAACGCTACTCCACCTATAAAGTCATATCAACGGATTTGGTGTGTAGACAATTAGTATGCACCGAAATGAGTTTTGTAAAGTATGGAAAATTGGAGCTAGGAGAGCGAACAACTCTTCCTGCTTAAGCTATAGAGTACCCATTCGTGAAGCAACTTGCATAAGTCATCATTATCGTCGTCATCAACAACAGCAGCAGCAGTACACCAGCCATCTGAACTGAGGCTTAGCTGCCACATAACTATGATGACTTACAAAACGAAGAATAATAAGAAGGAGAGAAGGGGGACTAACCCAAAAACCTTAATGCCCTCCCCCAAGCGAACATTCAGGGTCAATGCGCCTACACCTTGTCAACAATATGCCATCACAAACAGTTGGCTATCATGCAAAGATAAGGCGGCATCAGCGAGACAGCTTCCTTGCGGCTTTCACTGCCACGCGTCATAATCAGCCATTACCCTGAAGATAACTCAGCACCAAACACACTGTAAACAGGCAGTCCGAGGAGAAGACGGCAGCAGACGCGCCACTGGTGCCGACTGCGAGCCATGACCTCTAAGGTCTCAAGCCAAGCACAATATGAGTCACGTGGACTCCAGCCTGGAAGGCGAGACGGACCGACGGCACCCATTTTAGTCGTCAGTGACTTCATTTCCCGCTGCTAAGTCAACTTTTGTCCACCTCGAGCCTTGCGCCACCCTATGTCTGGTAAATAAAACGAGACCCTTCTCGGTACGCGATGACTAGGCACACGTAGTACTTGCATAGGTAAGGTAGGTACACATCAGAGAGTAAAATATTTGTTGGTTTGGTCACGCAAAGTGAGATTGCGTTGATGGTATAGACCATATGATTAGGTAGCAGTAGCTACATAGGAGTGTTAGATGCGATTCGTCGTCCCGTACTATTCGTCGTTTGGCGAAGAATGAAATTAGAGGTGTGAGTGATCCACCGGCATTGTGTGTGAAACAATGCCAAGATGATGAGATGGTCAAATTGAGGTCTATCGTCAAGCAGGGAGATGAATGGTAGCGCTGGGAAAACATTTCTAAACCCTAACTGTGACGGCAACATAGAGGAGACGTTCATTAGTATTTCCGCAGAAACACAGTAGGGTGGGGAATGGTTGGGCAATCGACGGAAATGCCCGCCATAAGACAGGTGCCTCTTAGTCCGACTGGTAGCCTTTAATGTAATTATTATGATGCACAAATGATTGATCCAAGCATCACCGCTATGTTAGACGAACCGGTAGATATACTGATGAGGACAGCAGCATTCATGTGAAATTCTTGTACGGAAAAGTAGTCCAGCTAGGCAGAGCAATAGTCAGAAGGAAGCTTCTCAAAGTATGGACCCAGAGCGAACGGCTCCCGAGTGGATAGTTAGAGGTGCGGTGTGCTATAAAGAATAACGGCTGATGTACAGCACACATATCTGCCTCGTTGACCAGACAATGAGGCACGGCGGTAAGATTGGAGAAACCACAGAACAGAGCAGTTCGGGATTAAGACAAAACGTATGACGCAGTGAAATTGCTAGCAGTAGACGATGAAATGGTGCAGCCGCCATGGAAGGAAATTCCATGCGCATGTTATTGGAGTGCAGACATGCACCAACAACTTACCATCGAATGGCTCATCACCTTCTTTCATGAGCTCATCATCTGAGCATATCTTCAAAACACTCACGAGCATCTCGGTGACTGATGGAAGAGGACACGAAAAATAAGGATGTAGAAATACAGTCAGGCAACCGACAGGTGGATTATAGAAATGGAGCGTGTTCAAGTTGCATCCGCAAACATTCCCAAAAAAAGCAAAGAGGCGTCAGTGTGTATACCGGTTTACAGACCAAATAGTCTGGAATGGCGATCGGAATAACATCACTCGAGCTGGCATTGTGCACCGGAACTGACCGCAGCCAAACAAAAAGATAAATTTAAGGGTATGCCATTCCATCCCACCCAGGGAATGTTTCGCTAGCCATCTTAAATATTGTCAATTAAAGCAAACACAATGCCATACACGCCAATATTTAAAAAGTGGACACGACTGTTTGAGAATTTCTGCAGGCATTCATGCACTCATTACATAGACGTGCATTGTAAGAATTTCACCAACATCCTGCTTGTCAGATCGAGGGGGCGACATTGTTCTGACATGGTGTAACACCAAAGTGCCAGTTTGAGCTCAAAATGCTACTCTTCGTCTTTACAAGCATGGGTATGGATTTCATTCGGAGACATGGGACAAAATAGCACTGTTGTACTAAAAAAATGGATCAGTGATGACGGTCCAGAAGGATGCTTGAAACGATAACGGAGAACAAACAGAGATAATCGTCAACCAGGGTTTTGCTAAATTGAATGATACGGCTACCACCAATGAATAGATGACGGAATAAGCAGTGGAAATGATTTCTTGAATAAGCAACCATCCGTCCTGAGGGAAGAGGACCGCTGAACTTTATCGAACCGTCGCCCGATGAGAAGGGCGTTGAAACCGAGCATGCCTAAGCTTTCACAATGAACGCCAGCCTAATTTTGGGCGGCCTGGTAGTCTTCCAAACTGTGCACAACTGTTTGTAGTTGCAAGACAGATAGGCATCCGCGAAAAGAGCAATGGTGTACTGCTGATACATTTAATCACGGAATAGTGGTGAATGTCAGGCCCCTCATCATGGTTGGCCGCATCCGGTTTCGGATTTGCCTGTCACTGCGGCCTCCATAAGACCGCCACAGGACACCTGCGCCTATACAAAGACCATGGGTGACTTGTGCTGCAGCACCCCCAGTTCCATCATAGCCTGCTGGATGAGGGGTGTACACAGATTATCGCACCACACTGAGGTGGAACATTTTGCAGTAATTATCCGAAAGCGAAAGGCGCAGGTTGGGCGATTAGCACGAACAACTAGGTGGATCTCGCTGGACGCACATGTAGAACGCGAGATGAAGTCAGGGATATGTGAACCATGGTAGACAGAAGTGGGATGTGACAGCCAAAAAGAATCAAAATCCTAAAGCCATAGGGAACACAGCGGAGAAATAATTTGTAGACAAACAGAATGAAGTGGACTTTGTGCGCTGCTGTAGCTGCGCACGTATAGGTTATTGACGTAGAGTGTGCGACAGAAGTTGATCCAAGTGGTTCGCACCTACCTTTTTCTCCCACAAACGGTAGCGACCATGTGAAAACGTCCATAAAATTGGGCAGCCAGTATGGATGTGGAGAGCACTTGAATTGCCGAATATTCATTGTATTGTTTTCGTACTTCAGTATGGCAGCTGCATAAAATGATCAACAGGATAGGTAGAAATAGTGTGAGAATCGGTAGAAAAGGGTGAGGGATTGTGGAGGCACAATGCGATGGTGTGTACACACTTGCAGACGACAAGGAAACGCCAAGTGGCATCGAAGGCTAAACGCGTTTTACGATAGTCTAATAGTATACAGTTAACTGTGAATCCAATCATGTGTGTGTGTGTGTGTGTGTGTGTGTGTGTGTGTGGAATTGGGCAGTGCAAAATAGTTCAATAGGTCCACTATGATCAGTACATTGAGGTGCGATAGAATCAGACAAGCTAATTCATGGCACAAAAATAATAATGAAAGTAAGGCAAAAATAATACTAATAAGTTAGGAAAGATGAAGTGAAAATGGTGGGTGGGACAGTTAACAGTCAGAGATAGTAGGGAATGCAGGGGCGCCGTTGGCTTCGTGACAGCAGCGTATCAGACACAGCACCCAATCGTTGACACGCTCGATTCCGAGGCATTCATCTACCAGAGACAGCAACCAATCGACTCGACCCTTTTGTGATTTTCGTCACGCACGTTACCATACCACAGACTGATCACTCTGAGGGTTAACTAAACTAAAGGCAATGTTGGCAAATAACGCACGCCGATAGAGTTTGTTGCAGACATGCTAACCATATGAGCGAAACACTGGATGAGATTCGAGTTCTACAGGCTTCCCAATGAGGCACAGGAGGGTCTGTTTTGAGACAATGGATGAAGAGCCGTTAATATCGCTTAATATGCGCCCCCATAAGTAGTACTAAGTGATCACTTTCAATGTCGCCATCGCGCAAGGACAATGCTTAGGATGCATATAGTAACATTGGCCGCGTTGAGAACCCTTGCACAAGACCATAAGCTGATATTCCATATGCTCTGTAAATGACAGTGTTGAAAACCCACAGGGGCCAGTGCGATAATCCATTCCCTGGTGTGATTATCCGGGGAAGTACAGTGACCTGGATACGCAAACCAAGCGGTGGCCTGCTTCGACCCAGGCGTCTATGACAGTATAAGGAAACGTATAAAAACTAGGGAAGTTCATCACATTGAATTGAATTCAAACAATAGAGTATGCATCGACTAGGCAGGATACTTATTACGGTTGACAGATTAAAACGTAGGAGTGTGGTGGTAGCAGCTATTTTGGCTTGGGTCACCGAAACAATAACAATTAGCAAGAGTGAAAGAGAATAAACGTTGTTAGAAAAGAAGTATTTTAGCCGTTAGTCGGGAGATTTCAGTTGAAATCAGAGTATGGAATTAAACGTTGTTACTAACCTCTACAGCGCTGATTCTGATGGTTGATGTAGCCGATCACGAGGCCCACAATCAGAAGGATTAAAAGCACCAACATGACAGTTTATTGTTTGGCGTTAGCGCGCTTCCGCGATCTGAACACCTTACAGGTTCACACGATTAGATCCGATTAAAGTGAGCCGCACCCACCGAGGTAAGCATTTAGTGTGCGTAAGAACAGCATGGCTGCCTCGACAGATTGAATGTTACTAGTTTAACAGACGGTTCAGGCCACTATGTTGGCACAGTGGAGGCGGTTCATACCGGTAGCCATCTCTGTAGAAGAGATACAAATGCCCCGTACTGCGAATTGTCCAGACTACGGGGTTGCTTCACCGTGGATCATACCTGTTCAGAGTGTCAATCCCATCTTGTGTTCACGAGTATCAGGCCCACGTGTCCCTTGAGAATTTGTCCCCATAGTTTCAACTTTCCAGGCGTTTACTCTGATTGGTGATGTGAATGCACCCTACGCTTTCACCTCCGGCATCGCAAATTGTACTCGCAGTGACTTCCGATTGCTGGAACATAGAGAGATGAGTGGAAATTGTGTGTCCAATCCATTCATCAGTGCCCCTCGAATCAGTGGCTGTATTCTTCGCTTAACTTGTCATATAAAACGTTGTGTATTATACTGCCGTTAGTGTGTATATGCGTCATTTTGAAGTCATCTTTGTTGGCTATTTGGAAGGAATTACAACTTGTTGTTGCGGAACTGTGCTGAAGCGCACATTGTTGGGGCGTGTCGAGTCGTTTACAAATCAAGAAACGTTACTGAGCACATAGAACGTTTCAAGATTCCGGTACCGGTTTGAATTGTTACCGTATCACGAAGAGCATGAATGGGACAGCGCAGAAGTGTGTGCGTGTGAGAGAGAAAGCTTAGTGCTGTGTCACAAAATTCGTTGCAAAACAGCCACTGGTTCACAACATTAGTACAAATTCCGAAATACCATCAGATGTGAGTAACGCGACCGACAACTAATCAACGCTAAGTTGATAATATCATCGGCGCGCAACGGCCATGTAAGTGATCCATTTGGTAAAACCGAGCACGTTGCAGTGTTGTACGTCCAACTTGTAACTGACTAGTTCGGAAGTCATCATTGAGCCGTTAAAAAGGTCAGTTGTGCCCATCGGAGAAGACCAGGGATCACATCGACATACCCCACTGTCAGAGGTGGTAGTGTACTCCAATAATGATCGTCATGTGGCTAAAGTATCCCTGTGTGGTTGACCAAATGTCGATCAGTGGGTGCCCAGTGCAGCCATAATGAGGTAAAAAAATAGAAGGAAAGAATTCAAATGTCGCTAACACACATAACGATCCGTGTGAGATTATAGGTGGTGGATCGGCGGATGTCAAAGTGCATGCGATGGGTGCGAAGATAGCTAGTGTGTGCATGTGCGTAATAGTAACACAGTGAACGCACACAGCACCGGCGGTACAGACAATTGCCGGAATGACCCTCAACGCCAATCGTTGGTGATGGGACATCCGAGAGCCCAATACAGCGCACAGCTGGCTAAATTAATCACCCTTACAAAAGTGACACTCAAAATCGGCGGCAGAGTGGTTTTCAAAACGAAAGCGCGTGTGCACCTGGCGAGAACGCCGTAGCAGTTCGATGTATCGACAATCGAAACGTGCACACGAATAGAATCAACACTCTAGCGTAAAGACAAGAGGGTTAAAGGTGCATGTAATAGAAGCAGGGTTAAGTGAGAATCGGTCAGTGACAAATTCCAGCGCAAAGGTCAGGATAATGCCCCAGTCATGGAGCAAACCGTAGGGGTTGTTGCAAAATGATCGTGAGAAAATGTGGGAGAAAAAAGGTGCTAACAAAATGTCCAAAACGTCAGAGTGGAAAAGTTACAGCCCCAAAAGCACCGTAAATAATGTCGAAGAACGACGAGTATTACTCGCGGAGAGGTTTGTTGTTGTGCTCTATACCATTTTCCATTGAAGTTGGACATTCGGGCAAAACATTTACGCCTGGGGGTCAACGGGGTTGCTCCTCCGGGGCAATCAAGTTGAGTCTTCACTATGCGGAATAGAACCACTCACTGGCATGGTAGGGGCTGTTTCATTGGCCAAGCGCCTTCAGCAAATAGGACCTGAGACGCTTGGCCAATGAAACAGCCCCTACCATGCCAGTGAGTGGTTCTATTCCGCATAGTGAAGACTCAACTTGATTGCCCCGGAGGAGCAACCCCGTTGACCCCCAGGCGTAAATGTTTTGTCCGAATGTCCAACTTCAATGGAAAATGGTATAGAGCACAACAACAATGGAAAATGGTATAGACTACACACAGAAAATGCGGTGGTTGAGTTTCCCGCGAGTCGACGGGTTCACTACATGTTCCGACGGAACATTAGCGTCGCGAACGATCTCGACAAGTGTAGGGATTCGAGTCAACCAAGCATCAACGTACGGCGACTTGAGACCTGAATCAACCAAGTGGTAAGTGGCTGAACTGCGGAAACCGTGATATGTGTATAAAGATAAACGAAACGCTGAGCACGATCAATCGGACATGCAAATGGGAGACTAAAAACGGTGCATCAGAATTGTACCTTTATTTTCGTATACGTCTAGGTAATTTGGGGCGCTGAAGATCGTTATCAAAGACGGAAAGTCGGTAGCCTGATTCTTTCGGTACATGCGATAGCTGGAAAAAAGAGGAAAATGCATGGTTAAGAGGAAAAAATACGATTTTATTAAACCGTCATATTCGAGGAATTGAAATGGAGAACAAATGATAGTTTTTTCAATTAGAAAATGTAGCGACTGCAAATAGATTTGATGAACGAGAGGTAATCTGACTGAACGGGCGAGAATATAAAATAGCTCAACTCAAAAGGCGTAAAATGTCAGAAATTGCCTGCGCTGCATCAAATGAGGGGAAACCATCCCACTGGGAGAAGCAAATAAGTAAAAATTAATCGGAGAAAAATCAATACTGGTATACAGATCCCTCCGATGAGCATGAAATGGAAAGTGGTAGAATGTAAGAGAGTAGAGACACAGTAACAGTATACCAAAAGCAGGCGGAGCAACAGAAGAAGCGTATTGTATAATGTCTGTCGCAGCCATAGCTGGTCCATGGTAGAATATCGTAGGGCGCTCGGACGGGGAGGCCGTTGACTAAAAGGATAAACTTTTGATCTCCAGGGTAGGCAAATAACACGATGGCCAGCTAAACGTCAAATTACGTGGTCATCAAATGTATGATATATATGTGTACGGAGTAGCAATAGTGCGGTCAAGTAAATGAAACCCTGAGGCGACCAATCAATGACATAACAAAAGGATATGAAGACCCAGGCCTAAGAGCTAAGTCTGGGTAGTGTCTGCCACCTACTTGGAGTGGGGCGCTCGGATCGATCACATCAACGGTTGGAGATCATATTGGACGGGACACAATCACGAAGCCAGTGGGACTCTTGGATTCATTCCCTCAATCATGGATCCTAACTGTTCCACCTGGTAATTTTAATTCCTGCGCATTTCTCATTAAGCATTAGAATGACAATTAATATCCTTAGTTAGGCGGCCTGTATCAAGGCAACGCGAGTTAATACATCTCGGTCACGGACCACATTGCACTGCATTGAACTGGTCCCCATAAAATGGATTGCGAGACTAGGCTTGGATAGAATAGCTAGGTTTGTCGCACCCCAAGTCCAATTGATTACTCAGAATAGTAATTTACACTCCAATCGAGTAGAAGGTAACACTAGTTCACTATAACCAACATGACAAAAAACAAGTATCTTAACAAAAGTCGAAAGAGTAGCCAGCGTTATTGTCACCCGTTTGATAGGACGACTTAAGATCAATGCTGCGAAGATAGGCAAATCTATCCGGCAAAGAGGACGGGAAAGTTATTAGAAGGAACACTGAAAGGAGTCCAAAGTGCAATCTTCCGAACAAGCTCAGAAAAATGCGAGTACTGCAGTTGAGGATGCGGATAACGGCATTTAGAAATTAAAAGTGGTCAAGAGAGAGGGGGCCGACTCACCCAGTGTCTTGAGCTTCGTGTGCCCGAATGATGGACAGTAAATTATTGGCTTGAAGGAAATCACAGCAAGCAGCGTAACTGAAACAAACGAAATAAAAGCAATAGAAGAGAAAAACCGAACTCGCACATGGAGAAGGGACTCCAGAATGCGTAAATTACCCGGGAGAGCGGGGACGTGAGCTGAGTGATTGTCCGAACAAAAAATAGAATGTGTCACTATTGTACAACGGCTGACGGGGGCAGCGAAAGGATGTCTGCATGATGTTCGGATGACGACTTTAACGATGCAAGAAAGCGTATCTGTATTCCACAGCTGCTCAGGCAACTACGCATCCAATTTCATGCCGATCAAATGACTGCACTAATATACGTTTGCAAGATCTCAGTTGGAACACCATGGGAGCAAGGGAACGCCGGGTCACCATCTCTCATTCTCACTAAGTCCCCCTTACCACCTTCTGACCGAAGAGGTCCACCGACCAGTCCATTTGAACTCCACAGGCATGATTTCACCCCTCTCGTAGCGCGGTTCTCATCTGTGACCATCAAAACGACAATACAGTCACGCTGAATGTCAGCACCCACAACATACGTTACCTTGATTTGGGCTGGCGACAGCCCGCCGCTCTATCGCCCACTCTATCAGTATCCTCAGCCTCACCGTACGAAATCACTCGAGGGGTCGATTTGAATGAAGTATGCGCTGACAACCATGCGAAGCTCGCTACAGATACCTGAGACCTGGTTACAGGAACCACAGGTGGCCAAGCTGTCATTCAAAGTCCTATGGCGGAAGCCAGAGAAAAATTGGCCCAATGTAAATCACAAACTGAACACCGTGCAGCTACCTTGCGAACAGTCATTGAAGACCTGCAAACGGGGCACTTTAGGGCAGAATTTAGTAACTCCATGGAAAGAGTGTGTTCAACTCTGTTCCCTCACACATGAGGGTCCAGTTAGAGCAGACAACGGGTATTTACAGTCTTAAATAATCGTCAGCGACGGCGACTTCAATACGGCCACATACAACACCTCTACCATTTGCGAAGAAAAGACGCTGCCGCTACAGTACTCGATGGTCGTTGGAAGACGGCATTCATGCCGGATGAAGAGGGGATCGCGGGCTTCAAGGACTTCTGGAAGGATGTGCTGTCGCTACCACCAGTATCTGATAACCGGGCACCATGCGGATGTGTAACTATTAACTGGGATCTCGTAAAACCCAAAACCATTGAGGAAACGGGTTCTGCACTACGAGCAATGGATGGATCTGCACCCGGAGTAGACCGCATCACACCAAAGGATATCAGTCGAATGGATTTGAGATTGATTACGTCTTTCTTAAACTGCTTATTGACTTGTTCCCCTTATCCTACTCATATGAACCTGGCCCGCGTAAAGTCTGTACCCAAAATCCACAACCCTTCCCGCCCTGAAGACTTACGACTACTGCATTCCCAGCTGACCGCCTTCAATCTGGTTTTCTTCGTAAAAACGGCTGTTTTGAAGCCCCCACGATATTGCACCCCGCACTTAGATATTCACACTTGAACACTATCCCTTTATCCATTGCTTCTCTTGATATTTCAAAGCCTTTGATACCATCTCCAATGCTTCCTTGCTTCACGCAACCACATGTTTCGGTGTCCCCTCTTTTCTTCTACATTACCTAACGTCTTATTACTCCACCGGAATTTCAATCATCAACGGTCTGAGGACTCACTTAAGGCGTGGATTCCGTCAGGGAGATCCACGTTCTCCCTTGCTCTTCATCATGGCATTTGGGGAAGCATTACACACACAGTCTGACAAACGGTGCATTTCCCCAGCAGGTCCAATCGATCATGTCGCTTACGCAGATGATGTCGTACTATTTGTCCGTGACCGAGAAGCCCTGATCGAACACCTAGGGCGATTTAGGAAGGATATACAGAATCTTGGATTATCAAAAAACCACATGAAATCGATGGTACTGGATATCACCGTCGGCAGCAAAAGAAAAATTGTCTATTTTGAACACGGCACAGCTTCCCTGTGGCGCCCTCCAGATCCCCTTGATCCAGCAATCCGGGGAATTCCGGCTACTTGGATTAACATTTGATTGGAAGGGTAAACGCCCGTCAAACTCTCTAGAACAACTCGTAACACAGATGCCGGAAATATCTCAAGCCCCCCACAAACCTTACCAGCGCATGGATATCTTGCGCACCTATCTTTTACCACGTCATACACATCGCCTCTCAATGGCGGTAGTGCAGCAGCAGACCCTCAAATCGATGGATAGGCTGATCCGGGCAAGTATACGAAAATGGCTACGACTCTCCAAGGACACCAGCGTCGCTTTCTTTCACGCATCAATTGAGGATTATGGCCTAGGGGTTCCGTGCCTTTCTAGTATGATCCCATTGCTTCGGAAGGACCGTCTGGAACGCCATCTTTCACTCTCCCACCCAATTACCAGCTGGGCGATACGGGAACCTTCAGCGGCTACCATCCAGCGCCTCGCCATGAAACCCGTAATCATTGGGAATCAAGTCGTCTTTGAGAAGAGTGACGTGAAGGAAACAGAAGAATTCATTGCTACAAGCAGTAGACAGTTGCTTGCTTCGGGGGGTATTTACGACACCAACGTCTCATAACTGGATAAGAAACCCAGAGCGAATTTTTCTCAGACGCTACATCAGAGGAACCCAACTTTGAGCATGGGTACTGTCGACCAAATCTCGACGCTCCAGAGGAGGACTACCCACAAACCCAACCAATCTTCACTGCCGGGGCGCTTGAGGACAAAACGAAACACTTTTCCACGTCTTGCAGTTCTGTGCAGTAACCCACGATGCTCGCTGTAAGAGACACAATGACATCGTAAAGCAACTAACCAACACCCTTCGTCGTAAAGAAGCCCAAATCATTCCGGAGCCCTGCATCCCAGCGGTATCAACGTACATCAAGCCGGATATAATCGTCATCAAGAACTCCACAGCACACGTAATGGACGTGGCAATATGCGACACCTACAGAATGTCCCGTAGCTACCAACTAAAAATTGACAAATACGATGTAGGTGCTCATGCGGAAGCCATAGCTCCCTTCGTGCGCTCGGAATTTCTTACGGCCTCAGACATCATGCATCACTCGATAATCATCAACAAGGTGGGTCATATATTCCCAGTCTCTGCCAATCACGTTTCGGCACTGGGGCTCACCAAACTTGACATATCCGACTTGTGTGTGTGTGTGTTTACAATGAGAGGATCCCTTCAAGTTTACGATACCTACATGTAGGGTGTAATGTCATAAAACATATCACAGTAACACCGGACACCCACACGTTTGCGAGCGATTCCGATTATTTTTTGTTTTTTATAAGAATACTGTTTCAATACTGCATCAGGATATTTGTCTAATCTGGACGAATTTATGTAATGCCCAGGCCTTGGGGCATGCATGAGTGTGTCGAAAATATATGTTCATGAACCGTTTAGCCTAATGTGAATATAATCGGTCGGGAGAAAGAAATGTGCGAGTGTGGTGTGCAAAAAGACAAAACTCTAGTGGACTCATTTGATAAGCTTTGAAGTACTAATGGACAAGAGCAGGGGAAGTGACCAGAGTGAAGGGAAATTGAATTAGCAAGGTAGTTGAAAACGACAGTGGTCTGAGTACACACACAGAGCAGGTGTAGGCTAAAGCTTGTGGATCTAAATTCAGTGAAACGATAAGGTTTTGCGCATCGAAGTGAGGTGGTGGTTCCTGTTGCCACGAGTGGGCTAGTCATTAAAGTGCAGCTTTCAATCAATAAATATGGCAGCAAAATAATGTACTTATGATTGGATTCTTTTCAAGCAAACCCAAGAAACATAAGGTACGATACAAGAAGAATGACAATAAAGCCAAGGAATTGTAAATGGTGGAGCCAAGAGAACAAGCGCGCAGCATTATCGCTCAGAAGTGCGGGAGTACAGAGGAAACGATAAACGAACGGGATGATGCGGCGGTCGTGACAGAAAAAGACGTCATTTAAATGAATCTGCTTAGCAGAGTACAGCGACAGCGTGGGACTGCACCGCTGTATACACAATGATGCTATCCTCAAACGGAAGGGAAAACACACGCGTCCAGGCACTACCAGGGTAGATAAGACAAAACAGTGTATTAATCAATCCCAGGGTAAGTAAGCAAGGAATTTGTCGGCTGATAGGAAGTTAAAATTGATTTCCCGAAGAAAGGATCGAGGTTGCAGAGGTCTGGAGCGAAAAATGGCGGCGTAATTAAAGACGGTTAGTAGTGAACACAACAGGCATTGAGGGGTGGGAGGCAATCGATGAAAAAGTTTGCCGGTAAGAAACAAAAAACGAGCTGTCCGGCAAATCAAGCGCAAGGAATATAGGAACCTCAGGTGCGCCAAAGTGATTCGAGCTGTAAAGAAGCCAACCGATAAGATAACAGTATCTAGGCGGTATTGACATGAACGCAAGTTTGAAACAGTTAAAATCGTATCAAGTATACGGAGATAAACCTATGGCGTGATCCAACAAAAACTAAATAAAATGTTGGAAAAGAAAAAGAACCCTTTGGGCACTCGATGAGGAATCATAGGTAGTCGGTCAAAATACCTATACTGGCAATTTCCTTAGCAGTGATTGGTGATGTGCCTACGTTAGCGCACATATGTCGAAGGCTGCGACATGCTTACTGACAGATGATCTCCCGTGGTCGAGACTATGAAGTCAGTTGCCAACCATAAAATCGCGAGTAGGCCCTTTAGGTCTGAGTAGCACAGTCTTAAGATAGTTACTCATTATCGCCTAGGAAACACTGCTCTTCATGGGTGAAATCACTGTGTCAGACACGAGGAGATGCGCTGACCGGTACCCGGCGGTGATGATCAAGCTAGCCAGGTACGTTGATAGACAAGGACAAGTAACACACGTTAATTTGAGTAGGTACTGTGTAGGCTAAATCACTGATTATCACAGAGGTTTAGTCATACTTGTTTGATGCAGGAGGAAATGGGAATTGAGGGGGCGGCTGCTACTACAGAGGATCGCCATCAGGTGTCTGATCACCAAACCACATTACCATTGAACAACCTGTCCTTCCAAAATAGCATGGAATAAAGTTACCTGTGAAGTAGTGCAGAGGAGTTCAGTATGCAGCCGGTTACAACCATACGGAATTCGCAGCATACGAGTAATTCGATTCTGAACGCTTCTTTGATGTCCCAATGGTACATTAGATCCCTTTCAACCCCATACATATTGCACATTGGTAGGGGCAAACCACTTAGGTGAAGACAGTAGTAGCATACAAGTGCCTAGAACCAATAGTTCACTATTCCACAGGCATAAAAGCCGCTGAAAGCGAGTTAGCATTCTGCACGATTGCGTGAACTCACGCAAGAGCAGTGAGTCGAAGCCAGAGTGTAAGCAAACAGTGCTACCATGAATCTCCGAAGAGGAATCCGTAATGCTGTACATTCCATATCTCTGATTGTATTAAAGCAAAGAATAGGTCTAAATCGAAAATGAGAGCCTAATATGATTTGGATGTAGGACCACGTGAAGTTCATGGATCTATTTGTGCAAATGGAAAACCGAGATCAGGAATTCTATGGCAATTATATAAAATTATTTCTGGTTTTCCATTTGACGCAAGCTGAAAAATTCCAGACAACCGTCATTAGAAGAAACTACACCTGAGTGAACCGACCACATGTTGAAATCGATTACAGTTATGGCACGTTGAGCTAATAATAACTATTTATGAAAGTGAAAAGTGGCCCCAATGATCGAAATGGCAGAGCTTTGATTAAAAGCAGACTATGACCTTGACCGAGATTGCGAGTCGCAATGCAAACAAACAGCGGGTACTCCAAGACCCAACAATGAACTTCTAACCGCTGTGTTAAGCGTTGCTGTGGAACTCTGGACTAGTGACCAAGACAAAAGCCTTTAACCACTGTGTTGGGTTCCCCTCTTAGCTCAACCTATCTCTTCTAACTGACGAGTCCAAATCAGGACGTAGCCGATCGGTCATGCATGAACAGATTCTCTTAGTTGTCAGTGAAGCAACTGAGACCAAAGTAAGAAGGGGCTAATACAATCAAAATGTCTACCCAGGTTAAACGACGATCTTTAGCAATAAAATCGGAGATAACATGAGTGAGTTATTTATACGCTGAAACTGATAGGGAATCAAGAGTGTCACGACTTTTGGATACTTTTAAAGCGACTATGCGGCAAAAGTTCCATAAAGCACTTTGCTAACATGAATGTAGACAAACCCAATGCGGAGTTGTGTTCATCATCATCATCATCATACACGTTAGCTAGAGGTGGGGAACACCACAGCTACTGTGCCGCAATACAAAGAAAAAAAGGAGAGAGAAAAAAAACAACTGGTGCAAGCTGGCTGAGCTACCGGTAACGGATGGGCATCGTTCCGGTAAGCTACCAGCCGGCTACTGTGCACCCAAAAAAATTATTATGCAAAATTATATAAGGCTAAGTAATGAGATCGTGGTTGAAGGGGGAGGCTAAGAGGGATGGGGTGGGACAAAGAAACTCACAGCACGAACGCCACTGAGGTCGGCTCCTAGCCATATCAGCAAGTGTGTCCAACCAAACGTGTTCATCGTCTTTCGGACCCCAACCAGGGAGCCGAGACGCTCCAACCGAGGCCAGCTCAGAAGTGAGGGCCTTCATTCCTCTCGACCAAGTCATCGCTTGGCCACCCCTCCTCTCCTTCCATCCACACCCCCGGCGCGCAAACAACACACGTCGCGGAAGTCGGTGGGCTGGCATGCGTAACACGTGGCCGAGCCATCGGAGCCTGATGCGTGAAATAACGGTGCTGAGCGGTTCATTTCCTCTTCCTGTGCCATAAACAAGGCGTCGAACACGCTCGTTGCTCACGCGGTGTTCCCACCAAATGTGAGCTAAATTACGAAGGCACCGGTGGTCGAACGTAACTAGCCTCTTCAGGTCCGCTGCTTTAAGCGGCCAGGTTTCACAACCGTACAATAGGGTCGAACGTACTGCTGCATTGTACACTCTACCCTTCAGGGTGAGAGTGATGTCGCGCCGGCGCCATAAGTGGCGAAGGTTAGCAAAAGCGCCTCTAGCTTTTGCTATACGATTCGTGATTTCATCTTCAATCCCACGGGCGCTGATACAACTTCCCAGGTAGTTGAATTTTTGAACGACTTCTAGCTGATCCCCACCAAGGGTCAGCGTAGGAAGCGGTCCAGACCAATCTTGGAGAAACGCTTTGCACTTCGAGGGTGCGAAGCAAAGCCCGAAGTGACGGACAGCTAGTGCTAATCTGTCCAGTGCCGCTTGGCACGTTTGTGAGCTGTCACAGATTAGGGCAATATCATCAGCATACTCTAAATCAAGAAGTCGTTCTCCTGGGAGTAGCTCCACACCTTCTAAGTCATGTCCTGTGAACGCGATTTCCATGACCTCGTCAACAGCGAAGTTGAAGAGGAAAGGTGACAGCGGGCATCCTTGTCTCACGCCGCTGGAGATATTAAAGGGCGACGACAACTTGCCGTAAGCCCTCACTCTGCCCGAGCTACGCGCATATAATGCTCGGATAATATTCACATATTTCTCAGGTACACCTTTCCTGAGTAGACAGTCCCAAAGTGCATGTCTATCCACCGAATCGAATGCACCTTTGATATCGAGGAACACGACAATGGTGGGCCGCCAATATATGTGACGGTGCTCCAACAACTGACGCAAGGTGAAGATGTGGTCAATGCAGCTACGACCTCGACGAAATCCAGCTTGCTCTTCACGAATCTGGCTTTCACGAGTGCCAGTCAGTCTGTGAAGGATGACAGAGGCAAGCAATTTGGAGGCGATGGAGATCAGACTGATTCCTCTATGGCTGCCGCATTCCGATCGTGAGCCTCCTTCGAAAATTGGGACTATGATGGAGCGGCTCCAATCGGTTGGGACAGTTTCCTGCTCCCACAGTTTCACTAGTAACTCGTGTAAATCATCCACAAGAGCAGGTCCCCCGAATTTGAAGAGGGCTGGAGGAAGGTCATCAGGTCCCGCGGCTTTATTTAACTTCAACAGTTTGATCTCATGTTCGACTTCTGAGCGAGAGGGTGGATCTAAAGGAACAGCCCACGGAGCAGGGCGATCACTGGTCGGCGAGAAATCTAACAATTCCGACCGATTAAATTGCCTTTCAAAGTGCTCAGCCCAACGTTCCAGGCGTTTTGATAAGTTGTGGATAGGCTGTCCACTCTCGTCACGTATAGTTTCACTAACACCAGGCCTCCTGCTGCCCGTTTCCCGTATAAGACGGAATAACTCACGATGGTTACCAAGGGCAGCGGCCATTTCCATCTCTGTTGCACGACGAGACCACCAGGATTCGCGGTCTCTCTTCAGGCTAGCACGGAGTTTCGCCCGGAGCTCTTTGCGAGTTTCATTGTGTTCGCTTCCAGCCGGAATATGCCGGCGAGCATCTATAAGTTCCAAAGACTGTGAAGAGACCCAATGTTCATGTTGGCGATTAGACATACCACATGAGGATTTGCCTGCTGCTAGTAAGGCCTGTTGCATATGAGACCAGTGAGCTTCAATTGCATCCAGTGAGCGTTTATCCAACTCGGATGACAGCGTAATTTGATAGGCGTTCAGAACAGCTGGCTTCACCAGTCTGCCGGTGTCAATGCGCTCACAACATCGTCGCGGGCGTCCGCCAAAGCGCATCCGCAGGTCAGCACATACAAGTGCATGATCGGTGTCAACACCTGTGCTCCAAATCGAGCGACAGTTCTGGATGCAGCCTCTCCAGCGGTAACTGATAGCAATGTGATCGATTTGCGTCCATAGCTGGTTCGAGGCTGGTGGGCGACAAGTCACCCTCCGGCGGGTGCTGTGTCGGAAATTAGTGCTCGCAAGAAATAAGCGAGCATCCTCACACAAATGAAGTAACCGCTCACCGTTATCATTACGGGAGCCTATACCATGTTGGCCGCCCAGATGCAGCTCATCTGTGGATAATTTTCCAACTTGAGCGTTCAGATCCCCAGCCAGCACTACAGTGTCCGAGCTTCTTCTGTGGCGAAGGAGTTCGTTCAGTTGGCGATAGAAGTCGTCTTTTACCGAGTCATCGCTACAGTTTGTCGGTGCATAGGCAGCGATAACGAATAGACACCTGTTAGCCCCACGCGACTTCGAAGTTTTGAACGAGCCAGCCAATCGGACCGCACACATCCGGCTACTGATTGGAATCCAATCAACCAGAGCAGCTTCAGCCCGGGGACTCAGGGCAATACCAACACCGGCTTGGCCGGTGCTCGAAGCTGCATCGTCACCGGATAGGCGCAATGAGAAAGTGCTGCTAGTGTCACCTGAAGGGGATCGCAGAGTGAGTACAGAGCTCGAGTCTTGCAGGCGGGTCTCCGATAAGCAGCAGATATCGATCGAGAGGGTCTCCAATGTTCGGGCAAGTGCTGCCTGTTGACCGATCTGAAGCAATGTGCGAACATTGAGGCATGCCAGTCCGAAGGAGGATCGAGGGCTCCAAATGGAAGCCGATGAACTGGAATGGGCCGCTTGCTTGGACATGGTCCTGTTGACAGTGCAGGAATGACGCTCTGCGTTCACCTGTGAGTTGAAACTAAAAGACAAGCGACTATTGAAGCAAGGTGGGGGAGGGCCGAGAATTGGGGGGTTGAAAACAGGGGGGATAAAAGTAAAGCTGGAAAGGGGCGATAAGGGTGAAAAAGCGCAAGAAGGGGAATAAGAAGATGGGAAGGCTTGAGCAGTAGCATCCAAACCCCTATCCACCCTGCTCGATGCAGCAGATAGGGCACCGTTGATTATCCTCTGCGGTGGCCAGAGCATCAGAAATTTGTTTGGAGAAAGATTCATTGTATTGCGTGGGCAGGATACTGTCAGGTTGCCCAGGCCTAGACAGGAGAACGATTAGGGTTCTCAACCAAAGCCTTTGGTTCAAAAACCTGGCCGCAAGGCAGCGGGTTTGGCACTGGACTACAAGGAGTCCGTTTTAAGGAATAAGGAGCCACCCTCTTTCCAACCCCCAACCTGGAGGACCAGGAGGCTGAGTTTGTCTGGCCTCTAACCATTGACCAATCTAGTATGAGTGGCTCTGAAGGTGCAAAAGCACCACCCAGTATAGCTCAATGGATCACTGAGGCACACAAACCATCGCACCACGGTAAGGTCCAGCCTCATTGCGATGGCGGAGTTTTGTTACTACATACAGAATAAGTGTTCTCTGTCCTAATTCATCAACACAGGTACCGCAGTCACTTTTGGCCGCCCCGATGTTCACAAGAACACAAAAACTGAAGATAACTAAGGCGCCGGTCCTGATGACTCATTAACAACCTTTCTAAAGGAGTGCGCGGATTCCCTCGCGGAATCCTTAACCGTTCAACCGGGGTTTTATGTGTGGCACAATCGCTGATATTTGGAGACCCTCCAGGATAACGCCTGCGCACAAGGAGCCTGCTGGAGGCATCCTACAACTACTGAAAGACTGATTTCGATGGTCTCATATCCCATATATATATATATATATATATATATATATATATATATATATATATATCTGGTTGGCGGCATCCGGTTTCGGATTTGCCTGTCACTGTGTCCAGCCACAGGACGCCTGCGCCTACAGAGGGACCATAGATGGCTTGCGCTGCACCACCCACAGCTCCATCCACACACCCCATATGCAGTGTAAACCCGAAGGAATAAGACCGGGAGGCATGCGGATGGGAGCCACGTTTCATCAACGGAGCCGGCCCACACTCCTTTACAGGCAAACACAAACGCGCTGTCTTTGTGGAAGCAACCGCACACAAGGCGATGGCTGCACGGTAGTCCGCTCCACACTGAGTGCATGAAAGCACTCTTCGAGCCTAGAACGACCACGATGACCGTGCACCCCGTCCCTTCCAGCAACGACCAACTGTCTCCGGGGGCCAGATGGACGAGGTAGTGGGTAATGGACAGGTAGGCACCTTGTCAACATGCACATCAAGCGCAGCCACACCAGGGATGTCAAACAACAGCCAATCATTCGAAATGCCGATATCGAATAAAGTAAACGCATATGACGACATAAATACTCGCTAAATGAGCGTATGGAAGAAATTGGTTAAATGTGAATACGTGATAAGTACAAAATGTCCGAAAGTTATTTTTTAAAAATACCACGCGATAAAATTACGCAAGTTTACCACAATTTGCATGAGCGACGTATGTAAGTTGGGAGAAGATTATCAAGTACGCAGAACAAACCAAATAAAATGTAATGAAATTTATCCACATTAAAAAGACCTAGTTTAAGTGTGTTGGTTTAGCCCAACTGCGGTGAAGAAGCATCATGAATGCGACATCAGCTTCAGCATGGGGCACGTATATATATATATATATATATATATATATATATATATATATATATATATATATATATATATATATATATATATATATATATATATATATATATATATATATCAGCAGTAAAACGGACCGACGCAACGTTGCCAAGCAACCACCAAGAACAGCGCGTGAGTTTAGAGTACTACAGATCATTATATGTGGGCATGGGGAAGGGTGTTGATGGGCGTAAGTACCTCTAGTCGGCCAACCGTTACATCCCACACATTCCGCGAGGGATTTCGGCGTACTCTCACGCTGCGATTCGAAGTCCGTGGATAACAAGAAAAAGGTACATGGGAACGGACTGCGCATACTTTGGACGTTCAAACGCAGCTTCTGCATTTGGTCTGAAAAGTTTGTCACGCGCCTTTTCTCTTCCATCATAAGAGCGATGCTCTAGTACGGACCACCCACCCTTCTATTGTCTAATTACCTGTGGCGAGGTGCAAAAACTGGAACGTGGTCAGCATATGGCTCCTCCCGTTTACTTGGTATGTCGTACGAAGACTGATGCAGACGACTCGGACTGTGCATCACGTCGTATCGTCGGTTTAGACCTGACCTCATCATGATGCACAGAGTATTGCATCTGTGTGATTTACGCATGCTGTGGTCGCTGTTGCACATGCGCGCAACAAGCGGTATTTGCGACCACAGGCACAAGCCTGTTGCAGCGGAAGTAAAACGGATAGCTTATCCTCTTTGCTTCGAGCGGTACATGGGTGGAATACTTAAACATTTTGCCCGATGTCAGAATTTGAACGATTCCTAGACACCCGGTTTGCGGACCTCAGATTTAGGGAGCGTATTTAGCCCGAATAGCCAATGGCGCAGCTGTAATATGTTGCAAAAGCGCAGGAATCAGTGACGTGGTTTCGCGCATGTACCTGATCTAACACAGAGCAACAAACATATATGCCTAGTAGCTCTCTATTGTCAGTATTCCGTAGTTAAAACTATCGTCCGATCGCACGTACGTCAGTGGTACTAAAAGTCTTCGAGAAACTATTTGTAGTTCAGTTTTCGCATGCACTCGGGCAGACGAGGCATACCAGTTTGCCTATATACGCAACCCCTCCACACTGCTGTGTCGTATCGTGTGCATTCGGTATCATCTGCAGTGGATGGAGAATGTAAAGCAGTGAGGCTCTTGTTTCATGACTATGAAAATAGTTTCGGTAGCGTCAACAGATCAATCCCGTGTAACCAGCTGGTCACGGGCCAGATTCGTACAAATGTCCACAACGTAATTAAAGACTAATATACAAACCGAGCATACTTCACCCGGCTTAAGGGAACAACGTTTGCTACACTGCTCCGACCGTGGTGTTTTATCAGGAACTGCTCTCTTCACCTCTATATTTTCGTTACATATCGAAAAGTTCCCATACCGTCTAATTTTATTTGATGCCAGTATGCAGAGGATGTCGTTATGGGATGTACAGCTCCGAACGTTGAGACATCCACTCTTCAGAGTGGACTGGATGGATTTCTGCAATGGTACTTGTCCCGATCTATCATTCTGAATATTACTAAATGTTGCGATGTCACATTCACTTTTTTCGGACTGATTAACTACAAGGTGCTTTGAATGGAACTTCTTTAATGGCAGTGAGTGACTAACTCATAACGAAGCCATCAACCGCCAAGTCTCTGGGTGTCTTTTTTTAACACAGAACCTATAGTGGTCAACTCATGTCGCCAATACGTTTCACAAGGTTAGAATACTATTTTGTATGTCATCAGACTTAAAATGCTTTCGATACCTTGTGATTTAATTCTTCAATTTGTGACTGCATACACTCTACCTCACTGGCTTTACTGTTCCCCGGTAATTTCTCCTGGTCAAATCGAAAAAGACTACATACTGTTTGTATGGTTGTTACAGCTTATATCAAAATGCAACGGATTGTCTAGAGAGGCTAGTGCTGATATTACTATCAACAAACATGTAGACGCTTGTACTGGTTTTTCATAAAAAGTTCTAAACGATCCATTCCATCCACCACAAGATGAACAATCCGAACGCTGTTTCCGCTACATATTCCAATTTAGGATCTTACTTCCTTGTACGATATCGTAACACAATTCAATTTAGAATGGTATAATAGTACCGTGAGGGGGAAGCACGGATTCCGCCAAAACCGTTCATGTACGACGAACCATTTGTCAGTCTGATCCATCTGGATGGAATCCGTCGACGCTGCGGAAAGAGTCGACGTCGCCTACCTCGATTTCCTAAGGCTTTTGATCGTCTAGGTCATCGCATACTTCTTCACAAGCTTCAGAGTCATGAGATCGGTGACCATGTCCTAGGATGGATACATTCATTTGTAGCCCAACGCCGTTTGAATGTGCGAATTCGTAGCGCTCTGTCCGACCCGACAGAGGTACACTGTGGCGTCCCTCAAGGCGGGGTATTAGGACTACCACTATTCCCAATGTTCATTAACGACCTCGTGGGAGTTCTGACGTCAAACTTTATAAAGTTTGTGGACGATCCCAAGATTTGGTGAGCAATCAAGAGAGTAGACGACCACATAGCACTGCAAGGTATCACAACAAGATTTATTGATGGTCGGCTCGGAACACGCTTGGGTTTAACCCTGTCAAGTGCAAAATAATGAGAATATGCCAGCAGAGCACCTACGAAGATCGACTAGGAGAACACATCTTGCAGCGCGCTTCCCTTGAACGTGAGCTTAAGGTGCTCGTGCAAGACGATCTAGGCTGAGCAAAAAACAGAGAAGGATGCGAAAAAGCCAGCCCACTGGGGGGTGGGAGTTTGGTCAACTTGATAACACCTCTTCGCAAATGCCAAGCATTTACGTGAGGTCACATGTGGGATATGCCTGCCATCCAAGTGTGGTTACGTGGCGAAATGTGATCTCATTTGTCTTGAGAAGTCACAACGGAAGGCGACAAAAATGTTGAGGGGTTGATCCACCTATCTTACTAGTTTAGACTAAGGGCTCTAGTTTTCAGTGAACACTACCGTCTTCTGCAAGCTGATCTCACAGTGGTGTATCAGATACTCAATGATCCTAACCATTCATGCCGACACTTACTGAAACTAACACACACGGTTGGAATGTCGCCGGAACTTCTTCTCCATTCGTGAATCCAAGCCATGGGACTTACTTCCGTATCTTGCCATCTCCACTCCAATGTTACATAAACTCAACGTGATGCGTTACACTACACAAATTACATGATTTAACCAAATTAACTGAGACATGGGACGAAGTAACTATACTCTGTGTGTGTGTGTGTGTGTGTGTGTGTGTGTACGTGAAGTCTGCGGTAAGTCCACCGTGACGCGCTTTTTTGTTACATCCATGCTTGATCTCACACTTGACCACCCAAGGAAACCGTAGTTGCTACGATTACTTGTTGTCTTAAGGAAAATCATCAGTACGAAATGCAATGGTTTGCTTGAGTGATACGATAACACAGTTTGCATTCATAAATTACGTGTATTCACAGTGATACACTGCTGTAAAGGTATCTACCCAGGTGCACAAAGCCTATTTCGATTTGATTTGCCTTGATTGTTCGTGGTTTCCATCTTCCTCAACTATTGCTGCCAACATTATGAGGAGTAGCATTGTCAGAAAACGCGCCTAACTCGTCTGTTCTCAGACAGTAGTAAAAGAGACAAACCGAGTTCACATGAAAGAGGTATATGTGCGTCGCAAGATATGAGTCGCAACGTGTGACCCAACCAATGTAGATGCTCAGCGATGGGCGGGTCAAAACGTTGGACAAAACATTGGTATCGCGAGAAATAAACGTGTTGTATGAGTGTAAATTACTCGGCCAGCAGGTACCGGTTGAGAAAAAAAATGCATACATAACTTGTCCGGCGGAGACCATTGAAGGTGACATACACAGACAACGTCGTATTGGAATAACAATTTTGTCATTCCCCCGACCAGTGTTCATTTATTGTTTCGAAGTGCTCTAATCTAACAGATTTAGCGCGCTTGGATCAGATTGTGGACGACGTCCGCTTCAAACAAGACAGCTGTGCCAAACGCGTTTTCGGTAGTATACGGAACATTGGATGTTGCGGGAAGCGGCAAGTAAGACGGCCCAGTTCTCAGGAGAAAAAAAAACAGACGCAATCGGCCGGACGTACCCGCTGCCCGCCAAATTTATGGACACAGGAATCTGAGTTCACTTAATTTTGTGCAAATCCAATTACCGAGGGGTTCTCCTCACCAAAATAGTCAAAAAAGGCCGACAAAAGGCAGACATGGATCGATTTGTTTGGGGAAATCCGCACCAGAATCAGTTCGATGAATTACACAAAGGTGGAATAGAAAACGGTCAAAATATGACAGGAAAAAAGTGGTACGAACTTCATATACGCAACAGGAGCGCTAATTAGCTTAATCGATTCGTAGTAGCAGCCAGTGAAGTGAAATACAAAATGCAAAATTTTTATCGGCTTAAGTAGCTACCCCGAATCAACCGCTAGATCCGGGGTGACGCCAAAAATATCACCTTTAAGCGAAACGGATAAAAGTGTAGCTGACAAAAGTACTCATCGCTGAGGAGGCTAGATACGTGAGATAGCGCATGCGGAAAAAGAAATCACTTCGTCAAGCGCAAAGTGTGAAGAGAACCCAGATTGGGGCAAAATGGAGCTCAAACGAAAATCGTCATTCCGCAAACAAGTAACTCGGAACAGGCGAACTGTGGATATAAGTACAAAGAACCTAATCCTAAGCATCTGGTGCGCCCTGAAAAGTGCAATTCGATCATTCGCTATTTAGTCCAGTATACTGCTGTTTTATGTCCGCGAACCAACTTCATATCCTTTATTAAATCAAATTCAAAGTGAATGCCACACCGGCGAAAAAATCCCGCGATTGTAAAAGCGACAAGCAACTACCGTATCGATGAACGGATCTATTCTCAGATATAAGGCGCACCGTATTATAAGGCGTATAAAGCGAAACAAAATAGTCAGATAGGTCAGACTTAATTCAACTCATTAACAATAATTGTCAATATTGTTCACTAGTAACCCACATAAAACAGAAAAATATACTCACTTTTTCAACCCTTCCAGTTCTACACATTCGTCAACTTCCTCATCTTCAGTGTCGGAGTTTAACAGTTGGGCGATAGCTGAGTCAAGCAAGCCCAGACCCCTCTCCTCGTCATCCGAGTCAATCACGTTGCTGTTACTTGGCTGTTCATTAATGATTCCAGCCTTACTGAAAGCTCGGACGACAGTTGAGACCGATACCTCGACCCAGGCATCGACGATCCATTGGCAGATAGTGGCGTAACTAGCCCGGCGTTGCCTCCCTGTCATGATAAATGTGTGCTCACCTTCTGTTATCCAATGCTCCCAAGCGGCTCGCATTTTAACGCCCTGTCGACACCAATATCTAGCGGTTGGAGTTCTTTGGTTAATGCTCCCGGAATGATGACAAGCCCCGAATTAGTTTTCTTCACTTGGCGTTTGACAGTTTCAGTGTGATGGGTGCACATGGAGTCGTAGATCAATAAGGACGGAAACGTGCGTAAAAGGTCATCCGGCGTCCTAACTTAAGATTCTTTCAGCCACTCGCTCATTTTCTCCTCGTTCATAATGCCTTTTGGGTTGACTTTGACGATGACCCCAACAGGAAGCCTTACTTTTGACAGTCTTCCTCTTAAAAATGACCATGGGTGGTAGTTTTTGGCCATTAGCCTGGCCACCGATAACTACAGTGAAGAATGATTCGTCGTTCCCTGTGGGGCGGATAGATACAATAGAGGTCCCTGTTTTTCAACACTACGGTCCACCGGGATTTCAAAGCTGAGAGGAACCTCGTCCATGTTTGTGATGTGGTCTGGCTGGATCTTCTTTTCGGTGATCTTGTTCTTGCAGTAAGTGCGGAAGATGGCCAACTTTTCTTCGTAATCCTTTGGCAGTTGCTGCGAGGTGGTAGTTCTTGTGCGGATGGAGAGATGACGCCTTTTCATAAAACGGAAGCACCAAGAAGGACCTCGTTGAAAGTCATCCATTTTCAGATCACGTGCCATTGCTACTGCCTTGAATCGAATGGAGATTGTAGAGACGCTTCTACCTGCTGTTCTCTGTTCAGCAATCCACTGCTCAAGTTTGTCCTCTAACTGTGGCCACCTTGCCTCTTTTCCTTCGGAAACTCTTCATTGTCTTATGTATTTGGTGCTGTTCATCCTCTTGCTTGTTCCACTTCCGTACCATTAATTTATTAAGGTTGTATTGTTTCGCAGCTGCTCTCTTCGCATGTTGTACTTTGTGGCGGATGGCCTTGAGTTTTAGATCCGCTTCGTAAGCATGTATCTTAATAGGTGTCATTTTGGGGTCCTTAATGACCCGCGTGTTGAAGAACCAGTACGTATCAGGAAAAGTGGTAGGGGTAAGCGAACTAGCTTCGTCTTGATCGCCAGCATGCGACTGGCGCTGAACAATGTTATCGTGCTTGACCTCATATCTAGACCAGATTGTGTTACCACGCATTTCTCTGTAAGTGTACTGTTACTCTCTCCGTAGTACACGCACGAGGGCGTATGTTCCAGTTGTCTATCTGAAAACCTCAGTTTGGACGGTGATGTGAGTGAAGTTTACACGAGCGTCGCCGACTGTCTGGATGACCACACGTCTTTGAAACACTGGTGTGAAAGCAGATCGTGCGTTCAAACAGTCACCTGAAACCAGCGCGATACAAATGCGTGTTTTGGACAGTGTTTACAAGGCGCATTGTCGGACCAAATGAGTTTGCCGGGTGGAGCAACCATCACATATATCATGGAATGGGATATCAGCGTGGATGGTTGAATAGTTGGCTGGTTTATCGTCGCTCGAATCAGTTGGCTCCTGCACAGAGTTCACCATCTAAAAACAAGTCTGTCTAAACAACATAGAAAGCTGACTCCACGAGGTTCCTGACCAGCCATTATGTTTCGACAATCAAAGTCGTAATGAAACATTTTGACAAATTTTTCAGCGCAGTGTGAACATAGAAATTGATTCGAGGTTACTGGGTCTCAGCACAACCACTCACACATAATGCGCACCGGAATATAAGGCGAACTGCCGATTTTTGTTAAAGCAAATATAAGGATTTTAAGTGCTCCTTATAGTTCGAAAAATACGATATTTTCTTTGTAGACACAGAATGCTAAGAGATATGGTAAAATAGTGATCAAGATATAACTTACGAAAGTGTAGAGAGTGAGGGTAGTTTAGTCACATCACGGTAAGAAGTCAAATGCAGCTAGCCTGGTGCAAATCGGAAGAACCAACTGGTTTGATTATTCCGATTCGTTCTCTATGGGGCAACAAACAGTAGGGGTAACAAAGCAAACGTCGGGAACGACGGGCATTCAAACCTGTGTTGTACTGACTCTCCAAAGTGCAGCGGTACAACGTACCGATATAGCGCTCTTATGAAATCCCGCAAGTGGTTAAATGCCAAGCAGGAAACTGCAGGGGTGCTAAAACGCCTAGATAAGTGGGGAGTCTAGCTGGGATGGGGCAGAGATTTCAAGGGAAACAAGTAATTCACCATACTTGATCTAATGGGGAGCCCACAAAGCGTTGAAGTTCCAGCACTTCATCGGTGGGTAAGGTAAGAAGAAGAAGTGTAAAACCTCTCAAAATGAGCCCAGCAAGGACTCCGAATGCAGCATTACGGGAAAAATGAGTGTAGCTGCAAACTTTATGGACCGTCCATTCTGATGAATGCATGGCCGCTACTAAAGGGAAGACAATGTTAGACAATGAGGAGTGGTGCTATGACTGCAGAGGAGGTATAACACCGGTAGTAAGGAGTGGACAAGCGGTTTATTCAAGCATTGAGAAATTGCGATATTTTAGAACTACAGGGATTAAAAGCAGTAAAACGGATAGGCTTCGACGTCCCTGTTAATCCTTTGGTTGGATGGTTTGTGCGGGAAAACAATATCGCCACCACTCACATGTGAGACAAAATTGTAATCTTTGAGGAGTTAAAAAGGGAATTCATTGGTGTCGTTTGAGTGGGTTAAGATAACGATGTACAGAATTAACGCAAATAACAGTTGAAAGAATGTTAATCACCATGGAGAAAAACAGAGCTATCAACCATCTTAACGCTTGTCCTTTGCTTATTTTCGTACTCAGTAAATCCTGTGGTAAAGCAAGGATATTATGAGTGCCATAAAAACTGCAGCCAATATCCATCGACTAGTCCTGCTTGAAAGTGATGGTATCATCACAAAAATAAATGGTTATACTGTAGTAAATAAAGAGCACGCTGATTATTGATATTTGATTTCCTATGGTGTCGCGTCGGGTTGGTTGCTTACTGCTCTAGCAAAAACAGCACCACGTAAGAACCTTATCCAGATTGGTGATTAATGATTTATCAAATTTATCTTACATAAGGTAAAAAACGGTAAATGTCCGTCAGGTGAGCAGACTGCGACGGAAAACTCAAAACAAATGGCTAGACGTAGATATCATGCAGAATCAGCAACTGACCAAAGATGGCAAGAAGTAAGTATCACACTGGGTGGCAAATCCTATGATGCGTGCCACTTTGACAAAAGCAAACAGATACACCACCAAGGTTCACCATGTATGATGGGTGCGGATGATGTCTCGACCACAGGGGAAGAGTGCCATCTGGGCGAGCTCAGCGTGGAATACGCAGATCTACTCATGATATATCTTAATGTTCGATGCGTGTGGCTGAAATTATAAACTTATGCAAATATAATGATGAAAGGAAAAACAATATCAGGACAACAAACAAGTAGACCATTTATCATCAAATGTGAATTCGTCGAACGCGAAAGGTTAGTGAAGATGATCGTTAGTATCTGGATTGTAACTGTCAGTACAGACCACCGAAAAGCAAGAGGGGGCACAGAATGGGTCCAAAATGAGGATGCAGATGTTGTGCCCCCAAAATCAGACCACGAGCGAACGTGCAACAAAACTGCGGAGGTCGTCGAGGACACGCAAGTGTGCAGCAGCTTAAACGGTGCCAAATACTCGGTTATTGGCAATCCATTGCGCCTAAAAGCAGCACATGGGTGATGAACGGTGCAAATGGTTTTCGAAACAGGAAACTAAACGCCACACCACTACGCAGTGTTCAGGTTTATTCAGGGTTATCCCCACACCAGCTCACATGCCCCGACTGTGGGTGGTCGGGAAGGGTTAAAACGGATAAGCAACAGAACTACATAAACATAAGGACAGAATCCCACCAGTGGGGGAAGGGTTCGGTTTACCTGAAGAAAAACGAACACCCACGAACACTGTTGTGAGAGAAATGATCTGGATTCGTTTCATTTCCAAAGTCTTCCAGGGGGTCGGACCAAAGAAGATCGCACATAGGGCCGGAGGGAGGTGGTTCTTTGTAGCGATCAATCTGTAGGCGAAAAAACGTAAGAAACGATGAAGTTGTGGGAATAGTAAGCAAAGTAGTGACTAGGTAGGTGACCAAGGAAATCGGCTGCAAATGGTTTAAGTGTTTAACGATTGCCAAGTACCACTAGATGCCAGCAATCAAAGTTAATTGTAGTAATGTCATGCATGCAGATTAACAGCCATAAATCAAACCGTTAACATGTTGAGTTTGCAATGGCATCGCTAATTACAAAGTATCGTAGGTTACACAGGAAAAATGTTGTCATGGATGTCGCAAAGTGCGGGAAAAGCAAGAAAGGCAAGGGAAGAAGTCCTTGAGACAGGTAAAATCATGCTGACCTTTACAAATGCCACAATAATGACAAGGAACAACGGGACCGGGAGTAAACTTAAAAATATCAAAGTGAATTTCGCATGTTATCCAAAATGGTTATCTGCGGAGAGCACCGAAGTACATACATCATTTCGGTGTTGGACTTAACAATCCTGGTCAGAAGATGAAAAGCGCCTGTTATTTATTTTTACGGAAATATGTTTAAATGGGTACTGTGACCTTTATTAACGTTTGCCAGAAGGAAAGAACAGAACAGATGATGGTATTCAGCACAGTAGCAGCTCAGGTTTAGCGTGGTCGATGATTGCACGCAAACAAAGGGTCACGCAACCCTGTTGATCGTAACCCAACAATTACACAATCACCATCTGGTCCTGTTGAGGTCGGGAAGGTATCTAGACAAAATTAGCTGATTCCGTACTACAAATGACCGCAGCCATTGATCACCTCCGACTTAGCCAAAGTTCATTTGTGAGCAGCTTGAGTCAGGGTTAGATGACATTTCTGAACACGATTTCGATTAACAAGATCCTGTCATTCGCGGTCAAAACGCCATTCACACGAACTGGGTCGAGGAGTCCCTTAGGTACAAGATGAAACATCGTCTGTCATTTGATATCGGCACCGATCAAATCAATAAAAGAGACTGCACCAGGTTGAAAGCCGTCGGTCACGCGACTTGCATTCACAATGCGCAAGGGCTGAAGCTAATTCAAAGCCGCTTAAGAAATTTTGCCACACATGATGTTCCTGACATACAATGCATCGACTTCATGCAGTTCAGCGGAGTAGTTAGTCGAGCCAAAGTTTCAGCGAAATAAAGCTAGCGTCATTTAAATTAGTTGAGTTAATCAATCCTGGTTCGACTATGAATGGGGTAGACCAACTCGTCTCCAATCACGTCGCAAGAATGAAATGAACCAAGTGAACCAGGTCAGGTAGGACAACCGAGAGCTGTGAGAGAAGTCGAGTGCAGGAATAGCCATCACTTCTCAACCGTATTGTTTGATACAGTATACAGCCAAAGACTTGGTCAGGCTCAAACAGCGGAAAAACATCAGGATAACAATAACAAACCATCATGAGAAAATGGAGTAGAATGCCGAGTACACACAAAAAAAGAAATGACGTAAATAGAACAAATCGAGATGAAATATTGACAACTAAATGTAAGAAGGTGCATGCAATAGCGGCAGTGACCGCACGACAGCCCCGCGCGGGCATCAAACGCGGATTTCGCCCATCCGTAGGACTCCATCCATAAAGGCGGTGTGCATTAAGTTGACTGAGTTTCTCGGCAAATTTCTTCAAGCCTTCCTGTTGCCTCCTCGCGGCTTCACCTAACTAGGTGGAGTAACAAGGTACAATATAAACTGTGGAAGGTGGTCAATA
This sequence comes from Dicrocoelium dendriticum, assembly GCA_944474145.2. NCBI lineage: Eukaryota > Metazoa > Platyhelminthes > Trematoda > Plagiorchiida > Dicrocoeliidae > Dicrocoelium > Dicrocoelium dendriticum. The sequence continues at coordinate 28,158,527 of OX104063.1, forward strand.
GGTACACTTTTCACAGGAACTCCAACAGTTCAACAGATGCTGCGAATAGCGAAAATTGTAAGGTGTCCAGGTAGAAGTAATGAAATCACGACTTTATAGGGGTTCCCTGAATAGCCGTCTCAGTAAGATTACGCAAGGAACCAATACAGGAGCAATTGCTCATTCGCATCATGCACAGATCATAGGGAACCTGAGGGCATTCAGTCGAGAGGTACCCCACCAGATTTGATAAAGGTGGGCACATACTATATCAGCAGTTCAGTTCAGTGAAAAACCACGATCCATACATAAAAGAGTGATGGATTCAGTTGTTTTGACTCAATTAATTGCAATTAAAAATAGTAATAATAATAGATCAGGATGCACAGAAAGAAAAGCAAACTCGATAGATGCAGTGGTTCAGAAGCAGGGATAAAAGAACGAAGGCAACTGGAACATCGCTCTTGCTTTATCTGCTACAGATTTATCAGTTTCCAGTGAGTTTTGACATTTTCTTCGGTTAGACTGCTTACAAAGTCACTAACGCTGCCCTTCGCCAATTACTGAAAGCGGACTCTGAGATACTGCCCGTGTCGCATGAATTTATCAGAAAGCGTTTTTTGACTTAAAAAGCGATCTTCTAGATCAATAAACTGGTCTTCGGCACTATACCATCAACAGGATGCAGATTAGGGATTGTTTATTTGAGTGGCACGCGCGCTCCTAATGCCTTTTTTGCCAGTGGTAGATTTCTATTTTTTAATGTTGTTTTAAAACATCCGCACTGGATAATGTAAAATGATGAAAATGTACGTTCGCGGGTACATAAAGCTTATATTGACTTCGCTTGAACTTCACACACGTGCCACTGGTCTCATAACTACACCACATCAGAAACTGTTTCTAAACAATGATTGCCTATAATTTTCGACGAAATGAACTGCAGGAGGTACCCATTCCTTGATAAATCTCTTGATACGTGGTTGATCGAATTCTCAACTAGCAAACTAAGCATCGCGTCCTACGGCTGTGTGATCTCTGTAGGTTTATTAGACCTAATGGTTTAAAGCTGTCTACTTGTGGTCTCGGAATATTGTACTATCGCAATGTCGATCTCCCTGAACAGAGCGAAAAACAACTAACGTGGTTATATAGGCCATGTCGAACACACGACATAAAATCGGCAAAGTCCATACCAAAATCAAGCTTTTAATAACCCTCACCTCCTTGATTATTCGACAGTGCAGCCCTATTTATAGGAATATGTGAGTGAATAACAGAAAGGCTCAAAGAAATATAGAGGCCCATCACCATGTCGGTTTAGTATAGCGTATACTCTAAACTTTCAGAAACGTTGTCAGAAGCTTCATCTCGGAGCTCTTCGGCAGCGATGACTCAAACATACCCTGACGTTACTGTGCAGTGATACACCAAATGATCAACCCGTTTGTGTCTATTTCGAAAATCAAACATTAATTCCCAGGGACATTTTGAAACAAGGGTTATAGACTAATTGTACGAAGAACAAGAAAAGCTATAGACGTAGGTTGTTACCCCATTGCACTCCACGACAGCTTTCCAACTAGTTTATGCTCAACAGCTAGAGTAGCACGGCGGTAACATTACCAAGGAACTGCCAGTCGAGGTCTTTACACAACCCGTGATTCCAAAAATTGACCTTTCCATGTGACAAACATTGATCGCCGCCACTTTGTCGCGGTTGACATCCGAAAGGTCCCTGGTCCGAGTCACAGTCTTGCTACTCAAGCTCGAGTGTTAAGTAGCACGAAACCGGTCAAGGGGAGCAGTGTTGTAATCAGGCAACACTAAAAGTTTTACTATTTCAGATACGATGCCACTGACCAGGGTCAGCTTCACAGTGAGTTACTGGGCACACTGAGATTGCGCACACGCCCCCACCCCTCGCCGACCAGGATAACCATTCGCTCATATTGCTTTTTCATCAAGTACACCGACATACCGAAAATATTACCAACGACAAAAAACGTAGCACGCCGGTAGGCAGGAGGGACGCTTCGCTGCTGTGCAACCATCACCAGTCGCAAGCGGGCTAAGGATACTACGAGACTCCACCGGTCCCTAAACAGGCTCCAACCTGTGCCCACGGATTACAAGGCAGACTTATGATTTGTAAGGCTAAGGGCCGACTACCAGCAGGTCATGCGTAATAGGAAAAAAATACATTCCACATCAAAATTGAAAGCTTCTTCGACTTGAACTTGGCAATGACAGTGTTTTCATCAGAAAAATCGGCCGATGATTTCGTGCAGGAGGGAAAAAGGATATGGTCGGTGGGGACAGAAAATTGGCACACAGAAACAAAAACATACATAGAAGCCGTGTATCCCATCTGCTGGTAGTACTAACGCAGTGGTTTGGCACGTACGTATGCCTGGCCACCGCATACTTAGGCCTTGTTTAGTCTGCCAGATGTAAGGTGGCGAAAGGCTCCATGTGGACAAAAGTTGACTTGGGGGGGGGGCGTAACCACGGGCGAGAGATAAGACAACAAAGTGGAAAATTTCGAACATTCATGGTACAAAAACAGATTCCAATGACCTATGGGAGTGTAAAAATCAAACCGGGGATATTGTCAACATGATGTCAAGCTACGAAGAGAAACAAACAAGTATTCGGAAACTGGGAGGCGGCTAAGGCCGAAGAACAAGTCAGAGGCAAATTACAATAGTCAATACGAAGCGAAGCGAAGAGAGAGAGAAGTGAAGTATCGTATAGACGGAAAATGGAAAATGAAATGAAAATAACCACACTCTAAGCACCTCGACACTGAAGACTATAACACACTGAAGATCATTTGCCTGCTTGGAGCGTCACGGAAAGTAATACACTTCAGTCGGGTATGTAATTAGAATGTGAAATAGGTCGAAGGTAAAACAAACGAAACTGGTCAGTGACCCTTAGCACAGTATCAAATGTAATGTGTGCTATGAACTCTGACGCTCCTATCAACCGACGGAAGCGACATGGGGTACTTCTGGATCACACACGTCGGCAGACGAAAAGAGAAAAATAGAGGTCATCGATTTCGGAGCCAGCTCATGTGAACCAGTTTGGGATGACCGCCTCTTCGAAGTATAAGGTTTTCGTACACGACTAGCCAGGATCTGCTCCAACCATTACCCTTTCAGGTCAATCACTGGAAGTGGTAGACAAGTTTGTTTACCTCGGAAGCTGCTAACGGAAGCGCTAACGGTTTAACGGATGAAGTCTCCTAGCGCGTCTCTAAGGGCCGGGTTGCGCTTGATAATCTCCGCCAACCCTGTCGTCGCCGCGACCTGACTCAATCGTTGAAGGGTCGAGTCTACACTGCCACGATGAGAGTAGTCCTGCTCTACGGTTGCGAGACTTGACATGTTCGTACAAAGGACGCTTCAAACTGAGTGCATGGAACCACTATTTGAACCTAGCACGATCACGAGGACCGTGCACCCCGTCCCTCCAGCAACGACCAACTGTTTCCTGGAGCCAGTAGAAACGAGGTGGTGGTTAACAGACAGTTAGGCACCTCGTTAACATGCACATCAAACGCAGACACACCGGGGATGTCAAACAATAGCCAATCACTTGAAATGAGAATAACAAATATATATCGAATAAAGTACGCGGAAATGCTGACAGAAATCTACGCTAAATGAGCGTATGCAATAAACTGATAATCAACAAATCCACCCTAAGTGCAAGATATCAGAAAATATATTTTAAAAAATGCTATGAAGGCGAAAATGTTTGGGAACTTAACCACAATAAGCTTAAGCAACGTGTGCAAGTTCAGGGAAACGTTAAGATTAGGCAAAAAAGATATGCATTGAGACAATATAATAAATCCGCCACCTGAAATAAAGAAACGCAGCACACAAGTACGCGGTTGGTAGATCGAATGCAGGGTACCTAACCAACGCTGTGCCAGTTTTGCTCATGTTCTCAGCAGGACACGCCGTCGTTTCGATGCTGGTCCCGAGTGGCCTCGCTCGTGGCTCACTAGGCCTGCCAGACTAAGGCACAAATATATATATATATATATATATATATATATATTATACATATATATAATGAACCAACGATAGAGAAATAATACCTAAGAGCTGAAATGATTACGATATCGAGCATTTTACCATCCTAAAAGGTACAAATGATGTTCGTACGATGGGTCGGGAAGCGCTGGGTCTCTACTGTAATTCTGTAATGTACATCAAAATGTAGTTTGGTAAAACTATGACTGGATTACCGAATTGTGGCTGAATCAGTGACCACCGTCCAATTCGATGACTTGAACTGAAGGTGGCAGTAAAACGATGGGAGTGAAGTGAAAACTCCCATCAGAAAACAGTTGAAATGGTAAATTATTCCCGTGCTGGAAAAATATTGCAACAAACATGTGCGCTTTCGATGATTCACCATGAAGCCAAAGATAACACATTTGCACAGCTAATAGACAGGATGGAATAAGGAAACAGATAATGAAATTCCTGCATAGTAACAACAGCATGTCCATGAAACATGGCAAATAAGTTGTGCTCATAAATTTCGACGAGACAAACCCCAGAGGAAAATGTTACTCTTTTAAGAAGGCATAGATTCACATGAGAAATGGTGTGACACATGGCTGATGAAATTTTCAGCTAACAAATCAAGCATCATGTCCAATGGATGATCGATCGCTGAAGTATCCGACTCAATAATGAACGCATCTGTGCGAAACCGTCTAATTGTGATTTAGGAATACGATACGCCTCCGCCTTCAACTTCTCAAGCAGGTACAATATCAAATAGCACACGGTAAACGATCTATAGCTAACACATGCCATAAAGCCCATAGAGTTCCTGCAAAAAACTCGAACTTTGCAATATACATTTCCTGTCCTTGAGTACTGAAGCATCGTCTATGGGAACATGCGTACGGGTGACAGGAAGGCTTTGGAAAAAACTACAGTTCGTTCACTAAATGTTTGTTTAGTGGTGCGTCTATCTGGAGCGCTCAGGAGCGCTGCCGGCAGCTTCATCTCGAGCCTCTTTGTTTGTGATGACCGAACCATCTCCTAAACCAAATGACAGTCCAATCTGTGCACATTAGAATTGCAACAAGACTTGTAAAGTAATAGTGTACAGAACCAGGATGGTTATACGATACAAATTTTTGCTTGTCAAATAGGTTGTCCTCTGGAATAGCGTAACATCAAAATCTTACGCAAATGCAAGAACATTTCGCACCAAAGCCGGAAATTTTCTAGACAAGAACTCGATAATGGCGAAGCTTGCTTTAGGAAAATCGCCGAATGAATCCTTCTAAGATGGACCAAGAAATATATGGCTAGTTGGTAGAAACTGGCGAATATTTACTCATGCGAAAAAAGAATTGTGCTAATGATCGGTCCCTAGTACATGAGTAGCCTCTTGCGAATCCGATAAGTATACGTAGACAAATGGCCAAAAGGGAGTGATGAGTTCACGCGGAAGCTGCATCAGCGACAGATGGCCATGGAAGGTTCACGGCCTTAACGACCGGTTAATGCACACGCAGTAGGAGGTTGCTGGGACGATCCGCGATGGCCTTCACCAATGCGGCATCTGGTAAGTTTGCAGCGGATACCCATAGATCATGCGAGAGGCTTCAGAGACATTGACCGAGTGAGTTGTATGGACCAAGTGCGTTTTTATTATGGTGGGGAACTTCTCGTTTATATACTGGCTCAGACACGTCAGAAGCTCGCTAACGCATTCAGATAAACGTCTTGTGGTGGAAAAGGAAATTGGTCCACACAAAATTGTTATCCACAGATAAATCATCCTTCAACTTGAGCGTGGAATTGAACAGAAGGTCCGACCGTGTAATTGAGACATTCCTAATTGTATGCTAATTAGCTCGGGATTCTTTGGAGATTTTACATTCAGTTCGCATAGTATTAGCAAGAATCCCCTCAGGATACCCATTATTAAAGAAGAATTACTTTATAGTGGTGCGCTCTACATCAGTTGTACTAAGGGAACACATGTTACTTGTTATTCTGACAAGACAGCGACAAAATTCTACTTCTGTTGGGTGAGCACAAAGCAGCAAAGGACGTACGCTAGTACATCCACTCAGCTTTCTTGGGGATTCTGCGTTGCAATGACATGTGAGATGAAAGTAAAACACCCCAGAAGGCCAGACGCTCATTTGGAATGACCAGTGACAGTAATACGAGCTCCAATTTCAGAGCAACATCGATTTCGAGGCGAAGTAATGCGAAAAAGAATCCCTAACCACGCGTGAGGACAGCCTAGGGAACATAACCAAGAGGATAGCACGAAATAGCAAGACGAGTTCGAGTAGCGGAGCCAGATTTTTTTCTACCGAAAGGTCATTTGGCCACAAGGCGGCTATATCAAAACAAAAGAGGCAAATAAAATACTAAACATCAAGACGGCCGGACAAGCAGAATATAATGTGAAGAAACCAGCGTAAGCGGTCCACAACGATAACAAGTGAAAATAGTGGTGGACAAAGGTGGCAGTGTAAGAAATCTTTTAGTTCTTAACCTGGGGTTTCGACACACTGGGTAGAGAGTTCTGAGGCTTCGAAAACGTTGAACGAAGTGCGAACGATGAAGCTGCTGGGAGCCTAATGTCAGGTCATACATAATAAGAAAGCGATACGTGATTGGGAGTCAGAAGTGACTTGGGGTCCCGTATGCTACAGAAGGTTGAAATTATGGTCTGCGTAAATACTACGGTAGAAGAACAGGTCCAAGTAATACCGAGGCGAGCAAAACAGAAGATGAGAAAGACACCAGTTAGATCAAGTCCCTTGATCAACTTTTCATACATCATACTACATCATCAACTGGCCACCTCGCAGTTTTGCCGACAGATGGACAATAACAGCATAAAATGAAACGCAAGAAAGTCTGTCAGGAGGCAAACAGCAAAAACATAATCCGGTCAACGTAATCATTTGAGTTTTAGCAAAGTATCTTGTGAAGCATCAGAGGATTAGCATCCAAACATCTGTAAGGGTCATTTGATGCAGATCTCAGTTGTTATATGATTATCTTCCTCACTCTCTATAAAAGGCCACACCAACAATAAACCAATTCATATAGCCTGACGAAGCTTTCACTTCAAAAACAAAACATTGCCAACTAAATAAGTTAAGTGTTGGGATGAGCAACACCATAATGTTTCCATTCTAAAGTAACCGACTGTTTACAAACCGCTCTTAAACCTTGACTTGTCGACCGGTTCCAGGTCTATTCCATGAGTTGGAAGCAACTAATGGACTTCAGCATTGCTCATCGGGTGGTCCTACCAAATTTGAAGAATACGCCGCAAGCACCGGTGATCAGAGACGACCAATCGAATAATGACTTTAGTGTGAAGTAGGCAGGTTTCTGATTCATACAGCAACACCGATTTTATCTCAGTGTTATAAATCCTACCTTCACTCACAGCCAGAAACCCCGCCGTTGAGCCTCCCAAATGCCACCGCGCCTTCTTGATACGCGAAGTAACTACCGCAGTAATGCGACCACCTGAGGTGATAGAGCTACCAAGGTAAGTGAACCGATCCATCACTTCTAGTGGCTGTTCGCTGATAACCAGAAGTGCTGGCGTGTCTGTCCACTTCTGCAGCTAAAGTTCATATTTTTCAGTAATGGTTCCGTAGCTGATAGGTCCGACCAAAGGAAAGTTATGCCAACAGAGCAAGAACAATTGACATTCCAGCGGAAGTATATGAATTCAGTGTATTTCGTGAATTCTCATCAGCCATTTTGATACAATGGGTGAAAACTTCAAACGGTTAGGAATGACAGGTCAATACCAGAAATCGGTGGTTAGTTGTGCTAGCGAGGCAGGCGCACCATACCAAGGCAACTCAAGCCGTTTGCATGGGTTAGGCTTTAAACGCCGAATGGCAAAAACCTCAGCTAAACGCAGCAATTCGGGACTGTTCTGTTTATTGACCACCTTGGATAGTTCGCGGGGTTTTTGCACATCAAGCAGTTGTGTAAGTGCCGGGCAACAGAGCTAGCAGTCAATGTTGCTTTGCATTGGTAGGGTGTACATGCCTCATTAGCACAACTAACCAACTAGTTGTTGTGGGAGAACTCAAGAGAGACAACTTCCAGTAGGAGTCTTTTCCCGATTGTACATCTGACAACCGTGGATCTAAATAAAACAAAACTCTTAAGACGCAGAAACTAAAGCACCTCGGAAACGCGGATGGAATTAGGAATGTAGATTCTATGGCCGATCTTATGCCACGTGGGATAGCTAGATGGTAGTATTTTATTTCAACAATTGCCATCATGACGTCAAAAGTGAATGGCTTCATAATATAGTTCAGCAGGCCAGAAGGAATAACCAACATAGCTGATGGAATAACACGGTCGAATAAACACCGTTATGGATGCTGACGGAATAACAATTAGACTGGGGAATTTCCATCAAGCTTAAAACCGAAAGGTGTACCGGATCAGGGATCAACCTGGTGTGTCTCATTGCAATATTTGGCAACAACGCTACTCTAGTAACATGGGAATTGAAAATATTGCGCACAAGCGCATAAACGGTGATTCATGTGCGCATGCACACACACACACAAGAGCAAAGCACTGTTTCAAGCGAGAACCAAATTGGTCTGAGTGGACGCGCGGAAGAGTGGGCATTGTGGGAGATGTATCAGATGAATTGACGTGTAATAGCAGTCGCGAGACAGAAATTGAAAAATCAGAGTGCGGGGGTAAAAGGTGGGAGGCATACACATCAGATGAAGAGTGCCACAGAAGCACAGCGTAAGAGAACCACCACCGGTGATAATGATACATAACAAATCGGATGAGCACGCACTGGGACGAGACATTGTCGTTTAGTTGCAACATGCAACAATCGTGTGGGCGAAACAAGAACCGTGAAACGTGGGCGGAAGGGTACACCACCAGTATCAGGAAACTGGTTGGTTTATGCGTAAAACGTAGCAGATGTCTCGGGTGAAATAGTTGAAATCAAATTTCTCCTCAGAAAACAAAACGGGAACGAAATTTCTAATGCCGGACATCGACGAAAAATAATCAGCAAAAAGGTCCTCAGCAGCAAAAGTGAAGACACTTGGGTCAAGTGATGATGTGAGGTGACGAAAACGACCTGCTACGTGCGGACTACTAAGATGAGCACCGAGATCCTACTCATGTCAGTCACACAGACTGCTCAGTGGGGCTGGAAACCCAAAGATATGATTGATTCGTTTATTGTTCAAACAGAGATGCTACCCAGAATCCTGTGTTGCTTCATGTAGTGTGGGACGAGCCGGGGCTCCGGAGGACCTAGTCAGCAGGCTTACAGCAGCAAGAAAATTTCCCCCCACAATGCAACCCAGCCTGATAGAGAAAAAATTTCAACCGAGCCAGTGACTCGGTGAAGTAGCACTCAAAAGCTTATTGGTTTTGTCCGTAAACAATAAACCGTTCTGTAGCCCAGTGGCATTCCATCCTTATTGGACAACGGCTGATCTGGAAAACCTTGTGATTACGCAATGGTTTAGACAACAAGTTGTATAAGAAAAGCTGAAAAGGTTGCGAGAAGATATAGGGTAAGTAGTATATGCGAAAAGCAGATGGAGAAGGACATCGGAGCAGTCGAAAGCAGAGTTCCTTATGTGGGTGACGAAATACTCACCGCCGGTGAGCAGAACCACTAGCGAATGAAACAAATCATGGTTAGATACTTGTTTGCATCGATTAGAAACGAGAGCATGAGACTTGTACATGAAAAGTTAAGAACACGGAGTTAATCAGGCTTACGAAGAAATCGATTCGATAATACACATCTGCAAATTACAAAATTCATCGACTTAACAGTACATCGGCGAAAATCCAAGTGAAAACGGTTGAGATGGTTTGAACAAGCAGAGTATATTCGTTTCATACACAAGTTGATCGACTCAGGTGACAAGCATCACTACAGATCTGCGTGCAAAGAACATTGGGATAAACCGAACGAGTAAGGTCAATCTTACTTGGATGCCCAGTGTTAGCCCGGGTCATCACGAAGTGAGAGATTAGACAAGTATTCTCTGTTTGCAGAGTTCTGGCTGAGTTAACCTGACCAAAATCGCTTCAGCTGTTTTTAGGAGGTATTTTTCAGTTCTTTAGGATACCGCACTGATACGGTATCGTAGAGCTTGAAGGCATCCTTGGCCAGAGTTTAATGTTCCCTTTGCCACATACACAAAAATGAATTGTTGGTGGTTTTTATCGAGCCATACGATGGTCCCACCGAGGTTTCGCCGTACGTAGCAAGGAAAAGTTAGAGTAATTTCCACACAATTAGTGACGCCAATAACATGGGAGGTTCCGAAGAAAACATGAGTCTGCTTATTTTCAAACGAAAAGCTTAGCTCAAAATTGAGAGAAAATTGCGCACTTCGGGATCATATTATCTGCACCACTTCCTCTGACACATCCTAACCCCTTGATTGGGTAAGTCACATTCGACGTTACTACTATTGCCCCATTCACGGAAGTTACACCTAAAGATTCAGTCATGACACCTGCAGCTCGGAGCCGGAGATAAGCCACTCTAGAGAAATAAAACGGAAATGTACGCATCGGTCGTCTACATAAACCCACCGGGAGCCGCACACGTAGGTCCATCTTCCGCACCTGGTACACGCAGAGCGACCCAGTTTTCATCATCAAATCCAGCGACGCCTCATAAACAGCGAAATAACAGCAAAATCTTTGAAACCGACATTCGCCAGACAGAACCAAGGTGCGATAACGCGTATGCACTAACGTCCTCGAGTCCAAATCTGGCACAATTAGAGCAAGTTGTTCAACGATCGCAACCACTGAAACTCCATCTGTAATGCGACTGATATTTGGGATGAGCATAATATGCTGAGGCACGTAGCGCGCCCCCCAATCTAAGTGGATTATCAGCACCATCGTCAACAGCAGCGCATCAGCCATCTGTACTGATGCTTTGCTGCCGTACAACCAAGGTGACCTAGGGAATAAATAATAATAGTAATAATAATAATAATAAGATGAAGGGGGACTTACCTGAATAGCTTAATGCCCTAAGCAAACATTCAGGTTCAAGGTGCCTATACCTTGTTAAGATGTCGTCACAAACAGCTGGCTATAGTGCACATCAAGAGGTCGCAGTGACCATGTTACTCTACTGTTTAACTATGTATGCTATGCGGAATATCCTAAAAAGGAGGACGATGAGGTATATACTGTCGCACATTACAATGTGTCATGCACGCTTGGTAAGAATACATTGTGAACCTTCTTAGTCGAATAGCCCCAGAAGTCGTTTGGGAAACGTTCACAAAACTTTCAGTACCCTGGTAGCGCACGCATCGGAACAGAAGTCAAATCAAAATCAAGTCATTTCTGAGGAGTAGAACACGTAAATTTATGTGCGTGATGGATTTGGCATAGCCAGCTCACAAGCACGCCCCGTATTCCGAAACCTAGACAGTATACGTGGTACAGCGTAACTTCTGTGTGAACCTGATCCGAGAGGACAAGGTGAGGCATCAGTAGGAGTTAATAAAGCGATTCTGCAGAAAACGCAAACTCCTATAAAGGAACGTTAGTGGCCTTCGTAAGGTGAAGTGCGCAATCCCGGCATTTGTCACGGCTGAGTGGTGCACGCGGTCAGCAATGAAAGCAGCCGACTCCCTAAAGTTTCATTATTCCCCGTACGTTCCCGCAGGTGACGAGCCCAAATAGTCTCCTCGTTTCTGTTGCTCCACCGTCAGGTTTATACAACATCACATTCACTGCAGAAGCTGTGTTACCATTCCACCGAAGGCTCTACAGGCAGTAGCCATTGATTTAGCAAAACCACTGGCCGTTTTCTATCAGCGCTTTCTAGAAGAGAACAAAATTCCACCAGTACGGAAGTGGGGAGTCATCACTCCTATACACTAGGGGGTAGTCGCACTGACCTGGCCAATTACCGCACGATAACGCTGGTTTCTGTGCTTTCTGGTTATGGTATCAGTCGTCGCAGATGCGCTGATGCAGTATCTGAAAAACCATCGCATAATAGCCCCAGATAAACGTGGCTTCCAACAAAAGCACTCATGTATTACTTACCAACTAATTGCGCGCAATAGTTAGACTGAACTAGCTGATGGTGAGCAGGTGTCACTGTCAAAAGTGGTTGACCGTTTAGACTAGGGATGCCCAAAGTCTGGCCCGCGGCCTTATCATGAAATAGTAAATTCAGGCTTGGACTGTTATACCAAGGCGAAATCACAACATCGGTATGGTAGTAGAAAGATTAGTAGAAGGCGTGAAACGGGACACCCAATTTAACACACGTCAGCAGGTATAAAGTGCCTACCACGATAGTCACATGAGCGCGAGAACGTTACATCTGGAAGCGAAGCAATGGCAGACACTGATTGGTTGTCACACAAACACGTACGCACATAGGTACACACGCTCTTAAACCGTATCATCCGTCCCCCTTTGGTTCCGGCTGCTAACCGGCCTCGAAGCGCTCGACTGATCACCGTTGACCATTAGGATGACGTAGTAAGGTTCAGTTACTGATTGTGCGTCAGTCATCTGCATATCGGCCGGTGATTGGAATGACAGATCAGGTTCAGCACTATACCATTTCCCGGCCAACTTGTCCTCTTGGGCAACAGAAAGAATCTAAGGGGGCATTCAACATGTCTACTCAATTAATTTGTTCCGTGCGTACGCCAGTCACTTGTTCAGGTGTGTAGGTGTGCGTGTATAGCCCGTCGCCTTCAGGCAATTGGACCTCAGACGCACTAAGTCATAGGGGTGCAGGTGGGACGCTTCAGTTCCTACGCACGGAACAAATTAATTGAGTAGACTCATGTTGAATGCCCCCTCAGATTATTTCTGTTGCCCAAGGGGACAACTTGGATGGGAAATGGTGTAGTTTCTCGGTTCGACATTCTTGGCCGCAAATGGTCCAAATGGCGCCGCACGATCCGGCCATCGTCAGCTTCTGTTTCTACGATCTGTCGTTGGTTGCTTTTACAACGGCCGGCTCCCACCCAGAGTCTGTAGGTAGACGGACGTAAATTGCGTCTGACTCAGTCACAATTCTGTCCCTGTTGCAATCACCAAATTGTTCCTTCGCCCGTTTTTGCCTTTCAGTAACTTGTGACTCAATGGTCACACGCAGTAAAGTTAACCTTATACGAAAGCGTCGACCGAACATTAAATCCGCCGGGCTTCTACCGGCTGTCTCGTTTTGCAGGTTCCGGCACGCGAACAGGGAACGATCCAAACACACACGCAGTGGAGCATTTGGTTGCTTTGTTAGATCTTTCACTGTCTGTACCGCCCGCTCTGCCAATCCGTTGGATGGTGGACTATAAGGTGCAGTAGTTGCGTCTGATGCCGTTCGAGCGAGGGAAGTTAGAAAACTCGGCAATGGAAAACGCTTGCCCATTGTCAGACACTAGAATTACTGGGAGACCAAACATCGCGAACGCAGCGCGCAGTTTAGTTATGGTGCTAGCTGAAGTTGCTGAGACCAGAATGTGGGCTTCAATTCATTTAAAATGGGCGTCAACGATCAACAAAATCAACTGACCGGCGAAAATACCAAAAAGGTATACGTGGACGCGTCTCTAGGGTGTTTCTGGCAACTTTCAAGGCTGCATAGACACATGGGAGGCGGCGTTTCGGTTTTCCTGACAGCGTCTGCAAATTCCAACCTTCGCCGCAATGTCATCGTCCAATTCGGACCACCATACATAAAAGCAAGCTAGTGACTTCATCTTGGAAACTCCTGGCTGCGTATCATGTAGTTCATCCAGGATACGTGACCGAAATCTTTGGGGACTATAACTCGTGCGCTCCATAGTAAACATCCGTTCTGGAGGCTGAGCTCAGACATCCTATTACGGAAACGCATGAGTTCTTTGGATGTGTTATTTGGCCATCCGACTTGAGCGTAGCATTTCATCAAGTATAAAACTTGATCTCTGTCAGTCTCCTGACGGATGTCCCTTGACCTAATCAGGGAATCATTGCGATGCTGAACCAAGTTTACAAGTCTACTACGAACATCAGCTGTGGTAGTTTACCGGCCGGGAACGCACTGGATTTCATATCTATATGCAGATAGAATGAGGGACAAGGAATCATTCGAGCTGAAGAAATTGGTTGAATCCTCTTCTCCTGGTCAAGGAGGGAAACAGGTGATGATCCGCATAGATCACGAAGGGTCGGCCAAGTAAATATTGGTGAAATCGGGTAGTACCGAAGATCACAGCTACCGCCTCTCGATCAACCTGGGATTGAATTCGTTCTGCTGCTGTCAGTGTTCTTGAAGCATAGTTAATGGGTTGCTGGTAGGTCTCCGGTAATTCGTGCAGTAAAACAGCTCCAATAACATATAGTGAAGCATCATAAGAGAGAATAACACGCTTCGGCGGGTCGTAATGCAGAAGAACATGTGCTGATGCCAAAAGCTTTTTAACCGCCGTGAAAGCATTTTCATGAATCCTGTTCCACTTTCAAATTTGGTTTGTACTTAGAATTTGATGAGGCGGATGCAGATGCGTTGCTGCCGATGGTATGAACCTTAAAACTGGGTAACCGCACCCAAGAATGAAAGCATGTCATGAGCATTTTTGGGTGCTGACGCTTCAAGTAGCGCTCCTGTCCATTCTTTTAATAGGCACAATCCTTCTAGTGATAACCGATAAACAAGGTGCTGTACACTCGTGACAAGAAATTCAGACCTCTTTTCTTAAACCAACCCGGCGTCTGACTATCGCTTCAGGTGGACATCTAAAGTATGGAAGTGTTCAGTGATAGTATTACCAGTAGCCAAGATGTCATCTAAGTAAGCACATGTGTTTGGTATGTCCATCACCAGTGTGTCAATAGTACGCCGAAAGATTGCCCGGGCCGAGCTTATTCCAAATGACATGTGCATGTAGGGGAACAATCCAAGGAGAGTGCTAAGAATAAGAAATAATAATACGTATATTGCTCTTGATGAGAGAAACTGTGTTTATAGCGGCACAGATCAATTTGTCACCTATGCGCTTGCACGGGTGACATAAATAGGTGGAGTATTGGGATATGCGTTTTATGTATTAACATTCTGGCGGATTGTTGAGGACAAAGCCTAGTGATGAAAACACGGATGTTTATATGTTTTTGGGCCCCTCTTAGAATACATCATCGAGGGATTTTTCCCATGTGAATAAAGAGCATAGGGTAGTTAGATCAAGGTAATTGGCGTCTCTGCTACCAAATGTTGCCACATTATCACATGACCTGAGTGTTATTGGTAGTTTATTCCAAAGATAACTATATCTCAGCAGGAAGAAATTAGAGTGGACGTTCGTTCTAGCATTCGGTATATTCAGTGTAAAACCTTTGTTGCGAAGCGCTCGGGTTGAGCAATGTTGTAAATTGAGTGTAGACAGGTTAGGATAGGTCTTTTTGTGTAACTTGTTGAAAAGCAGCAACAAGTTGTGCTTCAATCACCAAATCCAAAGTCGTTCGAGATGACGTTCATTGCAACCTTCTCGATAATTCATTGCAGAGAGTCTACCAATCAGGTGCATAGGAAATGACCTCTGCAGGTGCTCTACAGCAATTCTGTCACTCTCATATTACCGTATATTATGCTACAGTATTCGAGTATGGGGCGGGTGAATAGCTTGAAAAGCTCAAAACTAGTGTGAGTTGAGTGTGTTTCGTTTGATATATTGAACATAGACTGTCTGGCACGTGCTACTTGCTATTGGTCCTGTACGGAGTAATTGAAGGTAGACGAGTACCGAAATCCAAGATCGCTCGTAGACAGCTGTGTAGGGACGCGTTCATTGTGAAGCAAGGACGACTATAGCGTGATGGGTTTGTTTCTAGAACTGCTGCACAGCGGTGTACACACTGGTAGAGAGGAAAAATACTTCCCAGTCGGAGAAACGAATGAACTGCTGAAAGCATTCCCGTTTTATCTTATGGGTTGAAACTGGCACTGTAGAGCCGAGTTTAGTGACCGTTTTAATTTGCAAATTGCGTAGGATCATTTTATGGTCGCTGCCAAGGAGATTGTTTAAGATCTCGGTCTGTGGATTGGGTATCCCCAATGTGAATATTAAGTCCAGTACATTGGCGGACCTGGTTGGACTGGTAATCCATTGTTTCCAGTCCCCTGCTCTGATGGAAGAAAGAAAAGATGTGTGCAAGGTAGACGTTGGGTAGGTTGAAATCGCCGACAATAATCTTCCGACTGTGTGCCAACTCCGATGCGAAATCAAATGCAGTATTGATGTTGGTGATACTCACGTTAGACGCATTCGGTGGGTTGTAGATACATGCGAGCAGTGTGTAAGATGAGACACCCGCAACTGACAGCCAAATACTGAATACTGTATTATAGAGCACGCAGAAAGGAATTCTGTGGTGAAAAACGTTATAAAAGTTGTCAACCGTGAATATCGTTGTCGTTCTCATGTAACATTTAAAATAGCTGACTCATGATATTTCAGGACTCACAAATGGGATATGTCATCGTAAGTGTGCAATCGTTCTCTGAACCGAGTAGTGGTAAAATATAAATCTAATAACGTTTTGAACTGCCCCACAGATATTGCCTCCATCACGTTCAGGTAAACTGTTCCAAATGTTTACCTGTTCGAAGCACAGTGGGTGGGGAAAACGTTTCATATCCGGCACAACAAGTTTGTATCTGTGTACAAGTGTGCTGCATGGCCCTCGTAAGTGCAGCATTGGCCTCAGCATGGGGAAGTCACCGAGATGTAGAATAAGGTAGGTCATAATGAGGTCGACTCGCATCCGACGGTAGGACAAGGTGTAGAGTCCTAGTTTCTCGCACCGGTCTTCATACCCCAAGCCACGTAAACTCGGGATGAGCCTGGTAGCAACGTGTTGGACCCGTTCGATCTTTTGTGCCTCGCATCGGGTAATCGGAAAATAGGCGGGCGAACCGTACTCTAGCATTGGTCTAATGATGGAAGAGAAGAGGCGAGTGACAACCTCTTCAGACCATGTGCCGAAGCTACGTTTGAGCGCCCAAAGCATGCGCAGTCCGTTACGATATAGCCTGCTCGTGTTGTCTACGGACTTCAAATCGTAGCGTGAGAATACATCTAGGTCCTTCACGGAGGGTGTGGGATATAGCGGTTGGCCGTCAAGGGTGTAGATTCGGCCGTCAGCACCCTTCCCCAGGCTCATAAATACAGACTTGGCTGGGTTGACCGGGAGAAGAACTTCTGCAGACCATGTGGATAGGCGGTTGAGGTCTTGCTGAAGTACGCCACAGTCATCCGGAGCGTCAATTGCTCTCCAAATCTACATGTCGTCCGCAAACAAGGCACACGGCGACCGGAGAAGCTGCGGTAGATCGTTGATGTGGATCAGGAACAGAGTGGGCCCCAGTACAGTGCCTTGAGGCACGCCACTTGTAGAGGGGTACCAGTCAGTTAGATGGTCGTCGACCTGTACCCTCCACTTTCGTCCAACAAGAAAGTCGCGGATCCACCGGTGTAGTGAGACACCGACACCACACATTCTGAGTTTGTGAAGGAGAACCTCATGGCTGACCTTGTCGAACGCTTTACTGAAATCGATGAATATCACGTCGACGGACTTCCCCTTGCTTATTGCCTTCAACCACTCATGCCTCGTTACAAGCAGGTTCGTAATGCATGAGCGATCTTGCATAAAACCGTGGTGTGCGGGCGTCAGGATCTCGTTTGACTCTAGCAACTGCAGCAATCCCTTCTTCACGATTTTCTCAGCAACTTTTGCCCAAATAAGTGTCAGAAAAATTGGTCTGTAGTTGTCTACTTTGCTAGGGTCGCCGCCTTTCGGAATAGGCTTCACCACCGAACATTTCCAGTCAACCGGCAACGAACCATCGGACAGTGACCTGTTGAAAAGGTCAGTCACGACAGGAGAGAGGATGGTCGAAAGTGACTTGAGAACCACTGGGTGAAGTCCATCAGGTCCGGTAGGTTTGGTGCCGTCAAGGTTGGCGAGTAGTTGAGCTACCTCTTCAACGCCGCAATGCAGATTATCGAGTTTGATAAAAGCGGTATAAGTCGAACTCGGAACAGACACCTGGTTATTCGCAAATACAGAAGCGAAGTGGACCGCCAACGCGGACGCACGCTCAGTGCTGGAGGTTAGGGGCTGTCCATCCGGGCCATCCAGCACTGGCACATCACCTCCGGCTTCAGACGTCGCTTCACCTATGCAAAGATTCGCTATTGCGAGCTGCTCTTCGAAATGTCGACGCCTATTCTATTTTGCACTGTGGCAGGGGTTCCGCTGACATTTATACCCTTCGTAATCATTGGCAGGGATATTTTCCAATTGTGAGTGGTCTATAGGTTTAGCTGGAAATGGTTTGCGTAGGCATATAATACACCATCCACCTTTTCTGTCGCAGCGATCTTTTCGAAATAGGTGGTAGTTTGGAATCATCAGAGTAAAGTGTACCTGAAGGACACCATGTTTCAGTGACGAGGATCGCTTGTGGGTCACTGAAGTATACAAGTGTGTTTATAGAATGTAGTTTGTTGATTATGGATCTGGCATCAATCAGAACCACTGAAAATGTACCAGGTATTTGGGGACGTCTTACTGTCATAATTGATAAAACTGACTACTTGAAGAAAGCCCAAGAACTGCTCGGACATGTGAACACCTACCAGCCAGACAAAATATCTGAAAATCAAGATCAAAAAAACTTTTCAAAGTCTGGAACAAATGGGACAGATCACGAAGTTAGAACACAGCAACATGAAACCCAAGGATTCAGTGTTACCACGGTTCTACGGCCTACCTAAAGTACACAAAAATGGGGTACCGCTTCGCCCTATCGTGTCATTACCAGGGGTACCGAATTGCAAGCCGTCTAAGGAACTTTGGAAACGCTTGAAACACTTAATCGTAGGCTCAGAGCATTCAATCCAGTCGGCAGAACAATTTCTTGGAAAACTTAAGGGAATAACAATAGAAAGAGACGAGATAATGGTCTCCGTTGACGTTACAGCTTTGTTCACATCAATTGGCATGACGCTGGCGAGGCAACCAATGAGGACTCTGCTTGAACAACACGGATCGGTAAATACCAGCAACCGAATCGAAGCCACACAAATGATGGAGTTGCCTGACTTCTGTCTCACCATACATTTCACTTGCAATGGTCAAATGTACAAACAGATAACAGGTCGCCAATGGAATCGCCAATCTCTGGACTGGTAGCACAGGCAGTGATGCAAACCTTGGAACAGGAGGCATTGCCAATAGTGGAGCCCAAAGTTTGGGTACGTTACGTAGAGGATACTTTTGTCATCCTCAAACGCTCCCGACTACAAGAAACACATCAATTAATCAATAAGACTTTTTCCGGCATCCATTTTACCAAAGAGGAAGAGAACAATGATCAGTTGCCATTCTTGGACGTGCTCGTGAGAAGACATGCTTCTGGGTCACTGGAAACAACAGTTTATCGGAAACCGACCCACACCGATCAGATCTTAAACTATCGCAGTAACCATACGACCATATATAAGCGAAGTTGCGTGAGGACGCTTTTTAAACGGGCACATACACACTAGCACGTCGCAACTGAGGAAGGCGGAGGAGCACCATCTATTTAGCATGTTTCAGCGAAATGCGTACCGTAGAAACTTTATTCTAGGCTACCTGATGTCGAAGAGCCGGTCACAACCCGCGTCCACATGTGCAACAGAAAGAAGAACGATTATCCTACCTTACATCCATGGGATTTCTGAAATGGCAGCGAGGCTCTAATGCCTCACGGGGTAAACGTTGCACACGAAGCAACGGAAACCATTCGAAGTAAACTTTTTAAGGTAAAAGACAAACTGTCTATGAAAGAAACATCGGGGGTAGTTTACAAAATTTCCTGCAAGAACTGTGACAAGTACTATGTAGGCCAGACTGGAAGAAAACTTGGCACAAGACTGCACGAACATAGTCTGGCCATCCGCAGCCACGATGAAAAATCCTTAATGTCAGTACACATGGATGCTGAAGAGCATCAGTTCGATCTGGAGAACGTTGAACTACTTGGAAGAGCAAGAAACCGCAGAGCGCGTGAGTTCTTTGAGGCCTGGCATTCTGGCCGGAACTCAATCAACAAACACCTGGAGCTGGAGGGTGTCTACGAAGCTCTGCAGGTTAAGCCAGCAATAGGCACCAGATCGACAAGAAGACGTGCTCGCATGAACCGCTCGAAGCAGGTAACAATAAATAGCCATTCGGATTTGGCACTGGTTTGCGAGACTCCGCAAACCAGGACTGAATAACCACACTGAAGATGTTGTCTAGTTTGGTAACAAAACGTCTGCAACAGAAATGCCCGGCTCGGAGAACAGGACAATCCTCTTATTGGGGAATTATCGCTGTCTGTTGTGTGATCATCTGAATCTTTGAGTTCGAGTATGGTGCACATGGAAGGTAAGTGCGAGTATGGTGGGCCTGAGTTAGAAATTAGAACGTTTGTTGATAAGGATAGCATGTTATGTGTGGATATCGAGACATTTGGGAGTAAGACGAGGACCGAGGCATCATGTTTAGGTTGCCGTTGGTTTGGCAATGGCTTGCCGAACAACTTCCTCGTGGTGCCAGCTGGGTGGTTAGGGATTTTCCCGTTCCAGCGAATGGTTCGGCGGCAGTGTTCCAGGACGTGGTGGGCTTTCGCTTGGCAAACGTTCCACCTATAATAAGCCACATATGGCCGTTTAACAACACTGTGACGTGGCGGATGTGACTCGCCACTAAATAAAGTCACTGTCCCTTGCTTCACTCCCGTGGAGCATGGCATTCCAGCTTCCAGATATTGTCGTCGTGGGGGAGGATTAGGCCCCTGTTTGGTACTAGACCAAAGGAAAAGCTTATGAGCCGAGTAATCGGTCACCGGCTCCCAATGGGCGTGCTTCCCTGAATTCGCCTCGCTGCCTTGCGGGTAGGCTATTGAGCCAAAGGCTCGGGGTGGTGGCCCACTGAGACAACCCCCTACTTTGTCCTAGGCAACCGGGTGGTATCTCGCCTACTAATGAACCATGGAACTGAACTGCACTCTTTGTTCTACTGATGCTTCACTCTCATGCTACTACTGCAAACACTCTTCCATCACACACCACTCGCTTACCTACTCTTGCTCTGTATCATTTTGTCTGATCAATCAACGATGAGCAGCATTACTTCCTCCGATCTCACTGTTGCCACACCATCTTCTGACATAATCAGAGAGCACCAAACCGGGATTGAACAGTCCCGGATTCTCACCTCTCCGCTTCTGCAACCGAAGACACAATTCAACTTGGCGGCGTTCAATGTGCGCACATTAAAACAGATTGGGCATCAAGCTGGTCTCACTCGCACTCTAGAAACTCTTTCAATTGATATCTGTTGTTTGACCGAAACACGACTTTAGGATTCCAGCAGTCTACCCATTGTCGACACCAGTTCACCTTTATACCCGCTTCCATCTTCGACTTTCAGGAGACACCGAGGCTACCGCTTCTGGGCAAGCTGGTGTGTGAGTCGCCTTTAGTGCCAGAGCCGAAGCCGCCCTTCTCGAATGAATTCCGATCAACAGTCGCCTTTGTGCTGTCAGGCTCCATGGCTCGTGCAAGGTTAACAGGCGTCGAGAAGATAAATGTGCTCTTTTGTAATCTCCGCCTATGCTCCCAATGACTGTAGCCCAGATACCGTCAAGGAGAAATTCTATCAGAACTTTCATGATATGCTCTTAAGGGCCCCAAAACGGACATCATTATTATGACGGGGGATTTCAACTCCCGTGTTGGTCGTTTGTTACTAAGCGAACGCCATCTTGGAGGCCTGCGTGGATACGACAATTTTCGCTTAGACAATGGTGAAAGACTACTCCTTTTGTGTGCCGTCCACCAACTTTACCTCTCCAGCACGAACTTTCGCCATCCTAGACGTCACTAGGCTACCTGGCACGCTCCATCATCTCCTCAACGTTGGTCACAGATTGACCACATCGCCATAAGTCATCGCTGGCGTGGTAGTATTCGGGACTGCAGATCTTATTGGTCAACATGCGTGGAAACTGACTATGCGCTAGTACGTGCGTCGGTATGCATGCGTTTCAGTGGCTCGCCTAGGACTAGACAAACTCGACATAACTCCGGTAAACTGGAAGACCTCGCCGTGCAATTAGAATATCAAAAGCAGCTTCGTGAGAACCTCACTTCTCCGCCTCCTCGAGACGTTGATCAGCATTGGTCGCGATTGTAACAGATTATGTTTTCAGTGGGTTTATCCAGTTGCGGTCGTGTTCGTTGCACAACTAAAAGTTGAGTCTCGGCCACCTCCGCGGAACTTCTCGACTATCGGCGAGCTATACCCGTCAGTGTGGAGCACACTGAGCTCCGCCGTTCTATTTCCAGACAACTGAAAGTGAGTCTTCGCCGTGACCGTGAATCCTGGTGGTCTAAACAGGCCAAGGAAATGCAAGTTGCTGCCTCTGTAGACTGTTTTATCTCATCAGATCCACCGGACGCAAAGTTAAGGCCATCAGTCAGACCATCTGCGAGTCAGACGGTACAAAGATCACCAACCTACGCAGATGCCTGGATCGCTGGACACTTTGTGCTACAGTCTAATTGCCTAACACAACCTCTGGTTACACGTCCGCTGCCATCATGTGATCATTGGTCAGTCTGCATAGATCCTCCCAATGAAGCAGAAATACGGAGAGAAATCCAGACTCCGTAACGCCACAAAGCTCCTGGCCTTATTCAAAGATGGGGGAACTTAGTTGTCCCGGAAATTCCATCACTGTTCACAAAAGTATGGAGCGACGAGAAGGTTCCTAACTCATGGGGAGAATCTGTTGTGGTTCCGATCCACAAGAAGGGCTCTCGTAGTGAATGCACCAACTACCGAAGAATCCCACTTATCTCTGTCGCGTCCAAGCTTTTTGTGTCCAAGATTGACAGGCTCCTGTGCCTACGCTCACCATTTCGGGTGTCATCATGGAGCTCGTTAACAGCTTTACTTACCTCAAGTTGCATTACGGCCAAAAGTCGCCTTGCATCTACTAACCTGAGACACTTGTGACGTCGTCGCGATGTCAGTCTCAAGCTCAAAGGCCGACTGTACAAATGCCACAGTCCGTGCTGTCCGACTTTACGGCTGCGAGACCTGGCCAGTTCGCTCGGCAGATTTGAGAGGACCGTCTATTTTCGACAACCGCTGCTTGTGTTCAATTGCTCGCGTATAGTGGCAGCACCATGTGAGCAACGCGGAAGTTAGAAGCAGAATCATGGGAGCGGACAGTCCTGGACTCCAGAGCATAATCATTCAGCACCAATTACGTTGGCTCGGTCACGTATTGCGCATGCCGGCCCACCGACTTCCACCTCGCGCATTACTTGCACTTTGTGGATGTGAATGGGAAAAGAGCCGCGGAGGACAATCGATGACCTGGAAAAGGAGTATGAAGATTCTAACTTCGTGTCTAGCGTCAGTTGGATCTGTGTGTCTCCCAAGTTGGGGACCACGTGAAGCGGATTCCCAGTGGTTGGAAGTCTTGGAGGATTTGGCCCGCAATAGGAGTCAGTGGCGTCAAAGCTGTTCTACCATCTCTACATCCAGTACTTTTCAATATTGAAAAAAACATGAAAGCAAACAAAACTCAAAACGGCGTGTGTAAACTGACAAAAAACATTTCTCTAACGTTCTACTCTCTATCTTCTCGTTGAACATTATATTCACTTTTACCTACCATCATGATTCGGATGGCACATTTGTCTGTTCACAGACTTGTGAATCATCATCACTATCATTATACACGTGAGCTAGATGTGGGAAACACCTCAGCTACTGTGCCGAAATACATAAAAGAAACAGAGGGAATAAAATGCAACAGGTGCAAGCCAGCTGAGCTACCAGTAACGGATGGGCATCCTTCCGGTAAGCTACCTGCCGGCTACTATGCCATGCCAGCGACTGTATCCAGCCAAACATTTGCATAGTCTCTCGGACCCCAACCACGGAGTCAAAATGCTGAAACCGAGGCCAGCTCAGAAGTGAGGGCCTTCATTCCTCTCGACCAAGTCATCGCTTGGCCACCCCTCCACTTCTTCAATCCACACCCCGGCGCACAAACAATGCACGCTGCGGGAGTCGGTGTTCTGGTAAGCGTAACACGTGGCCGAGCCATCGGAGCCTGGTGCGTGAAAGAACGGAGTTGAGCGGTTCATTTCCTTTTCCTGTGCCGTAAACAAGGCGTCGAACACGCTAGTTGCTTACTCGGTGTTCCCACTAGATGTGTGCGAAAATGCGAAGGCACCGGTGGTCGAATGTAACTAGCCTCTTTATGTGCGTCGATCTAAGGGGACAGGTTTCACAACCGTACAGTAGGGTCGAACGTACCGTTGCATTGTACACTGCACCAGGTAGAGCGAGAGTGATGTCGCGTCGATACCATAAGTGGCAAAGGTTAGCAAAAGCATTTCGAGCTTTTGCTATACCGTTCGTGATCTCATCTTCAATCCCACGGGCGTTGATACAACATCACTGGTAGTTGAATTTTTGAACGACTTCTAGCTGATCCCCACCAAGGGTCAGGGAAGGAGGCGGTCCAGGCCAATCTTGGAGGAACGTTATCCACTGCGAGGGTGCAAAGCAAAGCCCGAAATGACGGACAGCCAGTGCTAATCTGTCCAGTGCTGCTTGGCACGTTTGTGAGCTGTCACAGATTAGGGCATACTGCAATACAAGAAGTCATTCAACTGGGAGCAGATCCATAGCTTCTAAGTCGTGTCATATGAAAGCGATTTCCATGAGTTTGTCAACAGCGAAGTTGAAGGGGAAAGGTGACAGAGGGCATAATTGTCTCACACCGCTGAAAATATTAAAGGGCGACGACAACTTGCCGTATGCCCACACTCTGCCCGAGCTACGCGCATATAATGCTCGGATAATATTTACATATTTCTCAGATACACCTTTCTTGAGTGGACAGTCCCAAAGTGCACGTGTCTATCTACCGAATCGAATGCACCTTTGATATCGAGGAACATGACAATGGTGGGCCGCCAATATATGTGACGGTGCTACAACAACTGACGCAAGGTGAAGATGTGGTCAATGCAGCCACGACCCCGACGAAACTCGGCTTGCTCTTCACGTATATGGCTTTCACGAGTGTCAGTCAGTCTGTAAAGGATAAGAGGCAAGCAATTTGAAGGCGATTGAGATCAGACTGATTCCTCTATGGTTGCCACATACCGATCGGGAGCCTCCCTTGAAAATTTGAACTATGCGGAGCTGCTCCAATCGGTTGGGAGAGTTTCCTGCTCCCAGTTTCACTATTAACTCGTATAAATCTCCGGAATTTGAAGAAGGCTAGAAGATCATCTGATTCCGCGCGTTTATTTAACTTCAGCAGTCCGATCTCACGTTCGACTTCTAAGCAAGAGGGTGGATCCAAAGGGATAGTCCACGAAGCGGGGCGACCAGTGACCGGCGAGTAAGACAACAATGCCGACTGATCAAATTGCCCTTCAAAGTGCTCAGCTTAAGTTAACAACTGTTTTGACAAGTTGTGGATAGGCTGTCGACTCTCGTCACGTATAGTTTCACTAAGAACAAGTCTCCTGCTGCCCGTTTTCAATTCGGATTAACTTCCGACGGTTACCAAAGGCAAAGGCCATTCCCATCTCTGAAGCACGATAAGACCACCAGGATCCGCCGTCTCCCTTCAAGCCAGCACGGAGTTTTGCCCGGAGCCCTTTGTGAGTTTCATTGTGTTCGCTTCCAGCCGGAATATACCGGCAAACAACAATAAGTTCCAGAGACTGCGAAAAGACACAATGTCCATGTTGGCGATTAGACACCCCACATGAGGATTTTACTGCGGCCAGTAAGGTCCGGTTACTATGAGACCATTGAGGGTTTACTCGCATGACAGCGGACTTTGATAGGCATTCAGAACAGCTGGCTTCGCCAGTTGGCTGGGGTCAATGCACTCACAACGCCGTCGTGGGCGTCAACCAAAACGCATCCGTAGGTCAGCACATACAAGGGTATGGTCGGTGTCCACACATGTGCTACAAATCGAACGAAAGTTCTGAACGCAGCCACCTCATCGGCAACTTATCGCAACGTGATCGATTTGCGTCCATAGCTGGTTGGATGCTGGTGGACGCCAAGCCACCCTGCAGCAGGTGTTGTGCTGGAAATTAGTGCCCACAAGAAATGGGCTCGCGCCCATTCCCGTGATTGCTAAAAGCTGATTGTTGGCAGGAGCCGCTTGTGAGGTTGAAGATACATGGAAAGGAGCGGGTGGTAACATACTCCCACTGGCCAACGTCCTTCTGTTATCGGTGCAATTCCAGCGATTGTTGTGGACTTTAGGATGATAATTAGGCGTAGCCAAGGGACGGTTGTTATTGGTCTTATTCAACACGGAAGGTTGTTTGTCCTGATGGTTGTATGAGGTGGGTTGAGAAGGAATTTTGTGTGTGATCGAGTATTTAGTATCCAAACGTTTTTAATGATACAGTTCCCTGGACTGGAGAAGTCGTCCTTGTGTGACAGTAGACTATGAATTACATCAGGTTGTCTATCCTTGGACATGTCTTGTTAGTTTGGACCGGATTGTGATATATTCAACGAGTTGTCGATACTCCACTGTTCCAAGCACTTAGACTTTCTTTTAATCCTTATGCATGAGAAATTCGATATGATGGGAGTGCTGTTGTCGGGAGTAGGGGAAGCCGCATTATCCGTTCGTTGTGTAAAGAGTGTTTCAGTGGAGCAAGGAAGGACGGTTTTGGAGCTAGTTGAGAAGGTTGTTAAATTATCGAGGTCCAATTCAATACATCTAGTATCCACCCTGGTTACACTCGTCTTTTGTACGTTTGGCTGAGATTTTTCGAAGAGCCCAGATATTTTTTACGGTGTTCGCGGCACAGTGCCAATTTCGGACTTTTGTAGGGGTGTCCTATCTGGTTTACACAAAATGTCATTAAAATGGGTGCACTGGCCTAAAATGGGTCCACAATGCAGGATTCGCTGCGCGAGTTACTCGCTTAAAACTTTGAAATTGTCTGGACAACAATGTTTCTGTGTCTACTTTTTTAAACATTGGTATTTGCAGTCAACGTTACACATGTTACAAGCTTTCAGTATGGTTAGTTTTACTTTGTCTAGACGCAACCTGTCCGGAACATTAAAAACAATCACATTTTGGCTCTACATATTCCTTCGTGCACTTTAGAGGCAATTAACTACCTTGCTTTTCCCATTAGAACAGGATCAGTATTCTCCAATGGGTTATTAATGTAGTCGAGCGTAATCAGGTGCTCTTTGAGGGGTTCAAAGAGTGCCAGCATTTTTATCATCTCATTAAGTTGGGATTCCCAAGAGAGTAATTTATCACTTAGTCCTGTGATGAGTTTACTTTCGGCCGACGAACAAATTTAGCTTTTCTTTTGGGGTCTCGCATTTTATTCGCTTTGCTGGTGTCGTGGAAAGTACACTACGCTTAGCTTGCCGAATACAAAGAGACTTCGGTAGGCCCACTGCGATCTAAGCTTGTCAATGTTCAGACTCAGGTGCCAGGGTAAGATTATGTAATGAAAACCAACCTCGGAGTTGGAGTTGGATAGGTGGGTTAGATTCCACTGCTGCGTTAGCCACAATTCAACGAACGTGTCCAGACATGCAACCGTGGTCAGATAGAGATATTCCTACAGAGTGGGGCCTGGAGATTCAGTGGGGCACACACACACACACACAAGTGAACGCACGCGCGCACGGGTCAAGCAACTGATCCTCTGGACTCGGCAGGCTAGCTGACGCACGCTAAGCGAACAAGGCGTGAATCGACGATGTGGTGGTTACCGATCGATAGCGGCTCGGACAAACCGCTTGGCGAGGTTGAATTGACAGCAGTAGGTCGATGGCTGCAATGTATGACGGATCGCCTTAACTCTGAATTGGATGAGCACGAGTCTAAGCGAATCGTATAGCCTGGAAACGAACTCTTTCGAGTGAGAGTAAAATGTCCAACGGGAACTTGAATGTGAAGAAGTTTCGCGCTTGAATTCCTATAGCAAGTATGTCCAAATTGAAGCAAGTGACTACTCTTGTGGAGCTATTAGGAGCTATTAAATGGTGGTGTATGCACGTGATTCCTCATCGAGTTCAATTTGTTAGTAGGCGTGGTTCAGATCTAGTTTGGTAAAAAGCTCGCCACAGGAGAGAGAAGCGTAAATGTCTTCTATGTTTGACAGCGAATATCTGTCTAACTGTAATGCCTGGTTGATCGTAATTTTATAGTCCCCACAGATTCTTCTCGCATCACCGCTCTTCAATACAGGCACTATAGGGGCTGCCCAGTCCGAATATTGAACAGGTCCAATCGTAGCCTCTAGTTGGAGTCGGCGCAACTCACTCTCGACTTTATTAGAAAGAGCATAGGGAAAAGATCGAGCTTTCCAGAACCTCGGTATCGCTTGTGGTTTCAACAAGAGATGAGCGGCGTAATTTTTCAAAAGGCCTTGTCTAGATTCATCGAGTAAAACCACATGTTTGTGCAGGATAGCAGATAACTGTGTACGGGATTCCACCAAGCTGACGTTCGACATGATGCTGGGAAGACGGTTAATTCTGGCACGGCCAAGTATGTTTGGACCACATCCACCAGAAACGTACATACACATTAGATCCGTTGAATTATGGTAGGAGATGCGTGCAATAAATGCGCCCAGCAGTTGCATATTTGGTGGATCTAACTTTGGGAGTTGTGATAAGGCATGCAGTCGTATCAGGGTAACTGCGGAAACGGTATCTATTTAAAAATCCAAAGGTTACCCGTTTACCTTAACAGACAAAAGCAAAAACTTTTCCGATGTTATGTGGCGATTAAAACAGTTGGTATTGATCCAGTTCTGGTGTAAGTTCTCGGTGATGCAGTTTGTAGTTTTATGTTGCTTAGATGCAAATGATTTCCGCTTGGAAAGACATACTTTCTGAATATGACCTTTCTTACTACAAAATCTGAATTGACTGTCGTCAACTAGGTAGGAATGAGGTTCATTCCAGCGATAACAACGAAATGCCCAATGCTGCACAAGTTGAACTGCGGTTTGACCACAGTCTGGGGATTTTGTTTATATCTTGTGAAGTAAAATGATTAGAGGAAGAAAACGCAGCTAGTTCCTGAACGAGCTTTGCTCGCAGTCGGACAGTAGCACAGGCTTTTACTCAAGTCAGGAGCGTTTCGTCTTCGGATAGCAGCCGCTCATCGAGAACACGCACAATTAACGACCGTAACAGCATCGCATCTTCGAAACTGATTCGGTAGAATCTGAGCATAGGCACAATGTTGTCGAATGATGTTGAAGCTCTAGGTGCTGTGAACACATGTGGCTTTTATCCCTAAAGTTGGTCCAGGGAAAAGAACAGTTGTAACGCTGCTTTTCCCTCTGCACTGCCACGTAAACCCAGCCGGGGCAAATCAGAACGGCGAACGTAGACCGAAGTATATTAGACACAAAACATGGTTACTTTTATAGGTCACATGTGCTTACCCCGCCGCTATCACTGAGGTGACTCACATCTCTTATCTGGGCGGACTCAACCTTAACTGTCTGGCTATAGGTATGATCACGTCCGCCCCATAGCAACCATGCGACGATGGTGATTTGATTTCATCAACCACCGGCGTGACTCAGCCGTGCTACTGTCGGTCGGGGTAGCAACGCGTATCATTCAGACGTTTCGAAGTCGTGTCACGTACTGCGGCCTGCTAGAGTGCACCATCGTAGTCAGCCGTCTCGCATCCTGTGACACCATCTCCTCCGAATTGAAGCTGCTTTCACACCATGCATTGTTGCGCCACTCTACACCTGGCAGACTAAACAAGACCCTCCTAGGTAAGGCTTCGTCAGACGAAGCCTTTATGTTAAAGGCGAAACGTTACCAAACTACTATACCAAACCGATTGTTTCCAAACCTCTCTGAACTCATGACTACTCGATCAATTCCAAGTATCTTCCAAGAAAGAACAAGCTTGGTTATTACGATCTAGCATATCATTGTAGCCGACCCGCTGATGCCATCCGACACCAGCAATGCTCCGCAGACAGCGATGACCAAAGACTGGAACGCGTCTCAGACCTTCTCACGCTTTACCTCAACGAGCATTGCACCCCGCGTCCATCTGTAAGCTTGCATTCGATTTTATTGTACACAGACATGAAGTGAACACATCCAACTCGGCAGACGCTTCGTAGATGACGCACATACCATATGATTTTATAGTATTCACCCAAGTCATCCTATGGGACTAGTCAAGCACTTTTTAAACCGTGATAACCCATCGTTCATTGTACAACAATGAGATGAAAATATACTCCGACGCTCATTGAATCCCGCAAAGATAACCGAATTTCACTGGTTTGCATCAGGAACCAACTAGAAAAGACAGACTCTGTTCTGGTTTGTAACATTCCAGACAGGTTAAGTCGGGACAAAGTAAACAGGACAATATCGAGGGCTCGTAGCATGTCGGATGAAGATGCCAACATTTGAAAAACAAAATAAAAGTGCTGTTCGCTATTTTTTTTCAAATCTGTAAGCTAAGGGGACGCGGAGCCATTCCTTCATTGTGGATCCATGGTAGCCCTGCAAGTGGCAATGTCCCACGGACACCGGAACAGGCGACTGGGTACAAAATATGAGTGCATCGAATGCTGCTGCTAGACAGATCGTCGACTTGGACCTCGGGAATTAAGAGGTAGTGGTAACAGGTTTAGCGGCTCTATTGGTACGATTTCAGAGCAACGAATGGATAAGGCTGAAGCTTTTATTTCCGACAGCAGCAGTCCCACTAAATTGAAATCCTCGTGTATAAGAATTCAAGGAAACTTAAAGTCCTTGGGAGAGTGGAGCAATGACAACTCGCTGGCTGTATCACAATCCGGTTTTAACAAATGAAGTAGGTTCATAGACAACCTGGTGTAATCCACAGCCTATTTTCGCCGATGGACAAAAGAACACTCCAGGGACCAGTGTCTTCAAAAGGGGAATTGCTTCGAAAACTCGGTGGTAATCAATGTTCCTTATTGACCAGCATCCTACAAACCACCGCGAAAAACACTCTTCCCCGATGAATGAGGTCAAGAACGACTGTCTCATGGCTATGCATTGCTGTCATCCCACCACTTATAGTAAACATTGGAAGTGCACCGATAAAAAAGGGAAATAGATCGAAATGGTAGTATTACCTCTACTGGGTCCCATGTACATTCAACGGCTTTCATGTCCTTTTCCAACAACCCTTTTTAGCGGTCAGTGGAAAGAACTAGCATCCATTCCAACCCGATATATTAGCGGAGGTCTGCGATTGGATCCCACTACTCTTCTAATGTGTCCAGTGCGAAGCCAACGACAGCCTAAGGATGATACCTCGGCTACCTTCGCCTCCGCCCCAGCACTTTTGACATTCACATGTAACACGCTATCCCTAACCTCCCAAAGGTATTAGTAGCTGACTGGAGCTAACCACACTTACAAGTACCTATCACACATAAGTGATCTTCGTCTCCGAAACATGGTGTGCCTCTGATAACCTTGATTCTATTCTGATGACTCCAAATTACCACCTATCGCGAAAATATCGTTGCACTGGAAAACGTGGAGGGGGTATCACATACGTAGCTCAAACGTAGCATCGGCACATGGTCTGAAGAGGTCGAAACGTATCTTTCCATCATTAAACCAATGCTAGGGTACGGTTCGTCTGCCAACTTTTCGATTACCCGAGGCGAGGTATAGAAGATCGAACGGGTCCAACAGGGTGCTACCAAGCTAATCCCGAGTTTACATGCGTCGCGGTATGAAGACCGGTGCGAAAGACTAGGACTCTTCATCATGTCCTACCGTGGGGTGCGAGTCAACCTCATTATGACGTACCGTATACGACATTTCAGTAAGTTCCCCATGCTGAGGCCAATGAGGCACTTAAGAGGGTCATGCAGAACACGCGGACACAGATACAAACTGGTGGTGGCGGATTTCAAGCGAGTTGCTTACACACTGCTTCGAACGAAAAGTGGGAAATACCTATAACAGTCTGCATTAAAACGTGATGGAGGCCACATTCGTGCAGTAGTTCAAAATGTTGTTGTATCTATATTTAACCACCATACGATTCAGAACGAACGATTAGACACTTAGGACAACATTTCACAGCTGTGAGTCCTGCAATACCGCGAGTCAAATAAATAAGATGTTACCTTGATGCTGAGTCTGAACATTGACAAGCTTAGATCGCAATGGCCCCACCGAAGTCTCTTTGTATTCGGAAAGCTAAGCGTAGTGTACTTTCCACGACACCAGCAAAGCGAATAAAATGCGAGACCCCAAAAGAAAAGCGAAATCTGTTCGCCGGCAAAAAGCAAAATCATCACAGGACTAAGTGATAAATTACTCTCTTGGGAATCCCAACTTAATGAGATGATAAAAATGCTGGCACTCTTTGAACCCCTCAAAGAGCACCTGATTACGCTCGACTTCATCAATAACCCATTGGAGAATGCTGATCCTGTTCTAATGGGAAAAGCAAGACAGTTAATTGCCTCTGAAGTGCACAAAGCAATATGTAGAGCCAAAATGTGATTGTTTTTAATGTTCCGGACAGGTTGCGTCTAGACAAAGTAAAACTAACCATACTGAAAGCTTGTAACATGTCTGAGGTTGACTGCAAATACCAATGTTTAAAAAGGAAGACACCGAAACATCGTTGTCCCAACATTTTCAAATTTTTAAGCGAGTCACTCGCGCAGCGAATCCTACATTGTGGACCCATCCTACGCCAGTGCACCCATTTTAATGGCATTTTGTATAAACTAGATAGGACACCCCTACAGAGGTCCGAAATTGGCACTGTGCCGCGAACACCGGAAAAAATAATTGGGCTCTTCGAGAAATCCCAGCCAAACGTACAAAATACGAGTGTATCCAGGGTGGATACTGGATGCATTGAGTTGGACCTCTATAATTTAACAACGTTCTCAACTAGCTCTAAAGCCGTCCTTCCTTGTTCCACTGAAACATCCTCTTCACAACGAACGGATAATGCGGCTTCCCCTACTCCCGACAACAGCACTCCCACCATATCGAATTTCTCATGCATAAGGATTAAAAGAAAGTCTAACTGCTTGGAACAGTGGAGTAACGACAACTCGTTGAATATATCACAATCCGGTCCAAACCAACAAGACACGTCCAAGGATAGACAACCTGATGTAATTCATAATCCACTGTCACCCAAGGACGACTTGTCCAGTCCAGGGAACTGTATCATTAAAAACTTTTGGATACTGAATACTCGGTCTTACACAAAATTCCCTCCCAACCAACCTCATCCAACCATCAGGACAAACAACCTTCCGTGTTGAATAAGACCAATAACAACCGTCCCTTGGCTACGCCTAATTATCATCCTAAAGTCTACAACAATCGCTGGAGATGCACAGATAATGAAATGACATCGGCCAGTGGGAGTATGTTACCACCCGTTCCTTTCCCTGTATCTTCAACCTCTCAAGCGGCTCCTACCAACAACCAAGTTTTAGCAATTACGGGAATGGTCTCGCACCCATTAACATCTCAGATGCATCAGCCGGAGGTCAATATCTTGATCCCACCCTTCCACCAATTTGTCCAGAGGATAAAACTAATCCATTGGCAAAGGAACGGCAACCTAAGCATGATGCCGGGGTTCACGTCTTGCTCCCAACTGTCTTGATATCCACAAATAACATGCCGCGCTTATCAACAAACGTTCTAGAGACTAAGTCGGGCCCACCATACTCGCACTTACCTACCATGTGCACGATGTTCGAACGCAAAGATTCAGATGATCACACAACAGACAGCGAGAATTCCCCAATACTTGAACATTTCCAGTGATTCTGATTAATGCCAGATCCATAATCAACAAACTTCATTTTATAAACACATTTGTATAGTTCAGTGAGCCACAGACGATTCTAGTCACTGAAACATGGTGCTTTCAGATACGTTTGACTCTACTCTGATGCTTCCAAACTACCAGCTATTTCGAAAAGGTCGCTGCGACAGAAAAGGCGGAGGGTGTACTATATACCTACACAAAACATTCACAGCTAAACATATAGACCACTCAGTATTGGAAAATATCCTTGAGTCTATTTGGCTGTCAGTTGCGGGTGTCTCATCTTACACACTGCTCGCATGTATCTACAATCCACCGATTCCGTCTATCGTATCACCAACATCACTTCTGCATTGGACTTCGCATCGGAGTTGCCACACAGCCAGAAGATCACTGTCGGCGATTTCAGCCTACCGAAAATACGCTGCTCATCGCACCCAACGTCTACCTTGCACACATCTTTTCTTTCTTCCATCAGAGCAGGGGGCTGGACACAATGGATTACCAGTCCAACCAGGTCCACCAATGTACTGGACTTAATATTCACATTGGGGATACCTAATCCACAGACCGAGATCTTAAACAATCTCCCTGGCAGCGACCATAAAATGATCCGACTCAATTTGCAAATTAAACCGGTCACTAAACTCGGCTCTACACCGCCAGTTGAAATGCATAAGATAAACTGGGAATGCTTTCAGCGGTTCATCTGTTTCTCCGACTGGGAAGTATTTTTCCTCTCTACCAGTGTGTACACCGCTGTGGAGCAGTTCTAGAAACAAATCCATCACGCTATACTCGTCCTTGCTCCATAATGAACACGTCCCTACACAGCTGTTCATGAGAGATGTTGGATTTCGGTACTCGTCTACCTTCAATTATTCCGTACAGGACCGATAGCAAGTAGCACGTGCCAGACAGTCTATGTTCAATATATCAAACGAAACACACTCAACTCACACTAGTTTTGAGCTTTTCAAGCCACTCACCCGCCCCATGCTCGAATACTGTGGCATGATATACGGTAATATGAGAAAGAGTGACAGAATTGCTGTAGAGCACTTGCAGAGGTCATTTACTATGCACCTGATTGGTAGACTCTCTGCAATGAATTATCGAGAAGGTTGCAATGAACGTCATCTCGAACGACTTTGGATTTGGTGATTGAAGCACAACTTGTTGCTGCTTTTCAACAAGTTACACAAAAAGACCTATCCTAACCTGTCTACACTCAATTTACAACATTGCTAAACCCGAGCACTTCGCAACAAAGGTTTTACACTGAATATACCGAATGCTAGAACGAACGTCCACTCTGATTTCTTCCTGGACAGATACAGCTATCTGTGGAATAAACTACCAATAACACTCAGGTCATGTGATAATGTGGCAACATTTGGTAGCAGACACGCCAATTACCTTGATCTAACTACCCTATGCTCTTTATTCACATGGGAAAAATCCCTCGATGAGGTATTCTAAGAGGGGCCCAAAAACATCCAAACACCAATGTTTTCATAACTAGGCTTTGTCCTCAACAATCCGCCAGAATGTTAATACATGAAACGTATATCCCAATACTCCACCTATGCATGTCACCCATGCAAGCGCATGGATTCGTCTGCACAAATTAATCTGTGCCGCTATAAACACAGTTTCTCTCATCAAGAGAAATATACCTATTATTATTATTACTATTATCATTATTATGATCACAGCTGACAATTTTTACAACGTTTTTCAGTAGGATTTGCACAGAATTCATTTCTACTTACTATAAAGTACAGTGTACATTAGTCACATACGTATATACAGAAGTGAGGTTGAGGTACATAGAAGCGTAATGCGACGTGAGCATTGCAGGAGGACAGAGTGATAATGAATAACGTAGGAACAAACGGTGAATCAAAAGGAGACGAAAAAATACAGCGCGGAAATTACGCAAAGCTCTCCTGATTTTGTGAAAGTGTTATGGAAAGAGGAAGTAGATGATTGAAGTGGATTGCACGTAAAGCGGGGACAAACGTGAAGCCTCGTTTCTGGAAATAACCAAGTAACCTGTGGACAGAAGTCGCGCAATTCAAGGTTATGATTTGGGGTTGCGCAACGCGCTCCTGTGTGCAGGTGGTAGTGTGATGCGGAAACTGCGTTCACTTCTAACGACCAGCGCGTGTGTGTGTGTGTGTCTGGCCAACCTTGTCTAAAAACAAAAAGCGCAAAGTGCTGTGTTTCAATGGCATCGTGCACCCGGATAAAAACCACAGTGCATTGCAAATATCCGGGGCTAAAAGCCACTGTCTGGTGAAATCACTGTCATGTGGTCCACCAATGAATTAGTATCTCAAACCCAGTGGATGTCACTACACATTATGGTGGTGCGTATCTCGCGAGTTGGGTAACCTGATGCCAATGCTAGAAGTAACATTGAGGTACTCTACAGCTAGTGGCGTGATGGGCACTGAATCAAATGGAGGGACAAAACACCAAACAAAACGAGGAAAGCGCTATGCACAAATGCAAGTGATGAGGACAGCAAGAAACTCGGAGCAAAATCAGTAGAGGCAAATGGAAGTTAGAATAAAAGCAACAAGGATGGCTTAATGTGTTACGCGCACAAGGTGGGAAGCCACGTTGCTCTCTCTCGGAGAAATGCTTACACGTCGTATATCATCCACAGTGTGAATCTCCGGTGAAAGTCCACCGTGGACGCAAAGGAATTGTTGATTCATGAGGGCCGCCAAAGGTAGACAGTCAAATGCTTCCATGCAGGCTTCGTAAACTTCTTCCGTGTATTTTATTTTACCTGGAAAATGGAGAGAGAGGGGTGGGGAGTCAACAGTACCACCACGTCCCGGCAACATACGAGTAGACTGTACATCGATAACCAGTTGACATGAAACTGGCGTCAATAATCGCGGTAGAGCACGAAAATAGGACGGGTTATTCAGGGTAGCTGAAAGTTGGGGCTATCATTCAATCAAGAGTGGGTGGTCGACAGGAAGAGATGGCCACGTGGGGCAGCCACATCTTGTCGCCAAGAAAATGTAATAATGGTAAGGAGCAGAGTGAGTCGATGCAGCCTTAGGGTAGTAGGGGAACACAACAAGATCGGTATTAGTCAACAGTTCAAAACACCAATCTGACGTCCCCATGTCCATGTTTGGCCTTAGAACCAACATCGGTCGGAGCCTAGGTAAATGAGACTATAACCACCAGCAGCCGCTGGATCAATCCACGATGAGAAGGGGCTAAATCGGCCATAAGTTGAAGAAAATGGATTGTAAAATCAGTTGCAAACACGGTCTTTAGTGTGAATGGGTTCTATCACGACAATACAATCTCCATCAACGGGAGCATATTGTATGGATTATCGTGATTAGCGGAAGAAACATTTAATACACTTTTGCAATTTATTATACCTATCTGAATAACAAGCATCGCTGGTGACATCTAATACGATTGCTGAAGCACCACGAACACCCGAGATGCAAAGAGTACGTCGAAAGATCGTGCAATCTCAGAGTGGTTCGCCAAAAATTGCCACATTTATTATGTAATACTCGATCCAGCACTGGATTCCACGGCAAGCTTCGCGCCAGTTTGAACACTTCCGAAAATGAGCTATGATCCAAGAACAGAGCACAGTAAACACCGAGGTCTCGAATTATGTCGAGTCATACGGGGGAAGGGGGCGAAAAACTCCAGAGTTATCGACGAAACTGATAAGTGTAGTAGTCGCCGGCTTCAGCATTGGACCAGGTTTATCGCGGAGTTCAGTCAGTGATATAGACAGCAGGAACTTCCCCGCTTGAAATCATGACACGAATCTACTCGGTTGCAGCGTGCTCTGTGGCCATCACATTACCCGAACACACCAAGTCTCATACAGGTTGGTATGCACGTTGAAAAAAAGGATGCACGGCATGTAAGCGAACAATGTGCCTGGTGAATGCAAGCCATTAAGACTGTCTGATATGACATGCGCATAGTGGCACGAACAAACCGGAAGGCATGAGGATGAGCAGGCGGTAGAAAGTACGAATGGCTTACAAACCATTCAGCCAGTTTAGTAAACCAAAGTTAACAAAGCGAAGGGTTTAGAGAAGTTTAACAGACAACATCAGAATAAAAACCCCGCAAAAAGTGACACAAGAAAACGTGAGAGAATGACGGGCAAAACATACAGGGCGGACCAACTAGCTGTAGCGTCTACATAAATGTCCGGCTAGAGGGATAGACATGAACAGAAAATACCAGTAGTATGTAGGAATCTCCTTACATCATCATAGTCAATAGCAATAAATCGGTAAGTAAAAGTGGTGCTTTACCATCACACGAGATGATGATCCGCGGCCCTATACAAATGACAGGAGGGTGGATGGAGATGCCATGAGCAAACATTCAGTGTCAGGGCACCCACACCTTGACCAACAACACATTCACAGACAGCTGATTATCGAGCGACGATAAAATGGCATCAACGGGACAACTTTCTTGAGGTTTCGGCTGCCTCTCGTTACGACCAGCACAGCTTCGCCGACGATTCAGAGTACGAGTCGCATGAGGTCCTGGATACCGTGAGGCTGTCCATGGCTGCTCAAGTTCGAATCGGTGACCGGTAGATCATAAGTCGAGAGCCAAAACGATTTCGCCACTGCATTGAGTAGATAAATGAAAGTCCAACTGCTAAGGAGACAGACAATCGATAAGCGAGGGAAGCAATCCACATCTATGCAGACAGTCAAAATGGCCCAAGCATGACGTGCCCAATCGTCGCATCATTGGTCTTCGCACGCCAAACTACCTCAACACTGGTGAGGTAGACTAGCAAAGAGAAAATATTTTACTTCCTGCTGCCGCGTAATCTCATCTACAAATTTCAAATTCGGTCAAAAATGCCAGCTTGAGTTTCGAAACCACATGAACCATAGATGGACTCAGAGTCAGCCTTGGCTTTCTTTATCTCAATGTGAAGAAAAGGTTCGACTGAGTCCTTCACTCCGAATTATCTAGCAAGTTTAAGTTCGTTTGTATTTTTGATAAGTTGTCCGTATGTTTAAAATCATATTTAAGCAAACGCGTTACATCAAGTCAATTAAGTAATACGGAATCGAAGTATAGACTAGTCGTTTATTTCAGGTTACTATCCCAGGCCCATCAATCATCAACAACAGCAGTAGAACAACCATTTGAACTGAAGCTACACTGCCATACAAACATGATGACTTACGGGACGAAGAACAATAAGATAATGGGGACTTACCTGTAAACCTTAATGCCCAAAGCAAACCCTCAGGGTCAAGGCGCCTACACCTTGTGTTAACAACATGCCGTCACAAACAGCTGGCTACCACGCAGAAATAGGGTGGCGTCAGCGAGACAGCTTCTTTGCGGCCTTCATTGCCTTGCATCATAATCAGCTATTAACCCGCAGATAACTCCGTACCAAACACATTTTAAACAGGCAATCCGATTAGGAGACGACAACAGACGCGCCACTGGTGTCGGTTGCGAGCCATGTCCTGTAAAGTCTCGAGCAAAGCACAAAGCGAGTCACGTGGACTCCAGCCTGGAAGCCGAGACGGACCGACGGCACTCAGAGTTTGGTCGTCAGTGACTTCATTTCCCGCTGCCAAGTCAACTTCTGTCCACCTCGAGCCCTGCGCCATCCTACACCTGGTAGACTGAACAAGGCCCTCGTAGGTAAGCGGTAACCAGGCATACCTAGCACGTGCCCGAGGCAACGCAACTTATTCAGCGCTATGTTGTTCTAGGGAGCTAGCATGATTATCACTACCTAGTACTCGCCTACGCACATCATCGTTGCGGACACGCTGGTGCCATCCGACATAAGTAATGCTTCGCAGACAACAATGATCAAAAGCTTGGTGCCTCAGATATTCAGATCGTAGGGACCAAGTGTCCCTCTCATAGAGCAGAACGGCCCTCAGTGTGGCCTTTCAAACGGAGGGAAGCTCCCTTCTGTCGATAAAGATGCCGCAGGTTCAAGAAGGCAGTTCTGGCTTTTGCAATGCGCGCCCATCGTTGCTGATGCATCTGCCAAGGCGAACTTTACCATATGTTGGTGACATGTTCCCTGTTTTAACTCAAGGGAAGCCATTCCTATTGACCGACAACAAAATCGCCTTCTATTTCTATAACGGTTTAAATAAAGCAATAATAATGTCAGAAATAAACCCTAGGCAATCGAACGTTAGTGTGACACGTAAAAAGTGGAATCCACACCTGCAAATGCAGTATCATTTTACATCGTTGTATTGTAGCCCCGAATTCATTGAAAACACAGGGAACATCACTCGCTAACTATCATACACAATCCGTGAACTAAGTGCGCATTACCTGAGTTCCCTCAACTTTTCTAAACAAGTGAACTATAGCTCGGCGAAAACTAGGAATCTTATAGGTAGTATTTTCAGATCCATGCCGCTTTTGAAAGTATGATCCACTCTTCTTAAGACGTCAGCCCGATAGCCCTTAGAATACCGTTCGCAAGTGTTCAACCATCCGCAGGAGGATAGCTACGGAAAATGTGCAGTGCTCGTTCATTAACTAACCTGCGGGCTCTTCCAAGCTTAACTATCGTGGTCATTGCAAATTTCCTAATTTACATCCTCTGTGGTTACGTACAATGAAAATAAACGTTACAGTATTGTGTTAATTCCAAAATTACTCCAATGTCAACAGCGATTTTTTCGATACTAAAACAAAACCCACTACTATTTGTTAAGTAATACACTTTTCACAATCATTCTAAGGAGAGCCCGTATACGCGTGAACATTAGGAGACGAGGTAGCATTCCTCAGTTCCGCGTCTTTTTAAGCGAATTCCTGAGCAAAAACGCTACATTTAAATGAAGGAACATTAGCATGCCCACTGATGATTAATGGGAAAACAGGTCTGTTGGACTCTAGTGATGTGTGTCCTCGGGATATAATGCGAACCAGTTGCCTTGAATACTTTCAGTGCCCCCTCTAATTTATTGTATGGGACAGAATATAACATTTCTCGACCAAAAATAGTCCTGTTAAAATTGTCATCAAGATGACAGTCATGTCCACTTGAATATTGAGTAACCTGTTGACTGTTACGTTTTTCTGACATTTATATTCCTTGAGACACGTGGAGCTGAGTGTGGCACTGATCACAAATTGGTGCGGACCAAACTATACATATATTTCGTAAATCGATGTATTGCACTCCAGCTGTGAATCGGCGTAAATTTAACATTCTCTCCCTCGGTACTGAGGCGAAATGTACTGAGCTGGAGAAGGCGATGGCTGCACGCCTGTGTGATGTGGATTGCATAGCCACAGTGGGCGACCTGTGGCACCACATTCGCGACCAGGTGACAGCTGCTGCCAAAGAGACCATCGGGCGCGCAAACTGTAAGCGGCCTGATTGGTTTGATGAGAACAATGCGACGATTGGCGCATTGGTGTCGGAGAAGAGTGCAACATTTGCTGCACATGTGGCAGACCCCAGTGACTTGGGGAAGAGTAGTCAGTTTCGCAAACTTCGACGGCGACTGACCCGAGAGCTCCGTCGCATTAAAAATGTATGGTGGACGGAGAAGGCGAAGCAGATGGAA
Source organism: Dicrocoelium dendriticum (assembly GCA_944474145.2). Classification (NCBI taxonomy): domain Eukaryota; kingdom Metazoa; phylum Platyhelminthes; class Trematoda; order Plagiorchiida; family Dicrocoeliidae; genus Dicrocoelium; species Dicrocoelium dendriticum. The sequence continues at coordinate 28,200,133 of OX104063.1, forward strand.
TGCTACGCCGAACGCCGCCAACACAAGGAATTCTCTGACTCGTTGAAGGCGGTGTATGGACCGAGATTGGAGCCGCTGAGGACACTGATCGATGGTAGTTCAGGCGCTACCTGCACCCAGACTGCAGACATAATGCAGGTCTGGCGGAAACACTTTGACTGTCTCTTGAACAACCGTTCAGAGATCGACTGGCCTACATTGAATGGCCTGAAGCAGCACGATGTGATGGCGGATCTGGCGGATACGCCGACACTGGATGAGACGCAGAGAGCACTTGCTCAGCTGCGAAACGGCAAATGTGTCGGAGCCGACGGGATCCCGCCTGAAGTATTGAAACACGGTGGACTCGCGTTGTTGACTACGCTGCACCACTTGGTGCAATGTGTATGGATTGAGGAGGAGGTGCTTCTTGAGCTGAAGAATGCCCTTGTGCTACCACTGTACAAGGGTAAAGGGAGCAGGCAATATTACACGAATTATCGTGGCATCAACTTGCTGAGTTATGTGGGCAAGCTGATTGCCCGAATGCTGCTCAACCGCCTCGTCAGTCAGGTTGTGGAACCGAACGTGGCGAAAGAGCAGTGTGGATTCCGTTCGGGTCGCAGCACTATAGATATGGTGTTTGCGGCTCGTCAGTTGCAGGAGAAGTACAGAGAACGACACCAGCCGTTGTACTAGCTTTTTGTTGATTTCACCAAGACACTTGATACGGTGAACCGCGAGGCATTGTGGCTGGTGTTGGGTAAGTTTGGTTGCTCGCGTAAGTTTAATTGAATGTGTGCACAGTGGTATGCGAGCGAGGGTGCAGCTGAGTGGAGAGACCTCGGATGACTTTGCAGTTGTCACTGGTGTGAAGCAAGGCTATGTCTTAGCTCCTACCCTGTTTAATATATATCTTCACGCAATGCTGTCTTGTGCCTTTGATGCCGCTTGTACTTACGGTGTTCGTGTGGAGCACCGTATTGATGGTGGGTTGCTGAACATCCGTCGTTTCGGTGCGAGAACTCTAGTCTGTGAGACAAATATCCGTATGTTGCTGTTTGCTGACGACTGTGCGTTGTTTGCACATAGCGCGGATGAGTTGCAGTACATGACTAGTGCTCTGTTTTCGACACCGGCCAAATTCGAGCTCACCATCAACACAAGTAAAAATCTCTTTCAGCCTTCACCGGAAGTGCAATCTTCAATATTGCCGCGAATCAGCATTGATGCTGAAGTATTGGAAACCACCTCCCGTTTCAGCTACCTTGGGAGTGTGATTTCGACTGATCAGCAGCTACACAGTGAGCTGCGTATTCGCGTGTCCAAGGCAGCGGCAGCATTCGGGAAGCTTGAGTACCGAGTGTGGAACAACCATCAGCTTACCATTGGCACGAAGCTGATGGTGTACAAATCCATGGTGCTGTCCGTTCTGCTATACGGCAGTGAAACGTGGACGATGTACCGTCGGGATGTGAAATATCTCGAGCGGTTCCGTCAGCAGTGTTTGCGACGGATTTTGCGCATCGGTTGGGGCGACAGAGTTGCAGACACGGAAGTGTTGCGACAAAGTGGAATGTATGCAGTGAAAGGCATGGTTTTGCTGAGACACCTGAGGTGGATCGGTCATGTGAGACGTATGGATACAACGCGGATACCGAACCAACTCTTATATGGTCAGCTGAGTATTGGGAAGCAGCACGTGGGGAAACCAAAGTTATGTTACCAGAACATGATTAAAGTGAGCCTCTTACGTACCAATCTTGATTGCAGATCATGGGAATCGAAGGCGGTTGATTGGCGTGAATGGCGCGATCTGATCACGAAGGCAGTTGCCGAGGTGCAGGAGAAAGCCCCCATGCATGCAGAGAAGAAGCAGCAATTGCGGAAGCGGCAAGTACCGACGGGTTGTTCTTCATCGACATCAAGCGCATGGTGCTGTAGCACATGCGGTCGCGAGTGCCTGAGTCAGGCAGGCTTAGTGAGCCATGAGCGAGGCCACTCGGGAACACTACCGAAGCGACGACGGGTCCTGCAGGGAACGTAGCAGAACTAGCGCAGGGTATGTAGGTACGCTGCATTCGATTTACTAACCGCGTGCTTGCATGCTAAGTCTCTTTATTTCAGGTGGTGGGTTTTCAATTTTGTCCTAATGCTTTTCTTTCTCAAATAAATGTCCATCTGTACGCTCTTCTATAAATTTGCACAACTCGCTTAAGCCAATGGTAGTTAACTTCGATAACATTTTCGCATTTGTGTCATTTCCGTAAAATATGCTTTCTGACCCCCTGAACGTACCTCGGATCCTTTGGTAACAACTTATTTCATATGCTCATTAATTTAAGATTTATGTCGCCGTTTCCTTATGCATTACTCGATTTCTTTGCTTTGTTAGCTTTCTCTCAAGTGATTGTTTGTTGCTTGAGACCCCCGGTGTGGCTGCGCTTGATGTGCATGTTGACAAGATGCCTACCTGTCTACTACCCACCACCTCGTCCATACTGGCTCCAGGAGACAGTTGGTCGTGGCTGGAGCGGACGGGGTGCACGGTCCTTGTGGCCGTGTTAGGATCAAAGAGTGGTTCCATGCACTCAGTGTGGAGCGGACTAGGGTCCAGCCACGGCCTTGTGTGCGCTTGATTCCCAAATACAGTGTGTTTGTGTTCGCCTGTGAAGGAGTGTGGGCCGGCTCCGTTGATGAAACGTGGCTCCCATCCACAAGACTACCGGTCTTATTCCTTCGGATTTACACTGGATATGGGGTGTGTGTTTGGAGCTGTGGGTGGTGCAGCGCAAGCCACCCATAGTCCCTCTGTAGGCGCAGGCGTCCTGTGGCTGCCCACAGTAACAGGCAAATCCGAAACCGGATGCCGCCAACCATATTGCAAGAATCTACGGATAGACATAGAGCCATCAGAAACCATGGGAATCACAAGAAGGTACAGAAATAGTAAAAGAAAACACACAAAAATACACTAAAGTCCATCGTTTCGTCAGAGGGCGAGATACTACCCGGTTGCCCAAGCTGAAGTAGGGTGACTTAGGGGACACCACCTCGAGCCTTCGGCTGAATAGCCAGCCCGCAAGGCAGCGGAGCGAATTCAGGGAATCGCGCCCATTGGGAGCCGGTGACTGATTGCTCAGGTCATACGCCTTTCGTTTGTTCCTTTGTCAAACAGGGGCCCAATGCTCCCCAGAATTACAGCATAAATTTGCTGGAATACAATGCTTCGTCAGGATGAAGCAAGGGGCAGTGACTTTGTTTAGTGGCGAGTCACGTCCGCCACGTCACAGTGTTGTTAAACGGACATATGTGGCTTTTTATAGGGAGAATAACAGAAGGATTGGACGAGTACATTTCGTGGGAACTTAATTCACTATCGCTGACTTCGACTCTCCACCGGAGAAAATCATTCAGGCATATCAGCATACGAATGACGGGACTAGGTGTAATCAAAACAGTATCCCCGCATCAGCTTTGACTAGGAAACCAACATAGTGTAGCAAGTACCTATCAGTATGTCACTGACAAGCACAAAATCTGGATAAGCGTTACCGCGCACCAAATGAGCGATGTATGGCGGTTTCGCGTAACCGACTGGGGTGCGTTTCGCAAAACGTAAGATTATACAGATTGATCTAATTACTTAAACGCTGGTCTATCTTTGTGATTCCCTTGTACCCTTTTTAGAGGACCATCCATCTGGACTGTGTCAGGCGTTGTTGAGTAATAAGCAACTTGTTTAAATACTAAACAACCGTACAGAACTATAGTCGAGTGTTCAAACTACCCACAAGAAGAGAAAAAGGCAGGACGTGTGAAAATAAGGTTCAATGGATTATTAGTACGATACTTTGGACATAACAGCAACATGAGTCCAAGAACATGACACATAGAAAATGTAGCAGCATCCAGGAGCGATAAAAAATGGAAAGAGGAGGGTGTTGTTTACTGTCAATAGTGTCCTCTAGCTACTGTTTATGTCGTCGTTTGGACATCTCAATCATCCGGATAGAATGGAACGCAATCCGGGGATAGAATACTTGTCCGTTATGCCCTAACCACTATGATATCGGGATTCAGCTGTCAAATAGCTTCCGACGGCTAGTAAAAAGTGACTTTTGCACGTAGTTAAACTCCCCAAAAAGATGCAAGCTTAAAAGGACTACTGAGCCACACATTTTATATAGTCAGGAATCTGGGTTTATAGTAACATCAGTTAGAAAGCAAAAGATATGTAGAATTCCATACAATCGAAAGCACATACATGCATGTTTGAACAACACATGAAATGCCGGTAGCCCACATTGATTGATCAGGGATAACGTGTTCGCCAAGCCTGGTAATTGCATATCAAACGACTCGTTCCCAATCGAGGTGACATCCGCAATTAGTTACTGTCGATCAGGGACCGAAGACCAAACCAGTGTGATCAGGTAGTGATACATTAGGATGTCACCTCGATAGGTTAAGAACCCTTTGCAAACCAATCACCAACTCTGTGAATATCTCAAAGGTAACGCGCTGCACCAACAACGACCTTTCTTTATGCAGGCATTTCCTTTCACGAATTTCAACATAGCAAGAAGAAAAAACATTTTAAGAGAATGTACTGAATTCAGCAATTTCGCGTATTCTTTTCAGCCGTTTACACACAATTAGTGGACTAAACAGGTTAAATAGTAAAGACTATCAGAGTGTGATGTTAACTGCGAAAATTCAAAACGGTCGAAAGACATAAGGCTCACGTGACCCGTTCTGAGGAAAACGTAATCAATAGCCACACCAGAGGAGGGCGAACGTGGTCACAAAATCGGTTTGCTTGCACGAATTTGGTTTGAACCGCCGAATCGTTGACAACTCCGCAAACTGAAGTAGGCGAGGATTAGCATATTTGCTAGCTACCCTGAAATTGCCACCTGAGTTTTGGCATTCAATGCAGTCAAGTATGTGACGAGTAATAGAAATAGTTGGTTGCCTTCGGTCATTAAGGATCATGTTTTGTGAGACATGCTCTGCAATCCTCGCTGACAGCCTTCCCTCAGTTCGGCCTATGTGCTCGCTACCGCAAGTACAGTCAAAGATGTAGATGCATGAGGCGGTAACTTGAGTACGGTCTGTTCAGGTTGGATTTACAGAGTATCCTTCCGACTTGGTGCAATACCACTAATTCAGCCGCATAGTAACAGTACTTGAATGATTGACGAAGGCAATGCCGGCATCTTCTGTCAACGTGATTTCCTTTGAACGATAGTGTAATGAATACCTTTTGCTTCGGGACATCCGTTGGTTGTTCCGTGGCAACGAGACTGGACCTTAACGAGGTGCGACGGTCTGCGTACCTCATTGACCCATTGAGCTATACTGGGTGATGCCTCCGGGCACCTTGAGAGCTACTCCTACCAGGTTGGTCAATGGTGAGAGGTCAGATAAACTTAGTCTCCTGATCCTCCAGGTTGGGGGTTTGAAATAGGATGGCGACCATTTACTTAAAACTAAAACATTACCACCTCCCCGCTTTTGAGCCAAAGGCTTTGGATGATGACCATAATCGTCCTCCTGTCTAGGTCTGTGCGCCCTGGCAGTATCTCAACCCACATATAACCATGACACTTTCTTCAAACAAACTTCATCCTGGATCGGCCGTCGCGCAGATTATCAAGGGTCACCTTATCTGGTGCATACCACAGGGCGAATAAGCGAAAATATGCTACTGCTGGCGCCTCCCTTCTTGCTTTTCCACCTGTTTCTCTTACTCCCATCTCGACCCCCAGTACTAACCTTCCTTCTATAATTTCTAGCTTAATTGACAGCAATCGAAACGCCACTGGAGTAGAACCATCTGCAGCCACCATCCCACAGCACCTATCGGCAGAAGTCCCTTATAAGTCCACGCCATCCCGTTTCCATTGCGACATTTAACGTTCGCACTCTAAGACAAACAGGTCAACAGGCTGCACTCGCAAGCACCTTGGACACACTGGGTATTGATGTATGTTTTGTGTCCGAAACTAGGATCAATGACCCTAATGGGGTTGTTGAATTAACTGCGCCCGGCTTGTCCTCTCGTTATTTGTTGCACACACCCGGAGACGCCGATGCAACACTCACGGGTCAAGCTGGTGTAGGTATCATTCTAAGCTCCAAGGCTGAGCCAACATTGGTCGAGTGGATTCCGGTGAACAGCCGTTTATGTGCAGCCCGTTTGACGACATCAGCTAAGGTTGATTCACGAATTAGTATAAAACGGTTTGTTTATGATTTTCGCTTACGCTCCCACCGACTGCAGTTCAAATGCTGTTAAGGACACATTCTATGACGAACTGAACGCGCTACTACGCAGTGCTACTAGTTCTGATAATATAGTACTTGCAGGGGATATGAACGCACAAGTAGAGCGTCTGAGCTCTTCAGAAGTTTAGCTCGGTGGTAATTATTGGCTTTACTCCGAACGGACTGACAACGGCGAACGTCTGCTACAAGTGGGCGGGGAGCAAGTTGTTACTTAGTAGCACTGGTTTTAGACACAGCGGGCGCCGAAATACCACTTGGCGGCCTCCTGTAGCTGGCCAGCGATGGACCCAAACTGACCACATAGCCATAAGTTACAGGTGGCATCGTTCCATCCTAGATTGCCGCTCGTACTGGAATACCTGCGCTGACTATGACCATGTCTTGGTGCGCTGTCGTTTATCCATGAACTTTACCGGGAGGCGCACCAAGTGTCCCCTACAATTGGCAATGAAGAAACTGTCTCAGCTCTCAGGCAGGCAAGCCTAGCAAAACGCACTGCGTACCGAACTTTCGCTGTCTTGTCGTGATAACACTGAGCTTCAGTGGAATAGGATCTCGAACGTCATGCACGACGTAGGAGCAACTGCTTGTGGCACTATCCATCGTCACCGCACCAGTCACTGGATATCCGAGAGGTACGTGAACCCGTTGGAATCCAGAAGAAACCTCCCGGCTGGATCGGAACACAATGTGACCAGACAGGCTATTAGGCGCGAACTAAAGCGGAGTTTACGTGCTGAAAAGGAAGCCTTGTGGACTAGCAGGGCACAAGAAATGGAGGAGGCAGGAGCAGTGGGCAATTACCGTAAGCTATGCCAGCTGATTCGTACCACTGGTTCCAGGAAACCAGGCGTCAGTGACACAATCAGAGACGGCGTGGGTGCACTGATACACAATAAGGAGCGTCGTATGGCTCTTTGGGCGGAACACTTTCAAGGTTAGTTCAGCTGCCCCCCCCTGCTCCCGGACCTCTTCCTACTCAGGTGATGCAGGACGTGCCATGGACGGTTAGCTTAGAGCCACCGTCGGAGGCCGAGATCCGAAATGCGATCACAGTCCTCAATGGTTTTTGTGCCGCCGGCCCGGATTAACTCCCAGCAGTAATATTTAACGATGGAGGTGAGATCCCCTGCAAAGCACTGACCCCTCTATTCGAACGTATCGGGAATGAAGAGAGTATCCCGGCTGATTGGAGCGGATCGATTATAGTGGCAACATCCAAGATGGGCAGTCGCACAGACTGTTCTAACCACAGGGGTATTAGATTAACGCCTGTTGTGACAAAATTATTGGCCTCGATTATCGTTCGTCGCCTCACGGCGGAAAGGGAATCTCAGGTTAGGGAAGAGCAGGTCAGTTTCCGCCAAGGGCGTGGCTGTATAGACCATATATTCACTTTGCGGCAGGCGCTACAGCAGCGCCACACATACCGCAAACCGACAATAGCTGTGTTCCTCGATTTCAAGAGTGCGTTCGATCCAGTCGATCGATTGATCCTGTTCGAAAGACTTGCGCGGAAAGGTGTTCCCACGAGATGTGTGAACATCCTACGTGCCTATAATCGAACACTACAGGCCGCGTCAGGGTATACGGTGTCCTATCAAATAGCTTTCCGACCACAAGTCATGGTTGTCCGAATCCCCCATTTCTGTTCACTTTCGTCGTGGATTCTATCATGGAGTGTTCCTTTGCGGTATCTCACGATGTAGGAGTTGAAGTGCTGCCTGGTGAAAGGGTAGTTGATCTAGATTATGCGGACGATATAGCCTTGCTTTTCAACGATATTGCGGTGGCACAATCAACCCTGAATAGCCTGTCCAAAGTGGTCCCATTATCGCACCTTCAAAAAGTGTTGCTGCAGAACCACCAGCCACTTGATGACCTCTTGACGCTTGCTAACGAGGAACTCGAGGTTGTCCATCATTTCACTTATCTTGGCAGCTGCATCAGCGACGATGAGCGCATAGAAACTGATGTCAGCTCACGCATTGCAAAGGCCAGAGCTACGTTCTTGAATCTGCGTCATCTTTGGCGACAGAAGGCAGCTTCCCTAAGTCTTAGAGGCCGTGTATACAAGGCCACAGTGAGGGCCGTTCTGCTCCATAGGATTGACACTTGGCCGCTTAGGTCTGAAGATCTGAGGCACCTTCAAGTTTTTGATCATCGTTGTCTGCCAAGCATTACTGGTGTCGGATGGCACCAGCGTGTCCGTAACGATGATGTGCGTAAGCGAGTACTAGGAAGTGATAATCATGCTAGCTCCCTAGAACAACAGATAGCACTGAATAAGTTGCGTTGGCTCGGGCAGGTGCTACGTATGCCTGGTCACCGTTTACCTAGGACGGCTTTGTTTAGCCTGCCAGGTGTAAGGTGGCGCAAGGCTCGAGGTGGACGGAAGTTGACTTGGCAGCGGGAAATGACGACCAAACTGGGTGCCGTCGGTCCGTCTCGTCTTCCGGGCTGGAGTCCAGTGACTCGACCTGTGCTTTGCTCGAGTTTTTACAGAATATGGCTCGCAACCGACACCAGTGGCGCGTCTGCTGCCGTCTCCTAATCGGATTTCCTGTTTAAAGTGTGTTTAGTGCTGAATTATCTGCGGGGTAATAGCTGATTATGACGCAGAGCAGTGAAAGCCGCAGAGAAGCTGTCTCACCGATGCCGCGTTATCTTTGCACTATAGCCAGCTGGTTGTGTCAGTATGTTGTCTACACAAGGTGTAGGCGTCTTGGCCCTGAAGCTTTGCTTAGGGCACTAAGGTTTTCAGGTAAGTCCCCCTTCTCTCCCTCTTATCATTCTTTATTTCATAGGTCATCATGGTTATATGGCAGCGAAGCATCAGTCCAAATGGCTGATGTACTGCTGGCGTTGATGATGATGTTGGTGGTTTATCTCTGGATAGTATTTTCGCGTGCCGTGCTATGAATCGCGCGGGATATCCATACGCTTGTAGTGTCGAGGTGACTCGTTCCAGTTCACGTTCCATTGTATCCGAAGAGCAAATTTGATGAGCTCTAGCAAAGGTGGCACGTACTAAAGCTCGTTTGTAGTTTATTGGAGAGAAGCTGTTAAAGTTCAAGTATTGTTCCGTCCATGTCGGTTTTCTGTACACAGATCGAACGAGTATACCTACTGATTTTTTCTGTAAGTTAACATTTAGTAATGTCGCGGGGGACGAAGGATTAGATTCCTGAGCAGAAACAGGAAAACAAAGCAATCCAATCTCTAGTGCCCGAAAAATAAGCATTCTCACACTAAGGTATAAAGTGAACCGAAGGGATGCAGGCAGGGCGTTTCCTTTGGGTTGTAACAGCGGTTTAGACGTAACAAAAAAAGAGCACACGCACGTGACAAATGGTCACGAAGTCAATTATATTTTTGAACAAATAATGCTGGTACATGCAAGAAGTGTGAAACTTTTTGACCAAAACAAATGTCCATCGCGGTCACATGACAAAAGTGCCAAGAAGCAGACGATCCGTGTTCCACACGTGCCGTCGCCCAGAGAAGGGTGCACTCCACAGGAGCAATAAAATGCTAGAAACCGGGGCCGGGCGAAAGACTATAGTGCAGGGTATACTCTTAGGAGAAGCACGCGTAGGCACACACACACACACACACACACACACACACACACTCACGCACATACATACATACATAGTGTGGTGATGAGGTCCACACACATTGCGGAACCATCGAGGTGCATGTAGTACCACTGGACACACACGTACAGAGTGACTTTGTGTGGAAAACAATGACTGTGGATCCGCGCAATGAGAATAAGAGTCTCAAGTGCTTTTAGGCGTTTTGTGGATGTTGCACTGAAGCACTTGGTAAAACGAACAGGTGGCTTACGATTCAGTTAGGAAAAGCAGCCCCGAACGATCCGGTGGTGCCAATAATACACAGGACGCGTTGTTGGAAGCACTAGATGATCATCAGAGGGTGAAGAGGAAGAAAGAAGTTAAAATAACGGCAAGTGTTAATTTGACAGAAAGATAGGTTGGAAATATACAAACCGGCCAGGAGCTTACATTGGAGTACATCAGCAAGTACATTCGGATGTGAGACGTATGGTGGACTGATGTAAGCCTGACGAGTCATACAGTCAAACTGTGTAGGGAATAGTTCTCCTCGAGTAAGTAGAGACTAGGTATTGATCGAAATCTGTGATATTCACAGACCAGATAAGTATGTGTATTGTGTAGGAAATTGCATCAATTCGCTGCTACAATTCCTTTTCATGGGTTAATCATTTCCGTTCTAGGCAATTACCCAACGACTAATCTGAGTATGGGATTTGATCCCACTTAGGTTTCCGGCGCTTGGAGCAAGGTCGCATCAGATGCACGCCCGGACAAACTGATCTTGGGTAACCAAACTAACCCGTGTAGGTATCGCCCTCACATAAGACCTTTTTCCCAACGCTCACCTACTCCAGCGTCCATAGTAACAGTTTCGCAAGCAATGCTGAAGGTCGTTGGATCTTAGACTGCTAGTACCGGCGTTCCGATCACAAGGTAAAAAGTGTTTCTCCATTTCAGTCCCCTAATTCAAAGGGCCAAACGAAGCTCGGTGACTTTGAGCAATAATGTCTCGCTACAATGAAAACGACTTCATCCCATGCATGCGAGTGGATGACTAAAATATTTTGCTGAAAGCGCGGGACTTCTCATCGTCGAGCGCACTTCTTCACATGTTCCGCATCAGGCGATGTTGCACCAACGCAAGGTGGTTATATTCTGAGTGAAAATAAGTCATTATTACTCATATAAGTGAGCAAACTTAATCCGAGAAGTTGGAACCGACATTAGCACTTCCGAGTGGCGTACATCGTATGGTCGAGAGTTTGATCGATTTTAAAGCCAAGCTCGAATTCGGTTGGGCATGTCGAGTCAGACGATCGGTTCTCGGGCTCTTGTCACATGTGTGTTAACTCCGGACTATGCAGTACGTGTTAGCTACACAATAGAACGCTTCGCAGCCGCTGGCATGAGAAAGCGATTACGCCCTGCACGACGAACTTCCCCCAAAATAACTAAGCACGTTGGCACGCCGCATTGACACTTCGCTGTCACACGAGCAACACCAGTCGCACGCTCGTGCAGGCAAGGGGGATACTGCTAAGATCGCCCACACCCAAGCAGATTCGAACGGGCGACCTTTGGGTTATGAGGCGAACGCCTTATGCCAATCGGCCATCAGTCTTTGGACAGCTTCTTTTCATCTCAGATTCAGCTGTTCAATAATGTCAGCATCTGTGTAAGCATTCGCTGTTAGAAAACGAATTCTCTAGATATCCCTAATCAAAAGAACAGAAGGTGATATTAGAACCAGTGTTATGTATTCGAACACTAGCGGTTTTCTGCATCAGCTGCAGTTACATGTAAACTTGGGTCATACAAATGCAACATATTTAATCTCGCATTAAAGATTGCCGCATAGATGATCAAGTCTGTTGACTCACTAATTCCAGCTGTACTGATCAAAAGAGGAAGATGCCTTCACGCCTTGGTGAACTTTTCGAGTAAAGCAATAGGCACATGACCGCTCCGTTGCGGTTAACCCTCACCACAAGAAGCACTGTTCGCCAGAACTGTCAGAGTAAATCACTAAGCAGTTCGGTCTATAACGTCATCCATTAATTCATCTGCAATTGCAGTGACGCGTCCATAGGCAGAAATGACCGTCGAATGACTCAAACGATGATGAACATTTCCCATTGGTTAAAAGGATCTCAGTGGCAGACACAGTGTGGACCAACGGATGAACAGGAATCCTGCCTCGTCCATTACGAAGCATTGTGTGGTGACTCGTCGCTGAGTCAACTTGAAAACGTCGTTCAAAGTATCATCGCACGACCGGAAACGGCAAATTTTGCACATCAGCGGACCGTTACGAATCGTCCGGCGTTGTGCACACACAGAAGAAACTGATGCAATCAGTAAAACTACTTTAGCCCCTAGAACTAGAAGTGCACATGTTCTTCATGCATGCATTAGGTTGCGACTGACGAGAGCAGTTGAAAAGTTACGTTTCTAGTTGGCAAGACAACCAGCCCGATGCACGTGTTGAGCGATAAATGAGTATAACGCTTGGCTTATTCACGTATATCTCGTCCAACGCGAAAGAATAATTGTCGACAGAATCTGCGTCCCTCTGACATAAGTGAACAAAACACTCACGAGTCTAAGGATGTAGAAAGAATACCGACAAGCTTATGGTAGATTCGCTTCAGCTAGCCTCCACACAGCTATACCGAAGGGCTTCGGCCGTGTCTGCAACACGCACTCCGCTGGAACTATTATCCTTAAAGGGGGACCGCTGGTCGGAAAATTGCGTAGTCACGGACTAGGATCCGGAAAAGTCCGGGGAAGTGTACTCCGAAGGTGATACTCATTGGGACGAAATTGTCGTCTAGGAATTAAAGAATGCGGAGTGGTTGCGTGGCTGAGTTTAAGTTAAACAAGCTAGTATGGAAACCACCACAAGTGAAAGAAACAAACCGAATTGCTGAGTGGTACCAAATCGGAATGGTCACAGGTCTGTTCGGCGCTACCTTTCGACTGGACACCTGATCCGCTTCACATGCTCATGCAATATTGCGTTCTATGGCACGGACTCTAAGTCACATGCATCACAGGTGGAATGTCAACAACAACCAGTCAGCCCATTTGAACCACCTGCGCCAAAGCAGCACAGGTGTAACCAAAGAAATGCTCCCGAAGTATTAATGGGGAAATACCGTGCGGGATATCGCATTCGACCGAGTTAATCTTGGTAAAGTAGGCGTATAAAGAAAAGTAGTTTTAATCGAGTGGTTTATGCAGTTTCAGCCTCCACATAGTCAGCTTCGCCTCTGCGTGGAGACACGCTGTTCCATAATTGACAAATTGGTTCCATACAAAGCTTATTGATTTGGGATACAGCACGAAATTCACCCATTCAGGCATCTCAAGAAAATCTCCCTGATTCGTAAGTGTAGTGACTTAGTCACTGAGTAGACCAAGGGCGATACGATTCCTCATGAGAGTCGCGTAGACGGTAGCTTACAGAGATTGGGTAATATCCTCCGTATGCCCACTGACTGTGTCCCTTGACGTGCAATATATGTCGTCGATAAACCTAGCTGGACACAATCGCCAAATGGTCAGTCGATGAAGTGGTAGCACACAAACACGAAGAGATTAAATGAGACACGATCGGGGCCGGCCAAATCAGTGGTTGAAAACTCCATCGGACATGGCAAGGTAGGGAATTCAATGGCGGTGATACATCGGGTTACTTGCATTAAGCCGATTAATTTGTACAGTTTTTACAAACCCATTCTGTCGTTTTATCTCATTTACCCAATGTTGTTAATTACTGTAAATCTGGTAGAGGATGTCTCGGCAACTAGATTCAATGAAATTCGGTGTCCGGAGCATAGTTACTCAGGTGAACTGTGCTGAGACAGTCGTGAATCAACATCTATGGTACAATCTCGCACCAGGAGTGGTAAACAGTAGTAATTGACGATACAACTCGTAAAACTGGTTTTCAAAACTCTCAGAGCACCCGAAAAACCGCATTCAGCATTCAGTTGTAGATCGATGTCAATAAAATCCATTGGGTCAAGCATGCACAGCGTTCAAGCTTCAATTGCGTGTCAGACCACAGTAGTTGGTGTATGTTGGATGGGTGTCCAACCGAATCAGTAGTACGAGGTCCGTCGACGCATTTGCCAGCAGACTAGTGGACTCCTAATCCCAGTTTAGTAGGTTCATAAGGGTGTACTAGTGACCGATCTCAACCGGAGCAGCTAGTGATGCGGTGGGGTTCTAATCCTACTTGCTATAAACCGAGAGTTAATGTGTACAGGTGTTATCTGACTTAGTGGAAGGAAACCAAATCAAAGATTTGGCGGGCCGAAGCGATAAATCACACAATCGAGAACGATTTAAGTCTCCTGTCAGCAGTGGTACAAGTTCACGGGAGACAGAGTAAGCTATGTGTGAATTATTGAGATGTGCAGAGCAATGTGGCTGCAGCCAAAGGCACTGGTCAAATAAAAGCGCTACGATTAATAGCGTACTCTTTGGGAAACAGTAACTCAGCACATGACTCTCTAGGAGTGAACGAAGGGGTAATTGTAGAAGAAATTTCGGAAGCGCTGTAGACTAATATGAGGCAAACAAGTTTTAATCAAGCTCGCTTTAAGTATGTGGACGATACTGTAGAGTAAGATGAAATCCGAGAGGGAGATTAAGTAAGAGTGAAGTTGGTAAATCCCAAAATACCCATAAGTATAATAAATAATGTGCCAGCTGTACACCGTAGCAGCGCTTCGCTGCCGTGCGAACACCACCAGTCGCACGTGGGCTGGGAATACTACGAGGACGAACATCCCTATGCGGATTCGAACCTGGGCCGCAAGATTACGAGACAAGCTCGTTACCTCTAGGCTACGGACCAGAAACAAAACGCGCATCGTGGAGCACCCACAACTGCAGAGATTATGGGTGTCCCAGGAAGGATGAAGGTGCACTTATAAATTCGTATATACTTATGAATGGTGCGCAAAGGCACATGCATCATCTCAGTGAAATTAGAACGTTGTAGCTGCCAAATGGGAAACGCATGGTACACCATTTGGATGGACGGCTTCCACAACAAGCGACAGTAGTTCTATCAAGCGTAGAGATCACGCCAAAGGCTGATTCCCATTGAGGTCAATTAAACGGGACATCAAGTGAATTCGAAGTTGTTACAGACACATAGATTATATCCGATAGTGGCATTAGAGGTCGTTTGAAGACAACACCGTGCAACTTAGCAATGAAGAAGTTGACAAACAGACTGGACATGGCTGGTATGTGATATCTTCTCGGCTAGGGGATTTAGGCACTGACCGGTCCGCGAGTTATTCAGGATGGCACGATGGAGGGGGAGGGAGTAAGTTGCGCTGCTACATCCAGTATCTTTCATTCATTGCTAACATTTTAGCCAAACTAGCTATAGTCGGATTTCCATTTAGCTCCATATTGCCATTAAACAATATCGCCACGGAGAAATAAGTCGAATCTTAAGGTGGTTGTCGCTACCAGGCAAATGTTTCTGTTATCGTGATTTAATGGGAAGGACTGCCCAGTGTGACAATGCGAGCGGATGGACAAATCATTCATTTTCAGACAGATGCAGTGGTCGGAGACATAGAGGAAAATGCTTTGAAATGGCAAATTACAATATTGAAACGGATCACATGCCTTTGGAACAACGTTGCAGTGTCGAAGAGACAAGAATATGATTTATCGACTGTAGACAGACAAAGCGGACATGGGCATTGGCTGAACGAGTGCTCATTCGGTGAAAAAATTAAACCAAATGAAGGAACCTGCTAACATCGACAAAATGAATGGCAAATAGAGGCCGAAAATCGCACTCAAGCGAACTAATAGTCTACACAGAAAGTATTCAAGGTAAGATGGTGAAGAAAATGGGCGCATGCGATGACAAAGAGAAGCACAACAGAAGCGAATTCCAGGCTTATCAATCAAACCGAGGAGCTCGATACTTAGTGTCAAAAATCCTTAGATATTTACACTGACGAGTAACAAAATAGGAAATCTCATGAAAAGTCAGTATAGCAAGCTACATGGTTTTCGGTGATTCATCATCAGGCTCAGTATAGAACATTTAAATAGCTGACGTAGCACAGGTTAGCTATTTAAACGTGTTGTACTCTGCCTCCTTGCTTGCTATACTGACTTTTCATGAGTAACACGGAAATTATGCACCATTTGGAAAAAGGAAATTATTTGTCTGGTGAATACAGGAAAATAAGGACTCGGGGATAGACACAACGAGGACGAATACTGAAGTGAGTGCATAGTTGCTGAGGTGATGTGTGCAGCACTGCGACAGCCAATCTCAAACAGCATAAATGAAAAATAACGGCGGAGTGAGTTAAAAGAGCATGTTGAACACGAAGCAGAAATCCTTCCGATTCGATTGCAAATGTGGTCCACTGGAAGTTATCACTTGACTTTCTCATCACAATCACAGTGCGCCAATATTGCCTTACATCCTCTTGGTGACTCTTATCTAGGTATCTTGGAGTGTAAATACCAGTAGGGAAGAAATTGATAGACTAGCGACAAGCGGATGACAGCTCACTTTGGCTCGCACACAGCCACTCTATGTAGGTTTCTGTATAGATTGACACAGAGATTTGCAGTCTCGAATGACAATCGTGCAGAATTATTGGACCGATACATCGGCTCATCCCTAGTGGTCCAATTGCTGCTCTGGATCTAAGTGGTCATGCAAAGTCGGAATTGTGTGTGGAGGATATGGGTAGAGTGTACGATACTGTGGCACGCCCATCACCATTGTACAGCAAGAAGAGCATGGTTGTCATCGATGACCATCATCTACAGAGTCGAGCACATATCTGGAGGGAGAACCGCATGAGAAATAATGAAGTTCGTCAATCAGTGTTCGGAAAAAATACTCCGGTACCGTACTGGAGTGCTTGTTCGAAGCGAGCATGCGTATTAACTATATTGCAAGTCATTCGCGACCAGTCTGATCATTTATCTCGGTTTGTACTGGTTACCATCGATGCCATTAATGAAGTGGAACCGCTGGATGACCAGTTGATACCGTGACCGAAAGATATTTTGAAAAAATCCATAATGAGAATTGGCATCCTTGGTGGGTGACATGTCCGCGGCTAGAGAATATCGGAACTGGCCGTAGCACCAAGCAGAGATTTAACCAGGATGGTGCAATCGAAGAGAAAACAAAGCTTCTAAACTGTTAACCAAATCAGGTGTGCGTGTCGTTCGACTTAGTCCTGACAATGCTGTCAACTAATATCATCAATGCGGTCAATTAAGACAACTGGGTCGACCGCAATCTGGGTGCTCGTATGGTAGTTACTCAAAGGAACTAACCGGAGCTCTGAATTGGATGGACCCTTCATTTCAGAAGGCTTGAATGTATTTATTGTATGTACTTATTGAACGAAGCCTTGGAAAACAGAAGAATGTGAGAGCAGCATTGGGAGCAAAAAGTTGTGCAGTCACCGCGGCAAATGAGTTTTACATCCAAAGCAAGCGGACTGCAAGTGCGAAAGCCTAAAGCGGTTAGATTGGATCATCGACCAATTAGCACATCTCATAGGTGCCCATAAAAGAAATGGTTTTTAAGACAGCGCCGTGAATCTGAGCACCACAGTGGGTGACACTAGCTGATGAACGAGGCGGCGCATTACGAATGACGCGTGCGGGAGCCCAGGAAAAAACCAAACCGAATTATACGTGGTTCGGTTCAGTTGAACAACTATCATCCGAGTGCCGAAATGCGGTGGATTCAGTTGCCACGACTCACATCGCAAGAATAACAGTAAATAACAACGAGGACACAGCGGGGTTAAAAGCGAATAGAATGTAAAGAAAATAAAAGCAAGAAAGAAAGGCGTTAGACTAAGCAGAATGCAACGAAGAGTAACAACCGGATGCAAGAAAACTGATGCAGGAACGCTACTGACCGCGCATTATCTGACACGGTCACCAACCATTGGGGGGGATCACCCCGAGGCACCAGCCAGAGCAATTATCGCGGGCAATTTCTTCACACCACTCTGCCACGTCTTGGACTGCCTACTTCGCGTTTTCGCACAACATGGTGAAGCCACAACGTATAATGCACGCTGAGGAAGCCGAGCAACAGGCATACGGAGGACATGGCCTAGCCAACGTTAGCGATTAAGATTCAGCAAATGCTCGAGTGAAGCATCAGAACGCTCCTTACCAAAAACCAACTGGCTGACCTCAACACTGTTCACCCAGTGTTCCAACCGGAAGTGAGCAATACCTCACAAGCACCGGTGATCCAACACGGTCAAGCGTTTATTGTCGTCATTGCGAAATGGCCATGTCTCTGATTCATACAGTAACACTGGTCATATTGCAGCGTTATGCACCCTACTTTTCACTGGCAAGCTGATATCCCGCCGTCTCCAGAGATGTTTGAGCCTCTGGAAAGCCATTCCGGCTTTGCTGATAAGCAAAGTAACTTCCTCAGCAATGTGGCCACCAGAAGTGACACAACTACCAAGCTAAATGACTCTATCCACCACTTCCAGTGGTTGTTTGCAAATAGCCAAAACTGGAGGTGTGTCAAACCAGTCCTGCAACAATACTCTGAATGTAGAAGGTGCAAAGCACATGCCAACCGTGCAGCGCTACGCACAAGATGGTGCAGTAGTGTTCGCATAGCCACTGCTTCAGACCCAAGGAGAGCCATGTGGTCCGCATACTCCAGTTTTGTCAGTCAGTCATTTTTTGTAAAATCTGAAAGAAAAGTCACTCATGATCATTTCGACCACAAAGTTGAAGAGTAAATGATATATATGACAACCTTGGTCAAACCCACTTGTCGTGGGGGAATCAGTAGACAGTTTCCGGTAGACCCTTACACTGTCTCGAAGTCACGGAAGAGAGACTTCAAGTTGGAAAGAAATTTAGCCGGCATGCCCTTCATAGATAGGCAGTACCACAGGACAACAGAGTCGATGGCGGCTTTCAAGTCAATGAAAAGCACAATAGTCGGTCGCCTGTATGTGTATCTTTGCTCTAAAACTTGATGAACAGTAACTACGTAGTTAGTACAACCACGAGCGAAGCGGAAGCCAGCCCGTGATTCGGATCTCACGGGGACCGGTAAGTCGTCGGAGAATGATACCCATGTGAGAAGTTTGGTTGCAACGGTGATTTTCGCACAAAGTACGCTGACCCCTCTTGAAGATGGGCAGGGTAGTTGAGAGATGACAAGGTAAAGGCAGCTCTTCTGTGTTCCAAATCGTGTTAAATTGAGAAGCCAGTCCAGTCAATAAGGAGTCACCGCTATATTGCAGCAACGATGGAGGAAGGTTGTTGAGTCCAGGAGGCTTGTTTCAACACGGAAAGCTCATGTCGAATTTTTTCCAAAGTTGGAGGTGTAAGATCTATTTCCCAAGTCGGCTCAGGCGATTCGGTAAGTGGCATTGTTGCAGCAGACCTGCTGAACAGCTCTACAAAATGTTTTCCCAAGTGGCTAGTCGAGGATGTTGAGAATGGATCAAGTGTCCATCTTTCTCAGTTATTGTCTCTCTAACTGTTGGATTTCTTGGACTCGGGTTCCGGATGAGCTCGAATAAAACTCGGCTGTTCCCGATAGCACTGGTTTTCTCCATCGCACGGGCCCTTGTCATCCAGCAACGTTTGCGGTCAATTAGAAGACTTAGAGTGTTTCAGCTTAAGGAGACGTCGAAACACAGTGCCCATCGGAACCTGTTCCGGTGCTTCGAACAAGCGGATCGATGCCTCAAAGATCCATTCGCGGTTAGTCTCAAGTTGAGTGCACAGCATGAGTAAAAGGCATTTTTCGTACATATTTGAGGCGATCTCAGTAAGCAGTCGGCTCATCAATCTCATTTACCACTGACAGTTGGTGGTCCAGTTCATCATGACATTGCTGAACGTCAGATTGCGAGTTCAAGTTACGAGTGATAAGGTTAGAAAACAGGATCTTCTTGGAGGCGGGAAGGGTGAGCGGCAAGCATGCGCGTCCTAGAGCATGGTCGGAATATAGGTACTTGCTCCAAATTGACCGACAGTCTTGTACTGATGTGGGCTATCTGTAGCTGATGACAATCATTGAGGAATTCGGTGGGCGCCAGGTGACGCGGTGTGAACGCTTATAATGCTAATGTAAAGGTCGTGGTTGGCACTCAATTGCAGGAATCCATCACCAATGTCTGTTAGGCGTGCATCGACTCGGAAGCGGCCTGAAAGGTGTTGTTCAGTCTGAAAAATGGCCCACTTGAACATTCAAGTCTGCAGCAAGAATCACGATGTTAGTGTTCTTCGCTATTCGAAGAAGACATGAGAGCTTGTTTAATTCCGCTTGGTTCAACAAGTTTGTACCGTGCATTGAGATGCAGCAGATACGTTTGACGCAACACACTGTCAAACTAATGATAACAAGCTGAGAGAACTGACTAGAATTTGAAATCGTCAGGTGAAGTTGTCAAGGATTAGAAATGAGAAGAAGAATTCAAAAGAGCCATTGACTACGTGACTGTGCCATATCCCATAAAGTGTCCAATCGTTCGTATGGCTGACCTCATGGAACTCAAAAATGAGGACCACAAGTACCAACCCGGATCGGCTTTTCTCTCTTCCTCTTTTCACTTTTTCTCTTTAGCGATGTCATTGATTTGCACCCAAATACGCGCAGTGTTGTCAAGCAATACACTAAGTGGTAGGTCACTGACTGATATGTTGGGCACATGATCAAGTCAGTGGAGGCGATCCGAGTTCAACAGATACTCTGGAGAAAGGCTTTTGCCAAACAGCAACTACCGTAGCACTCACTCGTTTCTCTATCTAGGTACGAGCAATACTTCATCGGCATCAGTGATCGATGATACGATCAACCGCGTTGCGGTTACATCTGATCCACATCATAACACTGGATTTACCGCAGTGCTGCAAGCCCTATCCTAAGCTAGTATACTCATATCCCAGAATAACGATGAGTGACCGAGGCTATGAAGTCACATAAGCCTAAGGAGTATGTGCAGTCATACCCCTGTAATATGGTCATCTGAGATGATACCGGCACACAGAGAAGGAAAACGATTGATAACTAAGGGCATCGACTTGCTGATAGTAAGAAAGAGTTGCGTGTCGGCTCAATCATGTGGTCAGAGGGTGTAAAATGCATGTCGAAGCGTGTAGCGCTACGAGCCAGTCAATTTGGTGGCGATTGAATAGCAGCTGATTTCGATCCAAAGTGATCTACATCTTCAGAGTAGTTCACATTGGACGGTCGACAGTCCAGCAAAACATCGACCTCAGGGGAAGTAAGAGGAAGCAGGAGAGTTATACATGTTCATTTCGATTACCAAGCTGGGGAGAAATAAAAAGATACACTCTACTTGCTGTAGTGAACTCAGGCACAGCCCTTAGGAGCTTGACGAAATTGCGGTGTTAGTTGCAAAAAATTCAACACCAAGATAAGTGAAGGTTCAAAGGAATTATTCGGGCAGGCTTTCTCCGAAGAGAAACACCATAATAAATAGGGACGGCCAAAGGAATCAGAATTAGCGTTCAAGTCGAGAAATATTATTATGATTGTTCATGATAATGGTGAAGTCATATCGCTGGTGGGAGGGTTAAAATGTGGTCAGTGAGAGCTTATGTGTAAAGCTAGTCCCATTAGTGACATGAAAAAGAGAGTTGTGTGATGATCATAGTGATCAGCCAAAAGATTGGAACAAGCGCTACGGCAATGAATACTTGGGTGAGCTGCACTAAAACGACGCACTCATGAAAAAGAGGGTTATATGTCACCCGTTTCGTTGTGATGGAAGCCGCAGTGTTTCGACTCAACCGTGTAGCTGTGATATTCTATAGCGGAACGTTTTGTACCGCACTATATCTGCGTGCATCGTCAGCGCAACGCAACCGTTTGGCAGAGCCTCACTGGAAAAAATGGTTCCGTAGGATATTGGCCCCAAATATGAAGTGGATCCTGATCGTCAACATGGTAGAAAAAGTGGCCGCAGTGTACTAGTGGTTGCACATAGGTTGCGTGAGAGCGAACTCGAACGCAGTACATTAAAGCTGCAAGTAGAATACTGGAAATCCACACCACGGGGTCTCTCGATATGCAGCGGACGGTCGTCGGTGTGGTACGGTCAGTCTTTTGAGTCATAGCTAATCGATTAATGCATGCAGACGACAATCTCGGGGGAAAATGACCTACTAAGTGTTGCGAGAAGTTAATGACGCATATGGTGAGGTTGCGACTTAGTGGATGCCTAAATTGTGATAATCAAAAATGAACGTAGAAAAAATAAAGTATTCAGCATTTCCAACACACGCGTCCCCAAGTATTTTGCCCATCTCATTATGGATTTGAAAAATCTCAGGCAGCTTGCTAAACCACACTGGCTGTAAGTTTGCGCAGATGGCGGAACATTTCAATGGCGGTACACACCGGCAACGTTGAAAAACTTCGAGTTATAGCCGGCACATGGGAATGGGACGTACACGCCTTCCGTCACGTCTCACCTTCACTGCTGTATCCATACATCAGAGGAGGTGCATATGGAGGCTCAGTAGCCCACGCGATCCACTAATTGTGGCTGGTATACGTACGATGTTGTAGTAATGAAACACTGAGCAATTTTGGTAACTACTGTCAGTCAGAGCTACCCGATGCTAAAAGCGTGGACAGCGCAACGGATTTCAACAGCTAGAGAAAATTGCAGCAGCAAAAATGCCCCAGAACTCCACGGAAAAGTAACAACATCTTGATGAACAAAAGTCACATGCCCACAGTCCCTTTCAAAATAGGGGTTCATACCAACTGAGTTAGCAGCGTGAAGAACCGGTGATAGTGTGAGCGAGCATAGCGCTGTGGGTTTCGGTCAGCATAAGATGCAATACAGGACAAAGTGATAATGACAGAGCCAAGTAAAAACTAGGCGCATTGCGACAAACAGTGAAAACAGACAAGGAAGACTTACACTCCTGTTTAAAGGTGAAGTATTCTGTCAAATGGCGGCATTCGTGGTTCCCGCGAAGGAGGAAAAATGTGTTCGGATAGAGAATTTTCAACGCCCACAAGTATAATACACACTAAAATGGAAGCAAAGAAATAATAACCCAACTAGAGTGCAACATGAGATGAATGAAAGGGCCAGTGTTGACGGAGGAAAAATCACACAGAGAAACAAGTAAAAGGAGGGAGATACCTCAGAAATTTAGTTTAGCGGAGTAAACATGGCCCAAACACTCAAACGTGGTTATTTGTGTGTGTGGATCATTACGAAAATACGAACTGTCAACATTCGTAAAGTGTGAGAAGAGTCGACAAAGCTGTACAGAAATAAAAGGCAGGGGAAATTGGATAGGAGGTCCAACGGTTTGAGGTAATGGGCTGAACATAGGAACGTCCTTAGACTGGGAAAGCTTTCTGCTACTTAACCGCTAGAGCTGACTATCCACTCTTCATAGGTGGTTAAAGCACAATCCTGACTTGATCGAACGAAGAACCCCCAGTCATTCCGCCAGCTGATCAGCATTTCAATGTCATACTTTAACTTTAACTAGACCAGATTCTACAACAGTATCGGATGCAAGATAGGGGAGATGGCCAATGGACAAGCGAAGAACGTAATGTGGCCGGTGTGGGTGATTCCAGTTGAAAATAGAAATTAATTCGTGGCGGTGCAATTCGCCTGCCCGGAAATCCGTATCGTGTTCGGTGACATCAGCGGCTAGAGGACTAAGCAGACATAGGGCAGCCAAGTTAATAGTGCCTCTGTTAACAGTGAACTGATCAGTTTTTTTAATCGCATAACTACCAAGCGTCTTCAAGCACAATCTGCCTCGTAGCATCAGATGGTTGTAACATAACAGACCTTACTCAAACTAGTGAAATGTTTTACAAATATTTCTGCGCCTTCTTCAACATGGATAGTGAACCCATATGCATGGTCCTACAACCGGTCACAGTCGATCACCTTAACTGTATCAGAGTTGAGCTCCAGGTGCAAAAAATTTGGTTTCCCGAGAGTTCAGGGAATATTCTCCTAGGAGTTCCGAAATTTGGCGGGGATGACATCCCTTACCATTACTGAGTACGTGCAATCTACCTATGAACACCGGCATCATGCCAGCTCAGTGGAAATTAGCAATATCTGTGGCACGACATAAATCACGCTCCCTGTTCGAGTCTAGAAATCACCGCACACTAGGCCACACATCTATCTTATCAAAAATGTTGGAGCGACATATCAAATCGAGTTCTCCACTTTCAAGAAAGCTAAGAAACTAGTCTCAATACAGCAGCTGAAATAATCGGTCTTGTATGATATTGCACCTGGAATTTCTAAATCATATGACTGATTCGAATGATCTTGGTATGTAGGTAATTCTAATTTACTTCGACATGCACAAGGCACTTGATCAGGTGACTCATTGAAAAGCAACAGCTAAAATGATGTACAACGGGATCGATGAATCCATACTTTCTTGGTTCAGGTCATACGTTACAAACTGATTATATGTGGTATAAGTTCAAGAACACAAGCTTGAGCGTACACCTGTCACCAGCGGCGTGATACAAGACAGTGTTCTTGGGTCGCTACTATTCTTAATATATGCTAACGATATGTTCGACGGCGCGTGACCGAAGTACAAGGCGTCTGCCTTGCAATGTGGAGGTCGTGGGTTCGAGCCTGCGTACGGGACCGGGCGACTCAAGCAGTATCCTTAAACCATGTGTGGCTGTTGGTGGCCAAGTAGCAGCGAAGCGTCGGTACGGCATACCGGCGTAATGCTGATGCCTTCTAACTTCGGTGTAGTAAAATTTGGCACACCATAGCTGTTTGTCGATAACATCAAAATCGAATAGATTTCGTCCGGATGCCTCCAATGATGCTGTCAATATGATTCAACTTAATCTCTATGCGCTTGAAACTTGGTGCTCAATGTGGAAAATGGCTTTCTCTGCTGACAAATGTTGTGCATTGTTTCACAGGTGCAATTTGACTCACAGCGGCCTGACTGCTGAACGTAAACGACTTAATTTTCGTCCTATAGTAACAGACAAGAGCGCGATATTCATTCGCACTTGACTTCTGTGAGCAAGTAGGAGGCTGCGTCAAAGCGAGGGCTAGAGAGAACACTGGATTGCTATTTAGGACTTTTTCTTTACATGAGTAAACAGTTGTACGACCCACGCTGGAATATTGTTCTATGGTGTATAGCAGCTTAAAAAAGCGCGAGCGCCTTGCACTGGAACAAGTTCAGAGAACATTGACAAAATGTCTTCTAGATGCTACTTCAAAACTGGAATATTGTACACGATGTGATAGGCTCAAGTTTGATCCAATACAGCTACGGCGCATGAGACATAACCTAGTTATATTTTTCAACATCTTGCACAGAAGTATACGCGATTCCCACCTTGATATGAATTAGATACAATCAGCCATCTACAAGACACACGAACAAAACTCAGTGGTCGATTGCAAGTCTAGGTCAGCATGTCTGAAATCTTGAAAGATACGCCAGATCTGGAACAAGCTACCACCCAGAATACGTGCCTGCACACTTTAACACGAATATCACATCAGCATCAAGAAGTCCTTGAATGTATAGAACGTAATCAAACTGTCTGATTGCTCTATGATAACAAGCAGGGTGCCGGTTTTATACGACCCAGTTCATATTTCTCCTGGGAGACAGCTATTTTCCAATTAGGTATGTGAGGGAGTGGTTTAAAATCAAGGAACAGCGGACCATTTCAGTCAAACATTTCATGTGTGATTGTTGTCCTTCCAAACATCAATATCTGACATGATTTTCACTTTTCCAGTGATCTACTTGTGATCAAGTTTCTACACAAGTATGCATTGATGCGACCAAGCCGATGTAAGCATATCTCACATTGTTGAGAACAAAAGTTTATTTATTTATATGTATTAGTACAATTTATCTTATCCGATTGATTGTGTGTTTCTATACAATTTCGCTAGCAGAATTTTCACAATTGCTGACTTTCATCGTTGTGGTGAAGCGAGTCACCCCAATAAGATGCTTAAATCGTTTGGCCCAATATAGGGTTGCAATAGAAAAGTCTGGGGTGAACATAAGCACTTCCATCTCGATTTTTTCTGGCGGATGACGATCTTACGTGTGGATTAATGTGCAAACAACACGAGCAGATCTTGCATGATTCAAAGCTAAGTT
Source organism: Dicrocoelium dendriticum (assembly GCA_944474145.2). Classification (NCBI taxonomy): domain Eukaryota; kingdom Metazoa; phylum Platyhelminthes; class Trematoda; order Plagiorchiida; family Dicrocoeliidae; genus Dicrocoelium; species Dicrocoelium dendriticum. Next base: position 28,226,199 of record OX104063.1, read on the forward strand.
ATAATTTGTCTGATGTATATAGCAACAGTGACCACAATGTGACCGTGCACGCGATAGCCCTGACTAATAATTTAACACTACGCTGTCTCCACACATGACTGAGGCTTGGAAAAGTCATATGAACCTTGGGGATGTAAGCGGTGACAATCTTGGCGATTTCGTAACCGGATAAGGAGCTCTACATGGGCTAGTAAATCGCTAGAGCTCTCCGAGTGAATGTGGCATAATGATGGGGATTGATGGTGTATCAGTCCAGTCTGACGACAGCGTACGGCAGGCTGTGGAGTGTCTTGCAGTGCTGAAGCATTAAAGGGCATCAGCAGTACACTGTACATACGCTTCGCTGTCACAAGAACACCAAGGTTCTGCGCGAGTTACAAATACTACCAGGTTGTCCGCATCAACGCAGATTTTAAGTAGTGATCTTTGGGCTACCGGTTCGAACGCAGAAACCACCCGAGTGAGAGCCGAACAACCTCGTAACGCAAGCAACCAGACGTAGATAGAATGGTGGGAGGTGTACATGAGTAAGTAACAGTTCGAAGTGGACAGAATTCGGTAACAATGGGTTGGTGGAGTGAGGAACGTTGGCTAAAAAAGACACTTGGGATAGTCACACGCGGTTGCATGAACCTCGCTTGTAGATAAGCAATCCGTAGTGAAACAATACGAACGAGGAAGCATGAAGGCGCAATAAACCGGAAAAAGCGCACTTTAGCAGGAAAATGTACGGTAGTGCAATCTATAAAAGCAGTCGCTGTATGGAGTGCAAATAGGAGAAAATGCGCCGTAATCCAATGTCGAATCTGTCCCGGAAGCGACAAAACCAGCCACACCAGCAAAATGACGTTCTAATCCTCATTACGGCCCATGGGGTGGATGAAAAAAATCAATGGTAGCTTCCCATGTAGGAGGACTACAGCGGTCACAAATGGAGCGAAATGGAAAACATCACGGTGTGGGAGTTCAACTGACATTAACAACCAGTTGTAAAGTATCCGACGAGTTGAAGTTGATGGGAATTCACAAATTGATGAGTCGATTCACAGAATAGTAAAAAAAGTCGGACTGCATCAACCATGATCAACGGGGGGAAGAGGATTGTGTCAAACGAAAGCAATCACAGTTACACATGTTAAAGCAACTAGGAAAACTGCTGAAGAGGGTTGATCAGGTCTGTATCAACACTGGCGATTGACAAAGACACAAGGGTGACTGGTAAGGAGAAACGAAGGCGCGTAACAGATAAAGCGCAAGTTGAGATAAAATTGAAGTCAGTCATGAGGTTGATAGGGGTGACCGAAAAGAAGACGGTTCCAAGCAGAACATGGGACACTGTGCCAGTGAACGAATCAACGACCATAAGTAGCGTGTACCATATGAGAGTTATGAAGCGGCTGACGAACACTAACTAAACGGTGAAAGCGGTATCAAATTAACCATCTTCATTGATGCACAACAGTAAAGCAGACGTGAATTTGTGTCCTCTGAGATCTAAAATGAAAAAAATGTCACGAGAAGAAAGAGACTAAGAGCGCAGCTTCCTGTAAGGGCTTATCGATTTGATTCAATCACATATTTGTGCGCATAGCGCGACAAAACCCGTCAGAAAGGAGGCAGAGGTGAGACCATGACATACAACAGCATGCACTCAGTAGTTGCAGAGAGGTCAAAATGCATAAGGGCGATGCAGAATTGAAACGCAACAGAGCGAAAATATCAGTGGGCGGAGAAAACAAAAAAGCATGATAGAGTTGCCAAATTTTTGGCCGGTATGGCTATAAAAATCAATGACAACTGGACGCGAGGCTTAATCACAACGATGCTAAAGAAATGTCAAAATGACGGGCTAATAGCTTTGATTAGCATGTGGAGAAAGAGAAAGGGAGTAAGAGAACCGTCGACCTATTCAATGTACCAAGCCAAAAGGGGTTACAAACCGTCTAGTGTGTTCACAGTTTATCGGTCGACCTCCCGAAATCACTCCATGGTGTCAAGAGCAGGCCAAGTTGGATCTTAGCCAAAGTAACACACTTCGAGAAGGTACCTAAAGAGTGGAGCCTAAACACTGAAGCTCATGATGGCACATCAGAGAATTGAGCGAGGTGCCGCAAAGCGCTCAGCCAAACGCCAGATGAGGAGGCTCCACCGTACTTGTTCGGCAGGCATATTAAATGCGAGAGAAACATTGTAAGGGCCGGTTGTAGTGAGAAACACTTTTCAATGGCGCTGTAATGTCACGCTCCAGTCGTAGTATTCGTTCCGGAGCGTTCATTAATCGCACCAGCAGAATAGAGCCATACGGTGGGATAAGCACGAGAGTTAATTAACTACTTTGAGTAGTTATCCGTTGCCTACGAGAACTTACGCTGAGTCTGTGCTCAGTGATGCAACGTACGAAATCTAAGGCGCAAGACTCACACAGAAATAGACAAGGCCTCGTTTTAATCAACGCAACAGTGACTGGAGAGAGACAGAGAGATCACAAAGTTGAGGACGAACGCATTGCTAGGTCACTCGCAGGACAGAGTAAGGATTGAACCTTAAGGCTGCATGTCAACTGTGCGAATGTTGAGAGAGGCAAGTTTCACTTCCAGCTCGGTTACCCCTAACTGATGAGTCCAAAGCAGGACGAAACCGTCGATCGTAGAGTGCAGCCATGTCGAAATCCTAAAGCTGTATGTTGACTGACTTGACACAGTACGAAGGTTGAGAGAGAATCAATGCGAAACAAGCTCACTGATCCGAATAACAAGACGGGCTGACTAGCCGTGATGCCAGTTGGGTAATTCGGGTTTAAACCATTCCAGCAAATAGTTCGGCGGGCACTGTTCCATGACGTGGTGGGATTTCGCCAGGCAAGCGTTCTCCCTATAAAAGCCACAAATGTCCGTTTAACAACCCTGTGACGTGGCGGTTGTGACTCGCCACCAACTAAAGTCACCACCCCTTGCTCATCTGTACAATCATTTCAAATGTACGGACGTCAAACATCCCTTTAGCACTGGCGATACAGCTACACACGCCTGCACGCACACATGTATCAACATATATGACAATCCTATGGTACATTCCTTGATCATTTGTTGCACTCTTACCATGATCATGCCTGTGCAGGCGTGTCTCGCTTAGTCGAGAATAAAAATGTATTCACGTATTTAATTCAAGTACGGCGTCAGCATTAGTAGCTCGGCGTGGTTAATGAAGGAATTGGAAAAAGAAACGGAAAAGAGATGGCTATTGACCAAGTTTTGTTAGCAGATGACACTGAAATTCGCTATTTTGAGATAAGACGGTCCCCTTTTGAGGTCATTTACCTCCCAGCGCAGTAAGACTTTGCGGGGCTTAGGAAAAAAGAGGCTTTAGGTACGGACGAGCTAATGTCAAGCGGCCGTTTCAAAAATAGAACATTATCAGAATTACGACAAGCACTATAGTTGCAATCCATTAGTCGGTATGATTGCGAGGAGGTAAGAACAGAATGAAGATGACAAACACTCAAATGGGGACAAAACTCGATCCGACTTTTCTTCGTGTTTCTAATGAATCCTCCACTCCAGTCATTCGGTGGTGAGCAATAAAGGCTAAGATCAAGACTGGAACATGTGAATGACCAGTACGGGAGATTTTTAAGGAGAATAGATTTTTTGCACTCACCAAGCAACTGTCAGAGCAACAATCAACAAGAAAGATGCGGTCAGGTTGTCTACACACCTGAGAGGTGAGTTACGGGCGTTCCCCATCGTCAGACTGTACCGCTGGGCCGACTTCCTAAACAGTACCCTACATGAGCACCTGAATCGAATATCAGATAGGCATCGACGATATCAAGTAACGTAATACATGCTACTCGAAAAAGCGAATTATGGAGAAGAAATGGGCAAGCGAATACAACCAATTGTAAGCATCATCCCCGTCGAACTATCCGGTAGTTAAGAGTGAGAAACACCTCAGCTATTGTGTCGTAAGGAAACTAGGTCGAACGGTTATGAAAAAAGAAAGTATAAGACATGACTTGGTGGTGGCGCAAACTGTGGGACAAAATCTTTATCTCTGACCCAGTCGACGATTATGAGGTGTATTAAAAAGCAGCGAAATATTTGCAACGGTAAGAAAACGAACAGACGCCGACATTTCGAAGAAAAGCCGGTAACGGCAGTAAAGACCACTCCGAAGAAAATTTTTGTATATGTGAAGAGGCGCCTAATGTCGACGGGTAAAATACCGGTGCTAGAGATCTCGGGTGGACATCCTCTAACCTCGAACAATGAGCGTGCGAGCGTGTCGACAGCGCATTTTCCTTCTGCGTTTGCAAATGGCCAGGTGTATGTACCGAGTTCGGCGTGTACTACCCTTACCGAGTTCGACAGTCTGAGTTGTGGTTTAAAAGAGGTGCGTCAACTGCTCGCGAAGTTTGACGCCACCAAGCTTACCGCGCCAGATTTTTAAGTCCTCATCGGCCATCATCTCGCCTGTCGTAACTGACCTGTTCATCAAGTCGCTGTCCGGTTCATTTCGGACTGACTGGAAACGGGTGGGCGATAAAACCGATTCCGAAAGGCCGTGATCCCAGAAAAGTGGACGACCACAAACCAATTTGGTTTACACCTATTTTGACCAAGGTTGCCAGAGAAGATAGTGAGGAAGAGTATGCTAGAGCTGTTCCGGTCAAAAGATCTGAAGCCCGCACAGCACGATTTCATGCCAAGCCGTTCATGCATCAACAACCTGCTGGTGATGACACATGAATGATTGTAAGCAGAGAACTAGTGGAAGTCTGTCGACGTGATGTATATCGATTTCACAAAGCGTTCGACAAGGTGAACTGTAAGGTCTCAGTGCGACAGGAAATCCAAGAGTTTCTCTTAGGACGAAAGTGGAGGATACAAGTCGATGGCTCCCTAACCGACTGATATCCTTCGACCAGTGGCGTACCCCAAGGTACGGTGTTAGGTACCACTTTTTTCCTTGTTTATAAAAACGAGCTACCTCAGCGTCCGCGGTCGCCGTGTGCTCTGTTTACATACGACCTGAAGGTGTGGAGAGTGACATGTATATCTGACGACGGCAGCCTACTTCAGTAAACCGCCTTCTGGTCAACCCATCCAAGTCAGTATTCATGAGCCAGGGAAAGGGTGGTGACGACCGAACCTACACTCTCGACGGTCAAATCCTACACCACACACCATCTGCGAAGGACCTGGGAGTACTCTCACGTTGCGACTTGAAGTCCGTTGACAACACGAACATGCTATATCGTAACTGACTGCACAAGCTCTGGGCACTAAAACATAGCTTCTGCATCTGGTCTGAACAGGTTGCACTCGCCTCTTCTCGATCATCAGAGCAATGCAAGAGCACGGTTCACCCGCCTGTTGCCAGACCAATCGAGGTGAGGCACAGAAGACTGAACGGCTCGAACACATCGCCACCAGGCTCTTCTCCAGTTTAGGGGGTTTAAGGTACTATACAGCCTGGTCTATCGTCCGTTGCGAGTCAACCTCATGCTTAACTACCGCATCCTACATCTAGGTGACTTCCTAATGGTGAGACTAATGCTCCAGTTGAGAATACCTTGCGGCACACACGGGCACGGGTACAAACTTGTGGTTCCAAATCTGAACCAGGTTCCACGTCAACAATGCTTTGAATGGAGAATGGTCAATTGGTGGAACAGTTTGCCAGAGCATAAAGTGGAAGCAAACTCAGTGCAGTAGCAGTTCAAACGATTGCTGGATGTGCATTTCTCAAATGTTATATTCCGAGAACGATTAGCCATTGATATCTCACATTTGTAAGTCCCAATGTATTGTGAGTTACGGGTATTTTTACTACATCACATGAGAAGTTGACAATCGATCAATTAGCAAGTTATTGATTGCATTTCTTAACATCTCGGACCATATTTCAATGGTGTTGTACAGATTCAAATTTCTAGTTGCTTTCACAATACAGTATTCACTACCGTGAGATAGAGTAAAAGCATGGTAGGAGTGGGGAAGGAACGGTAAAAAAAAATTAAAACACAAACGTTACTGAGTTCAGCTCATGACTAGGACAAGAAGTATATTCATCCATCATATTTCGGACCCCAACCCTGGAGAGTCGGGAGGCACCAGTCAAGTTCAACTTCGAAGTGTGGTCCTTCATACCGCTTGAAGAAATCATCAGTTAGCCTTTCCTCCTCCTCTTCATCCATCCCGATCCCGGACGTAAAAACGACACATATCGCAAGAGTCGGTGCGATGATTTGCGTAACACAGGACAAAGTTTTCAGAGACTGGTGTAGGAAATAACGGAGCAGAGTGGTTAACTTGTTCTTCCTGCGGCAAAATCAATGTGACCAACGCGCTATTCGCTCAAACGGCAGTTCCACTAGATAGGATTAAACCTGCGAAAGCACCGGTCGTCCAACGAAACGCGAAGTATGAATATGTTTCGGTCGGTTAATTATTCAACCAAGAAAGTCAATGTCAGTGGGATGAACCTTCCGGCTTAAAGTACACGAGCACAGGAGTAATAATAAGCGCCAGTTGATCGGCTATACCAATTATCTTGGGTAATTACTGAACAGAAGTAAAGGCGGAAAGACCACCACTTGGGCTCAATGTGAATTCTGTGAAATACGATCGTTGGAGGGTCCACCGAAACAACAACTTAAGCAAAAGATGCACTCAACGATGCGGCATAGCATGACAAGTATAAGGTGAAGTCAAAAAAATGGATACACACGATGATCACTAAATTAGACGTTATGCAAGACATTTGGACGTTTTGCAAAGCACATAGGACAAGCAGAAAAGCAGCAATTTGTTTACAAGAAATGAGAAGTAAGGCGACTAGACTATGTTCAGACAACATTGTAGTCATGCTAATGCAAGTAACGGGTGCCACTACTACCAATCTTTCTCTTGATAGCGAACCACGACCAGCTCGATCAAAGGCGACGACTGAGTATCCCCATCTCTCCCCAACAGTCTTCGAGTAGTTTATGTGTCTCTGACTTTACCCATGAACCTGTGTACCTGTGTGACTATTGGAAAGTCAGACTCCCGAATCGCGTAGTCAATTATGAGGTAAACAAATGTTACCTAGCTTTAGAGTGTCATTGTGAAACACACGTTTGTGAATGGATTGCGATGTGCAATTTCAATGTGGACCGTGATTCCCACTGGAGTAAACGTTGGCCAATTCGATCACTTGGACAGCAACTAAGGAAGCAGGTTGGGGAGTGACCCAGTTGTCCCCTCTCCCTCTGTGGGCCATCGCGTATTTTCTGTGGCTTCGTGGGCGAACCTATTCAGCTGCTCGATTGTTGGAACAGTGTAGGTTATCATGACTTCAAGGAACACAGCCAAGCTTTATCGGCCTACTGCTGCAAGTCGATGATAGACGGCGTTCAGCCCACATTGTGTTCACGCTAATGCAACGTGACCGTGCAAGCACTCCTCATGATCTTTGGTGTCGTTCACCTCGAGGAAAGCCAGTGACCCAGTTGTCCTTTGTCCCTCTATGAGACTTCGCGTATTTTGCGTGGGAGTGGGGGCGAACCTATCCAGCTGCTGAATTATTGGAGCAATGTAGGCTATCATGACTCAAGCAAACCCACTCTAGTTTTACTGACGGATTGCTGCGGTTGGTTATCAAGGACAGGGGAGTAAGGCGACAAGACGATGTGCAGTCCACATTGTGGCCACGCAAATGCGACAACTGTGCAAACGGTGGGTGATTGTCTTTCATCGCTCATTTTGGTCGTTTCGTGCAGTACAACGCTAATGAAACGATGCTGGGTTTGTTGGGTTCAAGACAGCCTGTATTGATAATTAATCGAGCAGCTGAATAGATTCGCCCACACCCACATAAAATGCGCGGAAGCCCATAGATTGACAGGGCACATTGTGTCATTGGCTTCGATGGAGGTGAACCACGCCTATGTCCAAGAGGACTACTTTTACAATCATCCAATGCTTGCACAGTCCTGTTGCGTTCGCGCGACCAAAATGTGGCCGGAAATCGTCCAACCGTCTATTCAGCTGCTCGATTAATAGATCAGTACAGGCTGTCTTGAACCCAACAAACCCAGCATCGTTTCATTAGCGTTGTACTGCACGAAATGACCAAAATGAGCGATGAAAGACAATCACCCACCGTTTGCACAGTTGTCGCATTTGCGTGGCCACAATGTGGACTGCACATCGTCTTGTCGCCTTACTCCTCTGTCCTTGATAACAAACCGCAGCAATCCGTCAGTAAAACTAGAGTGGGTTTGCTTGAGTCATGATAGCCTACATTGCTCCAATAATTCAGCAGCTGGATAGGTTCGCCCCCACTCCCACGCAAAATACGCGAAGTCTCATAGAGGGACAAAGGACAACTGGGTCACTGGCTTTCCTCGAGGTGAACGACACCAAAGATCATGAGGAGTGCTTGCACGGTCACGTTGCATTAGCGTGAACACAATGTGGGCTGAACGCCGTCTATCATCGACTTGCAGCAGTAGGCCGATAAAGCTTGGCTGTGTTCCTTGAAGTCATGATAACCTACACTGTTCCAACAATCGAGCAGCTGAATAGGTTCGCCCACGAAGCCACAGAAAATACGCGATGGCCCACAGAGGGAGAGGGGACAACTGGGTCACCCCCAACCTGCTTCATTAGTTACTGTCCAAGTGATCGAATTGGCCAAGGTTTACTCCAGTGGGAATCACGGTCCACATTGAAATTGCACATCGCAATCCATTCACAAACGTGTGTTTCACAATGACACTCTAAAGCTAGGTAACATTTGTTTACCTCATAATTGACTACGCGATTCGGGAGTCTGACTTTCCAATAGTCACACAGGTACACAGGTCCATGGGTAAAGTCAGAGGCACATAAACTACGCGAAGACTGTTGGGGAGAGATGGGGATACTCAGTGGTCGCCTTTGATCGAGCTTGTCGAGGTTCGCAATCAAGAGAAAGATTGGTACTGGCACCCGTTACTTGCATTAGCATGACTACAATGTTGTCTGAACATAGTCTAGTCGCCTTACTCCTCATTACTTGTAAACAAATTGCTGCTTTTCTGTTTGGATTAGAATGTGCCCAATTCAGTTTGCAAAATGTCAAATTTTTTGTAAAATGTCCAACATGTATTGCAAAACGTACAAAGTGGTTTGCAAACGTTTAAAAAGAAACCGACCTCTTGGAATAGGGTATCAAAAGGCAGATGGAGCGTGCTGAAGGCCCACCATGTAACGGTCGGAGCGAAACGTAGCAAATGGCAGCTTATGGTCTGAACAAGCCCTCAGTATCCGCAGCGTGCTCCCTCTGCCGTTTAGCACGCTATTTCAAAAGTACAGTCGCACAACATTTTCGCCACTGAGTGCGAGCACTTGCCATGCACGGAGGGGCTTCCAGCAAGGCGTGTTCGCAGTCCGTGCGTCCGCAGCTCGCCAGTAGCCGGTACCTGGCTAGCAACAAATTTGATGCTAATGCGCATATAGTTTGGATACAAGCCATTCGTTGTTTTTGCTTACAGTCGACTCAGCAGTGTGCACATAGAAGACACGGTCTGGCAAACGTTGCGCTGACGTGCGAACCATGTACCCAAGCTACCGTAGCCTGTGCAGTCTGATAATGCACCTCGGCAGACGGCAGAGAGTCAGTCTGATCCGAAAATCCTTGGAGGAACGTCGTCATTACAAATGTGACGTTGACATCTTACACCGGCAATGTTCTGCAGGTAGTCGTGATCCATAAAAGACGTCTGAGTATTATTCGTGAAATGCAAAATACTTCTCCAAGATTGGCAGGGACCCAACCCTGCGCTAACGCTTGGTGGTGATCTGCTAGAAGTCGTTTAGGAATTCAAGTACCTGGGCAGCTATATCAGCACCCGTGGGATTGAAGATGAGGTTACGAACCGTATAGCAAAGGCTCGAGGTGCTTTTGCCAATCTCCGCCACTTGTAGCACAGACGCAACATTACTTTCGCCCTGAAGGGCAGAGTTTACAACGCAGCCGTCCGTTCAACTTTCCTATATGACTGTGAAACCTGGCCGATCAGGTCGACAGACATAAAGAGGATCGTCATATTCGATCATCGCTGCCTTCGCAGCTTAGCTCATGTCTGGTGGGAGCACCGCGTGAGCAATGAGCGTGTTCGGCGTCACGTATTTGGTGCAGGAAGAGCGAGTGAATCGCTCAGCACCATTATATCACGCACCAGGCTCCGATGGCTGGGCCACGTGTTGCGCATGCCAGCACACCGACTCCCGCGACGTGCATTGTTTGCGCGTTGTGGGTGTGGTTGGAAGAGGAGGAGGGGAGGCCAAGTGATGACTTGGTCGAGAGAAATGAAAACCCTCACTTCGAAGTTGGCGTCGGTTGGTGCATCCAGACTGCCTGGATGGGGTCCTAAGGACGGTGAACACGTTTGGTTGGACACACTTGCTGATATGGCTTGGAGCCGACCCCAATGGCGTTTGTGTTGTGAGTTCCTTTGTCCATCCCTCTCCTTCTTAGCATCCCCCTCCAATCACGATCTCACTCGTTAGGCATAATATAACTCTCTTTTTACGGCACGATAGCTAGCTGTTAACTCTCCGGAACGATGTCCATCCGTTACTGGGGACTCAGTGGGCGTGCCCCTGTTTGTTTTCCTTTTCTTGTCTTTTGTATTGCGGCACAATAGCTGAGGTGTTTTCCACCTCCAGCTAACGTGTAATGATGATGATGAGTATTATTCGCGCGGACAAACCAAGTCTCGCAACTGCAAAGTAGGGCTGCTCTCAATGTAGCATTGTGGACTTGGTCCTTCAGAGAGAGGCTGATGTCGCGCCTACACCAGATAGCGCAAACAATCCCGAAATCCCATCAACAGTGTGCGGATACGCAGTACTGACGCTTCGCTGCCGCACAACCACTAATAGTCGCACGTGGACTAAGGATACTGCATGGGTTGTCCGGTAGCTACGCAGGCTCGAACTCGCGCCAACAGATAACAAAGCAGATTTGCGATCCTTAAGGCTAAAAACTGGTTCAAACAACCCCAGCCTTAGACGCGCAAAGAGCTCCCATATAATAAATTGTTAGTGCTGACGGAACCTCCGAGGTAAAGGTAATTATTAAGCGCTTCCAAAGGATGATAATTAGCAGCCTCTAGCTAATGTTGCGGGAAGACCTTACTTTTCCGTGGAGCGGTCATTCCAACATGCAAAGCAAGTTAGAGCAATCCCAGCATGGTTAGTACGGTCTGTTAAGGTACCCTTTAGGAAGTGCCATGACACACCAGGTTCCAATCGAACGGGAGTATTTCATGAGAGATAGTAGTTAACCACTACCTCCTCAGAAAAGAGCCAGATGGAAATCATCTGCGCCAGTGGCTGTGCATCGAAGATCATAAGAAACCTCGGCCTCAGATGGTGGTGAAGTGTCTACACTGCAAGGAGCTAGAAAGGATTCCTGAGTGCGAACTCAATGATGATGCGGGACGGTGTTGGTTTGAAATACTAAGCCAAACGCACAAGTCGATGTAATTGACAGTAGATTGGTTCCCCATCGGTTCCATACAAAACTTAGCTTACAGTCAACATTATGCAGCCAACGGATCGGATCAAGAGAAAAAAACTTCAGAAATCCGACGAGATAACGTTTCCGCCATCTCCAGGACCCACATAAGCCGTACGGAATTCTCTTAAGGCTTATCATTCAACTAAGATGGGCAGCTTGTAGAATGGGTAACGAAGTGAGAGTTGTAAGCGGTGGCGGCGGCGACAACAGCAGCAGGACCGCAGCTAAGCACATCGAGAAAAAGGAAGCTAGAGCGAGAAATGAAGCATAGACCTACCTACTCTAGTTAAGTGCAGTAAGTGTGAGCCTACCAAGAGAACACACAAAAGAGGCTACGCAGCGTAAGCAAACGTACAAACGTACATTAGATAATGGTGAACAAAGTGTGAAACAGGAAAGTGGACGACCAGAACATAATTGAGATTTGTTGGTGCTGGTATGGATTATTGGAGAGGGGACTAATGACTGATAGTTAGCGTAGTGGACGTGCAGAGGTAAGCGCTGACAAAATCGATGTTGTGAATACGGCTGCCAGTGAGAACGTGCGACGGGCAACAGACAAAAGCAAACATTTGCGACAGACTATATTACGGTGGTTAACAACGAGGCGAAAAAAAACAGGACTTTGTGAAACGGATGCGTGAAAAGGGACGGATGTTGACAATGCCGGAGTATGCATGATTCTGTGGGGACGGCATGGTGAATTGACATGAGGCATGCAGAGGTGGTGGATGAATTATGTAGGTGGTATAAGTTGAAAAGCATTTGCCCAAGAGAGTTGGAGTGAAACACACAACGGAACGTACGGAAGAACTTTAACAAATGCATCAGAACGAAGTGAAACATTAAATGACTTGAATACGTTGACGGTAGTTGAGTTAGTTTGGCAATTATTGAGCGTTTAATGAGCCATTGCAAGGTTTCACTACACATTAGAAACGAAAATAAGTCAAGATAAGGATGGAATCTTTCAAGTCTACAATGTGAAGCGCTGGCTAATAAGTGTCGGTCAATCGCTTCCCAAACTAAACTTAAGGTAAGCTCATCGGGCACGTAGTAAGCTCGCTTAAATGGTGCCGTTCAAATTTGAATGCGTGTTTGCCCTGTGTTGTTTCGGCATGAAGCCAGCCTGTAACAACCTGGGAGGGGCAGTACCCACCAGTGGGAAATCGAATAAGGGAGAACAATGGATTCTCACACAAGTATATTGACTCCAAAGAAAACGAGCAACCGAAAGTGGCCATGTAGGCCGGGATCATAGTGTGTTTCGTTCAAACGTTTCGATCGATCAGAAATGGACGTTGAATTGTCCATTCGATAAGAGCAAATTCGTTGGTTCTGAGTGGTTAGAATTAAGTTTCTGGGAAAACCCAGTTTTCCTGACAACCCGGTGGTTGTGCGAGCCAAAATTAATAAAAATAATAAGCATGCATGCTTATCGACAAAACTGGAACATATTTTTTATGTATTCACAAGTCTGAGAACAGACTATGTGCAAGCAGAACCATGGCTGGAATGTAATGTAAAATGGTTTGTACAGCAACCAAAGGAAAACTGTATATTTTTTCTTTTGTAGTGTTTCACATACGTCATTAATGATATTTCCTCGTTTACAATCGAAAGTTGGACGGAAAAGAAGTAGTAGAACACCAGGCAGCACTGATTTCGATTGCAAGCCATACATCACAACTATTGGTATTCGGTGGACGTGACGATGTTCAAGAATTTGACGCAGCGCGAAAATCTGGTCAATGCAACCTCGACCAGTATGACAACCAGCTTGTTTCTCGCGAGACTAACCTTCTCGAGTAGCTGAAAGCCTGTGGAGCAATATGGACGTGACTGAGACAAGTGATATGCCTCGGTAGTTGGCGCAATCGCTGCGGGAGCCTTTCTTGTAGATGGGGACCCCGATAGATTGGCTACAAGAGTTCGTAATCTTCTCATCTATCCACAACTTGGTGAAAAATGAGAAAAGTTCGCCAACTACTGTATTCTCGCCATCTTGGTATAGGGCAAGAGAAAGGCTATCAGGATCCGGGGGTTTTATAGTTGCAGAGTATACGTTTCTCTCCGAAGCTCTGTCTCAGTGGGATGATCCGTGATCACGGGCCATGCACCACATGATTGCAAAGAAAATGTCATCGGTGGTGAAGCTGGATAAATAAACTAAAGAGCAAAACTCTATTCCCAGTGATCCAGACGCTTGGGTAAGTCAGTGATCCTCATACCGTCTAACGCGCGGATTGTCTCACTGATGGCATGTAAACTTCATCAAGAGAGATCTGATGAAATAAAATAATCTGTAGGTATTCCCAGCAGCATCGGCAACTTCCATTTCCGTGGTTCATTTGGACCACCAGGATTCACGATCACGGCGAAGACTTGCTTTTAATTGTTTGGAAAAATTTCGTTGGAGTTTAATGTGCTTCACACTGACGGAAATAGACTGTCGATGGTCAAGTAGTTCCGATGATGTCGTCGAGATTCAATGATCAGCTGTTGTACGAACAAGACTAAAGGTAAGCAGACCAGCAGAAAACATGATTGAGTTAAACGTAGCCAATGATGATGTCCAGAGGAGATTGCCATGAAGTCTCCGTTCATTTTCTACTCGAACAACCGGGTCTTCCAATTCACTAATGTCTAAACGAGTTTGTTCAATCTTAGGCGAGCCACCGAAGCGCATGTATACAGTCGCACGTATGAGTACATGATCAAATTCGATGCAATTTAATAAATAGGGACTGTGGGGACTTATGGCGATGTGATCAATCTGCGACCAATGTTGCGAAGATAATGGAGCATGCCAGGAAGCGTAGTGGCGTCTCGGATGGCAAAAGTTCAGGTTGCATAGGTAAACTTGGTAGTTAGTGCATAGGTTGAGCTGACTTTCTTCATTATCCGAGTGAGCGTTATCATAACCATGCGGACTCACGAGATGGCGCTCCATTGGCAGTAAGTGATTAACACGCAAGTTGAAATCCCCCGCCATAACGATGATGTCCGTTTTCGGGACCATTAGAAGCAGGTCATGAAGGTTCTGACAGAGTAGCCCTTTGAATGTATCCGGGCTACAGTCAATGGCCGAATAGGCGGGGATAACACAAAAGAGCGCGTTTGTCCTCTCGACGCCTGTTAAATTGGGACGATTCTTGGAGCCTCATAGCATAGCAACGACTGTTGATTGGAATTCATACAAGTAGGGCGGCTTCAACTCTGGCTCTAACAGCAATCCAAACACGAGCTTGATGAGATACAGTGGACTCGGCGTCGCCAGAAAAGCGAAGAAGGTAAAGGGTGTATGGATGAAGACAGTTGATAGACCGTGATAGGACAATGAAGTCGGATTTTAGATAGGCAACAGATATCTATTGAAGACATTCCAGGGTGCGTGCGAGACCACCTCGCTGCCCAATCTGCGTTAGGGTACACCAACTGAACGCTCTCAGACTGAACTGAGTTATGGGTTGAAGGAGCGGAGAGGCGAACCATGGGATTATCTTATTCCGCTTTGGTGCTGTGTGATGGTGTCGCGACAGTTACCTCAAAGGGCGCGATGCTGTTCGTCGATGAGTGGGCAGACGATAGCGGGGAGAATGATACGGAGTAGTTGTGGATAAGGAGGTGGCGTGTGATTGGAAAACAATAGTATTAGTGGCAGAAGAGCATTCTATTAGCAGAGCGAACAAGTACAGTTCAATTCCATGGTTCGACAGTAGGCGAAATACTGCCCGATAGCCTAATCTGAAGTGAGGAATTTGCTCAGGAAACCGCCACCCCGAGCCATTGGTCAAAAAGCTTAACTCACAAGACTAGGGCGACATAAGAGAAACGCACCTGTTGGGAACCGGTGAACGATCGCTCAGTTCAAGTGCCTACTGGATGTCTGAAAGCCCCTATTGTCGGCAATAACTTCATCTAGTGGTGAGTCACATCCGCCAAGTCACAGTGCTTTCATGCGGTTTGTGTCTTCTTATGAGGAGAACGCTTGATCGGCGAAAACTAACCACGCTATCTAGCACCGCCGCCGAATTGTCCACGACCGCTTATTCACCTCAATTCAAACCATGTGAGATTTAGTCACAGTTACCTTCGCCAATGAAGCGTCCCCAAATCCGCAACATCGAGACACGCCCAGTAGCGAACAGCACGGTTACGAGTGAACAGCCGGGATAGAGCAAATAAGACCGAGTTGAGTATCGCTGTTTGGATACATAAATTATAGGAAACGAAAGTTCGCAGCAGAGCGCTTTACCGTTCGGTACGGGTCAAATCGCAGAGACATTATACACTAGGCGGAATTAAGGGATGAGCACCGCCCGTAGGAATTAGTAGTAAAAACACCAATCTACAAAAAGACGAAGCGGCGGCGGCGGCCGCCAACAACTTCTGACTAAGGTGAATTGCACCCTGAAGATGTAATGGGTAATGGGGTATGCTAATCTGCAGCAATCCGAAGGTTCTCGGAGGTAAACAAAAGGGGAACAGATTGCGGATACTATTTCTGGTAGATTAAAACCGCACTATGCCAGTTCAGATTATCTCTATCGGAAAAGTAGAAATCAGAAAGGAAAAGTGTTTTGGAGTACAGTTTTGGGAGAGAACAGCAGCGAAAGTCCTCAGTGTATGACGCCAGATGAATGCAATCGAGCTTCTTAAAAGAAAACTGGAGATGTTAGAAAGAACAGATCCATAAACACGATAAAATTATACTGAAATCATAGCAACACCTCTACTTTCAGTTCAGAGCCTGCGAGTTCTCGAACGACTAGGTCATGGTCCAAAAATAGACTGAGGGGGTGGTTAATTTGCAAGCAAATTGGCCATCACGTGATATTGCTGATCGCTCAGAAAAAAGATGGGGGCTGTTAAAGATAAATTTATAAAATAACTTTTCCTATCCAAATATTAGTTTCGACGGAAGACGATTCTCTCACTGACCGGGAACGGCAAGAAAAAGCAAGAAATGTCGTACGACACCGAAATTCATGGGCGGTTTGTTGCGCTGGTAACACTCTAAGCTTCTTGAAAATATGTTGGTGATCAAAACGGGTGCTCAACAACCTCGACAGGCTGTAGCCAAATACTTTCGTGTTCAGCCTCAGAGCAGTTTCCTATGGAGGCAACAAAATCTAATGAATAGCTAAATGCACTTATGAGGGCATCATGCCATTTGGTGGGGAGCAATAGATCGAAATTTTATTGATACTTTGATGCAGAAATACAATAAAATAGAGGCATGAACACAAGAACAATGGGTCAACATGAGAAAATGGAGAGGGCAGAAGTCTATGCCGGACGGTCAGACTGCGAAGTACAAAAGCAGCATCACAATGTCAACAATGCGAAGTGTGTATCGGCAGACTCAACAAGATGCCCACATGAAATTCGGTGTAAATGCGGTTACTTCGATGTTAGATGTGATCAGGATGATGGTAATGACGGTTGTCTACATAAAAATCATCTACCGGGAAACGAGAAGCATATAAATCAGTGGAGGGGAAAATATATAGCAGCAATTGGTCTGTCAATACCGAGACAGTGAGAGCAAAATTAAGCGAATTAGGAGGATTGATCCGTGGCAAACAAACTCGGAGGCAAAAAAATACCGGTGACGTTCCAATCAAATACATTGCGTGAACAAATATGGCTAGTTGCTCCTCATTATCGCGATGGGACTGGACCTAAAGATGGTGCGATGGATCGTGTACTCATGATCTTCAGAGGCACTCATACCAGACACAGGGGGGCATACGAACTCATACTAAGTATTCTCTTCGGTGGGCGAAAGGACTGCATGCTTGGTTTGCAATCTGGAGGTCACCTGTTCGAATTCGCGTAGGCGATGGCAACCTCTTGGTTTACTAAAGTAACGCGCTATCGGTGCCGGTGGCGTCTCCATCCGTTTTGCTGATGAGAGATCGATGTCCCCGTCCCTAAAAACCTAGTCTTGAGAGAGAACAGGTTCATGGGTTAGGAGCTCACAGCTCGATTGGCGTAGAGCACGAACGCCATGATGGGATGGCACCGCTCAGCGTTTAATCATTTGCTAGCACTCGTCTCAAGGCATACAGCTCTAAGACAAAATGGTACAAATCCGTCAACTCCTACCTGCACCTAGCCGTGGTCGCAAGATGCGTAAAATACTACGGGAGAAAAACAGGAGAGAATCGTTCCAGAGCATCAAAGGCTGTGTGCTAAATACTTCAAGCAGATTACAAAAGGGTCCATGAGTTGGACTAGCTCCTCATTGCCTTGCGAGCCAGGCTATGGAGCAAAAGGCTAGAAACTGGACACTTAGAACGCAATTGGCAGTCGTAAGGTATAATCTGGCTATTCGACCACTCTGCAACTCTCGTCTCCCCAGCCTATTGAGCAAGAAAAGGCCTCTGACTTCTCAGCTACTGCTATCTATACACGGAACTCGTGTCACAATACTAGGTCTCAGTTCACATTGGTTCGTTTAACGACCACACTCAAAGTCAGACGAGTCAACAGGTAGCATTAACTGTCACTCTGTACTCTCCTGGTATTGAGGTGCCGTGTCACCGAAAGACGCGTACAAGACAACAGCGTTGTGACGAACATCCGACTCTCCGGTTCTGAATCTGCTGACAATGACTACAAGTTTCGTCTCACAAAGTATTCGTGGTGTCATTTTCGCTCTAAACAAACATAGTGAAGGCAATCTACTTGACGAGATACCATTGAACAATCGCAAGTGTGAGGTGACTTTTCATCGCCTCAGATTTCGTCGCTACTGACTGCAGTTGGGAGGGTATCAGGACGCTTTCAATCGTGAACACTCATCTCTTCGTATGGCGAAGAATACTGACCTCGTGATTATTGCTGGTAGCATGAATGCCCAAGTGGATGGTCGTTCAGACTCTGAACAACACCTAGGAGGCCGCATGAGGGTGGATGCACGCCGAACAGAAACGGTGATTAATTCTTGGAATAATAAGCCAAGTAAAATTTTTAGGTTAGCAGTACTGCTATCCAGTACAAACCGCGTCGATTGGCGCCCACCTTATTTCTCAATGATGTAGATCCAAACTGACCATCAGCTAAAGACGGTGTATATCAATTTAAGACTGTCGGCCAATATATAGCATGTGCCTGGATTCCGGTCATGCGATAGTGTGCGCACGCTTGGCATTCACCCTTCCCTCTCCATAAAGGTCCCTAAATTGTAGTCTTCTCTTGTAATTTGAACCACAAATTAGAAAAACCTACTAACTGACTAAGAAAAAATTACTAATGGATTAGAACTTATGACTGGACCGAAGAGACGGCTAAAATCAGAGTTTCGATAAACAACTCTTTACTAATGATCGTTCCCTTAATGGATGTGTCTCACTATAATAATTCGTTTAGTTGAGTGGTTAACAAAAGTGCTAGGAAGTCATGATTGCGAAACAAAAATGATAAGACAACATTGACCTTGTTGGACATGTGGCGGTGGTACCGCTTACACGATCCACTGTTGTGTACAATGTGAACGAAATAAAAATTAATTGAGAGTCCGTCGCAGTGGCTTATACATTAGATAGTGCTCCATAGGCCAGGACCTGCTGCATCTCGTCAGTAGTGCGCATCTATCGGATTCATCAAGATTCGAACCCATGACCACTAGCGACATGAACCACCAGCCAGCAGCTTATGTCCCTGAGCCAAGGGACACAACTGTGGACCGTCATGCTTTACAAGTTGCGGCGAACTTTCA
Source organism: Dicrocoelium dendriticum (assembly GCA_944474145.2). Lineage (NCBI taxonomy): Eukaryota > Metazoa > Platyhelminthes > Trematoda > Plagiorchiida > Dicrocoeliidae > Dicrocoelium > Dicrocoelium dendriticum. The sequence goes on from OX104063.1 coordinate 28,245,484, forward strand.
ACAAATTATATCAAGAATCCCTAACACACATGAATACACCAAAATATTCGCCTTAACAGTTTCCAAATGGCGCGGCGTACACAGCTACTGTTAGTGCAAGTTGTGTCCTTCGGTGCAAACAGTCCTCTGCAACGATCGTCTATTGCATGGTGGTGGAGGATAAGGCGCATTATATCGCAGTTAGCTTGTAAATCGTGGCGGTTCGCTGCTGTCCTCTATGGCTCAGCAGCAAAGGCTACCGAATGGCGGTTCAAGTCGCTGGTGGTCATGAGTTCGAGTTCAGAGCGATCCGATGGATGCACACTACTGATGACGTCCAACAGGATAACTGCAGTCTAGTGCTTTTCCGGGCCTGTGAAGGACCATAAGAGTTGGAAGCTGTTGAAACGAAGTCTCACTTAATTATAACAAAAAGCCGAAACGCATTAGTAAAGAAAATACACTCGCGTCGTCAAAATAACCAGTTGAGCAAGGTTGAGTAGCTGGAGTGGATCAGCTGCACTTTCAAACTCGTTTTAAATGCTCCCTATTCCTTTGAGCAAGAGACTGTTTCCGAATCCGCAGCTGCTAGATTCGCACTTCACACGGGTTCTTTTAACATACGCCCTCTGGGCCAGATCGACCAACAGGCAGAATTAACTTTCATTCTTCGCTTTCCTGGCAACAATGTGTATCGTGTCCCCGAAACACACATACAAGATAACAGCGTTGTAACGAAACTCCGACTCCCTGGTTCTGAATCTGCTAACAACGACTACATTCTTCGCATCTCGGGCGAGACCAAGTCCATGGATGAAGGTACCTACGGTGATGCCATCGCCCTCAGCAAACATGTTGAAATCAATCTAGTAGACTGGAAGACGGTAAACAACCGCATTTTTGCGGGTGTTCTTCGACACTCTGTTAAAATTAATAAGCACCGTGTGAAGAAAAGGTAATTTTTCCTCCCCGCAGTTTATATTTCTACTGAAAGTAGTTCAGATGGTATCGACAGCTGCCATTTATGCGAATAGCGAAGGATACTGACATCGTGAATGTTGCTGGTGACATGAATGCGCAAGTGGACCGTCTTTCACACTCTGAACAGTATCTGTGTGGCCGCTTGAGTGGATGCACAATGAACAGACAATTGTGATAGATTCCTGCAAGTGTGCACCGACGACAATCTTTATATTAGCATCCCTGCTTTCCAGCAAAAACGTTCACACCTGGCGCCCACCAAATTCCGCAATCTGGAAGTCCCAAAGTGACCAAAATACCATCAGCTACAGATGACGCAAATCAGTACAAAAATGTCGGCCAAGCTGGAGCACGTGCCTGGATTTCGATCATGTTCTAGTGCGCGCGCCCCAAGCGCTCACACATTCCGGTTCAAAGAAGCGAGCAAGCTTTAACCTTCGCTTGTAGCTTGAACTCGCAACCTGCAGTTCAACAATAGCAAAACGAACTGCAAGCACTCATTGTTAGTGATGAGATTGCTGAGCCGAATGCTGAATGGAATCGTGTCAAGTGTGCAACGAATAATGTCTTTGATGCCTGAAGTGCACCCAAGCTGAGACGTGAATGGATCGCTGAAGCATCGATCAGTTTGATCGAAGCGCGTACACAGGTTCCAATGAGCACTCATCATCATCATCATCAACAGCAGTACATCAGCCATTTGAACTGATGCTTCGCTGCCATACAACCATGAGGACCTATGAAATAAAGAATAAGAAGAGGGAGAGAAGGGGGACTTACCTGAAAACCTTAATGCCCTAAGCAAACATTCAGGATCAAGGCGCCTACACCTTGTGTAAACAACATTCCGTCACAAACAGCTGGCTATCGTGCACTGAGTTCCAGTGAATCCATAAATCCCTCAAACGAAATTTGACAAGCTTCGAATCGACCGGCCCATGAGATGGAGAAAACCAGTGCAATTGGGAACAGCCGAAGGCTATTCAAGCTCATCCGGAACAGTGACCCGAGAACGCCATCAGTTAGCGAGACAATAGCTGAGAAAGGACAGTCGATTCATTCCCAACCTCGTCGACTAGCCCGTTTTGTGGAACATTTTGAAAAGCATTTCAGCATACCTGCTGTGACAAAGCTGCTTGCCGAATCACCTAAACAGATATGGAACTTTGATGTCACACTCCCCAAGTTGGAAGGGAATTGACATGGGCTTATTGTATTTAAACGAAACAAGGCTCCTAGACCCAAGCACCTTCCTCCATCTTTGCTGAAAGATGGAGCTGATTCGTTGTTGATCAGACTTGCTGTTTTCTTCAACACAATATTCTGCACCAAAGAGGTGCTCCTGACCGGTAACTGTCAACTGACGTGCTCATCCTAGGGGCACCAGCCTTATCTGCATTGCCTCCAAACTTCTCACGTGTGTCATTCCCCGTGAGAACCGATTCACTGAAAGCCAGGCTGGCTTCCGCTTTGCGCGTGGTTGTATCGACCACATATTTACTTTTCACCAAGTTTTAGACCAGAGATGCACACACAGACGACCGACTACGGTGGTTTTCCTTGACTTGAAAGTTGCCTTCGACTCAGTTAACCGCACCAGTTTATGGCATGATATATCCATGAAGGGGAGCCCTGCTAAATTTCTTTCCAATCTGAAGTCTCTCTTCCTTGACTCAGAGACGATGTAAGGGTCTACCGGAAACTGTCTCCTGAGTTTCCCACGACAAGTGAGGTTCACCAGGGTTATCTTATATCTCACTTCAGCTTTAACTTTGCTATCGAAATGATCATGAGTGACTGTTCTTTCAGACTCTACAAGAGTGTAAGTTCTGCTAGGTGAATGACTGACAAAACTGGAGTATGGGGACGACATAGATCTCCATGGGTCTGATGTATTGGTTATGCAAGCACTACTGCACAGACTCGTGCGTAGCGCTGTACGGTTCGGCATGTACTTTGCACCTTCAAAATGCAAAGTACTGTTGCAGGACTGGGTCGACACACCTCCGGATTTAGCTAGCTCCGAACAGCCACTGGAACTGGTGTATCGGTTCACTTACCTTGGTAGCTGTGTCACCTCTGGTGGTAACATCACTGAGGATGTTACTTCGCATATCAGCAAGACTCGAGTGGCTTTCCAGAGGCCTAAGCATCTTTGGAGACGGCGGGATATCGGCTTGTCAGTGAAAGGTAGGGTGCATAACGCTGCGGTAAGACCGATCTTACTCTATGCATAAGATACCTGACCAGTTCGTGGCCGTGTTTGATCACCGGTGCTTGTTGTCTTGCTCACGTTTAGTGGAAACACCGGATGAGCAATGCTGAGGTCCGCCAGTTGGTTTTTGGTAAGATGCATTCTGATGCCTCACCCGAGGGTTTATTTAATCTTAACCGCTTACGTTGGCCTCTGTCCTCTGTATGCTCGTTGATGGGCTTCTCGGCGTGTATTACACGACGTGGCTGTAACAGGTTGTGAGAAACTGCGAGGTGGCCAGTGCATGACGTAGCATCGAGGCATGAAGAAATTGACTGAGAACATTGATCATGCTGATGAGTGCCGCCGTCTTTGTGGAAGCGGGCTTCGGAATGGTCCACACAAATGGCTGTAAACCTTTTCACACCATGGTAGTCATGCAGACAGTGGCGTTCCTGCACTGGGTTTCTCGCACTTAGTTGTTAAATCTCGTTCCATTTTGATAAGTCTAACGCACCTACTGCTTGTTTCCATTTTCATGAGTTTCTATTTTTATCCAACTCCACTAGCTTACTGAGGTTATTTATTGTTATTATTGCGATGTGAATCGTGTCTGCGATCCCCTTCAAGTGACACTAGCAGCACTTTCTCATTGCGCCTATCCGGTGACGATGCTGCTTCGAGCACTGGCCAAGCCGGTGTTGGTATTGCCCTGAGTCCCCGGGCTGAAGCTGCTCTGGTTGATTGGATTCCAATCAGTAGCCGGATGTGTACGGTCCGATTGGCTGGCTCGTTTAAAGCTTCGAAGTCGCGCGGGACTAGTAGATGTCTATTCGTTATCGCTGCCTATGCGCCCACAAACTGTAGCGATGACTCGGTCAAAAACGACTTCTATCGCCAACTGAACGAACTCCTTCGCCACAGAAGAAGCCCGGACACTGTAGTGCTGGCTGGGGATCTGAACGCTCAAGTTGGAAAATTATCCACAGATGAGCTGCATCCGGGCGGCGAACATGGTATAGGCTCCCGTAATGATAACGGTGAGCGGTTACTTCATTTGTGTGAGGATGCTCGCTTATTTCTTGTGAGCACTAATTTCCGACACAGCACCCGCCGGAGGGTGACTTGGCGCCCACCAGCCTCGAACCAGCTATGGACGCAAATCGATCGCATTGCTAACAGTTACCGCTGGAGAGGCTGCGTCCAGAACTGTCGCTCGATTTGGAGTACAGGTGTTGACACCGATCATGCACTTGTATGTGCTGACCTGCGGATGCGTTTTGGCGGACGCCCGCGACGATGTTGTGAGCGCATTGACACCGGCAGACTGGTGAATCCAGCTGTTCTGAACGCCTATCAAATTACGCTGTCATCCGAGTTGGATAAACGCTCACTGGATGCAATTGAAGCTCACTGGTCTCATATGCAACAGGCCTTACTAGCAGCAGGCAAATCCTCATGTGGTATGTCTAATCGCCAACTTGAACATTGGGTCTCTTCACAGTCTTTGGAACTTATAGATGCTCGCCGGCATATTCCAACTGGAAGCGAACACAATGAAACTCGCAAAGAGCTCCGGGCAAAACTCCGTGCTAGCCTGAAGAGAGACCGCGAATCCTGGTGGTCTCGTCGTGCAACAGAGATGAAAATGGCCGCTGCCCTTGGTAACCATCGTGAGTTATTCCGTCTGATACGGGAAACGGGCAGCAGGAGACCTGGTGTTAGTGAAACTATACGTGACGAGAGTGGACAGCCTATCCACAACTTATCGAAACACCTGGAACGTTGGGCTGAGCACTTTGAAAGGCAATTTAATCGGTCGGAATTGTTAGATTTCTCGCCGACCAGTGATCGCCCTGCTCCGTGGGCTGTTCCTTTGGATCCACCCTCTCGCTCAGAAGTCGAACATGAGATCAAACTGTTGAAGTTAAATAAAGCCGCGGGACCTGATGACCTTCCTCCAGCCCTCTTCAAATTCGGGGGACCTGCTCTTGTGGATGACTTACACGCGTTACTAGTGAGACTGTGGGAGCAGGAAACTGTCCCAACCGATTGGAGCCGCTCCATCATAGTCCCAATTTTCAAAGGAGGCTCACGATCGGAATGCGGCAGCCATAGAGGAATCAGTCTGATCCTCATCGCCTCCAAATTGCTTGCCTCTGCCATCCTTCACAGACTGACTGGCACTCGTGAAAGCCAGATTCGTGAAGAGCAAGCTGGATTTCGTCGAGGTCGTAGCTGCATTGACCACATCTTCACCTTGCGTCAGTTGTTGGAGCACCGTCACATATATTGGCGGCCCACCATTGTCGTGTTCCTCGATATCAAAGGTGCATTCGATTCGGTGGATAGGCATGCACTTTGGGACTGTCTACACAGGAAAGGTGTACCTGAGAAATATGTGAATATTATCCGAGCATTATACGCGCGTAGCTCGGGCAGAGTGAGGGCTTACGGCAAGTTGTCGTCGCCCTTTAATATCTCCAGCGGCGTGAGACAAGGATGCCCGCTGTCACCTTTCCCCTTAACTTCGCTGTTGACGAAGTCATGGAAATCGCGTTTACAGGACACGACTTAGAAGGTGTGGAGCTACTCCCAGGAGAACGACTTCTTGATTTAGAGTATGCTGATGATATTGCCCTGATCTGTGACAGCTCACAAACGTGCCAAGCGGCACTGGACAGATTAGCACTAGCTGTCCGTCACTTCGGGCTTTGCTTCACACCCTCGAAATGCAAAGCGTTTCTCCAAGATTGGTCTGGACCGCCTCCTACGCTGACCCTTGGTGGGGATCAGCTAGAAGTCGTTCAAAAATTCAACTACCTGGGAAGTTGTATCAGCGCCCGTGGGATTGAAGATGAAATCACGAATCGTATAGCAAAAGCTAGAGGCGCTTTCGCTAACCTTCGCCACTTATGGCGCCGGCGCGACATCACTCTTGCCCTGAAGGGTAGAGTGTACAATGCAGCAGTACGTTCGACCCTATTGTACGGTTGTGAAACCTGGCCGCTTAAAGCAGCGGACCTGAAGAGGCTAGTTACGTTCGACCACCGGTGCCTTCGTAATTTAGCTCACATTTGGTGGGAACACCGCGTGAGCAACGAGCGTGTTCGACGCCTTGTTTATGGCACAGGAAAAGGAAATGAACCGCTCAGCACCGTTATTTCACGCATCAGGCTCCGATGGCTCGGCCACGTGTTACGCATGCCAGCCCACCGACTTCCGCGACGTGTGTTGTTTGCGCGCCGGGGGTGTGGATGGAAGAAGAGGAGGGGTGGCCAAGCGATGACTTGGTCCAGAGGAATGAAGACCCTCACTTCTGAACTGGCCTCGGTTGGAGCGTCTCGGCTCCCTGGTTGGGGTCCGAAAGACGATGAACACGTTTGGTTGGACACACTTGCTGATATGGCTAGGAGCCGACCTCAGTGGCGTTCATGCTGTGAGTTTCTTTGTCCCACCCCATCCCTCTTAGCCTCCCCCTCCAACCACGATCTCATTACTTAGCCTTATATAATTTTGCATAATAATTTTTTTGGGTGCACAGCAGCCGGCTGGTAGCTTACCGGAACGATGCCCATCCGTTACCGGTAGCTCAGCTAGCTTTCACCAGTTGTTTTCTTTTTATCTCTCTTTTTTTCTTTGTATTGCGGCACAGTAGCTGATGTGTTCCCCACCTCTAGCTAACGTGTATGATGATGATGATGATGTGAATCGTGGCAACTGCAGCCAAAGCCCTTCCGTGCTTGGATTATAGGTGTTCAACTAGACTGGACTGATTTGGCAACATCCTCTGTCCAGCAGGCCACGAATCGTAACAGTTAATGCACAGTCGTTTGCCCCATTAGACAAGTTGGAAGTCACCAATTCACAAAGCATCCAAGATAATTTACAACGTTTTCAAGGCGATCAACAGGCACATGTTGAATGTATACGATCAAATGAGTACTTGCAGGCTAACCACGAACAGTTCGTACGCATCTAGGGGTGAGGTATCGTAAAGAAAACATTGCGGACCATATCAAAGGCTTCTGGGGCAAAGTGGTTTGGAAAAGTCATGGAATGCAAGGAGCCGCATGCTGAAGTTGACGTTGCATTCATGATATATTTTCGTCGCAGATGGGATAAACCGGCTTGCACTAAAACCAGATCTTTTTAATACGGACAAAAGTTATTCCACATTATTTGAGTTCTCCAGTTCTGTTCTTTTGCCACATCTTCTGTGTCAATTTTTCCTGTTTGCTTTCCCTCAAATTCTATGTTGGTTGTTTGATATCACCGAAGCGGCTTCCTATCTATCTAACACCCTTCACCTCCATAGCCGGCTCCAGGAGACTGAATTATTTCTGGGAGGACGGGGTGCACAGTCCTCATGGCTGTGCTAGGTTCAAAGAGTGCTTCCATCTGTGGAGCGGACTACGGCTCGGCCAGCGTCTTGTGTACCTCTGGTACGCATGATTCAATACACATATAGTCAGGAATGCTGCTGCTGTGTATGTTGAAGGAGTGTGCGTCGGCTCCGTTATGTAACGTGGCTTCCATCCACATGCGTCCCGGTCTTATTCCTTCGGGTTTACACTGGATTTGGGGTGTGTGGATAGAGCTGTGGGTTGTGCAGTGCAAGCCACCCATGATCTCTCTGTAAGCGCAGGCGTCTTGTAGCTGTCCCCGTGGATGCCGCAGTGACAGGCAAATCCGGAACCGAATGTCGTCAACCATATCTTCCCGGTAGTATGATTCACGTACTGGGGATAGTCTACGGAGTAGAATGAATGCCAATAGCTTGGAAGCAACCGAAATAAGACTAATCCCGCAATGATTGACACATAAAGTACGAGCTTTGAAAGTACGAGCTCCTTTTTTGGAAATCAGGACTATAACTCATTGGCCCTTAATAGGAAGGCGCTTTCTCTTCATGTCAGATTTCTGCGAACAACGGGGTCAGCTAGTTAGTGATCGCCATGCCGACGTACCTGAACAGCTCCAGAGGAAGTCCGTCTGAGGTGGCAGCCTTGAACCGTTTCAAGCGTCGAATCTCGAGGCAGACTTCCGCTTCGCTGAGTGGATCCAGTAGGACGAGCCAGGGTAGACAACAAGGTGTACTGCATGCAATGATGGACGGTGGGGGCCAGTTGAATGGTGAATAAAACTGCTCGGCCCAGCGGTCCAAACGCCTCTGTTGGCTGGTGATCGGAGACCCGCTCGCTTCGCAAATAATCTCACTGACACCATGCTTCCTGAGAACAGTGGACAGAAGTAGTTGGAAAAGCTTGCGTGTTGCCAGAGGGTGCAGCGATCTACATTTCTAAGGCACGCTCAGAGCATCAAGCCTCGTGATCGTTGCGCAGGCTTTGCTTGAGCATCCGGTTGGCAGAGCTGCACCGCTCGTTGCAATTTGATTCTCCCGGGATATCTCTGCGGCGGTCAAACGGTTTCAGAGAGCGAGCATAAATTCAAGCCTTGAAAAAGCGAAGGGCAAGACCGCAGCTTGACTGTCTAGAAGTGGTCATCACCTACTGTATACAAGTCCAGTGATGCTCTATGTCTTGCGGTGAATAGAAACTAAGTGCGTATGTCAGTGAAGACTGATAACTCGTCTGGACTGAAGAATCAGTTAATCGGTTTGCATAAATCTTGAAGTGCTTCGTTTCTGGGGACCGGCAAAAACACATGCATCATCTGAGTCAATGAAGGTGGACCAAAAGGATCTGCAGTCTCGTACGCTGCCACGCAATCTGAAACTGATTGCAATGTAATCACTTTGAGACCATGCTTGTGTTGGTGAAGGGGATATTAAGTTGCATAACGCGGCTTCGTATGCCTGAAATTAGTGCTGGAAAGAAAAATGCAGAGCCCAGGACCTCACTTACGTGTCCACACAACCGGCTGTGCGAGCCACCGGAGGAACCCTTCCACACCAACTTTATGCGGAGGTGGATGGACAAAGTATTCATGAAGAGATGCTTTGCGAATTCCGCCGCAGTTATGGAGAGAATAAAGTGATTCAAAATCAAAACGAGGGAAAGTAAGTATTTTATGTGATCATGAGGTGCAAAAAACGCGGCTCACGGGAACGAGCGACCGAAACCAAAGTAGGAGTAAAAGGGAAAGCCGAATGGAGACCGAATAAGGCAGAGCATGGACATGCGCTTAATAATTGGGGAACAGGAGAATAGTAGTGTATTCCAATCCTCATAAAAACAGTATTCGATTTCCAATCAAGAGTGGATGCGAAATGAACGGGGGAAAACAAATGGCAGTTCAAGGTGTTACACCTGACGCAGAAAAGAGCCGGTAAACAACAAGGAGGAAGCGCTTGTATATTTTTTGCATCATGTGATCAAAGACGCAGGAACTCAAAGGTTGAGAACTAATGGACAATGGACGATCAAGTGTGATAAGTACCAGAATGGCAGTACCAGCGTAGCTGGAACACCAACAGAGGACGGATCTGGGCAGAAGTAACTCACAGACCGCCCATAACCAGTACTCTGCGAAGTGTCACTACAGGTTAGCTTTGGAATCAGACCGGAGGATGGCGAGAACGCATTGACAGATCATCTGCATTAGGTCACCGAGTAGCCGGAGCCTAACCGATGCGGATGTTGATCGGGAACGATAACCTTGCATGGTAGACACTCAAGGTTTGGTTGGCGGAGTGGTTGGAGGAGTTAGAATACCATGTGGACATATGTGCTAATCTCAGGCTAGACATCTTTAACCAAAGGTTGTTGCGGGCAAGTTGCATCAGACTATTAATATTCAGGACCACTATTGGTCCAGTATCAGGTAACTGCGGAGATAAAAGCACTGAACTCCGTGTATGTTCGAATTTCAGTCTTTTCTTACTTTACATTCCGTTGTTTCAGTCGTCGTTAAATACCAGCACTGTAGCAACACGAGCCAATGAAACTAGTTCGACCGAGATTAGGCGCTTGAATCACAGTTGACGCGCGCTGGTAGGATATGAATGGTAGATGAGCATTATAAGCTGAAACCCGACGGTTATATCTCTGGGTGTCAACCATGAGTAAGGGATTGCTTCATGAAGAAACAAAAGTACGGGGATGGAGTTCATATAAGAGTTTGCTAACTCAGAAATTCAAATTTTAACGGAAGTATTACGTAAGTGGTCCTTAGGAACCCTAAACACAAGTGTTTCAAGGCGATGATGTAAAGCGGAAAAAGAGAGGTGTCTGGTGCGAGAGGACCGCGTTTATCCACTGCAGCGGTAGACGACGAATTGTCAATAGAGGTTTTAGTCTTATTGAACCAGACAATGTTTGTTCGTCAAATCCACTTTTCCATATGTGTCACGCGAATTCACCTTCGGTATGAAAGCGTATGTGAGCCGTGTGGCTGTAATGTGTTACTGTGACAAGCGAACATACGCGAAAAGTAAACTTTACTTTCTTTCTCAGTTCAACTGGTCCTCATCAGCTGATAGCACAGACGGTCAACGGGCTTATAGTGACAACAGAGAGGAGAACGGAGGCCAGACAAATTTCGTGACAGTCGCAAAACAACAGTGCCGAAAACAAGATTGCCAACGTATGGCCCAACAGATTGCACAGGGTGAATGCAAACAGCGATCGTTTCAACAGTCGCTCAGTAGGCGCGTAAGGGAAAAAGTGACAAGGAAATCGATACACTTAATAATGGCAACATGGCAGTGAACGGTGAAAACACAGTTGGCATGAAGTAGCGATTATTGTCCTTGTGACAGATCACAGTTACTATTGCCCGGTGAGCAGTAATCATTTGGGCCCACCGGCAGTGCGATGTGGGACACAGTTGCCAATAGCAAGCACTTTAGGACGGATAAAACGGACGAAACCAGCAGATTGGATTGAGTAAGATAGCTACCTCTATCAATACGACAGGACAGCTGTTAGCGACTAAAACTGATCAATACTGACACAATTAGGTGGTAAAACGTGATGGGGTTTCCCAAGATTAATATGACTGGTTGGATGGAAATCGAATCAGTTCTGTTGCATAGCTATGAAGTGTATGCACGGAAATGTGGTGGAAGCCGGTTACACAATGACACACCTAGTCCAAAATAGTGGAAACATCGATAATAATCATGGTAAGACAGAAGTGGGCAAGTATGGAAGTCAATTTGAGCGTAGGTGTGACGAACCTAGTCCGAAAATGAATTGCAATCGTCAGAAAAAGCAAGCAAAAATCAGAAGAAAGATATCCAACTAAAAAGCGATTGTGAAATCGTGGCTGCTCCAGGTGCAGCCCCATTAGCAAGATCTCAGGCAACTCGCTGAGCTGTGGGTCAGAATATTGAACCAAATGCTAGAGGCGGTGTTCCTAGAAAATAATTCGCTCTTGGGATGGGCAGCGGGGTAGTACTCGTCTGTAAGACACCGTCACCTGTAAGGCACTACTTTCATGTTGTCACATTTCCACTGATCATCAACTTAAGCTGACAAACGATGGATCACTACAGATTTCCTCAGCTCACAATCACAAGGAAGTCAGATCATCGTTCAAGCTTCAGGTACCAGTCCACCTTAAGTCTTTCAAAGTCCGCACACTGTGATGCGTGGCGACTCTTCCAAACGTACACGCACCAACCGCATCCCAAATTCATTTTGATTTACCACACTCAGGTTCAAATGATAGTTCGCGCAACTCGTGTCCCCTGTGATGCGAAGTTGCACGCTTGTGGGATTTAGGGTGTTGAGGTTGTCGTCCGTAAGCTTTACATCGGGACGGAATCTGTGATTTCGTGAGTGGTCCAAAAGGAGATAATAGGCAAGAGCAGAATGTATAGTGTCTTATTGTCCAAACAACTTGCATCCTCGACAAATTTTATAATCAGCTCTCCTCGTTAACAGGACTAATAAAAAACAGACAACGTGATTGTTGTGGATTAAATGAATAGGCGAGTCAGTATAGAACGAAAGACAAAACACTGCGGCACTTTCAAAGCGCAAAAAATGTCGAAATGTCTGACTATGAGTTAGTGCATACCGTGCAGAACTGTCGGTGGTGAATAAATATGAGTTTCACAAATGTATACTAGAAAGTAGTAGGGAGTACCGAAAAAACCACACGTGTGTACCACTGCGAATTAGACTGTTCCCGATAGCATGTAGATCCGTCACAAAGAGACTGGACCTAACGTGGTGGGTCGGTTTTCGTACATCCTTGACCCATGGAACTATACGGGGTCGCGTCCCCGGGGCCTCTTCAGAGCTAATACCAGGTCGGTCAAAGGTTAGTATCAGATAACCTCAGTTTCCGTGTCATCCAGATTAGGAATAGAATGTCTTACACTTCTTTAAAACCGTATCGTTATCACATCCGCTGCGTTGCGGACAAGCTTTAGATCCAAAGGTTATGGTGGAGGACCTTAGCAGTCCTCCTGTCAAGCTCTGGGCAGTATCTCAACCCACATACAACCATGACAACTACTTCAATCCAATCACATCCTGCATCGGATGTCGCGTAGATTTTCAAGAGTCGCCTTATCTGCTGTATACAGCAGGGCGGAAAGGCGTAAACATGCTACCGCTGGCGCCTCCTTTCTTTTCCACCTATCTGTTTTATGCCACTCCAAACCCCCATTACTAACCTTCCTTCCATACTTGACAGCAACAGCAATGCTACTGGAGTCACACCAGCTGCAGCTATCTTCCCGCAACACCCACAGGACGTCCATCAGCACCTCGATTGGAGCGTCACGGCTCCCTGGTTGGGGTCCAAAAGACGATGAACACGTTTGGCTAGATACACTTGCTGACATGGCAAGGAGCCGATCTCAGTGGCGTTCGTGTTGTGAGTTTCTTTGTCCCTCCCCATCCTTTTAGCCTCCCCTCCAACCACGATCTCATTTCGTTGCGTAATATAATTTTACACAATAATTTTTCTTTTTGCCTAGTAGCCGGCTGGTAGCTTACCGGAACGATGCCTATCCGTTGCTGGTAGCTCAGCTGGCATGCAACTTGTATTTATTTTCCTTTTCCTTTATGTATTGCGGCACAGTAGCTGAGGTGTTTCCCACCTCTAGCTAACGTGTATAATGATGATGATGATGATGCTGGCTAGCCGAACAACCTCCTCGTGGTGCCAGCTGGGTGGTTCGGGTTTTTCCCCTTCCAGCAAATAGTTCGGCGGCAGTGTTCCAGCACGTGGTGGGTTTTCGCCTGGCAAGTGTCCTCCCTATAAAAAGCCACAGATGTCTGTTTAAGAACACTGCGACGTGGCGGATGTGACTCGCCACTAAATAAAGTCACTGCCCCTTGCTTCATCCTGGCGAAGCATTGTATTCCAGCAAATTTATGCTGTAATTCTGGGGAGCGTTGGGCCGCTGTTTGACAAAGGAACAAACGGAAGGCGTATGAACTGAGCAATCAGTCACCGGCTCCCAATGAGCGCGATTCCCTGAATTCGCTCCGCTGCCTTGCGAGCAGGCTATTCAGCCAAAGGCTAGGGGTGGTGTCCCCTAAGTCAATATCTTACTTCGGCTTGGGCAACCGGGTAGTATCTCGACCTATAACGAAACCATGGACTTTGTTGTGTTTTCTTTTACAATTTCTGTACCTTCTTTTGTGTTACATGGTTTCTGATGGCTCTATGTCTATTCAGAGACTGTTGTAAATATATAAATAAATATAACAAACAATAAGGGCAATCGCATCGACGGTGCTAACCACAGGGATATTGGCCAAACGCCGGTTGTGACAAAAATACTGGCCTCGATTGTCGTTCTTCGTCGCATCCAGGAATGAAAAAAGAAGGTAGGTTTACGTCCTGGACGGGGTTGTATAGACCATACATTCGCTTTGCGGTAAGTACAAGATCAGCGACATGCGCATGGCAGACAGACAATAGCTGATGTTCCTCAAAATCAAGAGTGCGCTCGATTCATACGATCAATGCATTTTGTTCGAAACACTTGGGTGGAAAGGTATTCTCACGAAATATGTGAACATACTGAGTGCTCTATCCTCGAGCACGACAAGCCGCGACAGGGAATACGGTGAATTATCGGATATGTTTCTGAAAACATTGTTGTTCGTTTGAATTGTCAAATTTCACCAAAGCTGCTCACACAGGCCATCACTGTATCCGTAGATGGTCACGAGTCTCCAGCACAAGGAAGACCGCATGTATGACAGCACGCCACCGCGGTCATTTGATAGCCTATCATAAGGGAAGCAGGAATGCCCACTGATTGCGATTTCCTGTGCGGTTATCTTTGAACTTAACCAAGTTCCAGCTAGGCCCAATACGTCTCGCTGCCGAGAGGCAACGAAGTGGCAAACGTTTGTTCATTAGACTACAAACGTTCGCAAAGGCTACACGCCACAGGAACTGTCGGCCGTGCGTGAAGCATTAGCGCGACCTGTTCATCCGGATTCAAGGAGGAATCCAGGTAACCATTCGAAAATTTACAATGCGGTAATTTGTTTCCCCGCCTTCAGTGCGCCGCTTTAGTTCCATTACGGCAGAGTTGAGATATTATCGGTCTGCTGGATTCATGTCTGCGTGCACAAGGATCTTCAAACCCTTGAGCCCACCGAGGCGCGATAACATCAGCCTCGGATCAGCTTCGTCAACAAAAGTGACTCTTATGGGTCGAACTTTCTCTCAGTTTTCTTTCCCAGACGAGCAATTTACATCACTTTCAGCCCGTCTTCGCCGACATCGAGCAGCCTATCAACCAGACTGCAGATACACGACGTCGTGTTCATAGCGAACCTGAGGGCTCGAATCCGACGATTCAGGTGCGTGGAAACCATCAAGTGGCGAGGTCTCAGGTCGCTGGACGTCGTTTTCGGTTTCTTTGGCCCTTGCGTTTTTCAGAGGTCGTCACTACCTGGCTTGGTACATATTCGAGTTGCAGGGTCCGTCGAAACAATAACAGGTGGTAAAGAGGGGCTACTCGGCGATTTAGGGACTCGCTCAGCGAAGATGGTGGTAGGCGTACAAGGTGTTTGTGTCTGTGCCTTTTGCGCAGAACTTACAGAGCTGCTGACCTTGGAATACCTCACTTTACCGGTCTATTGATTAAGTTTCCCAGGAGACTTGGCCTGTTGATGATGATTACTGGTCGGAAGCACCAAGAAGAGATATTTCAATGCAGCTGCATCTAATATCACTCAGGTGCAAAGACCCGTTTGTTGGAGTGCGCTCGATATGTTTTACATCGGCAAAATGTTTGTCCAGGAAGTACTGTAATTCCGATACCGACTTAGCCTTAACTACATGTTGCGGCGGGTTGTCCTATACATTCACCACTCTCCGTTCGAGAGTTGGTGAGCGACCCGGTTCAAAACCGGTACGACAAGCTTGTACCGGTGTCCTTGTGTGCTCCTTGGTGTGCACAGATGAAGCAGCAGCCACAACATGGAGTAAGCACGCAGATGTAATATCCGGTGCGTCATGATGTGGTCAACCCGCAGTCGACGACAAGATAGGGTGTACAGCCCTAGTTTCTTACACCGGTCTTTGTACGGCACACCTCGTCACTTGGGAATCAGCCTAATGGCCACATGTCGCTCAATTTTTGCTACCTCGCCCCGGATGATAGGACAATACGCGGGAGAGCCATACCCTACCATTGGTCGTATTATTGAGACGAAGAGGCGAGTGGCGATCTCGTTGGACCAAGTGCTCAAGCTGCGCCTGAGCGTCCAAAGCATACGAAGATTGCTTTGGTAAAGCCTATTTGTGTTGTCCATGGACTTTAGGTCTTAGTGTGAAAGTATACAGAGGTCTCGCACGAAAGGCGCGGGGTGCAACGGTTGATCTGCCACCGTGTAGGTTCAACTGTGCTCACGATTACCCAGCCCCATGAATTGCGACTTGATTGGGTTGATCTGAAGGTTGACCTCTGCAGACAACGTGGAGAAGCGGTCGAAGTCCTGCTGAAGCAGATCACAGGCATTGAGTGCGAGGATTACTCTCTACGCCTTCAAGTCATCTGCGAATAACGCACAAGGTGAATGGAGTAGCTGAGGCACATCGTTTACATGCATCACGAACAAAATGGGCCCCAGTACAGTGCACGATGGATACCAGTCGGTCAAATGCTTGTCCACCTGGATTCTCCAGTTTTGACCAACAAGGAAATTCCTGATCCATCGGTGCAACGAGCTGTAAACACCGCACACCCTCTGCCAGTCGAGGAGCCCTTCATGATTCACCTTGCCAAATGCCTTACTGAAGTCAAGCTAAATGACGTCGAGCGACTTGACTAGGTTTAGCACTTGCAACCATTCGTGCCGCGTTAACAACAGGTTGGTGATGCATGAGCGACCTTTCAGGAAACCATGTAGTGCAGGCGTCGACACTTTTCGACTCGAGAAGCTGCAAAAGACCCTTCCTCACGATCTTCTTAAGCGACTTTGCCAAAACAGCGGTCAGGAAGGTCGGCTAGTAGTTATCCAATTGGCTTGGGTCACCACCTTTCGGTAGTGGCTTTACGACTGAGGATTTTCAGTCGGTCGGTAACAAACCAGTGGATAGTGAACTATTGGACAGCTCAGTTATACAAAGCGAGATGGCGGCCAGTAGGAACTTGAGGACAAGTGGGTGGATTCCATCTAGCCCAGCAGACTTCGTCCCATCAAAGCTTGTCAGCAGCTAGAGTACATCTTCAGTGCTGCAAATCAAGCGGTCTAGTTCAGCGGAGGCCGTACTCGTTGAACTCGGTACAAACACCTATTCACTTGCAAATACGAAAACGAAGTGCGCCGCAAATGCGGACGCACGATCTCTGCTCGAGGTTAGGAGTTGTCCATCTGAGCCTTCAGACATAGGCACATTGCCTGAATGTCTCAGGCGCCACATCACGTAGGCGAAGATCCACTTAGGAGCAGCCTTTGCGACGCCTGAAACCTCCTCTTCAAAGCTTCTGCGCTTTTTGTTTTCGCGTTTTTGCAGAGATTACGCTGTACCTTGTACGCTTTGTAATCCTCCTCAGAGCCAGATAACACGAATTTGTTTCATAATCTGAATCGTCGTCGGGTAAGTTTGCTGCACTCCTTGTCGAACCAATGTGGCTTGATTGGCCCAACTTTCCGATACTTGAGGGGTACAAATCAAGCGCACAACGATTACACTACCACTTTAGTGATAGTCCAACAGGTTTTAATAGACGAATCCTCTGGTAATGAGCAGTCCATCAGGCTCGTTGCTCGAGTGAGGCCATTAAAGTCCGCCTTCCAATAGTTGAAGGCTGGCTCCAGCGGGGGAGAACACGACAGCGGCAGCTTCAAGCTGGCTATGATCATCGAGTGGTCACTCTCTCCCAGGGATTCCAAGACTTGAATGTTATACCCACGTTGCTCACAGCTGGTTAAAAGTAGGTCTAAGCACGATGGAGTTGCGCGTGCAGTTATGCGCATCGGTTGCTAGACGTGTTGTGTGGCCCCAGTTTCAAACATCAACCCCGCAAACTTCCTCTCGACTTCACAATGGTAGGGGAGATGTTCAGCCTTAGGCAACAGTATTCGAGGTAAGTTTAAATCGTCCATGAGTAGGAACAGCGGACGAGGCAAGTGGTTGCGGACATGCGGCAAGCAGTTCAGGTAGCGGCTCAGTGGACTGCGATATGCCATGCTCACGAGCATCTCGCAGCGTCTGAGGTGAATCGAACACCATAACTGCTCACATAGACCATCAGCGCTTCGGTAGGTGCTCATTAGTCTCCCACACAAGGAAGACCATACGTACAGCAGAACGCCACCGCGATCATTTGATGGTCTATCACAATGGAAGCACGAGTGGCCACTGATTTCCACTTCTTGGGCGGTTACGTCGGAGTTTAACGATGTATCCAAGGCCTAATACGTCTGGCCGCTGAGCGCTTACAAAGTAGCACAGCTAATCGCGTTTGTTCATCAAACTGCAGTTAGTAAGCGCTACGCGCAAGCCGCAGTAGGAACCGCTGAGCGGGCCTGAAGCATAAGAAACCAGTTGATCCGGATTCGCAGAGGAATCCAGGTGACTACCCGAAAATGTACAATACGGAGATTTGTTTCCCCGCCTTCATTGCGCTGCTTTAGTTCAATTGACGCAGACTTGAATTTTTCTCGGTTTGCTGGGTCAGCGCGCGTGGATCTTTAAACCTTTCAAACTACTAAGGCGGGACAATATCAACTTAGGACTTTCCTCTTCAACAAAACTCACCCTTATAGGTTGACTTTTGCTCTTGGTTCTCTTTCCGAAACGGGCGATCTGTTTCACTTTCAGCCCGCCCTCATCCACATCGAGCAGTCTATCAAACAGACTTTGCAAAAACTCGACATCATGTTTATGGCGCACCTGAGGATTGGAATCACAGAATTCAGTTGCGTGAAGGACCATGAGGCTGCGGCGCCTCAGGTCGCTGGACATTGTTCTCGGTTTCTTTGGTTTCTTGTTTTTCCATTTGTTATCACCAATATGCTTATGGTACATTGGAGATCTACTGTCAACTGAAGAAATCGTAGGTATTTAAGCCAAGCTTGCTCCAGGGATGGATTCGTTGCTGTACTAGATGTTGGCTATTTCTATGATTGCGGTGTAGGGCAAACTGAGCTGTGCGTTTCAGCGCACTTCGCTCTAATGGTCCGCTTGTCAAGCTTTTCGGCTCCTTTCTGCCGAAGCTTGGACTGACAGTACTTACAAATGGTCTTCAATAAGTCGTGCGGAATCCATTGAATTACGTGAAATTGGTCCACAAACAGACCAATGCACGAAATAAGAAACTTCACGTTGCATAAACTGCATGTAATCGCATTTGCGCGATCTCCAATCACAACAAGAGGTCTGCTTCACTTTTAAAAAGTAGACAGCGATCGATACGACTAGATCAGCGTAATGTAGAATCACAGAAAATACAAATAACTAGCACAAGTATTTATGAGGAAATAATTCAAAATTACTAATGTGAGTGAATTATACAAATATTTATGGGAGAAACTGACTTTAACAATGCAAAGAACGAGGTAAACTGGACTGATGAGGACACGAGCAAAATACGACGAAGACGATGATGATGATGATGATGACGATGATGATGATGACGATGATGATGATGATAGCATGTAGATCTGTGCCATCCCAAGAAGACTGGACCTAAATGCGGTGGAATGGGTTTGTGCACTTCAGCGAACCGTTGGGACATGCTGGGACCTGGTGCACCGCGCAGTCAGTGACGTTCCTGAACTCGGTTTTTGCTTACAATTGCCACATATTACCCCAAGTAACAGTACCGCCTTTCACCTGACTCTTTTTCGTTATATGCTGTTTACATTCTATCTCTATTTCCGCACCATGGTTAATCATTAGTATCCTGAGCATGTGGGTCGCGATAACTGGATCCGCAACACTCCGGCATCCGGATCATTGTTACTGAGTCAAACTGAAATAAACGCGGATGTTTGAACGTGGCAAACGGAAACGGTTTCCTGTCTGATCGAAAACCAGTTCTTGTACTAAATGAACAAGGTTGGGCTGCTTGCCGAAGGGGACAAAAGCTAGCGTATTCACACAGTGTGTCAAATAGAACGCTGCTGAAATTTCAGTGTCGCTGCCAGTCGGGACCATAGCACCGGCGAAGGAAATGCGGCACGAGTATTTTGAAAAGAGCAGGAAAAAGAGTTTGAACTCAGGCACCAGACGTAGACAGTGTCAGACTGCTGTGGGCAGCGATTCCTGAACGCAGTTAGGCGATGTTGTCCGATAGTATAAGTCGAAGCAATTTATTGATCATTCCCCCTCGTGTTAAAATCCTGTCATATCAAACGCCGTAAATGATATTTAGACTCCATCACCAATCCGGCGTGGTGCTAGCTCTAGCTATGTCAAATAGATAACGTGAGCACTGTGAGCGCGAAAGTCAGCTGTATAAAGGATATGTGGGGTGCAGGAGTGGACTGCGTGTAACACGGCGTTGGAAGAGATCAATAAATTAGGACAGAACAATACGAGGGAAGTGGTACGGATTCATTGCACTATCCAGTTTGAGGAATATGAGCTCTACCACAACGAGATGCAGGTGACCAGGTGTCACTAATGGATTAATGGGTGACGCGAGCTGCGTGCTTCTGATAGTGAGAGAATTGTAGCATTCGATGGGCAGATTGCAAACAGACCATGGGTGAAGAATGGTCGTTGGTGACGTAAATAAAAACGATGCGGTTACAATACACAACGCGCGATGCCATTAGCGTCGCAGTAACAAACGGGACAAGTCTCTTAAGTACCACAAAAGAGGTTGTAACATGTTGGTGCTCGGTGATCGTGGATAAAGTAAAAATAAACGGGGACGATAGAAAAACGCCAAACCGATAGTGAATGTACATGAATGGTGTAGATGGGAAAATTGTCGAAATGCACAAGCTGGCGAGTGAAAAACCCTAGTGAGACTGTCTGAGTTGAGCCGGAGAGAAATAAAAAATGGGCAGTACCAAATGATAGCCACGGACCATAGAAACGGAAGCATTCTAACCTTCTTCAATTCAAGCCAAGTAGAGAATGTGCTACTGACCCCGGGAGGACAAATGTTAAGCCCCAACTCACACATGAGTTCGATAATGATAGCAATCAGATGTATCGTTCAGTTACCAAGTGAGGAAACTCTGATCCAGCAAGAAAAGCGAACGATGAGGGATGATCCATGGGAAACAGGTCCATGTGCAAGCACATACTACCTTTCAATTTGTTCCAGGTAAAGAGGTGAACACATAATCAGACAAAACTCCAAGGAAAGTGAGGTCAGACTTTGTGTATATTCTTCCTGACACGTTTCCTGAAGGAATTAATGCGAGCAGCTATAACGCATGTAGGTTGAAAGGCGCACTTCGAAGACGCGGGAAAATAACAGGGGAGCACTGTGATACGAGCGCCAAGTCACAGTGAACAAAAGATCCAAGGAAAAAGGTAGGAAGCTAATGTGGGATGAATCTGACGGATTCGGTCATTGGAAGTAGCAAGTGCAATCGTCCGTCTATGCAACTCCGTTGATTGACTGAACGTCGGGTGCGCTATAGCGAATTAATCGAATAATCGTCGTTTGCGGAAGTGCTTGAACAATAGACTTCGACGCGTTCGGTATAGTAATCTTCCCTTCTTTGAATAAACCATCCTCCAGATAGACAGACAACATGTATATCCAACGGAAATGAACATATGTAATAATAAATCTAAGGATCAAAAGACGGACGGCGGAGAGGAAAGGCATCAACAGTATGACGGTACGTAGTATCGAGGTTTCGTTGCCGCGCAACCACCGCCGGGCGCGCGTGGGCTGAGGATACTGCGAGGGTCGCTCTGCCCCTCGCAAGCTCGAACTCGCGCCGTTAGACTACAAGGCCAGCTCGTTACCCTTAGGCTACGGGCCACAGGCGAGAAGGCGACAGCTGCCTGATAGTTGTGAGCATTTCCTCCACATGTATTTACCACGATAAAACGTTCCAGAACGATACCTAGAAGCTTCTCTGAGATAGGTGAACACAATTTCACACTGCTGATGTGAAGTAGAGTGCATTCTGTGAAAATACGCTTGTATCAACTTAACTCATGTCAGAAAAAAAGTTCGTTAAATTTTGTGTAATGGGTGACAGAAAAGGGAACTTAGACCAAACCTTGAATTAGACTAGATAAGTTTATCACTTGTTTAGACCATCAGATGGTCGGCATTGAAAAGCGCGTCATCTGTGAATAGCAAAAAGAGCGGTGCTTGATGAACAAGTATTGAGCCAACGTTGATGGAAAGTACGGATCGTCAGCGGATAGCTCCTCGAAGAAAATCGGAATTTATGTTGGACAGCGACGGACGTTGATTGCCAAGTCTGGCAAAATTGGTGAGATAATCTTTTAGCGGAAGATCATGCAGAGATCGCAACCGCAACACACGGTTTACACAGGCAAGCGAATGGATGTGATCAAGAAAGTAGAAAGCACTAAACGTATGCGATCATAACATCACCCTGAGCGGACCATCAACCGTGATAGGCAAATTGACTGAATCATCAAAACACTGAAGGGTGAATTACGAAATAACAGAAGTCAGAAATACCCATCAAACATCGCCGCTATAACGGACAAACATACCTAGCAAGGAACCGAGCAGATCATAGACACAAAACTGAAAATTTTAAAATAGCAAGTGTGAGCAACATCTCAGCAGCCTGGATTGCAGCGTTGAGGATGTGCGCAAATTGCTCGCCAGCGTTGACCGTAGCAAGCCTGCCGGACGTGATGGGCTCCGTCCAATGATCCTCAAATCGCTATCGGCTATCATCTCGCGTTCGATGACTGAGCTATTCAACAGGTCGTTGTCTGTCTTTTCAAAGCCGAACGAATGAAAATGCTCAGTGGTGAAACCGATTCCGAAAGGCGGCGATCCAAGTAAGGTGGAAAACTACCGGCCGATATGCCTCATTTCTGTTTTGGCTAAGACACTCGGGAAGATCGTGAAACGTGGTCTTCGGCAGTATCTGGAATTGAAAAGTATCTGGACGAGCGCTCATCACGATTTCATAAAAGGTCGGTCATGCATCACAAACCTGCTGCTCTCGACGCCGGAATGGATGCAAGCACTAAACCGAGGGAAGTCGTTTGACGTCATTTATGTCGACTTCAGTAAAACGTTTGATAAGATAAACCATGAGATCCTCATTCGGAAGCTGAACATGTTCGGTGTTGGTGGTCCACTGCACCAGTGCATCAGTGACTTCCTTACTGATCAGACGTGGAGGGTGCAGGTGGACAACCACTTGACCGAATGGTATCCCTTGACCAGTGGCGTCCCGCAGGGCACAGTCCCTGGGCCCATTTTGTTCCTGATCCACGTCAACGATTTCCATCGGTTCCTCAGTTGACCTTGCGAGTTGTTTGCAGATGACTTTAAGGTATGGAGGATAACTGAGGCGCCTGACGAATGCGACCTGCTTCAGCATGATGTTGACCGCCTCTCTATATGGTCATCAATGGTTAACCTTCCGATTAACCCGGTCAAGTCGATCTTCACGAGCCGGAGCAAGAGTGTTAATGGCCGAGTTTACAATCCGGAAGGCCAACAGTTACACCCATCGTCATCCGTGTAGGATCTCGGAGTACTCACCCGCTGCGATTTGAAATCGGTTGAAAATACTAGCTGACTATACCAAAACGGATTGCGCACGCTTTGGGCGCTCAACGTTCAAGGCCATTCAAATTATTTTTGAAACGATCAAAAAAGTATCAAGGCAAGGTGAGTTTATGACTGGTAGTCACACCTTACTTGGTAAGTTTTTTGGTTGTTTCAAATTTAAACTGAATGACCTTGAACGTAGTTCCTTTATAAACGCTACACCATTTTCCACGGATTGTATCTTACCAGCTAATGAGAATACCCGAAACATCTTGTTAAAATGTTGTTCCTTCTTGGTAGCTTAAATGTGTGAAGGAAAAATCCTGCATGAAAACCGAATGTTCAACGCGCTACATAATACAATAATATTGGGGACGATTCTATTCCCAAAACGCAAACTGGTCCCCAGCCTCGTGTCACAGCCAGGAAATGTCACAGTGTTGTTTATGGCAGCATCCATATCAAGTGATATAACACAGAAACACGAAGGAGATATATATGGTTTAGGAGTATAAGGACTGGAGTACATACAGCCGTACTGCAGCATAACAAAGGGTCGTTAAAAGTGCGGTTCAAAAAGGTCTTAATATGGCACAATCCACCAGTGTGTAATAGTCCCGCATTAGCTTTCAACCGTTTCCCACTTAACTGCATACTGAGATATTTGGTACCTAGTTTGGTATTCTAGTGGCTCCTGTGGATGTATGGCTTTTCCTCGTTAGCCCAAATAAACAACCGTCGGGTAACGTAAGGTTCTCGAAACGCGGTGATAAAAACGGACCTGAGTGATGTTGGCAACTGTCGCCTATTTCACGCGGGTAGGTGGGAGAGAATTTTTCGTCCACGTAGGATCTTAATCAAATGTAATTGGGTTAAAAAAGAAAAAAAGGAGCGAATCACCAAGAAAGTTCATTCAAAGTGAGAAAGAACAACAGTAACAGAGCTCTTGTGAACTCACTTCAATACTGAAATATCCGCGATCCACATAGTCCCCGAGAAACAGGTAGCGAGTAGTCGCTGGATTTCCACTGACTTCAAATAATTTCATGAGGTCATAAAATTGGCCGTGAATATCCCCACACACTAAATCAAGAACGGAAGTGGCAGGAGACCAGGTGTCAGCCATAGGGCCAGTCTGGATTAAAAGCTGATATTACCATCCCAGAGAAGAGTTAGAGATGTTAGAACAAACGACTAGGTAGACGACTAATGAGATTCTACAAGACCTTTATCTACTGGATTCCTATAGTGCGAAGCTGAGTGCGGCGCATCCAAAGTGACAAAGATATAATTCCAAACCTAAAAATCAGGAGACGTAGACAGTGAGATGATGCGGTCATTTCGTGCATTCTTATCAATCACAAAAACATGCAACATTGGAACATAAACGGTGATCGCAGTTAGCAAAACACATAGGCTACTACGGTAGGCTAATAGCCAATGTCAGCTATTTTTGAATGCCTAGCGGTGGTCGTTCGCGATGGATAACGATAGCCTCCAATAGCCTACTGATTTGGGGCTTCTGATCGCGCATTAAGACTGTGATCGACTCATCAGGATTGACTCGGTGACCAGTAGTCATCAAGTGCCTGGTGACTGCTGAGGTAGCTCGGTTTCCCGAGTCAACTGATTCTGTCGTCACAAATCCCATGCGGCTGCGCAACCATTTTTGGATGTGTTCATTGATTCTGACACCTAGACTTCGGTCAGTGAGCCCGACGTAGCGGTCTTCACAGTTAAAGATAATGTGTATAGACAATGGGACATGTACTGCTTTGTCATCGATGTCTTAATCGAACACATTAGCATAGGTCTAGTCGAGATGAGCAGCCGCAATTCCGCCGTGTTGTACAGTATTTTCAATGGGGCACTTATGAGTATCTCGGCAACCTTCATCACGTTGTCATCTTTGAAAGGCAGCTCAATGAAAATAGGCCACTTTGGGACTGTTAGCTTACGAACTTCCTTGTTTGTTTGACAGTGGCGCTCAATACACTATAACGGATAACAGTTAGATTGAAGCGTGCTGAATAGCAAGTTCCTTTCTACTTCTATGGTGCCTGGGGTGCAGATCAGGTTGGCCCGATAAAGTAGAGTTGGATTAGAGAGAAACTGGCAAAACGCAAATAATGGCCAGTCCAGGTCGGCTTCTGTAGACAGACCGTCTGTCCGTCGTGTAATCAGCACGTCTAGATACGGAAGGCAATTGTCTTGCTCATCGTCAAGCACCACAGTAAGGTTTGGATGAAGTGTGTTCCGAGCCTCGGTCGCATACGTGATGTTTACCTCGGAGTACATGATTAGCAATATGTCATCAGCATCACGCTTGTATAGAGTGGCTGAGCGTATGATGTAAGCTGACTTTTCCTTAATCATGCTCATGAATACATCTGTCAATAATGGACCTAGTGGGCTACTCAACGCCGCACGATCAATCTAAAAATAAGCACTGACCGAAGTCTAGGTGTCAGAATCAATGAACACATCCAAAAATGGTTGCGCAGCCGCACGGGATTTGTGACGAACGAATCAGTTGACTCGGGGAACCGAGCTACCTCAGCAGTCACCAGGCACTTGATGACTACTGGTCACCGAGTCAATTCTGATGAGTCGATCACAGTCTTAATGCGCGATCAGAAGCCCCAAATCAGTAGGCTATTGGAGGCTATCGTTATCCATCGCGAACGACCACCGCTAGGCATTCAAAAATAGCTGACATTGGCTATTAGCCTACCGTAGTAGCCTATGTGTTTTGCTAACTGCGATCACCGTTTATGTTCCAATGTTGCACGTTTTTGTGATTGATAAGAATGCACGAAATGAAGGTATCATCTCACAATCGACATCTTCCAATTTTTATGTTTGGAATTATAAAGGGAAATGCTTGTTTCAAAAGTATAATTGTAACGACGGCCGACTCTAAGCTGCCACCAGTGATACCTCATTTCCCAGATCTGACTGTTGGACAGGGAAATCTGCCGATATTTCACAAACTGACGCCATGGTAAATCGGAATGGATATGTGCCTGCTGAATTCGAGACAGCCACTGCAAGATAATGCATTAGATGGATTGAGTTAAATAAGGGAGAATACTGGGAGTGCAGAAGAGGTTCTCCAAAACGAACAAAAAAGGTCGGCTGAACACGTGGAAGCGCGGGATAAAATATTCACCGATTTAATGTACTTATTGACAAAGTAAAGCGCGGGAGGAGGATCGGTTAATAACATGAAGCGCACATCGATGGCTGCAATTACTGAATCGGTCACGAAAAAAGTGAAAACTAACCATATAGAGATAGTTTCTTGGAAGTCAAATAGGTCCGTTGAATCAGAGTAAGGGGCGAACACAGAGACAAGAAATTGCTAGATCAAGGTAAACTGACTGATAAGCTTATGAATGAAAATCAAGGGAGGTCGGAATACAAGATTTCACAAAACCAAGCGCGACTGTACAGCGCGAACCACCTGGGTCAACTGTGTTGTTCCCCGATAGTACCATGTGGAAAGAAGTGGCAGAAAGGAGAGTGCCAACGTTATGTATGTTCCAATATGACCTGTGATGAGAATATACAATCGGACTGAACAGATGAAAAGGCAGAACGAACCAGGAAGTCAATTGGAGGTGTGACCGCCGAATCCGGTAACTGGACGTGGCATTCATGGTCGTCCGTTCATTTGGCATCGCAGATGGATTGAAAGTTGCGTGAGCAACGCTTGCTTGATTGACCCCGTCAGACTGGTCTGGAGCCGTCCGTATTAGTAAAAGCGGATGAGCAATATGTACAGGCATTTTGTGGATCAACTGTGTTGTCATTTTCATTCTTCGCTGTATATACCGATTATCCCCCCACTTTTATCATAGAGATTATCAAACCAACTTTGCCTCCAATTTGAACAATAGCATTGTAAGAAATGCATACCAACAGGCAACAATCAAGGGGGCGATTATACTTACCAGTAACAGGAGCATCAACATTGAGGACAGTGTATTCCGCACGGAGCAAAGAGGCTCCACCACGAATTATTTTTAAAGCAACCTCATCCGTAACGCGGCCCTCGAGAATAAACTGTTGCTTGAGTTTGTCGATCCGTGGATATCCTTTGTGGTCAAACACATCCGCCACTGTCAGCCTATACGTAGGAGGATGAGGTACACCTGCGAAAAGGGATGGTAGGTGATCACATTTTGATACGAAGAGAGGTTGCTTTTAGTAAAAACCAGCTCAATTGTATGATGCTTACGGAGTCGCTTAGAAAAGGCATTAGCCGGTACACAGTACCGATGATCCGGTACCGCGTAACCACCACCGGTCGTACGTGGGCTAAGAATACTGAGAGAGTCACCCGGTCGCTACGTAGGCTCGAACCCGGGCCCACAAATTACAAGGTAAGCTTATGATCCTTAAGGCTACGGGTCCAAGGGAATGGTATTAACATAATAACTTGATAGAAAGCGGGTGTAGTAACAGTCGGAGCAACAGTATGTGTGCACAGCGACAGTAAGCGAGAAAAAACGAAAAGTGGAATTTTAGGTCGCCAAAGGTCACCCTCAGGTTGTCAGGTCCCATTCAAAACGGAGAGCAAGAGATGGGAAAACTAGGACATTTTGCAAATGGAAATAATCAAAAGACAAACCACTTGTTGCATTCCGGTGAGGAAACAAACAGCTGAAGTAATGTCATATAAAATGGATGCTGCAATGCTTATTCATCATCACCGGAGAGCTGACAGCCGGCTAAAGTGCCGCAAAAAGAGTTATATTACGCCTAACGAATGAGATCGGGAATAAAGGGGGAAGCTAAGCGGGAGAGGAATGGATAAAGAAACTCACAACACAAGCGCCATTGGGGCCGGCTCCTAGCCGTATAAGCAAGTGTGTCCAACCAAACGGGTTCATCGTCCTTAAAACCCCAGCCAGGCAGTCTGGATGCACCAACCGACGCCAACTTCGAATTGAGGATTTTCATTTCTCTCGACCAAATAATCGCCTGGCCTCCTCTCCACCTCTTCCAACCGCACCCCCGATGCGCAAACAATGCACGTCGCAGGAGTCCGTGCGCTGGCATGCGCAACATGTGGCCCAGCCATTGGAGCCTGGTGCGTGATATAATGGTGCTGAGCGGTTCACTCGCTCTTCCTGCATCAAATACGCGACGCCGAATATGCTCATTGCTCACACGTTGCTCCCACCAGACATGAGCTAAGCTACGAAGGCAGTGACGGTCGAATGTGACCAGCCTCTTTATGTCCGTTGACTTGATAGGCCACGTTTTACAACCGTATAAGAGGGTTGAACGGACGGCTGCGTTATAAAGTTTGCCCTTCAGGGCAAGTGTGATGTCACGTCTGCGCTACAGGTTGCGGAGATTCGCAAAAGCACCTCGGGCTTTGATATACCGTTCGTAATCTTATCTACGATCACACAGGCGCCAATATAGCTGTCCAGGTACCTGAATTTCTGAACGATTTATTGCGCAGGACTTCAGATTCGAAACCGGGGAATATCACACCCGGACCACATGTTTTGAAAACAGCTTGAGGCTATTAGAATTTAACCGAAATAACGCCAGCATCTGGTTAATATCAAAACACTATTTCAAGGAGGAAGCAGGTAAGTGCAGTCAGCCAAGCAACATGAATCGCAGTGGTATGCAATGACCCCTTGATGGATTGTCAAGCTGATAGTTTCACACAGCGTACCTGCTAACGATGTGGATGGTTTAGGTTTCAATGCTCGTTTTGTTATCAGAGCAAGAAAAGAACAAAGCACCAAAGAACGCTTGTTGAGTGCCGCAAAGTAAGGCTTTACAAGTGAGAACTACAACATATAATTACTTGAAGTGGCCTAAAGTTGTTGTCTACTCTTTGCAATAGTCAATCCCCAAAGCGTCCGGAAAGATCCATGTTAATATCCAGGCCGCTAATCGGAGGAAGTAAAATTAAAACTCTGAACCCTATGAGATAGAGGACGCTACGATTAATCTGTTAAAAATTGTTCCTTCCAGTATGTTGCAGGTCAATAGCCTCGGTTAAAGGTAGTCGCTGTTTCCGTCCAAGAAAATGTCGCGATGAACTTAGCCCAAATAAAAATGGTTGATGAAATACTTCTTAGGAGATGCTGATCCCAAAATGCAAGTTTCGGTCGATAACCGAAGAGTAGGAACCTCTGACTTGTAATTCAAACTCACCGGTTGGAATCCGCATAGGTGCAGGCAGCATCGTAGTAACCCCAACTCGCGCGACTGGTGGCGGTTGTGCCATCCCAATGAGGCAGGACCGTACCGTCGTGAGATGGTTTGCGTGACTCAGCGATCCAATGAGCTATGCTGGGTGGTGTCTTTTCACACCTTCAGAGCCCCTCATACCAGGCTGGTCAATGGTTAGAGGACAGAAAAAATTTAGCCTTCTGGTCCTCCGGATTGGGGTGAGTGGTGGGTGAGAGTGCGTCAGAGATGGAAGTGGCCGCTACCCTTGGTAACCATCGAAAGTTATTCCGTCTGATACGAGAAACGGGTAGCAGACCTGGTGTCAGTGAAACTCCCCCTGAGGAGAGTGGACAGCACATCCACAAACTAGTAAAACGCTTGGAGCGTTGGGCTAAACAGATATCTCAACGGCCACTGACCTCCCTTCTCCGTGTGATGTCCCTTTGGATTCGCCCTCTCGCTCAGAAGTCGAGAGATCGGACTGCTGAAGTTAAATAAAGCCGCGGGACCAGATGATTTTCATCCAGCCTTCTTCTAATTTGGAGGGGGGGGGCTGCTCTTAAAGATGTTTTACACGAGTCACTAGTGAAACTGTGGAAGGAGAAAACTGTCTTGACAGACTGCGGATACTCCGTTATAGTCCCCATCTTGAAGGGATGCTCAAGATGAAGGTTTTATTCCCGGCAGTGCGGGGCACACCCGCGAAAGCATGATCATGATAATACAAACAGGCATGGTTGGTGACTGTATAAAAATATAGCAAGTTAGGCAGTAACATGTTGGATTTGTGAGTCTGTATATATGTAAGTGTATGTGTTAGTGGGCATTGTGAGTGAATTTTTGAAGTGTGACTGAATACGCTAGTCTGTTTGCTGTGTTCGTCATTGTGTGAAGAGATCAAAGGTACTCTTCGAACTGGATGACGTTCTTGAAGTGGGGATGCTCCGGAAGGGGAAGAGGCAGTGACTTTATTTAGTGGCGAGTCACAGCAGCCATGCCGCAGTGTAGTCAAAAGGACTTTTGTGGTTTTTTGTAGGGAGGACGATTGCCAGGCGAAAACCCACCACGTCCTGGAACACTGCCGCCGATCGGAATGCGGCAACCATAGGGGAATCAGTCTGATCTTTATCGCCACCAAATTGCATGCCTTTGTCATCCTTCACAGACTGACTAGCAACCGTGAAAGCCAGATTCCAGAAGAGCAAGCCGGGTTTCGTCGAGGTCAGGGATGCATTGATTACTTGACCGCTTCGCGTTAATTGGTGCAGCACCGACACATATATTGGCGGCCCACCGTAGTCCTGTTCCTTGATATTAAAGGTGCATTCGATTCGGCTGACCAATGTGCCCTTGAGACAGTCTACTCAGGAAAGGTGTACCCAAGAAATACGTAAACATTATGCGAGCATTATACGTGCGTAGTTCGGGCAGATTGAGGGTTTACCGCAAGCTGTCGCCGCCCTTCAATATCTAAGGCGATGTAAGACAAGGATGCCCGCTGTCACCTTTCCTCCTCAACTTCGCCACTGACGAAGTCATGAAGATCGCGGTCACAGGACACGACTTAGAAAGTGTGGAGCTACTCCCAGGCGAACGATTTCTTGACTTCAAGTATGCTGATGATACTGCCCCAACCGGTGACAGCTCCCAAACGTGCCAAGCGGCACTGGGCAGGTTAGCACTGGCTGTTAGCCGCTTCGGGCTTTGCCTTGCAGCATTGAAGTGCAAAACGATCCTCCAAGTTTGGCCTAGACCGCCCCCTGTGCTGACTCTTGGTGGGGATCAGCTAGAAGTGGTTCGGCAATTAAACGACCTGGGAAGTTGTACCAGCGCCTTTAAGATCGAAGAGGAGATCACGAACCGATATAGCAAAAGCTCGAGTCGCTTTTGGTAACTTACGCCAAGCATGGGGCCAGCGCGACATCCCTATCTCCTAGAAGGGAAAATTTTACAATGCTGCAGTCTGCTCGACTCTCCTTTAAGGCTGTGAAACCTGACCCACTAGATCAGCAGACATAAAGAGGCTAGTTACGTCCGGCTATCAGTGCTTTCGCAGTTTGGCTCATATCTGGTGGGAACACCGCGTGAGCAACGAGCGTGTTCGACGCCTTGTTAATTGTACAGGAAGAGGAAATGAAACCCTCAGCACCGGTATTTCACGCACCAGGCTTTGATTACTGGGCCACATGTTACACACGTCGGACAACCGACTCCGACGACGTGCGTTGTTTGCGCGCCGGGGGTGTGGATGGAAGAAGAGGAGAGGTGGCCAAGCGATGATTTGGTCGAGAGCAATAAGGGCCCTTACTTCGACTCTGGCCTCGGTTGGAGAATATCGACTCCCTGGTTACGGCCAGAAAGAGGACGAACACGTTGTGTTGGATATACTTGCAGACATGGCTGGGAGGTGTCCTCAATGGCGTTTGTGTTGTGAGTTTCTTTGACCCTCCCTCTCCAACCGCGATCTCATTTCTTAGCACAATACGAATTTACATAACAAATGTTTTGCTGCACAGTAGCCGCATAGCAGCTTTCCGGAATGATGTCCATCGGTTACTGGTAGTTCAGCTGGCGCGCAAATGTTGTGTTTTGCTTTCTTTTCTTTTCTTAGGTATTGCGGCACAGTAGCTGAGGTGTCTTCCACCTCTGGGTAAGGTGTACAATGATAGTGATCGAGTGACAGTGAAGCATCGTCATCATTCGACACATTAGCTGCAGGTGGAAAACATTTCAGTCATTGTGCCGCAATACAAAGGCCAAAAACAGAAACAGAAGCACACCACTGAGTCACCAGTAACGGATGGACATGGTTCCGGAGTGCTAACAGATGGCATTCGAACCTCAAAAAGGTTATATTGTGCCTAATAAATGAGATCGTGGTTGGAAAGTGAGGTTAAGCGGAAGGGGAGAGACAAAGAAACTTAAAACACAAACGCCACTGAGGTGGGCCCGTAGACATATCAGCAAGTGTATCCAGCCAGACGTGTTCATTGTCCTTCGGTCCCCAACCAAAGAGCCGAGAGGCTCTAACTGAGGCCAGCTCCGAAACGAGGGCCTTCATTCCTCTTGACTAAGTCATCGCTTGGCCACCTCTCCTCTTCTTCCATCTGCATCCTCGGCGGGCAAACAACGCACGTCGCGGGAGTCGGTGGGCTGGCAGGCGCAAAACGGCAGCGAAGCGTCGGTGCGGCGCACTGCAGATGCCTTTCTTTTCTCAAATGTTTGCCGACAGGTTTGTACACTGACCGTACCCTCTATCTGCATTACATAGCTTGTTTCGGTTCTCTAGGTTGCACACATCAAATTCCAAATAAAGGAGCGTAAAGCAAGGCCGATTTCAATACAATGGTACTATTATACGTACCGGTTAACCCAGATTTTCAAAGTTTATACATCAGCTGTTTCTGTCAACCCAGAATGATTTTAGTGCTTAAAGGCAAAGTGCAAAACGGAAACGCTGTGACGTGTTCCCCAGCGGCAACCCACGAGAAAGACGGGTGACTGCCAAATGCTTTAACGAATTTCAATAAGCAATCAAGAACATGGGGCCGGAGGTGAACAATTATGTTTGGTGATTCCTCTTCAGACCTGTACAATCACATAAGGAAAATAGCAGTGGGATTACAACTGATCGTATTAATTTGATTAACATCTGCCGTGGACAACGAAAGTAGTAGACGCTGAAGCCAGTCGCGCAGGATGGAAAACACAGTCACCATAGCTTGGATTGTTTGTCGGTCCACGAACCTGGCTGGCACGTGATTCGATTCAATTAAATTCATACGATCAATTGTAATTCCAATGCTATTTTCCTTATTTGATTGTATAGGTTTGAAGAGGAATCACCGAAAACAATTGTTCACCTCTGGCCCCATATCCTTGATTATTAAATAGGGATTTTCAAGTTGTAAAAATTTTAATAAGATCATTAGTTGACGTGCAAAACATCCGCCGCGTCGCATCATCACGAGCCATTACTGCTAATCAGTGCATTTGGGAACAATTCACTGTCGAAGATAGCTACACGCACACAATCTGCCGTTGAAATGCCGAGATGCCTCAAGGAAATCTTCGCCGTGGTTAAATTTAATAGCCGAGCAACCGTGAATGGCTAGAAGTACCAGGTCAAAGTCTTCTGTGTCCCTTTACGAAAAATCTGCGCAGTTAAAAAAGATGATATTGTAAAGCAGAGCTACATAATATTGTGAAGTAACACCATGGAGATTATCACTTTGGAAATGCTACGGCCGACTATTCGTCTCAGTTCACTAAAACAGAAAGAGTATAACGGTTACAAAAAAGTGGGGGAGGGGATCAAGTGTCATGATGAATAATGATGGAAATTAAATGATGAGTTAGGATGATACACGTAGCATTGATAAGACAACAGCATCAACAGCCGTAATCAACCAGCGACGTGTAAGTTCACCTGACTAACACTGACCAGTGGTGGATTCGAACCTCTTGATGAAAATTGAAATATATATATATATATATATATATTATTGCACCGAAGTGAAATGTATGCAGTGGACTGCTGAGACACCTCAGGCGGTTCGGTCATGTGAGCCGTATTGATTCGACGCGGATACCGAAACAACTATTATTTGGTCAGCTGAGTATTAGGAAGCGGCATGTGGGGAAACCGAAGCTTCGTCACCAGGGCATGATCAAAGCAAGCCACGCACGTTCTAATCTTGATTGCAGGTCATGGGAATCGAAAGCGGTTGATAGGCGTGCATAGTGCAATCTGATCACAAAGGCTGTTGCGGAGGTGCAAGATAAAGCCCTCGAGTATGCAGAGAAGAAGCGTCAATTGCGGAAACGATTGGCGCGATGGGTTGTACTCCATCGACAGACAGCGAGTGGTGCTGTAGCAAATGTGGTCACGAGTGCCTGAGTCAGGCAGGCCTAGTGAGCCATGAGCGAGTCCACTCGGGACCACCACCGAAGCGACGACGGGTCCCGCAGAGAACGAAGGCAGAACCCGCGCAGCAATTTTAGATACGCTACATTTGATTTACTAACCGCGTGCGTGCATGATCTCTTGATTTCAGGTGGTGGGTTTGCTATAATGTCCTAATGTTTTTTTAATCTCCGATTAATGTCTACCTATAAACTTGCACACGTCGCTTAAGCTAACTGTAGTTAACTTCGATAACATTTTCGCGGTCGTGGCATTTTCTTGGAATATATTTTCTAACGTACGGAACATTTCGTGCATTTTTTATAACCAATTTATTTCATACGCCCATTTATGTTATGTTACCGCATCTGTATGCACTATTCCATTTATTTTATTTGATATGGTAGTTTCAAGTGATTGGCTGTTGCTTGACATTCCCGGTGTGGCTGCGCTTGATGTGCGTGTTGACAAGGTGCCTAACTGTCTATTACCCACTACCTCGTTCATATTGGCTCTAGGAGACAGTTGGTCGTTGCCAGAGGGGACGGGGTGCACGGTCCTTGTGGCCGTGATAGGCTCGAAGAGCGGTTCCATGCACTCAGTGTGGAGCGGATTACGGTCCAGCCACCGCCTTGTGTGCGCTTGATTCCCCAAATACAGCGTGCTTGTGTTGGCCTATGAAGGAGTTTGGGCCGGCTCCATTGATGAAACGCGGCTCCCATCCACATGCCTCCCGGTCTTATTCCTTCGGGTTTACACTGGATATGGGGTGTGTGATTGGAGCTGCGGGTGGTGCAGCGCAAGGCACCCATGGTCCCTCTGTAGGCGCAGGCGTCTTGTGGCTGGCCACAGTGACAGGCAAATCTAAAACCGGATGCTGGTTAGCCGAACAACATCCTCGTGGTGCCAGCTGGGTAAATAATAATAATAATAATAATAATAATAATAATAATAATAATAATAATAATAATAATAATGTGTCAGCTGTATGCCGTAACGGTGCTTCGCTGCCGCGCGACCACCACCGGTCGCGCGCGGGCTGAGTGTACCGCGAGGACGCCCACCCCTACGCGGATTCGAACAGGTGACCTTATGGTTGCAAACCAAACGTGCAGACCACTCGGCCAGCGGCCGAGTTCGGGTTTACCTCCTTCCAGCAAATAGTTCGGCGGCAGTGTTCAAGGACGTGGTGGGCTTTCCCCTGACAAGCGTTCTCTCAATAAAAAGCCACAAATGCCCATTTAGCAACACTGTGACGTGGCGGTTGTAACTCGCCGCCAACTAAAGTCACCCACTGATTATCCGGACAACCGCTTCAAGTCCACAGCCATCAATCATCCATTTAACACTGGCGACACGTTCAAGCAAGATCAAAAGGGCAGAAAGACATTTACAAATTCCATAAACACAATCAAACGCACCCACATGCACACTTACATACATTTATGTATCAACATATGCGACAATCCCATTGTACATTCATTGAGCACCTTTTGTACTTCTAACATGATCATGCCTGTGAAGGCATTTTATTTATTTATTCATATATTAGCAGTAGCCTATATAATAGACATCCAGTCATCGAGAAACCATGGAATGAATATGCATAATAAGCAGAGAAAGAAGACTTTTCGTGTCTTTCACATATTGTTTTGTCATCTATTTGTCAGTTTAGAGATTACGGTGTTGATCGTTAGAATTAGGGTACAGATTCATGAAGATCTTTCATTAGCCCCGATTACGCGCCATGCCCTCAAGAGTCTGCAACCAGCGGTGTTCCCTATCTCTGACTCCCCAGCCCGGAAGACGTACGGGGCCGACAACAGCGAAACTGGAAACACTGAAGCGAAAATTTGCTTGTCTTTCAGGACGGCTTGGGCCATTGTACGAAATTCAAGGCAACGCTGAGCTTGCGACCAGGTGCTAAACCAGTGTTCAAGGTTGAAAGACCGGTACCATATGCAGCCATGTCAACTGTTGATCAAGAACTCGACCGACTGGAACGTGCCGGGGTCATCACAGCCGTCAACTACTCATCATGGGCCGCACTTATTGTCGCAGTGAAGAAAGCAAATGGCAAGGTACGCGGCTGCGCTGACTTCAAAACTGGCCTCAACGCCGCGCTGGACGACCACCAGTACCCATTGCCTGTACCGGAAGATATCTTTGCAAAACTGAATGATGGCAAGAACTTTGCTAAGCTTGATCTATCCGATACATATCTTTAAGTGGATGTTGACGAAGTCTCGAGGGAGTTGTTGACGATCAACACTCATCATGGGCTATTCCAATACAACCGTTTGCCATTTAGTGTAAAAACGGCGCCAGCCATCTTTCAACAATTGATGGATACCATGCTAGCGGGCGTTTCTAGAACCGCTGCATATCTGGATGATATAATAGTGATGGGTCGAACACCAGAAGAACTATTTAACCGCCTGGATGAAGTGCTTGGTTGTATACATTCGTACGGTTTCCGGATCCGTGAAGATAAATGCATATCTTTCACGTCGAACATAAAATATCTCGGTTTTATCCTCGAAAATGATGGACGTCGATCAGATCCAGAAAACATAGAAGCCATTAGAAAAATCCCTCCACCAACAGATCTACAGTCCTTGCTTTCCTTTTGTGGGCTCATCAGCCACTACGGCACATTCTTGCCTGAGATGCGCCGCCTGCGTGCCTCGTTAAACAACCTACTAGTCAAAGGCCAAAATTGGAACTGGACACCAGAAAGTCAGGATGCGTGCGAACGGGTCAAGACATTGCTCTCCTTAAACTTGCTTTTGACTCATTTTGATCCCTCCAAAGAGATTGTCTTAAGCACAGATGCACCAAGCCATGGGATTGGCGCAGTAATTTCACACACGTGCACCGATGGATCCCAGAAAGCAATCGCCCAAGCCACAAGAACATTTACGAAGGTTGAGAGGAATTATAGCCAGATTGAGTAAGAAGCATTGGCCATAGTGTACGCGGTCAAGAAATTCCACAAAATGCTATACGGCCGCCGCTTCAATCTTCGGACAGATCACAAGCTCTTGCTGGCTATCTTTGGTTCGAAAAAGGGCATCCCGGCCTACACAGCCAACCGGCTACAACGCTGGGCTCTTACCTCAATGGGGTATGATTTCGAGATCCATTGCCAGTCGACAAGTTCCATTGGCCAAGCGGATGCACTGTCACGCCTAAGTGATGCCCATCAGCAAGAACATGAGGACACAAACATTGTTTCGGTCGAGATTGAACCTGACGTCAACTTTCTGGTAAGTGATGCATTGCATGGTCCACCAGTTACCGCAGAAGCTGTACGAACCGAAGCATTTCGGGACCCAATATTCAAGAAAGTTACACAATTTCACAAAACAAGTTGGCCACGTTCATTTCCCTCTGCCGAGTTGCAACAGTACTTTCAGAGAAGACACTCGCCCTCTATTGTAAACGACTGCATACTAGTTTCGGAAAGTGGTCATCCCCAAGGCACTTCAGGAGCGCCTTATTCGGCAGTTCCAAGGCGGGCATCCTGGAATCAACTGGATGAAGGCGCTTGCCCGTAGTTATGTATAAAAGCCCTTCATGGACAAACAGCTAGAAGAAATAGCTAAACGTTGCCAAAAGTGTGCCAATGTCTTGAAGGCGCCACAAAAGTCAGAACTCTGTCCATGGCCAAAAGTTACTAAGCCATGGTGCCGCATTTATGTCGACTTTGCAGGACCGACCAACGGCAGAAGTTTCCTCATTATAGTCGACGCATACAGCAAGTGGCTTGAAGTATTTCTCATGGATAGCACAACCACCAATGCCACTGTATCAAAACTGCGCCAAACCTTTAGCAGATTCGGCTGTCCTGAGGCAATTGTCACTGACAATGGCACATAATTCACTTCAGCAACTTTTACGGAGTTTTGCAAGCGCCATCCAGCACGTTTGCTCACCGCCGTTTCACCCACAGACGAATGGTCAGAAATAAAGGTTTGTCGATACGTTCAAGCGAGCTCTCCACAAATCAAAAGAGGAGGGACGTATGGATGAGGTGGTTGACCAGTTCCTTTTTCTCTACCGATCAACACCGAATCCACAAGCGCCAGACGGAATTTCTCCAGCACAGGCTATGATGAACCGGAAGCTCCGCATGCTTTTCGACGCCATCCAACCGCGCTCGGAATCCTCTGTTGGTGAAAGAAACCGCAGAATGGAACAGGATTTTAACCGGCGGCATGGAGCAAAGAAGCGATCTTTTACGCTTGGACAGAAGGTGCAAGTACGTGACTATCGGGAAGGCCATGCGAAATGGACGAAAGGGACGGTCAAAAGCAAGCGCGGAAACGCCATGCATGATGAGATGTTGGGCGCATAGATCTGGGCACGGCAAGCAAACCAGTTACGGCCCACATTGTGCCAATCAGAAGAAGCAAGGCCTACTGACCTCCCGTTCAATTTACTTGTGGAACGCTTCAACTTGCCGAAGGTAACAGTGGACGACTGCCCACAGTCGAGCAAAGAATCTAGAACACGGACATCGGAGCAAAGTTCTCGGGCACTTCTGCCAAGGAGATGGACCGACAGGCAGAGAACACCGTCCCGAAGACTGCAAGTTAATCCTAGACTTTCGTCGCATACCTCGGAGGATATCTCAGGAGGAGTGTCGGGGAGAAAATAAAAATTGCCTAGGAAATCCACTATTTTAGCGATTAATCGATCATTAATGATTATCGCATCGATTTCGAACGTTCCGGAACGTTCTAGGTCTGCATGTGACTAAAAAGCACCTGACACCTCGGCAAAAGATATGGAGAACCACTAACCTTGGTGGCTGACCTTCCAATCCTAGAAGTCGAAGGTCAGTAAGAGACCTATAAATACAGCCAAGGTCCACCGTAGTCGTACAGTGTTTGTTGGCGGCGATTAATACGTTATTTTGTCAAAGTCATTGGCGTTCTGCTTTTTCCTTCGGTTGGGATAGAAGTTTTGTGGAGCAATAAATTGCTAGTTTTGGGATTGCGTCTAGTGAGAAGATTATAACAAGCGCCCTGAGGTTTAATTGCCATGTGGTAGGTTGGTCACGCGCGATTTCATCCAGTGCGGCCTGTGCGAGCGAATAGAGAGCGCCGTGGTAAACGCTCGCGCGGCATGCGAAGGACGTGACCTAGCCCTCACAGTTGGCGCAGCGATATTAGCTTGTCAAGTGGTAGGCTCGCATAACTTAGGACGTGACGCCTAACATCGACATTGCTAACGTAGTCTTACCACCACACACGAGCTATACTGCGCACACAACCGCTGTGGAAGGCCGAAATCCAAGGTAAATCGGTCACAACTCACTTCCGTGCAAAGGGACCGTGAGATCCTGTCCTTTACCGAAAGTGAAACGTCACACATGCTTCAGGTCAGCGAAAAGTGATAAAGCTTTGCCAATACGGAGAGAAATCTCTCTATCAAAAATGCTATTAGGAGAAACACAACTTCTAGGGTTGATGAAGCGCATTTCAAGAATCAGCACAGTGAAAAGGGAGATGCCAATCTCGTAGTAGTACCTTGCATTTCAGTCTAGTAGTATTAGTCCAAGCTTGACTGCATAGAAAGCAGGTGGGGCATTAAAATCTATGTAAGTTTAGAGAGCTAAGATTGAGCAACAAAGGAAAGGAGTTAAAATGTCTCATAAACTGCCCAATTTTTTGTTCGAAGCGTACTTGAGATCAGAGCAGATAGCAGTGTTTCGTCGACAACCACTGACCTCTTTCTTGAGGCGTGTGTTGGGACAGTGCACAAGTTTTTCAAAAGCCATTAGGTTTCTCTATTTCACAGGCTTTTGGGATTCCCTTTACACATTGGAGTAGCCCTGGAATATGCAGCAATAGGAGGCTGCTGTAAAACTGTCCCATCTGGGGGCTTCAGATACACTGTAACTGAATTCCAAACGGGAATATTCTTCACTAGAAAAACAACTCATAAGAAGCCCAAGACATGGTGAGTGCTTTAAGTAGGCCGTTTCCGTTCCCTGTAAAACATCGTTTTTACGTTATTTATTGGAGATATTATGGCTTTGCAGAAATACTTTGACGTACTTGACTAAAACCATTTTTAAAGTCACTAAGATCGTCTCACTCCAACGCCTTTTTAAATAAAAAAAAACGTCAAGATGCGGCGTCGTACATTACTTGATGTTGCACTCGAGCGACAAATAGAAGGCTACAAGTAGGGGGTTTCGTAGGTTGGGGTTAATACGCAGTTCCTTCGAAGTCTTACGACCCGACATCATTGTGAAACTGTTCTCTGCTTATGTTGGACCTCATCTGGAATACTGCGTTCAGGCTGGCTCTCGCTGCCGCGTCCGAGACAAAATGGAGCTGGAGTGGTATTTCCGAGTAGGTATTACGTTGATCAAAATGTTACACTGATAAACGTGTCCCAAGCGTCCACTTAGTTTGGAAATGGATCCAATTCACTGCGTACCGGATTTTAACGGAAAGTTGGTCCGTACTTGTCATGGTTATTTAGCCCGGCCAGTTCGTCAGGTCTCAGTGGTCATCCCATGAAGCTGCACAAGACGCGTTCTGACCGGATTAGAGCGGAAATTCGGTTATCGCGTCGAGTCATTGAGCGTTGGAACTCGCTTCCCGAAAAGGTGTTCAGGGAACCTACGGGTAGAGGCTTTGCGCGCCAGTTCGGTGCTCTTGGGTTGCAACACTAATCCTTTCCTTTTTGATGAGACCCCACCTTCCCCATTTCTATTTTATTTTCTGTGCGTTCCTTCACTCATCGGTATTGTCCCTCATTTAAATGACCGGCAAAACTTGGGCTGCTAATATGGGAAATGTGGGTAGTAAATGACTGGTCAAAGAGTGGTTCGTTTTGGATTCATCATCAATTCCTAGCTCGAAGATCCACTCAAGAAGGAACACTCAAGTGATTCACCGATCGCTAAAGTCCCATTTGAACATTAGTTTTTGCTTTTGGCCACAAAAATGTGGACAGATCAAAGGCCGTAATCAAGAAACGTGACAAAACTCTGCCATACTAGCAGGATACAAATCTAATGACCCCGTCCAGTAATGTGTGGTCGTTTCTCCCGGATGTGGAACCGCTTGCTCAAATGTCTCAATGTAACCTCTTCCTTTTTGTTTCTCTATTTGTAAAATGTCGTATTTTGATGATACTACTTTAGTCCATGTGCAGAATGATGAAAATGCACCCATGCAGCTACGTAACGCTCATCTTAACTTGGTATGCCAATGAACTCATTCGGACACACCCCGCTAGACCTACAAACTGCTTCCCATGAATTATGGTTCACATCTAGGGAGCCTATAAATATGTCCCATCCATAGTGGGAAAGCTTATCCGATTTGTCGCAGTAGAGAGTCAATAGTGCTCTTCTATGAACTGTTGTGGCTCTCCCATACTTAAGTCCCAATCTGACAACTCAATTTTCATCTATTCCCAAGAAACAAAAATAAGCGTACTTCCAGTTTTCAGGTTTTTCATTCTTGTTAGTAGTATTTCTCTGTGACATGATCCTAGGTAACTGAATTCACAGCAGCTCGGTCCATGGATCATGGCTAATCAACGGATCTGAGCGAATCATTCGGTACTCGGTTCATTCGTCTAGCTCATCAATGGCAGCGGACGTCATAGCTCGAATTAATTGATCGGCTCTGTGGACTCTGAGTAGGGCCGAGGAGTGAGCAATAAGGAAATTGGAGGCGCCGATTACATTGGAGGAGTAGACAATATGCGGGCATGCATTAGAGCATGGACAGAAATCTGCCAGATATCTAAACCAGAGCAACAGGCTTAAAACGACATGGGTCACCTGTAGTTGATAACAAGATTGTAGACTTAGGTCGGGACTGTTTGCTGATCGATGAGCATGAGATGAAGAGATGTGGGGAAACCGAATACCACTAGCTGTCTGGCAGGCATTGACCGCGAAGCAGTCCTCTAGGCGTAGTTGGAGGTCAGATAGGCGACTTACTGTAGCATTCATGTCTGGCTGCATCTGTCTTGTAACCCAAAGCCCTCGCAATATTTCTATCCATCAGACAACTGGTGGTGGTTGCGCTGCAGCAAAACGTCGGTGCACCTCACCGACGTAGTGTTGACGCCTTTCCGTTTTAGTTTCGCAAGTCAACAACGATGATCAATACATCCGTATCCTTGGAGACCTGGGTAGCAGGTGAGGTTGTTGGTGGTACTCGCCTCTGATAAGCTTAAAGGAACAATTTCTTTTGAACATACATCCTATGGGGATACATTATGAAACCGTATAGACGCGGATAATCGTTGATGTTCATTCGATTAGGAAGTCCTGACGTTGACGCCGTAAATACTTCAGGCCATTGAATCATCATCGCCAGATAAATAACGAATATAACCACTGTGGATGCTAAGTTGTTTCGTAAAACGTCCCTTACCAGGCCAGTATTCTGTATCTGTTTCTAAGACACACTGGAGCAAGCGATAAGTGAGAACTAGCGCACTCTTCTGGTAAAATTGAAAATGAAAATGTTGCAGAAATCAAAGTTAAATAGGTTCGGTGGTTTGAAGGACCGTCTGGGTACATAGTTAGCAATGGTAATGAGGCCGGTGGAAGATGAGACTTACCGGCAGTCCAGTTCGAGAGAAAGGTTTTGTTCTAGAACACACACTTCTAGCATTTGACGCAATCGTCTGCACCACAACGTAGATGGATGAATGCGGATTTCACCTAGAGCCTTTGACTGAATGAAAGGGACCCACAAGGCAATAAGGGGCAGACTAAGATCAGCATTTGCTTGACGTCGGTCACACGCGGCCTCGGAAGGCTTCGAAAATGTGCCAGCACTACACTAGTAATTTTTACCGGTGCGTCGCTGTAATGCAAACGTGACTTTAGGTAAGGGTGTTCGAGCTCATGCAGGAGCGACGTCCCGAGACCTTAGGCGAGGAAAATGAGACAACCGCTCGAACCGCTGCCCCAGGATCAAGGGGAATTAGGGTAATGTATGCAGGTGAGCTTTGGTGAACATGCGCCTTGTTAACCAAGGGTTGTTGGACTGAAACGGACAATGAGAGACCAGCCGGCTAGTGTCAGAAAGGATAACGCGTTTGCCTTGTAAACCGGAAGTCACCAGTTCTGGGGTGTGGGGCACTCCGAGGCATAGCAAGTCCACGCCGGACTGTTAGTGGTCAGGTGACAGTGAAGCGCATGCACGATCTGCCGGCGTGCTGGTGATGTCTTCTCTCCCATCATCGGAGACGACCCATGTTGCCCGTACTCTAAGCTGAGTTGACTATATGAGCTGTGACACTACTGTATCCAATGAGGGGAATAAAATGGGCAACCTATCTGAAACACCTAATGAGTATGAGTTTGAGACTGAGTTTGTTGCACGCTTGACCAGCGGACCGTTCGTTGACCGGCCGGGAGGGTGCTCTAAAAGTGCCGCTCAGTATGGCTCTGCGTACAAATTAGGTACGAAGACGATGGCACTATGTCAAGGTCCAGTCTCATATCAAACAGAGTTTCGTCCAAAATAAAGATCAGGCATCAACGAAGGTAGTATCATCATCATTACACAATATATATATATATTAAATTTTGGATGTTTGTGAGAAGTGTAAAGTTTGTAGAAAGTGGAAGTCACGATTAAAATTCACGCACAATAATGTGCCTCGACGGGGAATCGAACCCCGGCCCACGAATTCCCGGTCCGCTGCTCTACCACAATAGCTCAGTGGTGGAGCAGCGGACCGGAAATTTGTGGGCCGGGGTTCGATTCCCCGTCGAGGCACATTATTGTGCGTGAATTTTAATCCTGACTTCTACATTATACATACATATATATACACTATATAAAAATAAAGACAGTCATTGTTCGCCTTCAGTAAGATGAACCGAAGCAGGAAGGGACAAAGTAATGCAGACCCACACATCTAGGTGTGAAGCCTAATTGACGGGTTTTTGCATTTCCTCAGAAAGGCAAGTAGTGATAGTATTTGTGGTCTTAACCATACTGAGTCAACTAGTTCAAGTAGCCAGTGTTGGACATAACACAACAGCACCAAAGTGGGATAATTAAAACCAAGAACCGGTAACTGACCTCATTTCGTGTATGAATGGTATTAGTAGAGGACATGTACCGCCGACAAGACGGTGAAGGCAGAGCAAGGTCACAATAATGGCAAGTTCCCTCAATGTATGCGTTTGGTGCCACAGCGATGGTTTATCCCGCTTGCAACCGCCTGCAGTTCGTAAAGTACGCCGACACGCTTAATTTAATGGCTGTGTGTGCGTGTGTGTAATTAGCGTGAGTTCTTAACGAAAATTGGTTGTATCCGTCGCATAAGCAGTGTGGAGAAGCTGATATATTGCAAAAAGATTTAAAAGAGACAATCAGATGATCCAGCTAAAAATTTTCCATTTGCGTACTACTAGGTGCCACTAGGTGAAAATCAAGCAGCAGGAGTACAACATAGGCGGTGGAACCTTTGATATTCACATACACGGAGAATCCGGTTCACGGTATCGACAATATATAGCATCGGAATACCATGGCACTCGATCTTCAGGTAGAATTGCGTCCTTGAATA
Source organism: Dicrocoelium dendriticum (assembly GCA_944474145.2). Taxonomy (NCBI): domain Eukaryota; kingdom Metazoa; phylum Platyhelminthes; class Trematoda; order Plagiorchiida; family Dicrocoeliidae; genus Dicrocoelium; species Dicrocoelium dendriticum. The sequence goes on from OX104063.1 coordinate 28,290,412, forward strand.
TTTCAAGTTAATATCTCTGTATCCAGCTTTCGAGAACCACTGATGATACTTAGCCACTCCGCAAAATAACAAAATGAAATGAGTCACCCAGTAACCATCTAGTAACTTGGTGCTTGGTCTTGTTGACTACTGGTAGCTCTCCTATATTGGCAAGGTGCATGGACTTCTTACAGAATTAAAATGATAGCTTGTTGCTCCCTTAGGAGCTTGGTAGCGGTTCACGTCACCAAGAAGGGCGACAAACAGCAACTTAGCACTTTATGAGTAGCCCCAATCATCAATCCCTAGTTGGTCCATTATAGCCTAACCAGACCGGAAGGTTCCGTCCTTAGTACATCAGTGAGCGATATTCGGGAATCGAAGTCACGATGATGATGGAAAATGGTGGCTGCTCATCAATTCACCTGATAAACTAAGCCTGAAGACAACCATGAAGTCAAGTATTTCATGAAGTACGCGTCCGTCGTGGTCTGCGACAGTAAGCAGTATTGTGAGTCACCAGATACTAGGACGTTAAGCGAAATCGAAAGGTACTCTATATCTTTATTACATATGAAAAACAACGCATATTAATCTTAAATCCAATGGGTTATTGGGTATACAAGAAAAGTGCCTGGGAAACAAAATAGTCTCCAAGGAGGAAGGCTCCCATCCACACTTACAAGTTAGTACAAACAGTTTCAGACAGAAAATTATGTTCACAGAGTGAAAACAATTAAGTCATGTTAAAGAGAAATAAGCTACTACAGTGGGCTGTCAATTAAAGCTGAACCACGATTGGCTACAAGACTACCGCTGCGAATTAATAAGGTCCAAAAATTAGCACCACGCTACAAAGTGGCATTAAAAATAAGTTAAAAAGATTGAAGGTGTAGAAAAGATTACGGTTTTCATGCTGTCAGCAGTAAAAAGATTGCGGCAACCCACTAGTTTCTGCAGTGTTTAGATTTGTGTCAACGAAGCCAACCAGTTTAAGGCCAACTGGTTTAAAGCTACTTCTAATTAAAAAATGAAAATGCGTACCGAAGATGGACAAGGTTACTCCGAACAATACGAGACGGATTCAAGTAAGCAGTGAAGAAAACCGGTGAAAAAAACAGTTCACTTGATACAGCAGGGGATTCATAGTCACAATGGAAGCAAGTGCCGATCATTCATCTAAGTCAAGTCAATATAAACTTTATGTACCCCAGTGGGTACTGCTTCAGCATCTTACACCATATACTGCGGATTTTCTAAAAAGATCAGTGAAAACTGAACCGCAAAAGATAAATTAAAAATGATCATGCAGTGAAAAGGCAACTGTCGCCATAGGGTTGGCTATCAGTAAGATACAAGTGATACGAAACTCAGTAGGCCAACTTTGGAACACGGCGCTCGAGTCAACAAACGCTAAGTCAATAGGGGTTCTCACTTTCAATGCATCCATCGGGTTTACGAGACGGAAAAACCTCTGGATGGATACGTAAATCGATTAAAAAACAGAGCTCACAAAATGCCATCCTTTGTATACATATAGCCAGTGAGGTACGTCAGGTGTCACAAAAATTTGCTTTATCTCTTTCCTTCGAGAGGGAAGTATTTCAAGTTCACAAGTAACAAAATTAGATTATGGGGAGGACATGGTTCTCTCAGCCCATATGCAAATCTTTTTAGCAGACTGACGCAATATCCTTCATGTTTGACGTTTGCTTTGCATTGTCAAATTCCAAGCCATCATTGTAGGATCACCGATAAGTTTGAGGGTTTTCATGATAATCGAATGAGAACTTAAAACCTATTGATCGGCGTCATTCGCTTAATGGGTGAATTCTCTAGGAAGGTCAAAACCCTGTACGGTTCAAGCAGTTACAAGGATGGTATAGCATCAAAGTATCAGTCAAGTGTAGGGGGTACACCAAGGCACACTGCACCCAGTATCTGCATGTGTAGGATACACAGTCACCGAGTGCCGGAAATATTAGGAGACCGGTCGCCTTTAGCCACCAGTACCGGCGAACCATCGCTGGTATCTGGCAAAATCAGCGCGTGAGTAAAAATGAGAGTGAGCGGCTGGTGTTCGGCAGTACATCATCCGGTGCAACTACAGAGTCGGCTGAGCTGCACCATCCGTATGAACTAGATGATGCTCAGCGCATGTCTGTGCACCAGCTACTAGAGATGATGTTGTACCTAGATCTGGTTAGTGAATGACCGATGAAACGTCACCTTGGCAAGGAAAACTTGAGCGAAAACGTTGCATAGGAGGAAGATAAATAAATAAAAAACGGATTGGTAGTTGAACTGTTCGCTGAGCTCGGCAATTTGGTTGCAAACATTTCGTCACCAATCGAGGTGACATCATCAGTGCGTAGTTGATTGGCGTGCAGTAGCGTAGCGGATTTATTCTCAAAAGCTTCGAGACAAGCCTCGCTAGGTATGATCACATACCACGAAGACCATGGAACAGATGCATTCGTGGAATTCCATGGTTGTAGCAAATTTACACTAATATGCTTCCGGCTAGGTCACTGTTTGCCTAGGTTTTCTGATGTTCGTCACTGACTACGTTATTATTACAGTAGCGAAGATCACAGTGACTGGAATCGCTGTATTTATGTTCCCGAAGAATAACTGATTAAGTGGAATGACGTAAACAATTGAAAAAAAGATAAGAACGCTAGTCATTATCAGCTTCTTCGGCGACAATGTTTTCACCACCACAATCTGAGCAAACAACACAGGTGCACGTAACTTTTTATCAAAACAAAGCCTTCTATTGTCGCAACGTGTTCTCCAAGTTAAACATAACCGAACAGCCTCCGATTGTTTTTTCGATCAGCTTATGTTTGTTGTCCTGTACATGAAAGCACCATCATGATTATGTGTACGCAAGCATGCCTAGTATTGCTGAGCATAAAGTATACATTATTACTGATTGGAGGGTCAAGTTTGGACTACACGTTGTGTGATTGGATTGCGATTCGCACTGAAGTGGACCTTAGTCACTGTGATCAAGGGGACCGTAGTCAAAGCAGATGGAAATTGGGTGTTGCCCGTCAGAAAACATTATTCCAATGGTCGCAGGTTCGAGGTGTGCGATCTCCACCTGAGGTGTTGAAATTATATCGAAACGCGTCGTGGTTGTGCAGTGTTTTCGGACGGGCAACACCCAATTTCCATATAATAATAATAATAATAATAATCAACAGCAGTACATCAGCCATTTGAACTGATGCTTCGCTGCCATACAACCACAATGACCTATGAAATAAAGAATAAGAAGAGGGAGAGAAGGGGGACTTACCCAAAAAACCTTAATGCCTTAAGCAAACATTCAGGGTCAAGGCGCCTACACCTTGTGTAGACAACATACCGTCACAAACGGCTAGCTTTCGTGAAAAGATAGGGCGGCATCGGCGAGACGGCTTCCTTGCGGCTTTCACTGCCACGCGTCATAATCAGCCATTATCCCGCAGATAACTCAGCACCAAACACACTTTAAACAGGCAATCCAATTAGGAGACGGCAGCAGACGCGTCACTGGTGTCTACTGCGAGCCACGTCCTGTAAAGTCTCGAGCCAAGCAAAAGACAAGCGGGGAGGTGGCAATGATTTAGTTTTAAAGAAATGGCAGCCATCCCATTTCAAACCTTCAACCTGGAGGACCAGGAGACTGAGTTTGTCTGACCTCTCACCATTGACCAAACTGGTAGGAGTAGCTCTCAAGGTGCCCGGAGGCATCACCCAGTATAGCTCAATGGGTCAATGAGGTACGCAAACCGTCACACCACGTTAAGGTCCAGTCTCCATATACATTATTACATTTATTCTAGAAAGGATACGAAAGTAGAGGCACAACTACCTATTTGTGATGCATATTTGCGTCGACAACATGAGTGAAAACACAATGCTGGTGGAAAGCAAGGACAATTATGAAGCAGCACTCGTATTAATAGCCATATTGACAGCCGAAATTCCTCCAAAAAATAGCTGCTTAAAATGGAATAGAGAGTTGACATTTATGTGAATGGGCGTACACAACCGTCAATGTTGGACTTGAAATCTGGGCTTGTTTCGTATACAGGTCTGCAAGTAAGCAAATGGCTTAGACAGGCACATCTCGCAATGTCGTAAATAAACAACATATTTGTTTACCTGGAGTTGACAGTTGTACCGCCAATAACGAAGAGGCACCATTGAAGCAATTCAGGCCAGCGATTATTATACTGGGGATAATTAAGCCCAAGAGGTAAAATGGAATTTTACGAGGGGTAAGTATAAGTAAGATAGTTGGGTCGCCAATCTGCAGCCAAACAAAATAAAAAACAAATACAGCTGTATCAAAACATGTAACTAACTACCTAAACCACTAGTGATTAGCAATCGGTGACTAATCATCAATGAGCGGTTAGTAAATTAGGCAATTTTCGGCAATAGTTACCGAAAATAAGAAAACAAGCCTGCAAAGCAGCGCAGCAAAGTGGCTTGCTCGTCGATGGTTATTCTTTTGAGTCAAGCAGTCGCTCGTCGGATCGAATTGCGTGAACACTAAGGTGGGAGGATAGGTCACCCGACCAGGTAAAGGAACGAGCGAATGTTTACAAGGTCGAAGGGAAAAGACAGGCGATTAGTGTTCAGGACGTATCGATACTGAGTGGTGGTGGGAAGCTGTCATCGAGGAACAGCATGGAAGGGAAAGTTGAAACAACTGAGGAGCCCCTGACATCTGTTCATGTTTGAACAGGGACCACACACCGAAGCAAAGGACCAAATGTACTTAGAGCACGACTTAGGATATGCGTTAGCCGAAACCGCACCAAATATATCAGAAATAATCAGAACAGAGCAATAGCAACCGTCTCTTTAACGCACATCACCTGATTATTTAAAAATTGCTCAAAGATAAGTGTTCTCTCTATTGTAATGATTGAAAGTAATTAAAAACAGCATGCATTTTTCGTGATTTAAAGTAAAAATGCAATACCTTATAGGCAATGAACTTTTAAAACCAAAATATTTGAGGGATAATTGTTGATAGTGAACCTGCTTTGTGCATAACAGACTCAAAAAGGTTGAGAACCCTTGTTTAGGCAGTAAGCAACGTAGTGAATGAATTGTGGAGGAATGTACACTTGATTTTGTGAAACCAAGTGGTGCCTGGCAAAAGCGTAAATTAATTCGGCTCGCGGATCACACTGGCTTAGTGATTAAAGCGTCAGCAGTTATTCATCATGCCCGAGTTCGACTCCCAGCTCCAACCATTTCTACTGCTGAGTTCAAACGAGGACGAAACTGGCAGTGAAGTGCCGTGTTGTCAGGCGAGCAACACTGAAGCCCCTCTACTTCGGGTACGGTCGAAGGACCAAGGTCAACTTCAAAGTAGGCCGAGGCCCCGATAGGGTTGCGCGTCACTATCCAAACATAATGTGGGTAATCTAAAGTCCCAGAGTTAATTCGACTCCGGTTCTCAAGTCGAGAATGTTCTCCGGAAACTTATACCATCTAAATTTAAACCTCACACAAAATATTTAGGTGGTTGTTACGAAACAAATGGACCTATGACAGCGCCAAACATTTGCACACATACGGCTATGAAACGGAACTATCACAAACAGAATGACACGACAGCGGTGCTGGTTGTTCATCGAACGGCAGAGTGGCATTCTTCGCGCAACTCATTTTTTGAGGACCTTTGAAGAGAGCCGCAGCGAGGCGGATGAGAATGACAGCGTAGCAATCGTTGTCGAAGGCCAAAATACAACTGTTACAAAAGCCGATGAATGGTGGCCGACTGGAGCTGTACAACAACGCGGTAAATCAGAGGGCCATGAACAGGAACATAGTGTAGAAAGTGATGTTGGTGTGAGAATTGGTGTGGACTACTAGTAACATAGTTTACTCATGACAAAAATCGTGCAGTATAAGAGAACGCTACTCATTGCCAGAAAGCTATCCAATAATGTTAGAAACTCGGATTGAAAAGGAGCAGAGATAGTAGAGAATACAGGATAATTCTCGTGGTGTCCGAAGATAGAACAAATCTACAGAGACACGAGGAGACTGAATAGCGTTGAAAGGGTGGAAGAATTATGGAAGCAGAACTTCGCGCGATAACCAACACTAGAAGAATAAAACAGTGATTCAATGCGATATCGCCAATAAAACAACGACCTGTTTGAGTCATGTCAGTTGGTTTCCAATTCTGTTGCTATACTCAGATACGGAACGGAAGCAATGTTGATACTAATACTGCCCGATATTTTTTACTAAAATTATAAGCCCTGCGTTGACACAATAGGTGCATGGAAAATAGTTGAGAAACCGCAAAAATGTCGAAACACTCAATAGTTAATAGATTCAGAGTTCAAAAAGGGAGAGTGCTTATGGATGAAGAATGGGCCGTGGAATAGGTATCCAGGTGATGGGGGCTCAGGGCGAGCATTTATGATATAGTCCAATCAGGTCTATTAAGTAGTGATAAAAAAGGTATCAGCAGTACGCCGGTACGCAGTACCGATGCTTCGCTGCCGCGCAACCACCACCGGTCGTATGTGGGCTAAAGATATTGAGAGGGTCACCCGGTCGATATGCTAGTCTGAACCCGCGCCCTGGGATTACAAGCAGGCTTATGATCCTTAAGGCTATGAGCCGGCGGTACGAAATCAAATGGCTGATTGTCACCTGAGCAGAAGTGCTATGGGTGTTCCAGAACGACCGGTCATCGAGCGCTGAACCGAGCCTCCTAGAAATCAGGAAAAGATGATTTAAAAGTACTTGATATCGCTCAGTGACTAGACAGTGCCAGATGGAGCAGTGGTGACCGTCATATATGGAGTTTACGCTAACGTTGGATAGTGAAAAATTGCCGCATTTAATAACGTCCAAGATAAACTAATTTTGCTAACTGAGCTTCGAAGGACGGCATTCATAGCTCATGCAAAAGTACTCATGACTAAGCTGAACATAGAAAGCTTTGCCGCAGGTATCTGAGATGCAGACAGTCGGCAAATGGATACTAACCAGGAGGTAGAAATCTGAGAAATAACACAAGGTCGCAAAAGTAACGTAGGGCTGGAATTGGTTAGGTGCATCACCAAACCAGACTATGGGTCAAAAAGCTTTGGAAAACTTGGACTTCGTACCGCGCACGCAAGCAAGTTCAAACTTGATTGTTCAGCTTCAGCTAAGATCCAGAACGTTATAGAGGTGTAGAATGCTCCGAAACGATGGATTCAGCCACACACCGAAGGAGTGGGGAAGGTGTGTGAATGGCACCAATATGTGGGAGTTGGTTAAAAGCGCCGTGTCTGGAACTAACTAGGATTTGAAAAAACGACTTAGAGCCTAGAGGCAAAAGCACGCCATCAGAAATATATATGTATTCAATAGTCCAAGTATTGGACGTGGAACAATAAAAAACCCCATGGGAACCAAAGAGAAGTAAAAAAAATACTCAGATGAATTATAGCCGATCTATTTGGATCAGTAAAGCGGAAAGTAGTCTCCACTTATCACAGCGATTCGCACTATGGCCAGTAAAACCAAAACTCCACCCAGAGAACCGCACAAGGTCGCAAAAAGGCTTGATATTTCAGAGAGTGCTGGAGCTAGGGGAATAGCAAAGAAGCAACCACATTTCTTTACCAGGAGCGGTTGTGGCGACAACTATTTGTAATTTTAAAAAGCAGTTCGGAATTCGATCCCACAACAGCTGTAATCTAGCAACTGCTGCTCTTCAAGGTAACTCACAATAGGCTAGAGAGGCATACTAAAACAGCAACTGTAGCCACTCGCAAGGCAAGATCGAGTTAAATGTTAGTAAGTTTATGAAACAAACCCGGTATTACGATAGAATGGTGGACGTAGATGATGACTGGGACGCGATGCAAGTTAGCAAATAAGTGGAATATCAAAAAGCAACTAAAAGATAACCAATGTGCCAGCCGATCAGCACTCACACATGTGAGCTATCAACTGCATAGCCCATTAAACAGTGCTCAGATGTGGTCAGGCTGTGGTGTAAGTTCTCATTACTATATATAGGGGAATTAAACGTATAGTTTGGAGACTACAGGAAGACAGAGTTCAGTAGAGGGAAGTGGACCATGTGGTAGACAGAATAGTTGTGGATGATGAGTGAAAACGGAAAATGAAAACTGCACAAATGTAACGAACGTATTCTGTACACGTTCCGGGAACCCACGAAGCAATGGTCACTAGGAAGAGTATGGTTTAATTTGATTCCGTAATAAAACATGATTTCGACACCTAAACGCAGTGGATACAGCCATTAGAACTTCCTTATTACGATGAAAAGTAGCGATGGTAAAAAATCGGAAAATGTGAAAAATGATGCACTCGCACAAGATACAATGGAAACAGACGAGTCTGGGAAAGGCGTAAAGGTCGTCTGGTGCTTTTCCAGACGTATATGAGCCTGCCTAACTGAGAGGGACTGCGACAAAGTACATCTAAAATTACACCTAAATCCTTGCTACTCATTAGAGTTAGAAAAAGCGAAACGAAACCGGTGAATTGAAGATTTAACAGAAGGACGCACGGGCGAATGTAAAAACACCGTTGGCCGGCTCAGTGATCTTTTTACTCGCGTGAACCGTATCGACGCTTTGGTGCCGACCAACCACCACCGGTCACACGTGGGGAAGGATACTGCGAGGGTCGCCCTGCCCCTCGGAGGCTCGAACGCGCGACGCCAGATTACAAGACAAGCTGGTTACCTTTAGACCACGGGCCGGCGTTGCCTCGGTTGAGAGGTCACATTATCCATAACCACATCGGAGTTGAAATGTGATGCGGCCACAAAATATGCCTACAAAACAGCAGTACCGTAATGCATCTTAGAGGTCCAGTTTCAACCAAGAGAGTTAAAAACCTCCTGTTCCAATTAATCCATGATCAATAACCTGTTAGAGTTGAGACGGCGGAATCGCACTCAGTAGAAGTGCAAGAGTTATTCTACTGGAATGGACCCCTGGACAGCTATATGCGATACAAATTAGATTAAGCCAAACAACTAAGTAGTAGCTGAAGACAAACGCGATTTTGTTGGTTTCCATATGCTCTCACTGACTGTAGGCCAAAGACCGACGAAAACGAATTCCATGAACAGTTTTCTTCCATAATGCGAATGATAAAAGGTAGGGATATCGCAAAAATTGCGGATGGCGTGAATGTACAATTCGGGCGCAAATGGAGCTGGAACATCGCGTTTCGTAAAGTTTCAAAGCCGAAGCTTGTACTAATGAGGAAAGTTAGCTACAAGGTTCCACAGAACGATAAGTTTCTCTGGATTCAAAGCGACCATATTTCTGTCAGTTGCAAGTGATTCACGTCAGTTCGGGATTGTTGGTGATATGCTCCGAAGTTGACCATGTTCCTGAGCCGGCTTTGGTGAAGAGTAAATCTTCGAAAGTGCTCGATTGTCAAGTGAATTATTGGGTTATACTGAAATCAACTGCATTTCACTTCGATACCATTCCAGAATTTCTTGGAGGCTTCTAGGCGACTATTAAACATGGGCGTAAATAGGACATCTTGAAACACTAAGCTTACATTGCCCAGTTATACAACATTTCAGTAATGCCTACAGTATGGGCAAATGATTGACAAGCAGTGACACACTAGACACGGATACTCCAAGTTACGGCATGGTGGCATTTTGGTTCCGTCGATCCAAAGTGGCGAACAACTAAGTGCCAAACATCGGGGTTTAAGGACGCATGGCAGTGAAAATTGTTATCAACATCCATGAGGCTCTAAAGGAGAACCAGGAACAAAGTTGTCACAACTTGACCTTCGAAAACCGCCGTTCATCGCCATCTGCGCAAATCTGGAATGATCCCATATCTCGGATCACAGGTTTAACACACATTGTCTGCCGGTCAGCTTTTGTAGTGTTGTGTCACTTCATTTTCATTTCTCACTCGATGGAGCAGTCATCGAGGGCTGTACGATGTCGTTACTGAGGACGAGAAGTGGGTACTCCATGTCAACCACAGCCGTAAAGGCCAGTGGGTCGCAGCAGATGAAATGCCAGTACAAACTACAAAAAGTGAACTGCACGTTAAAACAGTGATGGCGTCGGTCTTATGGGATCACCGCAGCGTTATCTGTCGGTAAGTGTTACCTGACAATTCCACGCTGACTACCCCAACAACTGCAAAAGATAGTCGAAGAACATTGAAGAAACCATTCGAGATCACATCGAAGTCTTCTCCTGCATGACACCGTACGTCCTCATGTGGTAAAGGTGACGCATTTCAAAATTTAGCAGTTCGGCATCGAACCTCTTCTGGATCGAGCATTAGCCTAGGCCTTACTCCTCCCAACTACCACATTTCCTGCTCGCTGCACAATTATATCAAAACAATAAATCCGAGGACTGCAACCAGATCGAAACATACCTTGCCCAATACTTTAACATTCAGTCTAGCCTGTTCTAGGAGAGAGGTATAGATAGCTTACCTAAGTGTTGGCAGCAGGTTACCGATAACAATGGATATTACATGGAGTACAAGTTGATGCATTTTTAAATAAAAGTTGATTGAAAGCATGTGCTAAGAAGTTTATTTCATTCCATGACAACCCACTAGTAGTCCATGAAGAAAAATCACACTAACCGCAAGGTCACATGTCACCGATGAACAAGGTAGACGAACCGAGTGCGGATTAAGATAGTCTTCGATGCATCGTGCCATCATCAGCATCATCACCATCATTAAACACGTTACCTAGAGGTGCTAAATCCCACAGTTATTGTTGCAATATAAAAGAAAAAAGAAAACATGCAAGAGGCACGTCAGCTTAGTCACAAGTAACGGATGGACATCGTTACGCAGAGCTACCAGCCGGCTAGTATGCAGCAAAAACGAACTATATAATGCCAAGGAAATGAGATCGTCGCTGGAGAAGGAGGGACAGAGAAACTCACAACACAAACGCCATTGAGTTCGGTTCTTTGAATGTCAATAAGTATATCTAGTCAAACGTCTTCATCGTATTTCGGACCTCAGCCAGAGTGCCGAAAGGCTATGACCAAGACAAAATTCAAAACTAAGGGCCCCTGACCGTATCATCGCTTGGCCACCCCGCACTTTGCGGGAGTTGGTGTTCTGGCATACGTAACAGGTGGCCCAGCAACCGGGGCCTAGTGCGTGAGATAACAGTGCTGAGCGGTTCACTCCCACTTCCTGTGCCATAAACAAGGCGTCCAGCACGCTCATTGCTTACACGGTGTTCCCGCCAGAGATGAGCCAAACTGAGAAGGCACCGGTGGTCGAACGTAACTAGCCCCTTTAGTTCAGCCGATCTAATGGGTCAAGTTTCACAATCGTACAGCAAGGTGGAACCTAAGGCTGCATTGCAGCACTAAGGTGCTGCTGTCACCTTTTGGCACAAGCTCCATGCGCTTTTCCTAACCTTCGCCATCTATGGCGTCAGCGTGGCATCACTCCCTGAAGGGCCGAGTTTGAAATGCAGCCTAGGTAGGTAGGTGCCTAGGTAGTTGAATTTCTGAACGAGTTCTAGCTGCTCCCCACAAAGGGTACTTGCCAATCTTACAGGGTGCAAAACAGCCCGAAACGGCTGACAGCCAATGCTAACCTGTCCAATGCAGTTTGGCAAGTAAGTGAGCTGTTATAGATGAGGGCAATGTTGTCTGAATACTCCAAGACGAAAAGTCGCACATTTGGGAGCAGCTCCACACCATCTAAGTCGTGTCTAGTGAACGCGATTTGCATGACTTCAACGATAGAGAAGTTGAAGAGGAAAGATGACAGTGGGGATCCCTATCTTACACCCCTGGAGATATTGAAGTGCGGCAACGGCTTGCCGTGCGTCATCACTCTGCTCGAGCTACGCGCGTATAACGCTAGGATAATAATTATATATTCTTGGGGCACACCTTTCTTGGGTAGACAGCTCTAAAGAGTACATGGATCAAGCGAATCGAAAGCGTGAGATGTCGAGGAACACGACAACGGTGGGCCGCCAATATATGTGACGGTGCTCTAACATTTGACACAAAGTGAAGATAACGTCGACAAAACCTAGCTTGCTATTCACGAATCTGGCTCCCACAAGTGCCAGTCAGTCAATGAAGGATGACAGAGGCAAGCAATCCGGAGGCGATGGAGATCAGACTGATTCCTATATGGTTGCCGTATTTTGAAAGTGAGCCTCCTTTGAAGACTGAGACAATAACGGAGTGGCTCCAGTCAGTTGGGACAGGTTTCTGCTCCCATAGTTTAACTAGTAACTCGTGTAGATCATCAATAAGAACGGGTCCCCTGGATGAAGCACATCTGTTCCCGCGGCCTTATTCAACCTCAACAGTCCGATCTCACGTTCGACTTCTATGCGAGAGTGTAGATCCAAAGGGACAGCCTAGGGAACATGGCGATCAATGGGCGGTGAGAAATCTAACGATTCCGGCCGATTAAATCGCCTTTCAAAGTGCTGTTCCTAAAGCTCCAAACATTTTGACAGGTTGTGTATAGGCTGTCCAGTCTCGTCACATGTAGTTTCGCTAACCCCGGGTTTTCTGCTGCTCGTTTACCGTAACAGACGGAATAAATTCCAATGGTTACCAAGGGCAGCGGCTACTTTCAGCTCTAGCGCGCATGCGTCGTGCGCCGTTGGTACGCCCAGCATGAGGCGGCTGGGTCATCGAGTAGTTTGATTAAAACACAAAATATGGTTCAGTTGGGCAGTTAGGTTAAGATAGCCCGTAACACAATTACATACCAACACATAAGGGTTCTTATGGATAATCAGGAGTATTAATAGATGACTAGAATTCACAAGATATAAAAGCAGCGCTGCTGAGAGAATTCGAGTATTACTTCAACGATGCAAAGTTTCAAGAAATACCATCGCGAGTGAAACAATAACTCGAAAGCGGAGCCATCCCATTGAAAAGCAAGTAGACATGTCTGGTGTATTAGAATTGTCGGTCAGATCATCTGAATGCCATTAGAACAAAAGTCAATGTTAGCGAACATATACTTTCAATAATTCTTCATCAGGCTAGTGCAATTTTATAACAATTACATCAATTAGACAGACTACTGAGTCGTTAAAACGGGGTAAAGTCAGTTTACAAGAGGTCAACTACCACCAATATTCAGGTTGCGGTACAATAGCGGAGGTGTTTCACCACCTCTAGCTGACTTGTATAATGATGATGATGATGATGACCAATACTCAGGTCAATGTCGGAGTCTTCACACGATCCAACTGAGTAAAAATCACTACTCGATCGGGCCAGGGCAGTTGTAAGGCCTGAACAAATCGTCATTGGAACAATAAAGCAAAAGATTTCACCATCGATCCTACGATCTGAGGACCAGCGGCGCCTGCAAATATTTGAACATCATTGCCTGCGAAACACTGCTGGTGTCGGATGGCACCAGCGTGTCCGCAACGATAATGTGTGTAAGCGAGTACTAGGCATTGATAACCATGCTAGGTCCTTAGGCCAACAGATGGCAATGGATAAGTTGTGCTGGCTTGGGCACTTACTACGTACGTCTGGTTACCGCGTACTCAGGAACGCCTTGTGTTATTTGTCAGATGTAGAGTGGCGCCAGGTCTTAGGTGAGCAAAAATTCCCCTGGAAGCGGAAAATGAAGTCACCGATGACCAAACTTGGGGCCGTCCATCCGTCTCGCATTTCAGACTGGAGTCCAAGCGATTCGTCTTGTGCTTGGTTGAGACGTTACAGGCTATGGCTCGCAGCGGACACCAGGGATGTGTCTGGTGTACTCGCCTAGTTGGGCTGCCTGTCTATAATGTTTGGTGATGTTATCTGCGGGGTCATGGCTGATAAGGAAACGGGACAGTGAAAGCCACAAGAAAACTGCCATGCTGATGCCGCCTTAGCTTTTGCACGATAGTCAGGTGATTGTGATGGTACGTTGTTGACAAGGTGTAGGCGCCTTGACCCTGATTGTTTATTTAGGTTTTGCGCCAGATCTCCTCCCTTTCCCTCTTATTGTTCTTAGTTCCGTGGGTCACCGTGGCAGCGAAGTATCAGTCCAAGTGGCTGATGCACTGCTGTTTATGGATGATGCGGAGGAGGATGATTTCACCATCGATAAAATAATATGTGAGCAGTAAAAGATATTCGGCCCTGATGGCATTTCTCCACCGCACTAGAGTGATGCTGATGAGACACGAATGAATGGCCAGGCAATTAGTTATAAGGTGGCGCTTTCTGGCTAAAAGTTTTCTCCTTGTTCCATTTTTAGGAAGAGCCGAAGAACAGCTGAGAATCATCACGGTATCAGTTTAACCATAGAGGCGCAAAAACTACGTATGTCCATCATACTTAAGTGAACCTGGTGACTTCAGTCCGTGAGCACGGAAGCAGTGGAAGCCAAGCTGACTACTAAGAAGGAAGAGGACATGTTTTCTATACTACAGAAACAACTTAGCACGACAGTCCTTATGCAGAAAGTTCTCTAATTCTACCAATATGGTTTGTTATTGCGATGGTTAGGTTCGAATGGCAGGCTAGTGAATTATGTTCCCTTTTCAAATCTCTAAATACTAACTTCTAACGCATGTACAAAGCTACAAGAGTTGCTATTAGAGTTCTCCAGGTGAAGCGGGGCCCTTTAGGGCTGGTCCCGGCCGGTGGCTGAGTGGCCTGCACGTTTGCTTTGCAACCATAAGGTCACCGGTTCGAATCCGCGTTGGGGTGGGCGTCCTCGCGGTATACTCAGCCCGCGCGCGACTGGTGGTGGTCGCGCGGCAGCGAAGCGACGTTATGGCGTACAGCTGACACATTATTATTTATTACATGTATTATTTAGGGCTGGTCCGGCCTATCTACTTTCCGACGCTAAGATCAACATGGCAACGAATAAAAACGGCCTCATTCGACATTCTCGCGGGCGTCCTTTTTGCAGTTAAGGCTCTACTCGTTAAGGCATTGTCAAAAGCAAAGCGCCAGAACGCAGTTCCTCTGGAACCGAACACATAGCCAATGACAGCCATTGAATATTATGAAGCTGAGCTGTACACCTCGAGCCATTAAAGTACAAGTCGCTGTAACAAGACCAAGCCAACATATCACTAGTTCCTAGCATCCCAGGACCTCTCTCCGGTGAGGTTCGCTGGTCCGCTCGATATGCTAACACTCATGCATATGTGTCACTGACCGGAGCAGCAAAACGTGCGTAGCCTCTAAAAGTTGAGGCCACTGCTGCATCTGCGCACACCAAGCAGCACTTGAGGACACCAGTACAAGCTTGTCGTACCGGATTTGAAGCGGGTCGCTCACCCACTGTGCTTCGAACGGAGGGTGTGAATATTTAAAATAACCTACCTGCAGACAGTCGAAGCAAAGTCGGTGTCGGAGTTTAAGAAACTCCTGGACTCGCACTTTGCCAACTTGAGATTTCGAGAATAAACACCATCATAATAGGTAGATTTACATGAAAAAGATTAGATGCAGCTACACAAGGCATCTCTACCCGCTGCATTTTCTCAGTATTCAGTATTCTGGCGAAGGCGAAACATAAGCTCAATGGTCAATATGGAGTGCACAACGTTGGACGGCGATCAGTGTTACTGTGCGAAGTAATTCAGAAGCAAAGCCCAACATGATCATCATCATAATCACTAACACTGATACTGTATTTAATAGAAAGGAGAAAGGTTTCTGTGCAACTCTATCGAATTATGAAAAATCAAAAACATTTAATTGCGAATCGTCAGCGGTAGTGTTTTGTCAGTTAATCGTTTATCCTTGTTCGGTTAGGAATTCGTATTGGTGTCATTATTTCCGGGTATATGATGTCTTCTTTTGGCATTGTATGTGCACCGTTTCACAAAAGCACATTAGTACTTTCTACTGGTACTCCGTTGCCATACCATTTTAATTAACCCAAAAAGGAGGAATCAACATCAGGTTTACTAGAGGCGAGAAACACCAGTCATTGTGCTGCAAATAATGAGGAGTAATGATAAGAGAAAAGAGCAACCTTAGGGAAAAACCTAAATGCTCTAAGTAGATATCTAGGACAAAGGAGCCTACAACCAGTTAGTAACAGGCGGTGACAAACAGATGCTCATAGTGTGGAGGTAGTGATACCAGCGGATCAACCTGTTTGCGACTTTCGCTGTCTTGAGATGTTGATCGCAGTCACCCGTGTCGTGAGCCAAGCACAGAGTAGAATACACGAGACCTCGTATGGAAAGTGATAAAGACCAACAGCACCCAGTTCAGTGAGTCAGTGCCCGCATTTCCCCACACTAGGTCGACGAGCGTCTTCTGTGATGACTGCGTTACCCTTGTTCGGGCGATCAAGCTAAGGCTCTCACCGGTAAGCGATGATTGGACACACACGGTATGTACCAAAGTCAAGACAAGGTATTCTATCTTGGTTGTTGGCGAAACGAAAAGACTTAGTCACCAACACATAATACTCACCTGAGCGATTCATCTCTGTGTGTGTGTTGGTGACACTCGGCTAGTAGTACGCAGTAGGGAACAATGTAGAAAATCATGGAAGCGTCCGGAAACTTTAGAGTGAAGGGACAAGTACCAGTATCGAACAGTGCAACGGCACCTACATGGTCATTAAAAGAAATGGAAGTCCGGCACTGGCAACTTGAGGTAGATACACAAAAGTAACCCAGGCTCCAGATACGGGTGAAAAAATATCACAAGGCAGATACTAGTCGTTGCTGATATAGCCAGTAGAATAATAGTATCCTTAGTTGAAGCAACTAGTTCCCGAGTAAACTTTTGACAGAAAGTTAACACAAAAGTGACGCACGATTTAATTCCTGAAAAATTTTCTCGGTATATTATCAAATGCTTACTACAGACGTATAAATTTAAAGCATCATGAAATGAGCTCAGTTGAAACGGTAAATTGACCAAATTGAACATACATACATACGTACATGTCACCATGTCAACTGATCTCGACCCACAAACACGACAAAACCAGGGACACAAATGCGCTTTTCTGCACACGCAGTTGAGCGCAGTTGTTTGATGGTCACGGCCTCAGAAGTCAGGCAAAGATAAGAAGCAAAGCGCGCATAGGGACTACACAGTGGATGTCAGCCATCAGGTAGCGGGTGATTGATGTCTCGTTCTTTGTATGGAACTGCGTTTCGCTAAATTGGCTGCGCAATCAAGGTGAAAGACGCAACAAACAAACAAATAAACAACAAGAACAACAGCACATTAGCCATTGGAATTGATGCATCGCTGCCATACAACCATGAGGACCTATGAAATAAAGAATAAGAAGAGGGGGAGAAGGGGGACTTACCTGAAAACCTTAATGTCCTAAGCAAACATTGAAGATCAAGGTGCCTACACCTTCTCAACAACATACCGTCACAATAAGCGGACAATCGTGCAAAAGGGCGGCACCAGCGAGATAGCTTGCCTGCGGCTTTCATTGCCACGCCTCATAATCAGCCAGTAATCCGCAGATAACTCAGCACCAAACACACTTTAAACAGGCAATCCGATTAGGAGACGGCAGCAGACGCGCCATTGGTGTCTGCTGCGAGCCACGTCCTGTAAAGTCTCGAGCCAAGCACAAGGCGAGTCACGTAGACTACAGTCTGGAAGGCGAGACGGACCGACGGCACCCAGAGTTTGGTCGTCAATGATTTCATTTCACGTTGCCAAGTCAACTTTTGTCCACCTCGAGCTTTGTGCCATCCTACACCTGACAGACTAAACAAGGACCTCCTAGGTAAGCAGCGACCAGGCATACGTAGCACGTACCCGAGCCAACGCAACTTATTCAGTGCTATCTGTTGTTCTAGGGAGCTAGCATGATTATCACCACCTAGTACTCGCCTACGCACGTCATCGTTGCGGACACGCTGGTGCCATCCGACACCAGCAATGCTTCGCAGACAACGATGATCAAAGACTTGAAGGTGCCTCAGATCTTCAGACCAAAGGGGTCAGGTCTCACTGCCATAGAGCAGAACTGCCCTCACTGTGCCCTAGTATACACGGCCTTTCAGACGGAGGGAAACTCCCTTCTGTCGCCAAAGATGACGCAGGTTCAAGAAGGCAACTCTGGCCTTTGCAATGCGTGAGCTCACATCAGTTTCTATGCGTCCATCATTGCTGATGCAGCTGCCAAGATAAGTGAATTGATCAACCACCTCGAGTTCCTCGTTAGCAAGCGTCAAGGGGTCATCAAGTGGCTGGTGGTCCTGCAGCAACACTTGGTAACTCTGAAGGTGCGAACTGCATACAAATAATAAGACCACTCTGGACAGGCTATTCAGGATTGATGATGCCGTCTTAACATGGTCTAAAAGCAAGACGATATCGTCCGCATAATCTAGATCAACTAACATTACACCAGGCAGAACTTCAACGCCTGCATCGTGAGATTCCGCAAGGGAACACTCCATGATAGAATCCACGACGAAATTGAACAAAAATGGGAAAGTCGGATAACCCTGACGAACGCCACTTGTGGTCGGAAAGCTATCCGATAGGACACCATAGACCCTGACGCGGCCTGTAGTGTTCGAGTATAGACCAGGAAGGATGTTCACATATTTCGTGGGAACACCTTTCCGCGCAAGTATTTCGAACAGAATCGATCGATCAACTGAATAGAACGCACTCTTGAAATCGAGGAACACAGCTATTGTCGATCTGCGGTATGCGTGGCGCTGCTCTAGCACCTGACGCAAAGTGAATATATGGTCTATACAGCCACGTCCTGGGCGGGAACTGGCTTGCTCTTCCCTAATCCAAGATTCCCGTTCCGCAGTGAAGCGACGAACGATAACCGAGGCCAATAATTTTGTCACAACTGGCGTTAGGCTAATACCCCTGTGGTTAGAACAGTCTGTGCGACTGCCCTTCTTGTATATTGCCACTATAATGTATTCGATCCAATTAGCCGGGACACTTGCTTCCAGATACATTCGAACAGGAAGGTCAGTGCTTTGCAGAGGACCTCACCTCCATCCTTAAATAGTGCAGGTGGGAGGGAATCCGGGCCAGCGGCACGAAAACGATTGAGGGCTGTGATCGCGTTTCGGACCTCGGCCTCCGACGGACGCTCTAAACTAACCGTCCATGGCTCGTCCTGCATCACCTGAGTAGGAAGGGGTCCGGGAGCAGGGGACCAGCTGAACTGATCTTGAAAGTGTTCAGCCAAACGAGCCATACGGCGCTCCTTATTGCGTATCAGTGCACTGGTGCTGTCTCTGAATGTCGCACTGATGCCTGGTTTCCTGGGATCAGTGGTGCGGATTAGCTGGAAGAGCTTGCGGTAATTGCCTACTGCTCCTGCCTCCTCCATTTCTTGAACCTTACTTGTCCAGCAGGCTTCCTTATCAGCACGTAGGCTCTGCTTTAATTCATGCCTAATAGCCCGTCTGGTCACATTGTATTCAGAACCAGCCGAGAGGTGTATTCTAGATCCAACAGATTCACTGACCTCTCGGATATCCAGTGATCGGTGCGGTGACGATGGATAGTGCCACAAGCAGGTGCTCCTGCGTCGTCCATGGCGGCCGAGATCCTATTCCACTGAAGCTCAGCGTCATCAGGACAAGACAGCGAAATTTCGGTATACAGTGCTTCTTGATAGGCTTGCCTGTCCGAGGACTGAGACAATTTCCCCGTTGCCAATGGTAGGGGACGCTTGGTGCGCTTCCCGGTAAAGTTCATGGAGGAACGACAACGTACCAAGGCATGATCAGAGTCGACACAGGTACTCCAGTGCGAGCGGCAATATAGGATGGAACCACGCCACCTGTAACTTATGGCAATGTGGTCAATTTGGGTCCATCGCTGGCCAGCTACAGGAGGACGCCAACTGGCACTTCGACGCCAACGGTGTCTAGAAGCAGTGCTACTAAGAAACAACTGGTGCTCCGCATACAGGTGAAGTAGACGCTCACCGTTGTCAGTCCATTCGGAGTTTAGTCTACAATTACCACCCAGATGAGTTTCTGAAGAGCTCAGACGCCCTACTTGTGCGTTCATATCCCCTGCAAGTTCAGTTCATCATAGAATGTGTCCTTGACAGCATTAGAACTGCAGTCGGTGAGAGCATAAACGGAAATCACAAACAGACAGCGTTTTGTATTACTTCGTGAATGAACCTTAGCTGATGTCGTCAAACGGGCTGCACATAAAAGGCTGTTCACCGAAATCCAATCAACCAGCGATGGCTCAGCCTTGGAGCTTAGAATGATACCTACACCAGCTTGACCCGTGAGTGCTGCATCGGCGTCTCCGGATGCGTGCAACCAATAACGAGAGGATAAGCCGGGTGCAGTTAATTCAATAACCCTAACGGGGTTATTGATCCTAGTTTCGGACACACAACACACATTAATGCCCAGTGTGTCCAAGGTGCGTGCGAGTGCAGCCTGTTGACATGTTTGTCTTAGAGTGCGAACGTTGAATGTCGCCATGGAAACGGGATGGCGTGGCCTTATAAGGGACTTTGCCTATAGGCGTCCGATAGGTGCGGTGGGATGATGGCTGCAGATGGTTCTACCCTAACCCGCCCGTCGATCGCAGAAGACAACAGTGTACGTGCTCGAGAAGCTGTGTACTTGTTTACACGTCCTTCGCGCAGACGGTGTTCGACAGCCTCTTCAGTCGCCGTACATAGGACCTATTCAATTGCTACTCCGTGCGAATACGACGTACACTATTGACCGCGGTGGTTGACGCGAAATCGTCACTATCGACAGTCTGAAGCACGCCTTTATGGAAGAAACTACCTAGCCTACTTCGTCTAGTAGTATTTCGTGCGACGTCACAACAAGTTCCGGCATCCTAGTGTAGTTCAACCAGACCACGATCCTGGTCTACAGGCATCAGCCGTCCCGACATCTCCCGAATCTAGCCTGCGGCCTCCCACGACCAATCGCCGTGGTCGGAAGGTGCATAAGCCCGTTCGCTTTTCCGACTACGTACGGTGTAAATACGTTTGGGTTTGCAGATATTGTCTATATTTGTCCCGCTTGTGGTCGATTAACATTTTGACAACAAACAAAAAAGCAAAACAGAAAAAAACTTTTTCTTAAGAAATATTCAAAAACCAAAAAATCTAAACACGCAGACCATTCGTTCGTTCTTTCTGGTCTTCTCTGTGCGAATTTTCTGTTTTCCCGACTCTACATGCCCCAACCCTTTCTTTCGATCGACCGGTTCACACGAGCAATGTTTTCGAAGATCGGCGCAGTCAACGAGGACCCTGACGCGAACGCTGGTCGTTCCTGCGCGTGACCAAGGTCGCTTCTTCGTGGAACGATGGTCGTTTCTCCGTAGGACGAGGGTCGTTTTGGCGCGGGGCGGGATGTGGCGGGGGTGAGAGCACTCCCAAGTGCATCGTTTGGCAGCAGCGGAGGTTGAGGTCCTGTTGGCCTTTTGCTGGACTAGCCCGTTTTTGTAGTCCAAGCCTGCTTCAACGACTCGCCGAAATGCACTCTGCCCTGCGATCAATAAATAATGAACCACAAACGATATAGCGGACTCGGACTTCTGGCGAATCCCGTTTTGACCCGAACGCCCACTCACTCATTCTGCACGATTTTGCTCAACCAACTTCGATTCGCTCGTCATTTTCGACATTGAAGGCTTCTTTTGTTCAGCCTTCTAGGGGGGAGCTCTATAGCGCCCCAAAAGATAACTATTATCTTCTGTGTACAATTTCACTGATGACCAACCGTACACTTCTTTCTTGTTTTAATCTCCTTTACATTACGTTCATGTTGACGTACATCCGGCTCGACACTTGACCGTGTTGTAAGTTCCCGCGCTCACGTGTTTGCTCTTGTCTCGCTTCATTCGTCCACGACTTCTTGTAGCCTATCGAATACAGTCCGCTGTGTCCGACTCTAATTGTCTTCTGATATCCGAGCTTAATTTCGCGCACCGTATCGGACTAGAACGCAATAATCCTACAATGATCAGAGTCGACGCAGGTATTCTAGTATGAGCGGCAATCCAGGATGGAACCACATCTGTAACTTTTGGCTATGCGATCAATTTGGGTCTATCGCTGGCCAGTTACAAGAGGACGCCAAGTGGCAATGCGGCGCCCACTGTGTCTAAAAGCAGTGCTACTAAGAAACTACTGGTGCTCCGCACACAGTTGCAGCAGGCGCTCGCTGTTGTCAGTCCGTTCGGAGTTAAGCCCATAATTCCAACCCAGCTAAGCTGCTGAAGAGCTCAGAGGCTCTAATCGTACGTTCACATCCCTTGCAAGCATTAGAATATCTTAACTAGCAGCAATGCGTAGTGCGTACAGTTCGTGATAGAATGTGTTCTTGACAGAAGCAAAACTGCAGTCGGTGGGAGCATACGCAGAAATCGCAAACAAACAGCGTTCTGTACTACTTAGTGAAGCAACCTTGATCGATATCGTCAAACAAGCTACACACAAAAGACTCTTCACCGAAATCCAAGCAACTATGGTTCCGACTTGGAGCTTAGAATGATGCCTACCCCAGCTTGACCCGGGAGTACGGCATCGGCGTCTCCGGATGTGTGTAACTAATAGCGAGAGGACAAGCCGGGGGCAGTATGATAACTCATCTGCTGTTACTTCGGAGCTGGCTTTTGCCAAAGTAAAGGGAGGAAGCTGTTACCCGTCTGTCTTTAAAAAGGGGACGGCCTGTGGCCTTATGGATCGCAAGGGTGCCTTGTAATTCTGTGGTTGTGGGTTCGATCCTGGATAGGGAACCGGGCAGTATCCTTAGTCCGCGCACGACTGGTGGTTGTTGCGTAGCAGCGAAGCGTCGGTACTGCGTATCGGCGTACTGCTGATGACTTCCTTTAAAAACGGCGATAAGAGTCTACCTGTGTATCACAGAGGAGCTTAACGAGTGTTCTGGACAGACCGCTGGAAAAACTGATAGGAGATGCATTTCAGAACCATTGGAGAGTACTTGATTTGCCTAGTCCGTGGCAACATGTTTTACGTAAAGGCAATTCCTATTTGACCAATTTGCTGGTGGCAAACAAATGCTGGACGAATATTGCAGATCAGGGTCCGGCAGTGGATGCACTGTTCATTACATTTTTAAGGCATTCGATGCTGTGCCACATCTGCGCCTATCATCAGAACCGCAAGCACATGTCGCAAATGAGTATGTAGTTTTGGAAGAGATTTTCCTTTGGGGTTCAAGCTTATCATCCCGACAATCCGTCCTCCCTGGGATTCCACAGAGATCGGTCCCCGACCAAATGCTGTCCTCTCTATGTAAACCAGATGCTCCAGCTTTTAAGTGTTGTTGTATCTACACGTACACTAGTCCCCTGCACGCAGGGTCTTGAACAAACACGTGTAGATACAACAAGTGTAACGTCCCCCATGATTGTCAGTGAGTTGAAGTTCTGGTGCTCAGTGACGAACTTCGATGGTACACAGAAGTTACAACAGATCTTAGACTTTGGGACTGCTCTAGTGTGGCAGATGAGACGAGCAAGCAGAACATCAACCAGCTAAACGGAAAGTAACAGTGCGAAAGCATTCCCGACAAACTGTTCGTGGCAGTGAAAGCCGCAAGGAAGCTGTCTCGCCGATGCCGCCTTATCTTTGCACGATAGCCAGCTGTTTGTGACGGAATGTTGTCTACACAAGGTGTAGGCGCCTTGACCCAGAATGTTTGCTTAGGGCATTAAGGTTTTCAGGTAAGTCCCCCTTCTCTCCCTCTTCTCATTCTTTATTTCATAGGTCATCATGGTTGTATGGCAGCGAAGCATCAGTTCAAATGGCTGATGTACTGCTGTTGATGATGATGATGATGATGATGAGGTGAATCTGGTCATTTTATGGTAGGTCTTTGACAGGGACTAAAGGGTTAGTTGGAGAACAGCGGAGTAGTGTGTGCACTCGTGCGAACGAAATCGCCGCGGATGTCCTATCAACAATAAAACCGATTATTAAGCGATCCCAAATAAATTAAAGTGACAAGAATGTCCAGATAGTGAAAAGTTGCATAACTACAAAAACAATGTAGTCATCTTGATCAGGAAAGCTTAGGGCGATAAACATAAATAGATGGAACATAAAGGAATCGGTTTCGCCGGATACTAAGAACTGAGTAACAAAGAGTGAAATGTACCTACATGAGAAAACGTTATCGTACTCTAGATTTTTGGACCTAAATTGTTTAGGAAATGCCATCTGCTAATGTTCCTCAGAAAATGTAATGATTGGTTCATTGGTGTGTAGAGAGCTCCGTCGATTCCGATTCTGTGTAGGTGTGACGCAATTGACTGCGAAGCGGTATTCCTCTTGGAATCGTCGGTAATTACAACTGCTAGCAACCTAAAGCAAAGTGTACACCAAACCACCTACCAAAAAGGACCAAATTATAGGATTGAAGAAATTGATGGTGGATAAATCAACCCGGTTAACCTTTTGGTTAGAAAAATCTCAAGTATAACTAATGGGTGGAGGCGTCTTGGAGCACTAAGATCAGAACTAGATTGCGGTAACGGTAGTGAAGATGCTAATAGGAAACAATTGCCTTGCTCAAACGACGAAAGTGAAATCCCATCAGGATCATTGGATGACAGAGAGCCGAAGGATTTTTTGTTAGCTCCTTCCCCGATCAATGCTCAAATGGCGTGGGTCATTGCTGCACAAGGTTCGCAAGAGGACAACCGTATCAGCATCATTATACATGTCAGCTAGAGATGGTAAAAACACCTCCGCTATTGTACCGCAATACATAAAGGAAATACATACATACATACAATACATAAAGGAAAAATAAATACGACAGTTGAATGTCAGCTGAGCTACCAGCAACGGATACGCATCGTTCCGGTAAGCTACTGGCCGGCTACTAGGCAAAACCAAAAATTTAATTACGTTTTACCCTACGAAATAAGATCGTAGATGGAGGGGGAGGGACAAAGAAACTCACAGCAGGAACGCCACTGAGTTCGGCTCCTTGCCATATCAGCAAGTGTATCCAGCCAAACGTGTTCACCGTCTTTTGGACCCCAACCAGGGATCCGTGAAGCTCCAACTGAGGCCAGCTCCGAAGTGAGGGCCTTCATTCCTCTGGACCAAGTCATCGCTTGGCCAACTCTCCTCTTCTTCCACCCACATCCCCGGTGAGCAAACAACGCACGTCGAGGGAGTCGGTGGGCTGGCATGCGCAACACGTGGCCCAGCCATCGGAGCCTGGTGAGTGAAATGACGGTGCTGAGCGGTTCATTCCCTTTTCCTAGGCCGTAAACAAGGCGTCGAACACGCTCGTTACTCACGCGGTGTTCCCACCAGATGTGAGCTAAACTGCGAAGGCACCGATGGTCGAACGTAAGTAGCCTCTTCATGTCCGCCGATCTTAGGGGCTAGGTTTCGCAACCGTACAGTAAGGTCGAACGTACCGCTGCATTGTACACTCTACCCTTCAGGGCGAGAGTAATGTCGCGCCGTCGCCATAGGTGGCGAAGGTTAGCAAAAGCACTTCGAGCTTTCGCTATGCGGTTCGTGATCTCGTCTTCGATCCCAAGGGCGCTGATACAACTTCCCAGGTAATTGAATTTCTGAACGACTTCTAGCTGATCCCCACCAAGGGTCAGCACAGGGGGCGAACCCTGCCAATCCTGGAGGAACGCTTTGCACTTCGGTGGTGCAAAGCAAAGCCCGAAGCGACTGATAGCCAGTGCTAATCTGTCCAGCGCGGATTGACACGTCTGGGAGCTGTCACAGATGAGGGCAATGTCGTCTGCATACCCTAAGTCAAGAAGTCGTTCTCCTGGGAGTAGCAGCAGAATCCCAACGCAATCAGCTGAAAATCCAGCAGTTGTTTGAAACGTTCCTCTGTCTCAGCAACAACAATAGGCTCCGGCAATCGGTTCCAATCATTCACTACGCCAATTGATAAGGCCAGATTGAGCCGCACACAGTGATCCTTCGGTTTGAACAGTCTCAAGCGGTGGCCTCGTTGAAATGAAAGTGATTAACTTGGGATACTAATGTAACTAAAACGGCTAACGGACGTTGCATAACAGTTACCGGCGTGGTAATGGGTGTTGCGATATAACCAAACACACTTGCTGATATGGTTAGGAGCCGACTCCAATGGCGTTTGTGTTGTGAGTTCCTTTGTCCAGCCCTCTCCTGTTTAGCATCCCCATCCAATCATGATCTCACTTGTTAAGCATAATATGACTCTTTTACGGCAGCCAGCTGTTAGCTCTCCGGAACGGTCCATCCGTTACTGTGGACTCAGCGGGCGTGCCACTGTTTGTTTTTTCTTTTCTTGTCTTTGGTATTGCGGCATAATAGCTGAGGTGTTTTCCACCTTCAGCTAACGTGAAATGATGATGATCATGATGAAACACATGAGCAAGAGCAAAAAGTTGACTGGTAATGTGATGCATACATAGTTTGAAGAAACATAGTAACACATGCAATACTGTATGAAAAGAAAAACCTACATAGTAATGAATGTTAGAACAAGGTACAAAAATAGTTGCGAGTTAGTCGAAAGAAAAAAGCATTTACCAGTAACTGCAAAAAGCAAGCATAAAAACTCACTTTTGATTACACGCTCAACAGTGTGACCCCCAGAAACGGAAGCATTTGATGTCATCAGTGAATGATGCTACTAGCAATAAGCACAAAGCATCTATCAACGATAGTCATTTAGAGATATTCCGAAAGGGGATCAGCTGCCTCCATCTGTTGCTATGGCCGCCACCACTTTCTAGGTCACTCGGCAATCTCATAAAATTAACCTATACTGCAGATCCGCTTCAAATTGCATCCAGAAATACATTATACCGCAACTGATTCCAAAACATGTGCATATACGATAAATTTTTATAACCAGTTGTTTGGTTTATACTGGTCATTTGTGATGACCGCGCTATTCGCAGTCGATGTCAAAATGATTGAAACGTGGACAAACAGTCGAACCCGCTTTACTGCCCACCCGGTTCATAGCCCACCCGCTTTTTGTCCACTTTTTCAAGGACAAATTCTTTTCTCAGAAATTTGCTAACTTTTCATCGTCTAATTGTCCATTGCCGGTGTCGTTTCACCACTTAATTGCCCAGCTGCGTTGGCCCTGCATTCATCGCTTTGTCAACTTCACGACCTCGCTCCGACTGTCCTTTTTCGATTACCGCACAGTTAGTCAGTCCATCTGAGTCGGTGACGATGTTACCAGATCAGAGATGTTTACCTACGTCATAAAAACACAAACAGACCGCTGGGTGCAAGACTTCCAGCCTATTCCAAAATCGAGGGCTGCGCAAATTCGCATAATCTTTCCGCTCCGGTTTTGTCAGTAGTCTATTGGAGACACACATGTAGGACCAGTTGGAGAAATAATTTTCGTTAGTGGAAATGTTTGACTGGATTATAGCAGTTCGTGAGCAAACCAAACTGGAAGTTCGTAACTGACACAGAAATGTGATGGTCAAGATGGAAGAATAGGAACCCAATTCGGTATAAAGGTGCGCATGAAGAAAATGGTTTCGCGGAAAGAGCAGTCTGTGTAAGTCTACTGTGGCATAGAATGCCCGTACCTTAGCTACATTTGCTGCCGGGGAACATATTAAATAAATAAACATTTATTCTCGGCTATTCGAGGCATGCCCGCAAGCGCGTAAGCAAATAACTGCAATTATCAAGACATGTCATGGCAATTGTAACAGTCACAATCGGAGATTGTTCAGACGTTCCCTTTTGAAACTGTACAAAAAGGACAGAATCATAAAAGAAGAACGCCCATTGCCATGATTTCGGGCACGTTCGTGTGGGCACATTTGGTCTGTCATAAAGTGCAGTAAAATTCAGGCAGGCATAGATCAAGAACTAGCACTGATCAATTAGAAAAGAGCTGTGACGTACACGCTCAATCGCGATTACACGATACGCTGGGTTTATGTGAGTGTAGCGTAAATAAAAAAGGTAAATGCACAGAAAAAGACGTGGCGAGTTATGTGCAGATTAGAAAGTGTCGGGGCGTATCTTGCATGGTAGTATATGGTCATGCTCAGCTTGTCATTGTGGACTTATTGCCTGTGACCTATTCAGTGGCGAGTCACCTCCGCCACTTCGCAATGTTGTTAAACGGACTTTTGTGGTTTTTATTGGTAGAATATTTGCCAAAGGAAAACCCACCACGTCCTGGAACACTGCCATCGATGCATTCAAACGACAAGCTGCAACTGGTATTGCTTCTTATTGACCGACTATTGGTTCTGTTATTCGCAGTCAGGATGAACCCATAATTTTCGCTGGCTGATGCATGATGAGATGTGTCTAATGAGATCGCCTCACCTAAGCACCACGACGTCGGTAACTTATCGCCATTACGTTAACAAGCGAATGCGTCAGAATCCCTCTGTCTAACATCCAGAACTGGACGTTTGTGGCGTGGTCCTTGGGAGAAGGATAATGCTTCGGACACTGGTGCTGTTCAATGGGTTGTTTGTGATGGTTTTGTAGATTGGTTCCACCAATCCTGTGGAGAGTATTCAGAGGATGGAAGCTTCGCATGTTTTCTGTGAGACAAATAATAACTGTTTTTGCAAACGGACAGCAGCTTGTAACGGAAGAGCCATTGAAGGTAAGCATACTACGCGATATTACGGTGAGGTGTCATTTATAAAACATGGTACGCCGCGTAAGCGCGCCTGTGCGGTAAATATGCGTGGTGCTTCCGACGGGACACTACGGATGCTGCTCCTTATTGCCAAGTGCACCCTGCAAAGTAAGTGGTATTACTTGCCGCGCATTTTTCAACACTTCATTAGCTAATACCGTTTACACTTATCTGTGAGCAATGTGTTATTCAATGTGTTACCTGGTACACACAGTTGCAGCAAGCCATCCCTGTTCTGAGCAGGTACCTTTCGTTTGAAGTGCATGAAGTATGTACCAGTTCCAAGGACCACCAGTAAAATTATGTT